>CM052900.1:151675474-151819310 GCA_028534135.1 Potos flavus | reverse complement strand
TGTCTGTGCGATGGAGGGTGGGGTGGGGAGAAGAGTTCTGCCGAAATCGCTTCTGCACGGCCGGGGCATGCCGTCACCCCCAGCTGCCTACCCTTCCTCCATCGGCTCTTTGGCGCCGAGGCCCTGGCTCAGCCGGGACTGGATTTGATTGATTCTTTATGGCCTGCGGATGCAATGCTGGAGCTGCACACATGTGGAAGACAAGCCAGGGTGGAGGTGGGGGAGAGGAGAAACAAGGGGGAGCAGCGTGGGCCAGACCCCAACTCTCACAAGACACAGGGCTTCCCCAGGTCTGGCCCGGATCACGACCCACGTGCCCGCCGCACCCACATGCCGATGACTCTGGTTTCTAGAATTGTCCTGGACCTCATTTCCCAGCAATGTCCGATCGAATGGGAATGTCCCAGGCCAGGCCCTTCAGATGGGACAAGCCTGGGCCAAACGCCCTCCCGAAAAAATGTGATGTGAGCAGTGTTCATCTGTTATTGATTGGGAGGCTGTGAGCTTTGCTTCCAAAATCTCCAATAAAACTGGCTTGGCGGAGAATTTCCTGGATCCCCGGTAAGTGGATAAAGATGTTCCAGAAGTCCAGAGTGGTGCTGGTGGGGAAGCTCGCACACCATGTCCAGTTGGTTTTCCCCTTTGTTACTTAATGAAGAACAGAAAATAATCAGTCCAACCTCTCTGCGTCCAGAGACGGCTCCCTTCTCCCTTTGAGTTAATTTCCGGTTGGAGGCAGGAGCCCGCTCAGCCTGAGGGCCCCTGGGAATCTGCCCTCTTCTTCCCTTTTGGGTTGGGGGCTGGGGTCGTCTCATTCCTCTGCACATCCCACGGGCCGGCTCTCGCACTCCAGGAGGTACTAGGAGGACGGGGTTCTCTAGGGAGTACGGCAGAGCGTTTGGGGAGCCGGTTCCGTTGCTGGAGCAAGCTGGGTTACAGAAAGACGGACCAACTCTGAGGGTCCCCCCTCTCGGGGGCCCTACCATTTACCCACTGTGTGACCTTGGACAAGAGAGTTCACTTTTCAGAGCCTCAGTCTCTTCGCCTGTGAAATGGGTGTCATCTCAGCCTCTGTTTCGCGGGGAAGTCCACAAGGGTACGTATACGATGTACTTTACACGGTGCCTGGTTCGCGGCACATTCCCCATCGGCATGGCTTGTTATTACTATTATCCCCTGACATCAGCAGCTGGGATTCTGCTGACTTCATGGTGAGTCCCAGAGATGCCCAGAGAGATGGAATCACCCCCTTCTTGTACTTCTCCTTTCCTTCCTCCACCCCCCACTCCATTCTCTTGGGCTGTGGGATGGAAGGATGAGGACAGGCGATCTGAGTCAGAGTGCTTGTCATCTGGGTGGGGGGAGTGGGGGGTGGGCCAGGAGCTGGAAGACCTCAGCCAGAACCAGGGTGTGGCTGGGGACGTCCGCCCTTGGCCTCACGTCTCCACTGTATGGTGCAAAAATGCCGGGGCGGCCTCCCACCTCCGGTGTCGCTGATCTAGGCCTCCCTTGGCCTTCACAGTTGGCGAGGAAGGAGCACCCGACTTTGGCCTTCGCCCCTGTGCACTTACATGATTCTGGGCCCTGGATGCCTCATCTCCCAGACGAGGCTGATTTTTGCCTCGTGCACCTCAAAGGGATGTCATGTAGCTCAGAACAGTCTAGGGCCCGGAGGACTGAGTGGAGATCTGAACGGTGTAGACGATCTAAGCAGGAACTGCAGAAACGCTGGGCAGATCCGAACCGATGTGGCAAGGCTCGGAAAACTCAACTGGGACCGGAACCACTGCCCACGGGAGCCAAGCAGAACTTTCAGTCTGAACCCGGCTAGGTTATCTGGGTGTTCAAAGAAAAGCTCAGTGTTCTCCGGAGACAACAGCAATCGCAATCCAGAATCTACACGGCATAACGTCATGGTGCCCAGAGCGCAATCCAAAATTAGCAACATACTAAGAGCCATGAAAATATGAAGACTCTAAACCTGATAAAGGGCGTCTCTGAACAATTTGGAGCTAACGGTGTACTTAATGGTGAAAGATTGAATGCTTTTTCCTGTGAGCTGTATCTTGCACCATATAAAAATGAAATAAAAATGGACCATACACCTAAATATAACACATAAAAACATAAAAGTTCTAGAAGAAAAGATAGGAGGAAATCTTTGTGATCTTGGGGTAGGGCAAGATTTCTTGGATTCAGCACCAAAAACGCTATCTATAAAAGAAGAGACGGACGAATTGAACTGTATCGAAATTAAGAACTTATGCTTTTGGAAAGACTCTGTTAAGGCACAGATCGAGAGAAGCCTCTTGCAAATCATGTATCTGTTCAGAGACTTGCATCTGGAAAATATAAAGAATTTTCAAAAATAATAAGAGAACAAGCACCCAATAAAAAGGAAATGGGCAAAAGATTTGAACAGACACTTTGCCAAAGAAGATAGGGGGATGGCAAATAAGCACATGAAAAATGTTCAAAATCATTAATGACCTGAGAACAGATCATTAAAACTACAGTGAGATACCATTCACATTGGTTAGAATGGCTAAAATTAGGAAGACTGACCTAACCTAATATTGATGAAGACAAAACTCTCATGTCTACCGGCAGGAATGAAAAATAGTAGAACCACTTTGGAAAAGAGCTTGGCAGTTTTCAGTTAATTAAGGATATACCTATCATTTGACCCAGCCATTCCCTCCCTAGGTACTTAGCCCAGAGAAGGGGAAATATATGGGTTCACAAAAACTTGGGCGTGAATGTTCATAGCAGCTTTGTTTGGAATAGCTAAAAATCAAGACCAACCCAAATGTCTATCAACAGATGAATGGATAAACAACGGTACGAGGGACGGCTGCTCACAATGGAAAGGAAGGCACTAGTGATGCATGCAACAAGAGAGAGAAAGTCAGACGAGAAAGGACACGTGCCATGTGACTCCGTATAAAACTCTAGGACTTGCAAACAATTTCTAGTGACCGATGCAGATCAGTGGTGTTGCAATAAGAAGGAAATGTATCTTATCCCCATTACAGTGATGGTGCATGATGCCATACATATGTCGAAACAGACCAAAATAGGACACTGGAAATACATGTGCGTTATGGCACTTCAAACTTCATGAAGTTGGGGAGTAAAAGGAATAAGCCTTCCTATGCTGATATTAAATTCCCATTCATAGAGTACCCGAGTTGTCCCCTGAGCCACCCAGGCCTATCATGCCAGGAAGAACTTCTTTAAGTAGCATGTTCAATGCGTGTGCCCTGCGGCCTCCCACAGTTGGTGAGTCGGAGGACTGGGACGTAAAGCGCTAGCCGTAATGTTACTGTGAATTTAATTTGGGCTGTAGGAGAAGTAAAAGCCACTTGAGTTATGGGAGAACTGAGGAGGAACAAATTCTCTCCTCGCCCAGCCCTGACCCAAGCCCCCTCCGAGAGCAGAGCCTGAAGCAGAGGGCTCATGTGTTATCACTCTGTCGGGGGATCGAATCCCAGCGAGATGGCTCATTTTATATGCCGATTTAACTGGATCACGGGGTGCCCGGATAGCTAGCTGCTTAAACGCTTCTGGGGGTGTCCGTGACAGTGCCTCCAGAAGAGATGAATGTTTGGGTTGGCGGACTGAGTAAAGAAGACGGCCTTCCCCAGGGCGAGCGGCATCATCCAATCCACTGAGGCCCTCGACAGAACAAAAAGGCAAAGGAACTTGAATTTTCTCCCTGTCTGCCCGACTGCTTGAGCTAACAGCAAGAGCCTTCTTCTGCTCTTGATCTGGGGCTCACATCAGCAGCCCTCCTGGTTCTCAGGCCTTCGGACCCGGGGTGAAATGATACCACCAACTGAGGGACTTCTCAGCCTCCATGATCGTGCAGCCTTCTGTATCCAAATCCTTATAATAAATCTCATCCTAGAGGCGCGACTGGGTGGCTCAGTCGGTTAAGCATCTGACTCTTGATTTCCACTCTGGTCATGATCTCAGGGTTATGAGACCAAGCCTGGCTCGGGGCTCCACGCCGGGCATGGAGCCTACTTAAGATTCTCTCTCCCTCTCCCTCTGTCCTCCCCCACTTGCACACACGTGCTCTTTCTCTCTCTAATAAATAGATAGATAGATAGATAAATAAACAAAATAAATAAGTCTCATCCTAGATGTGTAAATGTGTCTATGAATATCGGTTGTCGATGTAGATATCATCTCCTCCTGATTCTGCTTCTCCGGAGAACGGACCCTGACTCAGATCCTGGGGTTAGAAGCAGAGGACAAGAGGAAGAAGGGAACAGGGAAGGAAGAGTCACTGATAGCGGGCTCTGCGACCTGTACTTGGAGAAGCTGCAGAAACCCCGTCTTAGGATATCCCTCGGGGTCGAGTGGCGGGGAGAAAAGCAGCAAATGAATCCACTGGCTCTTCTCTACCCCTGGTCAAAGGCACACCCACGGAGGGAGGGACCGGTTCCCTCCCCCGCCCCCGACCCCAACGCCCCTCCCCCACCCGCACTCTGGGGTTGTGCGCACCTGGGGACAGGCACGGGCATGCCCAGGGAAAGGCAGAGTTACAGGAAGTCACAGGGTGGGCAGGAAGCTGTACCTGGGAGAAGCCTGTTGGGCCCAGGGGAAGCCGGAAGGACACAGTGTCTGCGGGCGGTGGGGACCAGACGAGCTGGAGTGGCGTACAAGAGGGAGGCATCTGATAAAAACTCTGGGGTCGCCGGGAAAAGCAGTGGAAGGGGCAGGTGTGCTGAATAAAGCCAGGCCTTGGAGGATGAGTAGAAGGGCGTGTAAGCCAGGAAGGCTGTGCCGAATGAGGGAACAGAGTGGGCAAAGCTCGATGTTAGTAACGTATTCATGACTCCCGGATCTGTATCTCGTATTCATACTGCCTTCTGAGCTCCAGGCCAATAGACAGCTCTGCTCCACGGGACCTAGACTGGCTTGTCCACCATCCCACCCCAAACCTCAGGCCTGCTCAGCATCGTCCAAGGCTAAGGTCAAAGCCCCACCTCCCGCCAGCTGCTTATCCCAGAAACCTGGAAATCTGCCTGGAACCCCCCGATCTCCTCCACATCCTGGCCTCATCAAGTCCTGCTGATCTAGCTCCTCAGTAGGATCTCCAGATCCTTGGCGGCTCAAACTGTGGGTCCAGGGACCAGCAGCATCCGCATCAGACTCTCAGCCCCCGCCCAGACTTACAGGCAAAAATCTGCATTTTAACAGCATCCCCGGGTGAATTCGTATGAACGTTCAAGGGCGATAAACGCTGGTTTCAAAATTCTAACTTTCTCAGCTTTGGAGACACATTAATGTCATCTGAGGGTCTTTAAAAATACAGATGCCTGGGTCACACCTCTAAAGATTCTGACTCAATTAGACCAGGCTGTGGCCTGAGCATCAGGGTATTTAAAAACTTCCCGGGCATTTCTGCTGTCAAGGTTGAGACCCGCGGCTCTCGCCCCGGTCCCCCGCACCCTGGGCTGGGCCTCCCAGAGGGACCCTGTTGACGACCTAGCTTCCAGGCTCGTCCCAGAGTCCAGGCCCCACGCTGCAGCCAGAGTGGCGTTCCACAGCAGGAAAAAACCGGCAGCCGCTACAAAGACATGTACCAAGCAGGTATAGAAATAAATGTTATTTTTTTTTAAGTGACCCTGACTTCTTGATAGGTCTTATCGTCCTGCTGAAGAAAGGAAGACAGGCGAACTTGATTTTACCAATGAAAGGAGACTCTCATTGGGGTTGCTATGGTCTCTCTTGAGGAGATGCTCTTTTAGGGGTTCTTTCCGCCTCTCCCCCCATCTCCCCTTCCGGAGGGAAACCTATGTCCTCAGGGTGATGCCAGAGTCGCTACTGTCCACATGTGTCCTCTGACCCGCTTCACTGGCCTCAGATGTCCCGACTCGCTCGTCTCTGAGCTTCAGACTCTGCCTTCACGGCACGGCTGCTGCTGTCCTTGGTCCCTCTGGCCTGCAGGCGTGTGCCCACCTCCGCTGCTTCTGAGGACGGGCCTTGACGTTGCCTCTCCGGGGCCTCCGTGTCCTGATCGTCTCCCCTCCTCCAATGCCGCCTGCATTGGGAGGCAAACGGGGACTCTGGGAACTCTCTAAGGCAGGCGTTTCTCTCGCATCCCATGTGGGCTCCCTCCATCTAAGACCCTCAGTAAAGTTCTCTGGTCTGAGTCGATCAGGCCTGGATTACGAACACAGGGAGCTTTGAACGTTTTTTAAAAACCCATTTCTCTTTCTGCAAGGCTGACTTGCAAGACTGTTATCTCAATGCAAACTTAAGAAAGCAAGCCAGTCTGGCCCCTTTGTTCTAAAGAGTTCTTGCTCTCTGTTTCCCCCGGCAACAAGCCCCTTGGACTGTCCTTCGAGGTGGGAAGGCTGCAAAGCAACATGCTTGGAGGGGGAATTAAAAAGCAGTCTTCTTGCAACTGCCTGTTCAATGATGAAAGGGCAGCCACGCCGTGCGGTAGAACCATGCCGTGGAATATTACTGTGCAGCGATAGGGAAGCAGCCTTGATACACAGCGTGGGGAATCTCCAAAGCACTGGGCCAAGTGAAAAAAGGCAGACACAGAGGGTTACGTACTGTGTGATTCAATTTATAAGAACGTCTAGACAAGCCAAACCTACCGATTTTAGATCAGTGGCTGCCTGGGGCTGGGTGGACAGAGGAGAGACTGCAAAGGGTCGAGTGGGAACTTTGGGAGGGGATGAAAATGTTCTCCACCCTGATTGTGGTAGTAACGACACAATTGGACGCCTTTGTCAAAAATGACTGACATGTACCCTTAAAATTGGTGAATTTTATTTTATTTTAAAGATTTTCTTTAGCCATTCGAGAAAGAAAGAGAGTGAGAGAGAGAACATGAGAGGGGAGAAGGTCAGAGGGAGAAGCAGACTCCCCATGGAGCTAGGAGCCCGATGCGGGACTCGATCCCGGAACTCTGGGATCATGACCTGAGCCTAAGGCAGTCACTTAACCAACTGAGCCACCCAGGCGCCCCGGTGAATTTTATTAAAAGTAAATTATTCGTCAATGCGGTTGATTTAAAAAACTTGAAAAACACCAGCTTTATATTTTAAAACATCAATCTCATTTTGTGTCTAAAATTGGCATCCTTTCATCTGACTGTTCATTCAAACTTTCCACTGTCCTTGATATAATGTTTAAAATCTGCCCTGCTCTCTCTCTCTCTCCCTTCATCCACCAACTCAAATCTATTCTCAGTCACTCTGCTCAAACCTAACCCCCAAACTGACCCCCAAGACAGGGCTGGGTCTCCATGCCCTATGTCTCCACTCCCTTGCACACTTGTGATCGTTTAATTATTTGTTTGTTTTCCATGTTTCTCACTCGAGTGTGCATTTGGTGTCCCTGGGTCCGGGGGCCGTGTCCAGCATAGAGTCTCAATAAATGTTTGCTGGGGGACTCTAGGCTCTCGGTGACTGTCTGCGGAGTGAATGAACAGAAGAGCAATGAGCAGTGTGGTGGGTCTGGGGTGCTGTAGGCATGGAAGGGAAGCTGTTGAATGAACACTGGGCAGACGTCTAGGGCATAGCCATGGGAACCAGGCTGGATCCCGAAGGACGGAAGGAACATAGGAAAGAGAAGTGGGTGTGCAAAGATGTTCTGCCCTGGGAGGCCCGCCCCAGGAAAGGCTGGGATTGGACACATCGCAGCGTGCCAGGGGCTCAAGACAAGACCGGCTGCTCCGACCCAGGCTCACACACGGTTCACGAGTCTTTCCCGGGTGCCGGTCACACGCCCGGGACCACGGGGAAGCTATGAGCAGAACGGGCCATTCCTACTTGTCTCCGAGCCGCATTTCACCGCCCCACGCATTAGTCTCTGCCTTGGAAGGATCGATTCTGTATTGACAGTTTCTGTCTGCACCCAAATAGGCAGAAAAAACAACCCCGCTGGAGGGACCCGACGGCAGCTGGATTTATGACCGCACCTCCGAGAACACAGGCTGCCAAAGAGTGCCAGCTCTGCCTGGCTTCCCACGCCCCTGCCGGAAAAGCAGGGCTGGGTCCAGGAGCACAGGATCCGTCCGGTGAACCCGCATTTACTGACGTCTCTACCCTGCCAACCTCGGAGGCTCCGGAGAATAGTAAATCATCCCTTCCATGTTGCCGACCTTAGACCAGCCAACAAGCATGACCCAATACCTTCCATGTGCATTCAATTTGCTGAGTTTTCGTTAACAAACACTTACATAGTGCTCACTGGGTGCCAGGAAATGTTCTAAGTATTTTACAAAGATCAACTCAGTGAATCCTCATCTCTTCTGATTCCCATTCTGGCCATGAGAAGACTGAGGCACAGCAATGCAGCAACTTGCCGGAGGTCCCAGAGCCGGTGAGCACCAGAGCTGGCGGACGAGATCGGATGGGACGGTGGGCTCTGGAGTCGGGGCTCACACGCCCCACGCCGAGCTGCCTAATCTTTGTTGCTCTGGAGCCTCGTTCATTCATTCGACTGATATTTAATGAGCTCCCACTGTGCGTCAGACATCGGGTAAGATGTTAGGGATGAAGACAGTAGCGCCTTCTGCTGACATCTAGGGAGCACCTGCTGTATGCTCCTCGAGGACAGGATTGAGTCTCTGTCCCCTCTGCACCAGGCAGAGGGAGTGAGACGTAGTCGGGGGCTTGATCGTGTTTGTCGAGTGACTGAAAGTGCTGGAAAGAGGGCTAAGCCTGGAGCCTGAGAACTTGGATCCCTCCAGCCGGGAAGGGACATGTTTTGACTAGCTCATCCATATTCAGGTATGTTATATATCCCCGGAGGCTTATATCGAAAGAAGGGAACTGAGATAAGGCAAGAATATCCTCCAAAAGAATGAAGTATTAATGGTGGAATTCCAGGCATCCACAAAGGAGATCATTGGGCGGGTGGGTGGCCCCGATCACACCCGGTCATTGATCGCCTCCTCTAAAGGCCTGGGAATGGACAAACATCGTCCGCTAGAAGGTGCCAAGCGCTCCACGTGGGGCTGTGAGTCACTGTCTGGTGACACGGGAACGTGGCAGGGAGGGGACAGCACATCCACCCCGCAGGCAGCTCCGTCCTCAGGGACAAGGCAGGCTCTGTGGGAGCAGAGCGGGGGCCCGGCCCTCCGAACCATCAGAGGGGGAGGCCGCCAGCAGCCCCAGTCCTGCGGCTGGGCTGGAACTGGCATAGCTTCTGGGAGCCAGGGGAGGGGCTCGTGGAGGACCTGCTGACCTGCGACAGGAGCCGGAGTCCGCCTCCCCTGAAACACCCCCGGGGGCCACTCCAGACCCGCTGGCAGCCGGCAGGGGTAGGAGCTTCCCACGTTCGCTGGGCTCAGCTCGGGCGTGGGCAGAGCCTGCTAGATGGGCCTCCTGTCCTTAAGAAAACCACGCCCACCGATCGTGAGAGGTGCCCAGTTATCCCCGACCCATGGCACCTTCTCTGATTTAATCCCGGCCCCGGCTCTACGAGGGGGCTGTTCCTCTCCCCTTTCACAGAGGAGGCAGTGAGGCCCGGAGAAGCCAAGGCAGTTCGTCAGGGCAGCTCAGGAGGGGTTAGGCTGCTTACGAACCTGCTGCTCATGAGCCTGGAGTCTGGAGCCGGGCACAGAACCACAGTGCCATGCTACCATCTGCTGGGGACGGAGGCCAGCCCTTACCTCCTGGCTGCCCATCCGTGCCCTGGGTGCCTGACTCTGGCAATCGCGGTGGCGTCCACACTGATCCAGGGTTCAGCCATCATCTCTGACACGAAAACCTGCTAAAAGCCCTTCTTGGATCAGAACCTTTAAGCGCAGCCCATAACAGACGTCAGTGAATGCCTTCCCTGCAGCATGCACGCAGACACTCGCTCGGGGTCCACCCTGCCTTCTCTGGGGTTTCCCCAGGTTCGCCCAGGCCAGGGGCCCTTCCCCCTACCCTGACCTGCCTTCTCACTCTCCAGCAAGCCGGCCTCACCTTCCCCGAGCTAGGTTAGGTGGTGCTTGTGGCGCGCATGTCTGCCATTGGTGGTTCTGATTCTTAGAGTTAAGCGTTGCCCCTTGGAATATCCAGCACATTGTTTTCCCTGCACGTGGTGGTGATGGCATCAGGAACAGCCTCGGGAACAGCTTCTGCTCCCCACGGCCAAGCGGGTCCTGGACGGTGGCCACGAGGGAGCCCTTGAGAGGCTGTGGAGACCAACTCTCTCATGAACAGATGAGAAGACGAAGCCCAGAGAGGGTTGGGGATTCTCCCCATGTCACACAGCGACGTCTACCTAGAATGCAGTTCTGTCCCACCCCCAGCCCGGTGGCCGTTTTTTAAAGTCAAGTTTCCAGAAGCACCGAGAGACCTCTGGCGACCTCCAGCACGGATGCCATTCCCTAGGATGCCGTCCCCGTGCCCGGGGCTAGGAAAGCTCCCGACAGCGGCTCCTCTGGTCCCCTCCACGGCTGTTCCTGTTCCTGGAAGCCTGCCCCCTCCCCGCTCCTCTCCTCCCAGCCCTGTAACCCAAACCAACACTTTCCCATGCTTCATTTCATCACCAGACAATAGAAGCAGACTTCCCCCCTCTTAATGGGAGCGTTAATTTATTCTCTATCATGCAGCCCAGCCACACGGGGTGGTGCGGCCAGGTGGGCCGCGGCGTTCCCGAGACGCCAAGGTGTCTCAGCCTTCGTTGGGCGGGCCGTGCTCCGTCCACCGAGAGGGCAGGAGAGAAGCGGCTCAAATCACTTCCCCAGCTGGGCCAAAGCCAGCCGGGCCCCTGTCCTGACAGCCCTCTGGCTGCGAGGCTCAGCTTCTCCGTGGGGTTAGGCTGGAGGGCCCGTCCCAAGGCACCAAATTAAGACTGATAAACAGTTCAAGGTCAGAAAAAAAACCCCAAAAACCTAGAACACACCTGGCCAGGCCGGCTGATCTGTATCCAGCCGTCCAGGGGTTGGCTGTCTGTCTTGGGGTTCCATCGTACGTGAGCATGTCACAGAAGCATGGATCCCAGCAAAGAACGCTCTTAGCTCCGAGAGCCCCCTTTTCAATTTGCCATTTCAATCGCTCTTTTTCTCGCCCCTCCCCAGCATGCAATCCAACAGTAATGACCCCCCCACGCCGCCGGCCCCAGCTCTACCTTTAAAATACTGACCACTTCTCCCCATCGGCACCATCACCTCTCTGGTCTGAGCCACCATCGCCTCCCACCTACATTATGACCACAGCCCTTCCCCGGCCTCTCCACTTGCACTCTTGCTTCCAATGGTCTACCTTCCATATAGTAGCCAGAGGGTCCCTTAAGACGGACGTCAGATTTCTTTCCTAGTCTACTTAAACCCTTCAGTGAAGTACAAGTTCAGGTCCTCACTGTGGCCTACAAGGTCTTACTCAATTTGGCCACTCTGTCACTCGAACCTCATCTCCTATGGGTCTCCCCCTTGCTCATGTCACACCAGCCTCTTTGCTGCTCTTCACTCCTGCCTCAGGGTCTTTGCACTTGCTATGCCCTCAGATATTCCCAGGGCTCCTTTACTCTTTTAATTTAAAATATTCCCTCCTCCGAAAGCCCATCTCTGATTCTTATAACTGAGATAACACTCCTCACCCTGTCGCTCTCTGTCCCTATACCTTTATTTCAAACACTAATCACTTTCTAACATTGCATTTTATCATTTACGTGATGGTGCCCCCCTCTAGAATGTCAGTTCTATGAGCACAGAGGCTCTCTCTGTTCTTTTTATATTTTTATTTTTTAAAGATTTTATTTATTTACTTGACAGAGAAAGACACAGCGAGAGAGGGAACACAAGTAGGGGGAGTGGGAGAGGGAGAAGCAGGCTTCCCACCTAGCAGGGAGTCCGATGCGGGGCTCGAACCCAGGACCCTGGGATCATGACCTGAGCCGAAGGCAGACACTTAATGACTGAGCCACCCAGGCGCCCCTCTCTTTGTTCTTTTTCATCTCTGCGTCCTCAGTGCCTAGAGGAGCGCCTAGTGCAGAACACAGGCTCAGTAAATATTTGCTGAATGAGCAGTATTCTGTTTCACATAGGGCTGTATTTGCACACGCAGCAACATTTCCCACCTAGATGATGTTCTTAAGGAGGGGAGGCATCCTATACCCCAAAAGCAATTTCCAAAGTGGCATCCGTACTGCCGTGAACAATAGTGGCTTTGTTGGCATAACAAGGGTGGCAAGTAAGAGTGTCCTTGCTTCAATTCTGCCCTGCCACTCCCATAATAGACATTATTTATGGATCATGGTTCACCAGGCTTTTCCCAAATTCGGGTTTGAAATCTTGGACAGGTGATGTTATGGACTGCAAGTCTGTGTCCCGCCCATATGTTGAAATCCTAAGCCGCAGTGGGATGGTATTGGGAGGTGGGGCATATGGGAGGCAATTAAGTTTAGATGAGGTCATGAGGGTGGAGCCCCGCGATGGGATTAGTGCCCTTAGAAGAGGAGAAAGAGATTAGAACTGTCTCTGTCCAGCAAGTGAGGACACAGCCGGAAGGCAGCTGTCTACAAACCAGGAAGAGGGTCCTCTCCAGACACCGGATCTGTTGGCACCTTGATGTTGGACTTCTCAGCCCCCAGAACAGTAAGAAATAAATGTTGTTTAAGACGCCCAGTCTAGGGGCGCCTGGGTGGCTCAGTGGGTTAAAGCCTCTGCCTCCGGCTCAGGTCACGGTCTCAGGGTCCTGGGATCGAGCCCCACATCGGGCTCTCTGCTCAGCAGGGAGCCTGCTTCCCTCTCTCTCTCTGCCTGCCTCTCTGCTTACTTGTGATCTCTCTCTCTGTCAAATAAACAAATAAAATCTTAAAAAAAAAAAGAAAAGAAAAGACACCCAGTCTATGGCAAGGTTTTATTGTTAGAGCAGCCCAGGCTGACCAAGACAGGTGAGGCACCGCTGGGGTCGCCCTCATCACAGAAAGCACCCTGACCTTGAAAGTCTGGATGTTTTCTTTGACGTGACTCACAGCTGGGAGAGACCACAATTGTGGCAGAGGACAGAATGCCCAGAGGGGCTGGACTACCCATTTGAAATTGACATAATGAAGTTCAAGCAAGGTCAATGTCGTCCTTCATTTAAGTTCCCGAAAATCAAGCATTGCGATGTCTCCTAAGGGAATAATATAGAACGTAGATAGAGATTTATGTGTCGAACTGTTTATCATGACCTTATTTGTCTTAGTGAAAAACCAGAAGCAACTCCATTTCCAACAAGAGGGGATTGGATGAGTCAAATCTCGTGGCTCTGCTTGAAGGACTACTAGACAGCAGGGCTCCCAGCCTTGGCACCATCAGCACTTGGGCCCAGAGAATTCTTTATCGCGGGGGCTGGCCTGTGCATTACAGGGAGTATTAGCCACCACTAGCAATGTCCCCCTCTCCCACCAGCTGCAAAAGTCTCGAGACATTGCCAAATGCCTTATAGGGGACAAAACTGCCCTCAGCTGAGAGCCACTGCTGTACAGTCAAGAAAAACGACACTTTTTTTTTTTTTAAAGATTTTATTTATTTGACAGAGAGAGAGATCACAAGTAGGCAGAGAGAGAGGGGGAAACAGGCTCCCTGCTCAGCAGAGAGCCCGATGTGGGGCTGGATCCCAGGACCCTGGGATCATGACCTGAGCCGAAGGCAGAGGCTTAACCCACTGAACCACCCAGGCGCCCCGAAAAACAACACTTCTTAATACCACGGGAAATGCTCATGTCTTGTTGCTGGCTTAAGAAGAAAAAGATGCAAAATGGGTTTTTAGCTGTATTCATATATAAAATAGAAAGCAGTTGGGGAGGAAACTTACCAAGATGCTAGCAATAATGTCTGAATTATAAAAGCTTTTCTTTAACTCTTTAAACATCCATCCATTCATTCGGTAGCTACTTTTCGAGTGCCTCCGCACACCATATATCGCTTTAGGCTCTGGGAGCACGCTGTGTGCAAGACGGACCCGGGCGTGTGTATACGGAGAGCTCTGCCTTCAGGTAGGTGAAGTCCTAAGGGGGGACTGACATCCAACCCAGAACCTATAAAGAACGACAGTCCGAGATAGAGAAGGGAGCGCTGAGATGCAATAGGAACAAGGCGAAGGAAAGAGGACAGGCTGGGCGCTGTGATGCTCAATGAATAGTTTTTGAATGAATGAAGAACACTTACAAGATTTTGAGAAGGGGAAATAAACGATCTGATTTCCATTTAAAAATTATTATTATCAGAAAAAAAATTAGTTTCGAAAGGCTAATACCTGTTCGTTCTTAGGAAAATTCAAATAGCCTCCAGGAGAGGGAGAATATAAAAACCCCATGGAGTGCAGCCACAGAGAGCAGACCCCGCGAACGTGCTCGTGGCCATCTTTTCAAGCATCCTTCTCGTTCCCTCCTCTCTATTCCTGTCTATCTCTGCCTCTCTTTATAAATATATAAAAGCGTTTTTATGCGAGTGGATTCAAACCATTCATGCTGATTTGTAACCTGCTCTTTTCCTGCCCTTTGTAATTTTATGCTCATTGTAAACTTTCCACAGTGGGCATATATTACTTTTATAATCCGGAACATAAAAAAAAGCAAAAGACCACAAAAAATAAAGTGAAACCCACAAATACAGGATGAGGGATCGCTGGCTGAGCAATACGGCTGTGAAGAAAGGCTCTGGGGTTTCGCTGACCACAAACTCAGCATGAGTTGACGGCATTGTGTGGCTTCTAATTTCAGCTCAGTTCGTTTTATCAGACAATTCCCCGGCTCCTAGTATGGGAAAAGCCAGGGGCAGTATGAACAAGCTTCTTTGGCTTAGCTCAGAGTAACTCGGTTCCGCTCAATCCTCTGCCTTATAGGTTTTGAAGCACCTACTGTGTGTGAAACCGGAATGTTAATAATAGCTCATGTCTACTGAGCACTGACTCTGTGCCAGGCATCGTCCTGAGACCTTTCCATATATTAACGCACTTAATCCTTGCAATAACCCTATGACATGGGCCCCATTATTGTTCTCATGTTGTAGATGAAGAAACTCAAGCGCAGAGAGGTTACATAAAACCTGCCTGGGGTCACGCAGCTCAGTAAAGTATCATGAGAAACACCAAGAGAACCAAGTTATGGGTCTGCCCCCAAGGAGCTGATGGTCAAAAAGGCAAATACAATAACCACATTAATTCATTTGGCAAACATTCACGGTGCCCAGGGTCCCGCAAATCTAGTCTCTCAGTCTAGCCTTGGTGGGTGTTCATTATTCAGTAATCCAGCTCAGTTTTACTGAGCACCAACTGTGTCCCAGGCACAGGGCTAGGCACTAAGGAAAGAGGGATGAATAAAACAAAACTCCCACAATTCAGCTTACAACTGAGTGAGAGAGAGAGACACGTGAGGAAGGACCTGGTCTAATTTAATCCTGTAAGGAAGCAAGTCTGATGAAGAAAAAGAAGGTTAGGGCAGGGGCTGGAACCGACAGATGTGGGAGTCTGAGCAGGAGAGCCAAGGTAGGTCATTTAGAGAAGACTGTCAGGGACAGCTTCTTAGATAAGGTAGCTTTGGAAAAGTGATCTGAACAAAGAGAGGTAGCAGTCTTGGGAACCTGAGACTGTTCCCACTCTTCATGCCCTGGGCATGAAGAGTGGCACATGCAAAGGCCCTGTGGCATGAACAAACTTAGAAAGGCCAAGAACACCAAGGAGGCTGATGTGTCTGGATCAGAGCGAGTGAGGCAGAATTGTAGGAGACTGAGAGGCAGTCAGGAGTCAACAACACACAAGTGGGGTTTGGCTGCCTGGTAGGATGGTGTTACATCCAGGCCAGGGAGCCCCTGAGAGTTTCTAGCAGGGAAGCAACAAGATCTGATGTCCACTTTTGAAAGGTCACTGGACCAGAGGGCAGCGGGGAAGTGGGGAAGCAAGGCTAGTTCGGCAACAGGGACACAAACGGATGGGATAGACTAGGGTGCCTATGGGAGTCAAGATTCCTTATTAAATCAGCACTGACCGTACCTGTGGCTGGATTGAATGCAGGATGTGAGGGAAACGGAGGAGGCAGGATGACTGCAGGAGTCTGGCTGAAGCAACCGGGGGTCTCTTTGATCTAGGAGCAGGAGATGGAAGGGAGAGCGGGTTTTGGGACCTCGATCTGGTTGTAGATGTGGTGGGCCTCCTCCAAGCGGGAAGCTGGATAGAAGAGTCTGGAGGTCAACGGAAAGGGCTGGCCTAGAGATAGATATCGGGGAGACGTCCAGGTGTAGAGATTCCATCTACACCATCAGACTGGATGAGCCTACCCTGGGAGGGGACGGAGAGCCCCGGGGTGCTTCAGTTGTACCCACGTGGAAAAAACAGATAATCCCAGAAAGGAGCCTGAGAAAGAGTGCCCAGGGAAGACGGAGGAAAACCAAGAAAGTGTGGTGTCCTGGAAGCCAAGTGCTTAAGGCAAGACACAGAGATCAGGGGTGCCTGGGTGGCTCAGTGGGTTAAAGCCTCTGCCTTCGGCTCAGGTCATGATCTCAGGGTCCTGGGATCGAGCCCCACATCGGGCTCTCTGTTCAGCGGGGAGCCTGCTTTCCCCTCTCTCTCTGCCTGCCTCTCTGCCTACTTGTGATCTCTCTCTCTCTGTCAAATAAATAAATAAAATCTTAAAAAAAAAAAAAAAAGACACAGAGACCAGCATTCTGAAACCCAGATTTCTTGATTTCCAACTCCAGCCACACACCCACCTGCAGCCCAGTGACCTCTCTTCGGCCCACACAGGTGTCTGGCAGAGCATTCCAGAAAACCCCAGCCAGTGTGCTGGCATGGCCCTCCAGGCCCCAGAAGGACAGACCATCCTCCCCAGACCAGCAGACGCAGGCAGGGTGCAATTTCCCAGAGACTAGTAGCTCCCTCCTCCAGATGGCTGTGAGGGTCACAGAGCCTGGAAAGAACCCTTGTCAACCCAAACACAAGGTAATGTGCCTTCCATTACAAGTTCTGACCGTGGTCATCAGAAACTAACTCGTCCTCCCCTGCTGATGTTGATGAAGGCCGATGTCCCCACCCCCGCATTTCTCCATGCCTGACCCAGTGAGACTTCTCATCTCCTGTCCCTGCAGCCACCGAGATAGGCGCTCTCCTAGTGACAGAGCTGTCCCTGGCACCAGCAGGACAATGGCAATGCCTACTGTTCATTAGGCACTTACCACATGCCGATGTGGGATAGACACCTTCTGCTCACTCCCTCCTTCTGGCCTAACATCAATGGTAGGGGATAAACACTCAACTTCGGCAGGCTGACTTGTAACGTAAAAGAAGAAATCTTGGATCTGAATTCAACACCTGGGGGCCGAGAGACTCCAGAAACAACTGCTAACCATTGTATCAGCCTGAGTGCCCAGAGAAATGCAGGTGTGGGATATATCGTGTGTTGGATGGGGGAGCAGGGAAATGCACAGCGCCCCTCCCCTGGGGGTCCTGCCCGGAGGGAGGGACCCCTGGGTCCGTAGCAAGTGAGAAGCATGGGCACCAGAGATGCCAGTGACTTGAGTGTGTCCCATGGGGGACTGCGGCGGTCTTTGCATTTTTGTGGCATGAGGTGGAAATTTGAAACAATAAAGAAAGGGGAGGGAAGTGACAGAAAGGAGAAAGAAGGAAAAAGCAAGGAAACAATAAAATGTTACCATCTTGCAGGCGCCAGCCCTGGCGATGAAACCGCTAATGAGCCCAAGGTTCTGTGGAGCCCAGCATCTAATTCAAACCAGACAGATAACAGGCCCAGACGCCCCTGTCCAAGTGCTGAGATTGTGCCCTTGAAGCAAGACTGGGGTGGGTGTCCCCGCCCCCGACCACACAGCCCATCCATCCAGCAGCCCAGCTGGGGCCGGTCAGGGTGGAGGAGAGGGGACGAAACGTAGCTGGAAACAAGGTGAGAATACACCCACCTGCCAGGAGCTGTCCTGCTGTTTCCTTGCCAGGGAACATTCTGGAACATCACCCGAGGCCAGCTTACCCGCACCTCTTCCCGCTCCCCATTTCAATCAGCATTTCATGTTGGGGGATGTACATCCTGCTAAACTTTTAGGGAGACTTTCCCCCGATTATCTACCTTTGAGCATTTTAACGATTTTTATTTTATCTCACTTTTTCTTCTTCTTCTTCTTCTTTTTTAAGAGGGGAGGGTCAGTGGAGGAGAAAGAATCTTAAGCAGGCTCCACGCTGAGCTTGGAGCTCGATGCGGGGCTCGATCTCACCACCCTGATATCATGACCTGAGCTGAAATCAAGAGTTGGAC
Organism: Potos flavus; assembly: GCA_028534135.1. Lineage (NCBI taxonomy): Eukaryota > Metazoa > Chordata > Mammalia > Carnivora > Procyonidae > Potos > Potos flavus. Next base: position 151,801,100 of record CM052900.1, on the reverse strand, counting down.
AATTAATGGGCTGAGCCACCAGGAGCCCTTGGCTCACTTTTTCTAAACGCACTTGCTCATTTGGATAAACAACTATACTTGTATCTTGATCGCTATACTGTGAGTTTACTCTTTTCCAAGACTTGTGACTATCTTTAAGGTATCTTAGAAGCACGATAGTGCAGGGACGCTGGGGGAGGGCTATCTGGATTTGAGTCCCAGCATCACCGGTACTAGCTGTGTGATCTTGGGCAAAGAATTAACCTCTCTGTGCCTCAGTTTCCCATCTTTAAAATGGAGATAGGGAGAGTCTCTACCTTCCAAGGTGGTTGTCCAAACTTTAAATGAGAGCATTGAATGAAGTGGTATACACGTAAAACACTTGTCACTGAGGACACATTGAATGAACTGGTCTGGGAACTAGGGAGACAATAGTAAACATGACAAAGAGGCCCCTGCCTTCATGGTGCTCCCTGTGCAGTAGGAAAGATGGATCAGCAAAGAGATGATTACAACACAGTGTATTAGGGGGGATGGGGTAGAGGTCTATGGCAGAACACAACAAAGTCACCCAGCCAGCCATAAGCAATCAGAGAGGGCTTCCTGGAGGAGAAGGCATCCTAGTTAAGACTTAAAGGACAGGCAGGCATCAGGCAGCATACAGAGACTGGGCATCCCGGGTGGTGGGAACAGGGTTTGCATAGACTCAGAAGCATACCACACCTGGATGATCTCGGAGAACAGCCAAACAGTGCTGGGAAGTTCGGTAGGCAGACCTGAAATGTTTCTGGCAGATGACAAGGGCTCGACGAAATTAACAAGCTGGCAATTACGAGCACTTACTCATCACCACCACTATCTCTGCATCTTCCCCCAGTTACACACGACACACAACCTCTTCAACTTCCGATTGCGCACAAGACCCTTTGAATGAATAGCTATTAGCCGCTGGGTGTTTTGTTTTGTTTTGTTTTGTTTTAAGATGGTAGGAATAACTCCAACTCGAATTTCACTGCTTTTCTAATTTGGTGAGGCTCACAAACCTCTTAAAGTCATTGCAGAGTTAGCAGGTAACTGAGTACTAGTAATTGGTAGGTAACTATAGGTTCCCTGCTAAATGCTGACTCCTGGACATTCACATAAATGGTCTGTGTTATTCACAAGGAGCACCTGCCTGGCGCCATACTTTTAACAAAGGACTTTCATATCCGGCACACTTTGGGGTGGGACAGCATCTCCGCTTTGCTTTCAGGAGATGGAGAATCAGAGAGATCCCTTGGCAACCAGCACTTGGACCCCAAGCCTGTGCCCTGAGTCAGGCTGCGATCTCTCCTTGGATAGGAGGGCGGGGTCTTAACCTCCTTTACCAGCCTCCCTATCTCACCGTCCATTATGAAGCTTAGCCAAGGCCCAGAAGGGAGGAGACCTGTCCAAATCACACTGGGAGAAAGCAGCTGTCCAGAAGGGTAGCCAGAGCCTCCTGGCTCTGAAGGAGAAGGGCAGAGAACAGATGGGGGGTGGAGGGTAAGGTGAAGTCTCAAAGCTGGGAGGCTAGGGAGAGGAAGGAGGCTGGAACTGGAAGGATAGAGGCTGGGGGAAAGGAGGGAGGCTGGGGAGGGGATAGGGATGGGAGGAGGAGGGAAGCTAGGAGGAGGAGGAATCTTTCCCCTCTGCCCAAGGCAACGCTCCTGTTCACAGATGTGTCCCCAGCACCTAGAAGAAGGCCTGGCACATGGATGGTATTTAATAAATATTTGTTTCAGACCCTGAGGCAAAGGAAAGCCATCTGTTGACCTTTCTGCCCTTGAGTGGAGCGGACCACGGGCTGGCCTTGGGGCTCAGACGAGCTGGGGCTGAGGTTAGAGCTGGGAGCAGATTCAGGCCTGGTTAGGGTTGAGCGGACCGGACTGTAGCTGCGATGCGTCTAGGTCAGCCCTGGAGTCGGCTGAACTTGAGCTGAGCTCGGGATAGAGCTGACGTCAGGCTGAACTGTGGACAGGGCTGGGGTGAGGGCAGTTAGAGATGTGCTCAGCACTGGGGCCTGACGAGGACACAACGGGGTCTTGAGGCGGGTGCTCATGTCCAGTCTGAATTCAAGATGGTCTGGGAATGGCCCTGTGATTTGGGCTAAGGCCAGTCTTGAAGCTGATGGAGGAACAGGGCCTAGAAATAGGCCCCTCCCCTCCACTGCCCCAGCCCCGTGCCTCTCCTGCCTCTCGTGCCACCGAGCCTGCCCCACGGGTCCTTCCCGGAGCCCTACCCGCAGGCCACGAGGGCCCAAGCAAACACCACATCTATGGCCTCTGACACAGACACAGGCGTACCCCAGGGGTGCCAGTCTGGGTCCCAGCTCCGCGAGACAGGACCTCCTTACAGCACCGCGGGACTGGCTTGAAGCAACGGGGCCCGGGACATTTACTGCTTTTGCACAAATAAAATACACCAAGTGAACCTTTTTTAAGGCAGCAGGAAATATATGAGTTATACGTTGATGCCCCATTTCTTCGGTTTCCATGGAAGACAGCATGACCTCGCAGCAATTCCCCAAGAATTAATTATCTGGGTGCCATGAGAGGCGGATTTGGAGGTAACCACAAATGTTCATAAGGCAGGGGTCTGTGACAACGAAATAAACACACGCAGTCTCCCCGTTTCCAGCACCAAGAAATGCTCCTCGAACAGCGGCCATCAGCTGTCACCGCAGCCTTTCCCGGCACGGCTGCTGCCTGCAGAGACTCCTGTATTTGAGTGGCAAGTGCAGACAGAGTGGGGAGTTTGGCTCATGAGGCAGTTGTCTACTCCTCAGGCAGCGCAATGTGGAGGAAAGAGCACTTGACCGGGAGTCCCACTCTGCTTCTCGTCACCCCTCTGCCTCTAATCAGCAGCGCGGTCTTGACAGATCCCTCGCCCTCCCTGGGCTCCCAGTTTCTCAGCTGAAACACTGCATGACTGCCCCCTGCCCTGGTGGCTAGGGCACGGGAAGTCAGGGGGAGCCTGTGTGATAGCCTGCGGGCATTTTGTTTCACGTTTTCTAACAACTTTTACGTATTTTTAAGTTAATAAATTAACTCATATACCATAAAATTCCCCCCTGTTAAAGCATATGCTCCTTGGCATATTAATATATTCACAAGGTTGTGCAGCCATCACTACTAATTCCAGAAAATGTCATCACTCCCAAAGAAATCTCTAACAGCACCTGGTGAGTTCTACTCCACTTTCTGTCTCTATGGACTGGCCTCTTCCAGACGGTTCCCGTAAATGGAGTCATGTAACACGTGGCCTGTTGCATCGGGCTTCTTTCACTCAGCACGGGTTCAAGGTTCATCTGTGTAGTATCATGTGTCAGTACTTGGATCATTTTCATGGTGGAATACTATTCCATTGAATGGATATACCACATTCTGTTTAACCATTCATATAGGGTTATTCTTATTCACACTGGCCCACCGCTGGGGACTTAGGTGTTCTTGGGAGCTGGGGAGAGGTTAGCACAGAATGAGGAGAAGGGGCCACGCCTGCCTGGGGAGGTGTGTGCAGCCTGAGGAGCTCAGTCTCTGGCCTTATCTGTTCTCGAAGTGCCTCAAATTCCCTGGATTCCAGAAATTCCCTGGATTCCAAGCATGGAGAAATATTGCTACCTAGAATCTGGGCTTTCTATCACCCCAGGTTGCGTGAACACCAGCAAGGATTTCCTGGGGGAGGGGAGATAGCTGACACAGGGCCAAATCAGGCACATGGCAATCGCTCAGCAAATACCTGGATGGATAAATGGATCGATAGAGATATATGGATGGGTGATTGGATGGATGGGGGGTTGGATGGATGGGGAGTCAGATGGATGGGGGGCTGGATGGATGGACGGATGGACTGGTGGATGGAACTCGCTCTACATCTCGCTAACACCTATTTTATGCAGAGAAGACAGATAAACTTTCTAGCTAGAGAGAAATCCTAGCCCAAGGCATTCTTGAACCAAAGGACTTATCATTTATATACTAAGTCCTATTCAGGAGTACGAAGGATTGAATCTCAAACTTTTGGAATTTCTAATTAAAATTATTTAGGGGAGTCTGAGTGGCTCAATCGGTTGAACATCTGACTCTTGATCTTAGTTCAGGTCTTGATCTCAGGGTCATGGGTTCAGGCCCCATGTTGCACTTCATGCTGGGCATAGAGCCTACTTAATAATAATGATAATGATAATAATAATAAAGATCTAACTGGGCTGTGCTTGGTACATAGTAGGTGCTTCATATACCGTGAGTGAATGAATGACTTAAACAATGGAACAAACCTATTTCCCACCCATTTTATGAATTAGGGAAGTGACACTCATTTATGAACGAGGAAAGTGGCATCTAAGGTCACCCGGAGACCGGGGGCAGAGTGTGGTATGGAATCTAGGCCAAATGGAAGTCCACCGTTCTTTTCCCCAAACCAGGCAGATGTGTGGTTCCTGATCTCAGTAGGGACACGAACCAACAGAGGAGTCATTTCCAGACCTTGGGTTTTGTGTTCTCCTACCTGCAACAAGGAGATCACTGAGCTGGCCACACGTCTGTTGGATGTTTGTTTGAGAGTAGAGAGTGTGTGTTTGTGTGTGCGCACACACACGTACATTCAAGAATGGAAAGGCAAATATGTCTTGTCAGCAGCTTCCATCTTTCCATTGCCCAGCTGTGGCATGTCGGGTGTGTGGGACACTTGAGATAAGCTGGTTTTGACACACTACAGATGCCTCCCTACCTCCCAGGGAGGTTGTGACAGTCGCATGTGGCAGGTACAATGACATTCAACATCTGGGTAGCAGCTTCTATGAGCGAATGACTCCGTGGCCTGTGGTAAGTGCTCAGTGGATGGTGGCAGCTTTCATTAAATAATCACAGTCCCTCTGGCCCATGCAATCTTATCAGGCTTCATGCCTCTCAGTGCCACTGGACTGGGGATCAGGAGGTCTGGTTCTAATCCCAGCTCTGCCATGCACTCCCCGCAGGACCACGGATCTCTAACCTTCCTGGACCCCAGTCTTCTCATCTGCAGAATGGAGATAAGCATATCCTCCTCACAGGGCTGCTGGGGACACAATAAGAGAGACGGGCTATGAGGGTTCTTTGCACGCTGCGTGCTAAGCAAGGGGCGGCAGACTACCATGGGCCAAATCTGGCCCACTACTTGTTTTTGTAAATAAAGTTTTATTGGAACACCATCACAATCATTCACACATAGATTGGTTGTGGCTTCTTTTACGCTACAACCACAGAGTTGAATAGTTGCCACGGAGACTGTAAGACCTGCAAGGTCTCAAGTATTTATTTTCTATTCGTTGGCAGAAAAAGTTGGTGGACTCCTGCTATCCAGCAATTATTCCCGGGTCTTAGCAGCACAGACCTCCTCTCCTCCCTCGTTGCTTGTTGAGAGTACCACTCCCAGGCTCACCCCAAGGTTCTAATTCAGTAGATCTGGAGTGAGGCTTGGATATCTCCTTTTTGATGAGTGTTCCTGGTGGTTCTGATAAAGAAAGGTCTCTAACCCAGACCTTGAAACACACTATATGGTAGAAGCCTGGAATCAAATCCCTGCTCCCCCACTCATCTCTCATCTCTCTGAGTCTTGGCATCTCATCTAAAAAATGAGGACGACAATGCCTGTCCCTTAGGGCTGCTGGGGAGAGTAAGTGAGAATCTCTATAAAGCGCTCAGGAAGGCCTGGGGACTCAGCCCACTCGACGGCTCTCTTTCCTTCCTGCATCCCGGGACATGCATTCTCCTGTAAGCCCTGAGCAGGCTGTGTCTCCCAGTTCTCTCCAAACCCTCCCAGCTGTCCCCTCAGTGCCACGGCAGCTGGCAGGTCCTGCTGCCCCAGCATGTGGTTAGAGGCAGCGTCCGGGGGCTGGTCTGCTAGAACCCGGAGTCCTCAGCCTGTTTCTGACACCGAAACTGCCGCCAGCTCCGTGTTGACACATTTACTCTCATAATATTTGCTTTCCGTGGCCATTATTTGCCCAGGCGCTGACGTCAGATGAAGACAATCAACTCCCTACTAGGGCTTTCAAAGAGCAAGGTCAGCACCTCCCTGTCCCTGTCGACTGTTCCATCCCCTCTCCTTGTCTGTGTTTCCTAAACTGACCGCATTCTGGACAGCAAGTGACTTGGCAAAATGTGTGGGTGTAAGACCAGGAGAATAGGCAGGTTCTGGTTCCAACCTGTCACTGACCTTGGGGCTACCTTGGGCAGGTCTGGACCTCTCCCTGAGCCTCAGCTGCGTCATCTCAGCCCTGAGAGCTCTGGCTTGCCAGCACCACGATTCCATGACTCCGGGACTCCAAGAACTCCCCCCTTGGAAGATTCCAGAGTTCACCTTGCTGTCACTCCCCAACTTCACCCCTTCACCCCTCTCAAGTGTGGGAAAAGTAAGGAGACAGAGAACAGAAATTGTAAAAAGCTAAGCCAGACTTCCATTTATGTACAACTATGCAAAGAGCACAATCTTTCTCTCATTAGGGTAGAAAGTAAGAGCCAAGGAGAACTACAAGCCCTTCGATTGGACCATCTCCTGGAGGTATGTTCCTCTACCACCACAATTACCGTGCAAGCTCGGTCCATTGCAGGGGGAAATGCTCTGCCTCCCAGGGAGGACGAAGAATCCTGTCCGAGTCCAGGGCAAGAGAAGATGGCTATCTGAATTCAGAGTCCTCTACACTATTGAAAGGTGCTACCATATCAAGGACATTGGTTTGTGGGAAGGACTTCAGGAGGGCACCCACACCTCCAAAGGACTAAATAAAGGGCATTCGTCTGAAACCTCGGCCTGAGAGACTTTGGTGAGTTGTACCAAATTCCCTCTTGCCTCGGCACAAGGTGGTGTGGGGTTGTGTCGTAGTTGAAGGGACATCTGTGACGTTAGACCGACAAAGACTGTCTGGCGGCTGGGTAACCCTGGGCAAGCCAGGTCACCTCTCTGGGCCCCGGTGTTGCCAGCTGTGAAATGGACATGATAGTAATTTGCACCTCATGGGGCCATTGTGAGAAGTTAAAGTGATCTAAGGAAAGTTACCAGATGTTATTCTCCTCCCCAGCAGTGGTTATGGAATGATTCTTTGAGGGTAATACTGCGACGAGAAATACTTACTTTGGCAGAGACAACATCCAAGTCCTTGCAAGCACTCCCATGCGATCTACCCTAGATAGCGTTTCTCGCGACAAGCCCATAGACTTCACTGTCCCCATTTTACAGCTGCTGAAACAGGCTCAAGGGGGTGAAGCAATTTGCCCAAAGCTCACCATGCATGAGTCAGGCAGACTGAAGCCCAGGGCTTCATCCCCTGGTCAACGCTCTTTGCACTTCCTTCCACAGGGTCACATCCTCCTGGCCCCGCATGGCCTGAGTACACCCGGCTGTGTCCAGAGGCCTCCCAGGTACCCGCCCCAGGCCTCCCAAATTCTCTCCTGGCTCAAGTGGACAGTCAGGGCCAGTGGAGGGACGTTCAGCCGAAACTGTGGGGACACAGCGCCCTCCAGTGGCTGCTTGCTGCAATGAGGGACACTGGAGTCAGGGGAAAGCCTTAATTTCCCAAGGGCGGCAACCCAAAAAAGAGAGGCACAGACCAGGTGCACATTCCAGCTCCTACCCTCACCAGTCCACTAAGCGCCAGGGTCACTGGCTCCTTTACACCCCAAATAGTGCCTCTGTCCAAGGCTCTTAGAATCACACCATTTTAATCTGGAAAGAAATTGCAACACCTCCTAAGCAAACACTCTCTTTGCGCAAAGATTATGGAACCCAGGGTGGAGACAGCATGTCCAAGGTCACACAGGGAGTCAGACAGAGTAGACACCAGAACCTGGATCGCCTGCCTCCCCCTCCAGCTCCAGCAGGAAGCTCAGGGAGGCTGGATCCAATGCTGCTGCCCCTGCCCCTTCCCCATCTTTCCCTCTGCCCCCTCCCCCTCACTGGGTACCAGACACACCAGGTAGAGTGGGACGGGCTAAGGAGTAAGAGTGACACTCAAACCGTTGATGGCTGTGTGACCTTGCACAGGTTACATAACTTCTCTGTGCCCCAGTTTCCGCCTCTTGGAAATGAGAAAAATAATGGCACCCATATCACAGGATTGCTGTGAGGACCAAAGAAGCTGCAAAGTAAGGAAGGTCAGGAGATAATAACCAGCCCCCAAACATGGTAACCCTTGTTACAGTGATTATTATTTGTGTAGTGTCTTTAATTCACTGGTTCACAAGCCCTCTCAAGCACAGCTCCCCTCTCCTTCTCGCACACCATTTCCTCTTACCAAACCCCAAAGTGGCAAATGAATCCCCAGCACCTGTATCCCATGTCCATCCTGTCAGAGGATAGGGACTGGGGGGTCGACACCATAGGCAGAGCCCCCTTGTGGTTCAGCAAGGCCACTCTAGCCCAGGGTGAGCTTGGCCAAGTTTGAGTCTCAGAGAAGGGCTGAAACCCTAGAGGGCTTCTCTGGGACCAAGAGAAGAACAGGTTGAAAGATGCTGTCAATACCTTTCTGGGCTTCTGGAATGATCCTGAGGGTCTGGCTCTAACAATTGGACACCACCACGCTCAGGTTTCACGATGGAAACCTTGAAAATCCCTTCGTCGTTTTTTCTTTCCCACCAGGTTTGGAGCCAGGCAGATGTGGGTTTAAATCCTGGCCCCGCTGCTCATGAGCTGTGTGATCCTGGGAAAAGATCGGATGTCTCTGAACCTTAGTTTCCCCGTCTGTGACGTAGGGATGATGATGGGATTGTACAGAGCTATGTCTTGGGTTTGCAATAAAGTGCACAATGCTGTACCTGGAATGTGGCATTCTGAGCTGCTTATTCATCAGCAACTCAAAATAAATTCACCATCCTTCTCCCCAAATTCTGCTCTTTGTCCCGGATTCCCTGTCCCAGTAGACGGCAGCATCCGCCCAGCCATCCATGGAGGAGTGCCCCTCCCCCCCCCCGTTCTCCCACCTGTGTCACCGCAGGAAGTGAGGAGGTCAATCCCATCACACCTGCTCCTCCCCACCCTCCTCTGCCCCTGTTCTCAGTCCAGGACTGGGTTATGGCAAATCTACTGCAGTTTCCTCCTTCCACCGTCCACACGGCTGCTGTGGTCACACCTCCCTCTCGACATTCACACACCTCACTCCAAAACCACACACTCCCCTGCAGCGTGGAGTCCCAACCACTCAACCCAACCAGGACGGTCCTGTGCCCTGGTCCCCCGACAGCACCCGGCTACCTCGTCCCTCCAAGCCGCTGCCCGTGGCCACAGGCATCCAGAGCATCTCCCTCTGAGACCACATCTGTGAGCCCACTGACTGCCCGCCCCCCGCCGTCTTCCCTCATGATGCTGAGCACCCCTCCTCCGGGACCCCCAGGTCTCTCTCAGACCTCCATGGTGGCCCTCCTCACCTGCATTTGGCACACGTACCTGACCAGTCGGTCCCGGAAGACCTGAGAGAGCGTTGGCTGAGCCCGAGGCCTCTGGGGTCGTGTCACTGGCTTGGGTTTAAGTCCTGGGTTTTTGTGATGATTTGCTGACAGGACCTGTGTAAAGCCCTCTACCACTGCGCCTGTGGCCTAGTAGGTGCTCAATAAATGGAAATCGTTCTTTTTAGTACGATTCCCTCCCAAGACGATACATTCCCGGAGGGCAAGAGTCGGACCTTATTTATTTCTGCATCCCCAGCAGCTAGCATGGGATCTGACCCAAGGAGAAGTTGAATAGATGGACGAAGGGGTGTGACTCAGAGGAGGAAGAAAAACGTAAGAGCTGCAGTTTGGCAACGAGGCAGTGACAGAAACACGCGGAGCCCTTTACAAAGTGGTGTCACTTAATCTTCACCCCACCACGGAGATAGAATCTATTTCCGTCCCCATTTCAAGGTGAGACACTGGCTCAGGGAGGTGAAGGCACCTGCCAGAGCCCCAGAATGATGATGTGGGTGACAAAGCAGATAGTCAAAGTCACATCTCTCTGGCTACAAGCCACATGCAACTTCTGTTTTCCTGCACTGCTTCCTTAAAAGGGGGCGGTTGGCATCCTAGCCAGCATCCGAAGGAAATAATCATCAGCATTTATTGAGAGTTTGTTAAATTGCTGGCTGCTTCATACTTATGTCATTTAATCCTCAGAAGAAGGCAGGCTTGGCTCATCCCCATTATACAGATGAGGAAACCAAGGCCTAGGGAGCGGGCGACTTGCTGATGGATACAGGGCTCTTTGCTGCCGCGTGAACACTTCTGCCTCCCGGATGCTGGCGGTGCCTAATGCGGCAGGGAAGGGGGAAGCTGGCGGGGCACAGCCTGGGTCTGAAAGTCAGAGACAAACAGAGGCAGAGGTGTCTGCAGATGTTCAGGGCTCGGTATCAGAGGGTCCAGGAAATGTCGCTGTCATTACTACTACTAAGAACATACTCTATGATTATAGATGCTATATAAGAATATGCTATTAAATCACTTACATTGTCAAGGCAACTGACAATTTTCAGAGCACTTTCGCATGCACCGCTAATTCTTCCTCACCAAAGTCCTTCGAGAGATGTGAGGCAGGGGTTTTTTATCACAAACTTACAAAGCAAATAGCTTAGAGGAGTTATGTGAGTCCTCCCAAGGTCCTAAAGCTAGCCTGTGGTTCTCCCGGGGTCCCCATCTGGGCTTTTCCAACTCCTGATCTGTGCTGTCTCTCTGGCACCCCAAGGACCTCGACGGTGGGGGCAGGTGGTGGTCAGCAGGTTAGCGTGAGTGTCAATGGAGAGAGAGAGACAGCAGAGATGGATGAGAAGAGAGGAAGCGGGATCATGAGGAACTAAGAAGGGAGACTGTAGGGACAGGGAACAAGAGGAGACAACCCAGGCCTCTCTGGGCGTCTCCCTGGGACCCAGCCTCTGCTCAGAGCCACGTGCCGGGCTGGTCACCCAGACGCTGGCACAAGATGGCGCCCTTGGCTAGAGAACCGGCTGGGGAGGCGGGGCTGGTTTCCACCTTGCCTCTGGTGACCAGGGGCATCTCAACATCTCGGCTTGTCTCAGAAGGCCCTTTCAGGCTTCCTTTACTAAAATCCTCCATCTGTACTCAAATCTGCACTCAGCCAAGCCACGTGTTTAATCAAGGGTTTGCAGTTTTTACCAGTCAGGTGCATCTGAACACGGGTGAATGCAGATTTTAACCACAGTCCAGGCCTCCAAAATACGTCCCCGGGAAATGCAAAGTGGGGGGTGTAGGCAGAGATCTTTCTAAAGTTGACCGAGCCCTTCTGATGGGACAAACGCTCTGCCAAGTGTTTCCGCTGCATGTAAGGTTGTCAGATAAAATATAGGACACCCAGTTAACTTTGAATTCCAGATACACAGGGAATAATTTCTTAGCATAAGTATGTCCCAGATATCATGTGGGACATACTTATACTAAAAAAATTATTCCTCGCTTCTCTGGAATTCACAGTTAACTGAGCGTGCTGTATTTCTGCTTGCTAGATCTGGCAGCCCTCCCCGTATTGTATCATCCTTACGGTTACCGAGAAGGATTGTGAAATTCATCTGCTTCTTAACAGGCGTCATAACCGAGGTTCCAAGAGGTGAAGGAACTTGCCGATGTTCGGATATTCACAGCAGGTGAGCGGCAGGGGCTGCCTTACTCCTGAATTCACGCCCTCCCCAGCCTCCTCCCTAACCAGCACGAGGGACTGAGAAAAGAGGCTGAATCACCTCTGCTCCCTCAGGGAAGAACCAGTTAAAACTGGACTCTGAAGGCACCAAACGTAAATATCCTCAACAGGAGAGGAATAGAGGTCCCACCACAAAATAGGCACGGTCTTACCAGTCATCCAGCCGGGAGGCAGCTCTGCTTTGGGGTTCAGAGCTAGGCTCTGGAAACAGGTGGTTGGATAAAAGCCCCAGCTCCATTTGTTACTAGCTGTGAGACTTTGGGCAGATTATGTAAACTTTTTGTGCCTCAGTTTCCCCATTGAGAATATGAGGAAAATACTACCCATGTTGCAGGGTTGTTGTAAAGACGAAATGAGGTAATACATGCCCAGTACTCGGAACAGCACCTGGCACTTGGAAGGACCCCAGATTATATATATCAGCGCCCTGTAGGCAGTCCGATCGCTGCTTCACGAAGGCAGCACCAAAGCCCAGAGGGGAAACTGCCTGGCTCGAGGCCACACAGCACGTGAGTGGCTGAGCAGAGTCTCAATCCCAGGTCTCTGAAGTGAAGTTCGGGATGTCAGCCTTAAAAGAAACAGAGAAAGGAATCAGCATCCATGGCAGGCCAAAGCGCGGTTCCTGATCTTCCAATCCCGACTTCTCCCACGTCAGTGGGTACAAAGGAATCCTAAGGCTTCTGGGGTCATTTATAGAATTTAAATCTTCTGGTTCCTTTTCAGCAGAATGATACTGTAAATTTATTTCTTCTTTCCCTCCACGGACATCTCCTGGGGGCCTGCCTCACGCCGGGCACTGCATTAGGCACATGGGATGAAAAAGCAAATAGGTACCAAGAGACAACGTTGTGATTGGCACCAGGAGTGGAGAGCCCAGAGCCTTTGGAAGCCAGAAGAGAGACACCTGGCAAGGTGGTGGGAGTGACAGAGAGGCAAGTGATAGTCGATCTGAGCTCTTTGGGACAAGGATGGTCGGCCAGGTAAAGAAGGGGCAGAAAAGGCCTCCCAGGCTGAAGGAACGATGTGTGCCAAACCCTAGACGCCAAAGAAGAAAATAGGCCATCTAACACAGGGCTCATGACAAAGAAATGAGGGTTATATCTGGGTGAACCAAATGCTCCCCCCAGTACCCCCGACCTGTGCAGGGTAGCCAGCCCCCTCCAGCGGGATGGCTGCCCCATGGTCAAGAGCCAGCCAAGCCAAAGAGGTGCTCATGTCATAAAGAAACCACCGCTCGAGGAAACTGCCAAGGAGCACCCTCATAGATGGCATGTACGGAGAGACTGTCTTGGGTTTGCCCTTCGTGCTGCTGTGAATATGAATTCATCCACCACTGGGTAACTGAACTTGGAATGGAGGCCAGGTGTTACTGCACCCCGACGGTCCCCAGCATAAAGGCTGGGGTGCCCGCTGAAGGCAGATCTTCGGCAAATCTCCATCTGTTTAATCTTGGCGCCCTCAAGGCAGAAGACGAATTCTAATTGCTACCAGACCAGCGAGGCGGGCAGCCTTGCACTCTGGAGTCAGGGTGGCTCCAGCCCTGGATTGGAGAGTGGCCTCCAACTGGCTTTGTGCTCACTTGGATCTTCCTCTGAAGGTCATTACCACCAAGGTCATTGGCGGCACTGCATCTCTGGGAGGCCAGAGGTATTTGCTAGCTATTGGATGATATTTCTCCCAGGGTCCTGAGGGAGCCTTGGTTGCGCGAACGCCAGGAAGTCTGAAATGCCTGCATTGCCGAAACTGTTGACATCATCTATGTCCAGCTGCTCCCCCCACTGCAGGTGCTCTCCCCTTTTCTCCTGGGAGTTATTCCCCGCCCCCCCCCCCACTTCCTGGAAGAAGATGGAGGCGGATTTAAAGGAGACATGAGTGTTGAGTCGGTGTCTTCTGGAATCACCGGAACCTCCCCAACATCATTCTCGTGGGCTTGAGGTCGCACTTCTGGCTGTAGGCAGGTTATAGCCACAAGCTATAAATGGCACCACGACCAGCCAGTTGGTCAAGTCCAAGCTATGGAGACCATCTTTGCCTCCTGTCTATCCTTCAACCCCCCTGGGCACAAGTCCTGGAGCTTTACCCCTCCCAAGCCTCTCCGTCCACTCTCTCCACTACGCCTCCCTCTCACCCTGGTCAAAGCCACGTCATCTCAAGCTTGGACACTGTGTTAGCCCACCTAGCGGTTGCTCCAAAAGCCTCCAATCTTATCCTATGTGCTCTGTTTGCAATTCTACAACTAGAGTGATCATTCTAAAGTTAGAATATGATCTCCCTGCCCCAAACCCTCCTGTTCATTCATGTATTTAGTCAGTGAGTCATTCACTTTATACCATTAGTAATACTAATGCCATTAGTAATGCCATTAGTAAAACAAAGCCCCTGCCCTCGTAGCATTTACCTTCTAGTGCACGTGCATCAGGAAATATACAACGCAGGAGTGCCTGGCTGGCTCAGTTGGTTGAACATCCAACTCTTGATTTTGGCTCAGGTCATGATCTCGGGGTCCTGGGATCGAGCCCCGCGTTGGGCTCCAGGCTCGGCATGGAGTCTGCTTGTCCATCTCTCTCTGCTCCCACTCGCTCACTCTCAAATAAATAAATAAATAAATAAATAAATAAATAAATAAAATCTTTTTAAATAAGATCATTAAAAAAAAAAAAGAAACCTACATCTCAACATGTGATAGGAACAACAATAAAGTAGAGGAGATAGAGAATGATGGAGAGGTTGGCCATTTTCTAAGAGTGGTAGGGGAAGGGCTCTCAGAGGACCCTGTGAGTGGATACCTGAATGAAGTAGGGACCCGGCCAGGCAAAGCTGTGGAAGCTTGGAGAACGTGTGAAAACACTTGCTCTACGGTACATCAAAACTTGTTATAAAGTGCTAGAAACTGAGAGAGTGAACTGCGGGCACAAAGACAGACAAAGAGAAATCTAGGATAGACTAGAGAAGCCAGAAACATGCCCTCACGTGTCTGGAGATTAGATTTGTGATAAAGGGGTGGCTGATGGTCTTTTTGATAAGTGGCTTGGGGAAAATTGAATATCTCCCTACCCTCTCCCCCAAAAATCCAAGTGGATTGTAGAGCTTAATGTGACAGACAAAATAATAAAACTTCCAGAAGACAGTATAGGAATATTTATTCTCATGACTTAATGATAGGAAAATATCAAATTGCGCCCCCTCTGCTTGGGGACATTCCATCACCTCTCTGGGCCTTGGTTTCCTCTTTAAGGTGGGGGCAATATTACCACCTCTGGTTCTTGCGAAGCTTAAAAAAAATACCAAATACTGTGCTTAAGATAGAACTTGAGGCAGAGCTGGAGAACATTACCTCCCTCCCTTCTTCTTTCTCTTATTCCATCTTTCATAAGCACACCCTCTCTACAAAGGCTTCCTTAAGGAGGGAAGTCAGGTGGTGGGATTTCATTACCAGAATATTCCAACCTCCATATACTCTCTTTTGTTAAAAAAGGCACACATGCACCAGAGACCCTGGTTCAGATCAGAGGTGATCTGTAGCTTTCCAAGTGATGCCAAGGTGAGGTATCCAGACCAAACTTTAAAAAGCATCGTCCTGGAGCTGGAGGAGGGCATCAACACTCAGGCAGAGATCAAACTGGATAGCCCAGGAGAAACGAGAACCCTGTAAGATGCGTTCTAAGCAAAGCCTAGGTAAAAAACGCAACAATTTGAGTGCGAAATATCATAGTGAAAAACAATATCCCATAGGGGACAGTATAAAGTTTTCTGAGTATATAAAACTTAGCAAGAGAAAGTAGGCTGGTGATCCATAGAAAAAGCTAGGTATTTAGAAAAACATGTATTAGCTGTACAACCCTGAGCGACTGACTTAACCACTGTGTTCCTCTGTTGTCTCATCTGTAAAATGGACACGCTACCATGAGTACCTAGTCATCAGGTTGTTGTAAGGACAAAATAAGTTAAGGCATAGAAAGTGCTTTAGCATGGCTCCTGATACATGTCGGCTATGATTGGGATCACCACCAGCACCTTTTAATGGGGATCATGGACCCCCTTGGGATGCATGAAAAATGTGCACACGTACACACACAAATCAGCACACAAGTTCGGAGGTTCATGGGTTCCCTGAAGCCTGTCGCCAGTGGTGGGAGTGGGGGCACGTGGACAGAGCTCCGAAGTCTCCAGCTCCGGATTCAACTAGAGAAGTTCTATGTTCACCTGTGTTATGTACCTGCACAGCGTAATTCTATGTGTGACTTCATTCGAAGAAAAGCTATTTTTAAAATATGAAAAATGCTCATCTTTCCCTTCTCACTTGGCAGATGAGGCCACGGCAGGTCAGAGAGGGGAAGATACACCGCCCGAAGTCACACAGTAAATTAGAGATGTTCAGGACTAGGGTCCAAATCTCTTCTCTCCCAGGTTCGCCACCCCGCCGTCAGAGAGAAATATAAAAAGGAAATTAGTAGAGACCTCAATGGGTGCAAATGATCCCATTGGAGTGGGCACAGCTCACTGGATGAGAACATAGGTCTGGGAGACAGGCCTGGGTATAAATCTTGAATCAGCCACTTACTCAAGTTTCTTAACCTCTCTGACCATCAATTTCCTTGTCTCTAAAATGATGTAAAAAAGACCAAGGTGTATCAAAAGTCCTTTCTTGTGAAGGGGCAGTGTTGAGTGTTGAATGCAAGAAGCAACAGTATATAAAGAGTTTGGCATCGCTTTCAAATATGTCTTAAAGCCCTCGTGACCCTGCATGTCTGTGTTCCTTCTGGATAAAAGCCTTGAGTGATTAGACAGTTGCTAAACAAATCTGTGAAGTCGAAGGCAAAGGTGTGTTTGATGGGAAAAGAGCATCAGAAGCCCTTGGGGAACAGGTGGGGGGAGAGCGGGGAGGCTCTGCGGGGACTCTGCACCTGTTCCACGTAGTTGTGTCCTGGATGCCGCTCTCTGCAAGCCTCCATCTGGCTTTGACAAGATAATTCTGTTGTTTTATTTATTGCTCGTAAACTGCATGCTTCCGGGAAAGAAATTTTGAAACACTCTAATAATATCAACTTCCTAGGATCATTGTGGATGTAAGGAGATTCATTCTGTGCTTAGCATGGAGTAAACTTTTAATATGCATGTAGCAATTTTAGAAAGGTGAAGTCACTGTCATTGTGAAAGCAGAAAGAAGAATTTTGAGGCATGGTCTGTGTCATTTGCCTCAGAACCCCCAGCATTGAGCGCAGAACCTGGCACACAGTAGGAGCTCAATAAACCTCAGGTGAATAAAGACAGAGCTGAAAGATTAACAACAAAAGGGAGACATGCTTTTGGGGTTAATTATAAGAAATACACTGAACCGAACAGTGTAATGGAGAAGTTTTTACAAAACTTCAGAAAATTCCTCGTTCATGCAGTCAGTGCACACTAAGCGCTTTCTCTCTTCCAGGCACTTTTCCCAACATGGGGGCAGAGCAATTGAACGACAGAGACGAGGTGTCCAATCTTCTGGAGCTCACGTTCTTGGGGGTGGGGGTGGGGACAGATAATAAATGAATGAACCTATGAATAAACAATATGATACAATAAGTACCATGAAGAAAAAGAAAGCAGAGTAAAAAACTAAGGTATAAGGGAAATGTTATAAACAGTGAAAGCCTCTCGGAAAAAAATGACATTTGAGCAGACCTATGCGTGAATCAGGCGAATATCTGAGGGAAGAGATTGCCACACTTGGAAACAGTTGAAAAGAGAGCAAATGCATTTCATCCAGTACCTAGGCCTCATTTTCAATCGACTGAAACAAAGTAGACTCTTTGTAGTGCCTCGCCTGAAAGTTGAACAGAAATATACTCAGCATGAAAGGCAAACCTTTAGTTAATCTGTTTTTGTTGTTATTGAAATCTTAAGTACCTCCTTTAATCGCAGATGGTTCGAAACCTGCAGGGAAAGAGATACTTTCGAAACACAATTCCAAATGAAAAACAAAAAAACCCAGCGATGATAATGGCCTCCCAAGAAATAACTTGAAATTGTGAGTGTGCTGCTTGATGAGATTAAACAGTTGGAGGCAAATGATGCAAGCCCCAAAGAGGAAAATATTCATATGAATCATTACACAAATCCCATGTTGTAGCACATCAGACTCAGTGATTTTATGCTTGGGGAATAGTCATCCGTTCACTCAAGAAACATTGCGGGACACCCGATTATTTGTAAAACTGGGTGTTTTGTGGCTTAAAAGATGAATTGAGCCCAGATCTACACTTAAGAAGCTTTCAGCTTGCTCCACGTTGGCACATACTTATTATTTATTTTTATGTATTATTTTATTTTGCAATTTAAATTTTTCTGTTCATCTTCTGCTTCTAGTCCATTCCTCTAGCCCCATAGACACGTTCTCAGGTTCTCTGTCCATTTTATTTACACTTATAAATGCATTCACATTTAAAATGCATATATGTCTATTTATACAACATATGGTATTGTTATGTGCGCTTATTTCATGTACGTAAGTGATATATTGTCATATATCTCATTCTGCTTCTTTGAGATCTATTCATGCTGATTAATGCAAAACTAGTCCACTTCTTTTGACTGTTGCTTTATATCCTGTCATCTACATGGATTATATTTCATTAATAATTCCTTATTGAAGAATATTTACGCTATTTCCAACTCTGTTATTATAAATCGATGCTGCAACAAAGATTCTTGAACATATCCCTTTGTGTATTTCAGCAAGAATTTCTCTGGGGTTTATATATTAGACAGGATTTGCTGTATAAATTGATGTGCATTTTGTCATTATCACTAAATACCTCCAAAATGAAAATGCACCAATTTTCACCCCTCCCAGCAGTGCATGAAAGTTGCATTTCCCCCACATCTTTGGCAGTTTGATATTATCACATGTTTTATCTTTGGATGCAAAGCAATATCTATTTCACACCTTATTTTGCATTTCTGTGATTATTAATAAAGTTAAACATCTCTTTATCTGTTTGGTAACCATTTAGATCTCTGAGTTCCTCTTCTGTGAATTGCTTGCTTTTATTTCCACATTTGTATATAGAAGTCTTTTTTTACCCCCCTGCTTTGCTGGTTTCCGATACTAATGACAGTCATATAATTTGGAAATATATTCACCCAGTTTGTTAATTGCCAGTTAACTCTATGGTGTTTTTCCGTTTTTTGTTTTGTTTTGTTTTGTTTTTTATTGTATAGCTACTAGCTATCTCCAGTAACTGCTCTCTTTTTCTTTGTTAATTAAAACAAATAGACTAATTTTTAACTGGATAAAAGGCTTTCTCGCATAAAGACTATTTCCCAGCATACCTTGCAGGGTGTGACCATATGACGAAGTTCCAACCAAGAGGACATAAGAAAAGGTATTATGGGAAATTTGCAGGAAATATTCTTAATGAGAAACAGCTCCCTTATTTTCCCTTTTCTCCTCACTGGTTGGCGTATTGGATCATGAGTTGGGAGCCATGTGTTAAGGATAGGGAAACCACAATAGAAAGACGGGTCCCTGATACCAGGCATGGACCACTTATTTCCAGACTGCTTGCTTCTCTCGGAGCCCAACCTAAATCTAACTGATGGGAACAAAAGTCTTTCATTTTGAAATAGTCTAAACCTTTTGTTTTCCTCCTTAAAAAAAAATTCTTAGGGTGCCTGGGTGGCTCAGTGGGTTAAAGCCTCTGCCTTCGGCTCAGGTCATGATCTCAGGGTTCTTGGATCGAGCCCCACATCAGGCTCTCTGCTCAGCAGGGAGCCTGCTTCCTCCTCTCTCTCTGCCTGCCTCTCTGCCTACTTGTGATCTCTCTCTCTCTGTCAAATAAATAAATAAATAATCTTAAAAAAAAAATTCTTAGCCAATTGCAAAGTCACAATGACATTTGCCAACGTTTTTCTTCTAATAATTTTTACAGCTTTGCTTTTTCATATTAGGTCTTTCATCCATCTGGAGGTATTTTGACCTATTTTGTGGTGTGTGTGTGTGTGTGTGTTTAATAGCATATGAGAGGCTATGTTCACTTTTTCTACATTGTGAGTCAATTCTCCCACCACCACTTATTAAATGATTAATTCTTTCCTCACTGAGTTGTGATGCCATCTCCATCATATACCAGTTCCCAGTATAGGGACATTGGACAGTAGTGGTATTGGGAAGTATACTTGTCTGGTTTCCATAATAACTAGAAGTCCACTATTTTTTCATTAAATATGATGTGTGTTGTAATTTTTTAATAGAGAATTGTTACCAGGTTAAGAATGCTACTTTAATCACAAATAGATCTTTTTCTCATATCTATTGAAATGTTGTATTTTTTTCTTTAATCTGAAACACCTTGCTAGATTTATCTGATGCTAAATCATCCTTACATTTCTAAACTAAATCCCACTTGGAGTTGTTTGAATTAGGAATTTTGCATTTATAATTACGAATAAAACCAGCCTAAAATTATCTTTCCTCATACTGTCCCTATCTATTATAATATCAAGGTTTAACTAGATTCATAAATTGCTTGGGTAAACTTTCCCTCCCCTCTTCTCTGGGAAAACTTGAATAATATAGAAACTAGCTGTCCTCTAAAAGTTTGACAGAATTTACCTGCAAAACGATCCTGGTCTGGTGATTTCTTTTATTGGCAGGGTGAAGGAGGTAGGGAGGGGAGGTACGGGGGAGTCAGGAGGGATGAGAGAGGGGGAGTGGTGGTGCTTATTAATCACATTTTTCCAGAGTGCCTAGCACTTAATAAGTACTCAATAATTATTCATTGAATCAATAGGTGAATGGATATTTTATACAAATATTTTTCTTCTTGTGCCAATTTGGACATCTCATATTTTTCCAAGCACTTAATGCATTTTGCTTAGGTTTTCCAAATTTTTTGGCATCAAGCTTTTCTTTACAATAGTGGACATGCCGACCATAGTCATCTCCCTATACCTCTATTTTTCTCTGCTCGGTCACATACTTCAGGGGACTGTAGCCCCCGTAGCCTCAGAGAGCCATTTGGATGGTGACCCAGATCTGGCCGATGCCAAACGCCGTGGCTCCCTGTTCCTTGTCAGCGATTAGCTTGGCTGTGAGTATACGATTCCGCGAGGCAGAAGAGTACAGTTGACCCTTGACCAACACAGGTCTGAACTGCACGGGTCCTCTGATAGAGGATTTTTCGCAATATGGTACTCTAAATGTATTTTCTCCTCCTTAGAATTTTCCTAATGATATTTTCTTTTCTGGAGCTTACTTTACTGTATAATGCATAAACATATAAAATATGTGTTGATTGTACTATTTATGTTATCAGTAAGGCTTCCCGTCAACAGTGGGTGATTAGTAGTTACATTGTGGGGGGAGTTAAAGTTGTACACAGATTTATGAGGGGGTCTGGGGGGCTCAGTTGGTTAGGCGGCCAACTCCTGATTTGGGCTCAGGTCATGATCTCAGGGTCGTCAGGTGGACCCCTGCATCAGGCTCTGCACTTAGCAGGGAGTCTGCTTGAGATTCTCTCTCTCCCTCTGCCCGTCTCCCCCACCTCGTATGCTCTCTC
Source organism: Potos flavus (assembly GCA_028534135.1). Lineage (NCBI taxonomy): Eukaryota > Metazoa > Chordata > Mammalia > Carnivora > Procyonidae > Potos > Potos flavus. Next base: position 151,779,906 of record CM052900.1, on the reverse strand, counting down.
TCTCTCTCTCTAAAATAAATAAATCTTAAAAAAACAAAGTATACACAGATGTCTGACTGCACGGGGCTGGCATCCCTAATGTTCTCATTGTTGAAGGGTCAACTGTATATGGTAGAGGATGACGGGCTTGGGGGAAAGATTTTTTTTCTCTGACAAAATGGGAAGTCTGGAGCCACTAAGCTATCTTGTGTCTAGGAGGGGAACTGCTCTGTGGCTGCTGCCAGGATGGAAAAGTAGAAGGATGAAAAGAAACTTGACTTTGATGTCTCGATGAAGGTACAGCTAACCAGTCCCTGAATTATCCTACGTGTGCACTTCCTGTTCTTTAAGATAAGAAATTTCTTATTCTGAAAATCAGGTTAGATCGATTTCTTTTTTTTTTTTTATTTGCAGCCCAAAGCATCCTGATACAGCAAAACGCTGACAGTTTTTATGTATTTTTTTTAGTTTTAATAGCATCAAAATTAAATGAAAATTTCCATTTCTGCTGTAGCTACACTTATTTATTCATTTTTATTATGCATTTTGTTTATTTGTTCTGTCTTTGCTAAGACTTTGTGTATCTTAGTTTTAGGGTTTTTTTTTTTCCCCTTCTAAAAGCAACTTTTGGTTTTGTTAATTGTCCACCGCACCATTTCATTGGTACTTGCCCTTATATTATCTACTATTACCTTTCTTCTTTGGGGAGATTTACTCTGTTTTTATTTTTTGTCTTCTTTAAGATTAACTTCATTTTACTTGCACTTTCTTTTTTTTCTAAGAAATGTATTAAAAAAAAGAAATGTATTCAAAGCTATAATTTTCCCTACAAGAAATGATTTAGCAACATCTCACTGATTTTTTGCATACCTTTGTCTTTAATAATAAGGATTTCTAAATCTCCCTTATTATAATATCTTTACCCCATGCATTATGTAGAAGTATGATTTGAAATTTTCAGACATATGGACTTTTTTCAGCTCTCCTGTTTGTTACTGTTTTCTACTTCTATTGAATTGGATTTAGGTAACTGACCAGGACGGTGCTGATTCTTAGGAATTTATTAATAATTCTTTTGTAGCTTAGTATGTGATCCATATTCACCTATTCCATGTGATTTTGAGAATAATTTATATTTGGGTTTTGAGGATGCATTCATCTATATTAGCTTATACTCATTCATTGTTCAAATATTCTATATCCTTGCTTTTTTTTTCTGCTTTATCAATTTCTGAGAGGAGTGTGCTAATATCTCCAACCACCACTATAAATTCAGCTACTTAGCCTTGTAAGTCTATCAGTAGTTTAACGTATTTGTAAGTTGTATTATTAGATGTTTATATGTTTGTAATTATCATGTCTCCTTGGTATAACATTCTTTTTTACTGATATATGTGGTCTTTTTTGGTCTGTATGGGTGCTTTGTTATCCTAGTTTTCTTCTGATTTGTATCTGCTTTGTATCTATTTTTCAACTTGTCATCTTTTTTTTTAAGGTTTTACTTATTTGTTTGAGAGAGAAAAAGAGACCACAGGCAGGGGGAGGAGCAGAGAGGGAGGGAGGGTGACCAGCAGACTCTGTGCTGAGCACAGAGCGGGACGCAGGGCTCAAGTTCTGGGCCCCAAGATCATGACTTGGCTAAAACCAAGAGTCAGACGGTTAATCCACTGAGCCACCCAAGTGCGCCTCAGCTTCTTGTCTTGAATTTGTTGAGTAAATCATATGTTTCCACGATTCAAATTCAGAATCATATTTAAAGGTACACAGTGAAAAGTGCTGCTCCTACCCAGTTTCCATCCACCCCCTGCCAGCTCTCATTTCTTTGCCTCTACGCGCTAGATTGACTCTACTTTATGTTGCTTTGTGATACTGGAACTAGAGCCTGTAAACATTTGTCCTTTGGCAGATGGCATAATGCTGCCTTATCAGCAGAGGGTGCAGAGGGAAACTGCAAGAGCAAGAGGCTTGTCTTCCAGTTCCGGTGCTTTGCTTTCTGGCTTTAAAGAGTGCAGCAGTTTCCGTATTAGCAGGTGCTTCTCTGTCAAAGGCATGCAGGAAACCCGGTGGTACACACAGCCCAGCAGCCCCTGGGCTACAGTTACACCTTCTCCCCTGCGGTGCAGAGCTCAGTCTGGGGGGGAGGGGCTCTTCCAAGTTTGTTCCTCCTCGGGTACGCTCCCTCCACCTTCAAGCTGGCCGCTTACGCCCCACACCTCTGCCCCTGCGGTAGCCACTAGCCAAATGTGGCTGCTTGAATTTAAATACAAATTAAAGTAAGATCAAATAGAAAAATCCAGTTTCTCAGTCACAGTAGCTACATTTCAAGTGTTTAATAGCCAATGTGGGGCGCCTGAGTGGCTCAGTCGGTTAAGCGTCTGCCTTCGGCTCAGGTCATGATCCTGGAGTCCTGGGATCAAGCCCCACATCGGGCTCCCTGCTCAGCGGGGAGTCTGCTTCTCCTTCTCCCACTCCCCCTGTTCATGCTCTCTCTCTCTCTCTCTCAAATAAATCAATAAAATCTTAAAAAAAAAAATAGCCAATGTGGCTCAGGACTACTACACTGGGCAGTGAAGACAGGACACGTCCAGTGTTGTAGGACATTCCATTGGACTCACTGCTTCAGAAGTCTCTCTGTTGCTCTTACGAGTTAATCTCCTTTTCAGCTAATAATTCTTTACATTCTGCTAGTTAATGTTATACTAGTTATATTTCTAGCTAATAATTCTTTTTTTTTTTATATAAGTAGGTTCCATGCCCAGCATGGAGCCCAATGAGGGGCTTGAGCTCAAGACCCCGAGATCAAAACCTGAGCTGAGACCAAGAATCGGACACTTAACTGACTGAGCCACCCAGGCACCCCACTAGCTAATAATTTTTTTTTAAAGATTTTATTTATTTATTTATTTGACACAGAGAGAGAGAGATCACAAGTAGGCAGAGAGGCAGGCAGAGAAAGAGGGGGAAGCAGGCTCCCTGCTGAGCAGAGAGCCCGATGCAGGGCTCGATCCCAGGACCCTGAATCGTGACCTGAGCCGAAGGCAGAGATTTTAACCCACTGAGCCACCCAGGCGCCCCGCTAATAATTCTTTATATTAAAGTTTCTCTGTTCAGATTTCTCCGGTTTCCTGTCTCCTCATTGGCCATTGACAGATTCATATCCCATTTGTCATGTGTATCTTTTCAATGTTTTTTAAGCAAATATCAGCACATACAAATATATATTCTTATCTACACACACACACACACACACACACACACACACTCATTGACACAAAAATAACAAACTATACATACAGTGTAGTGGTCTGACGAACTACTGCTAGCAGGCCAAATCCAGCCCAAATGGATTGCTTTCTGGTGACAATGGCAAGTCAGGAGGTAGAGCAGATGTAACAGAGATTGCATGGCCCGCAAAGCTGAAAACATTTAGTGTCTGGCCCTTCACAAAAAAAAGCCTTGCTGATCCATGTTCTAGCTCTTGGTTTTTCAATTTAGCAATATATACTGGAGTTCTTTTCCTATCAGGATTTTAGAGCTTCTTCATCTTTTTTTTTTAAGCGGCATAATATTCTATTGAATAAATGCATCACAATATACTTAAGCAAGTTTCTTTGGTTTAAGTTCCATTTTGTTCCTATTTCATGAATTATTTCAGTAAATAACCTTGTATATGCATCATTTTGTACACATACAGGCACATATATAAAATAAATATCCAGAAGCGAAATTATTGGGCCAAAGGGAAAATGCATTTTTAAATTGTAATAAATATTGTTAATCTACATAGGAACTGTACTAATTTCTATTCCAACCTGCAGTGTATGAGAGTGTCGTCTGTTTACCATCACACTATCAAACTGCCAGAATTTTTCCCAATTTTATGTGTTAAAAAAAGATACTTTAGGGCGGTTTTAATTTGCACTGCTCATAGTATGAATGGGTTGAGCATCTTTTTGTGTATTTATGGCCCATGTGTGTGTGATAGGTCTTTTCACGTCTTTGCCCATTTTTCTAAGATTTTCAAGAGAGTTTTGTTCTTGTTCTTATGAATTTCTAAAAGCAATTCATGTATTAGGAAAATTACTCCTTTTAATATGAGTTGCAAATATATTTTCCCAGGATGTCATTTGTATTCAGACTTTGTTTGTGATTTTTCTTTTTCTTTCTTTCTTTTTTAAGATTTTATTTATTTATTTATTTGACAGAGAGCTCGAGAGAGAGCCAGAGATCACAAGCAGGTGAAACAGCAGAGGCAGCAGGAGAAGCAGGCTCCCCACTGAGCCAGGGGCCTAACGTAGGGCTGCATTCCAGGACCCTGAGATTATGACTCAAGCTGAAGGCAGATGCTTAACTGACTGAGCCACCCAGTCACCCCTGTTCATGAGTTTTCTTAAAAATGTTAAATCAAGGGGTGCCTGGGTGGCTCAGTGGGTTAAAGCCTCTGCCTTCGGCTCAGGTCCTGATCTCAGGGTCCTGGGATTGAGCCCCGCATCGGGCCCTCTGCTTGGCATGGAGTCTGCTTCCCCCTCTCTCTCTGCCTGCCTCTCTGCCTACTTGTGATCTCTCTCTCTCTCTGTCAAATAAATAAATAAATAAAATCTTTTAAAAAAATGTTAAATCGATCAGTCGTTTCTTATTTGGTTTTTGGATTTTGAGTCAATTAGAAAGAACTTCACCACCTCAAAGTTATAAGGAAATTTGCCCACTTTTCCCTAGTACTTTAATGTGTACTATTTTTTAGCTTTAAATCTTTTATCTATTTTTAGTTACTCTAGCATAAGATGTGGGATATAGATAAAACATCTTTTTCAAATGATTACCCAATTATCCCCAAACCATTAATTACAGAATTTACCTTTTCTCTCGTATACTTTCAGCATATACTAAATTTCTATGTGTAATTTTGGTCTATGCTTGGACTTTTTATTTTGTTCCATTGGTTTGTTTGTCTTTTCGTGTGCTAATCGCCCATTATTTTAATTGCTGAGGCTTCAGAATATAGTTTAATATCTGGTAGGGCTGGTTCTCCATAGTCTTTGTTCTCTATTTTTCCATTTAAACTTTATAATCAGCTTCTTTGCAGAAAAAAAAAACAAACCCTATTGGTGTGTTTGCTGAGAATTAACATTTTTATGATGTTTAGTTTAGTCTTCTTGCTATTTAAGAAATTTTATGTCTTTTTTTTAAATTTTTTTATTTTAAGAGTGACGGGAGAGAGAGAGACATAATCTTAAACAGGCTCCATGAGCAGCATGGAGCCCAGCACGGGGCTCAATCTCACAACCCTGAGATCATGGCCGGAGCCAAAATCAAGAGCCAGACCCTTAACCAACTGCGCCACCCAGATGCCCTGATATATCTTCCTGTTCAGGTTTTCTGTTGTATCCTTCACTGATATTTAAAGTCAATATATTGGTATTTTTTTCTTTTGTTGCTATTGTAAATACAATCTTTTCTTCCATTAACTCTTCGAACTGGGTTTTGTGGAAAGTTTACACATTGATGCATCAGTCATGGTTCTCCAGAGAAAAGAAACCAATAGCCTAGAGATCGAGATCGAGATAGAACTATATAAGAGGAGATGTATTTTGGGAGTTGGCTCTCACAATTACAGAGGCTGAGATATGTACTGATAAGCCATCTGCAACCTGAAGAACCAGGAAAGCTGGTGGTATAATTCAGTCCAAGGCCAAAGGCCTGAGAACTGGAGGAGCTGATGGTGGGATTCCCAGTCCAAGGCGAGGGCCTTTGTCTTGTAGTTAGTTTCTGTATGTTTGTCTAATGCATTACCACCTTACTTTCCCACCTTTTCCTTCTTCTCCCGTCCCACATCCCCTCTAGCTTTCTCTCCCTTCTCTCTCACTCTCTCTCTCTCTCTCTTTTTTTTTTAAGATTTTATGTATTTATTTGAGAGAGAAAGAGACAGTGTATGTGTGTGTGTGTGTGTGTGTGTGTGTGTGTGTGTGTGTGAGGCGGGGGAGGGGCAAAAGGAGAGAAAGAATCTCCAGCCGACTCCGCACTGAGCGTGGAACCGGACATGCAGGGCTGGATCTCACAACCCTGAGATCATGATCTGAGCTAAAGTCAGAAGTTGGCCACTTAACCAACTGAGCCCCCCAAGCACCTCTTTCATTCTTTTTCTTATCTTTGGTTATTCCGGAGATTCTTTAGGGTTTTCCAGGTATATAATCCTGTTAGCTCTCTTTTATCTGATTGTGTTTAGTAATACATGCAACATAATGCTGAAAAAATAGGGGCAATGGCGGCCATCCTTATGTTTTTCCTAACTTTTAGAGAGGAACATAACAGGGTTTCCCCATTAAGCAGACACACTGTGCTAATAGTTTTCCTCTTAAAAGGAAAAATGGATAAATTGGATTTCATGAAGATTCAAAGCTTCTGCTCTTTGAATGACACCATCAAAAAAAATGAAAAGGTAAGCCAAGGCTGAAATATTCATAATGCATAGATCTGATAAAGGACTTGTATCCTTGCATCCAAAATATATAAGGAATTTCTATAACTCAATAACGAGAAAAACAACAACATGCAAAAGGAAATGAAAATGAAAACCAAAAGCAGATACCCACTTCACACCCATTACAATGACTGCATTTAAAATAACTGACAATACCAAATGTTTACAAGGAGGTGGATTAACTGGAACTCTCAGCATTGATGTTGGGAATATAAACGTTATAATCACTTTGGAGAACTCTTCGGTTGTTCCTTATAAAGATAAATAAACAGCTACTATATAACCTAGCCATTCCATTCCTAGGCTCATTACCCAGGAGAAATGAAAAACACACATCTACACAAAGACTTGCACACAAATATTCATAGCAGCATTCTTCATAATACCCAAGTTTACAGGCAAATGAATATACACATGGTGGTCTATCAATACCAAAGAGCCCAGCAATTAGAAGGAATAAAGTACTGATAAATTTAGCAACGTGGATGAAGCTCAGCTAAGTTATACTGAGTTGAAGAAGCCAGGCACAAAATACTACATGCTATATAATTTTAATATATGAAATTCTAGGATAGACAAGAGTCGTCTATACTGACAGCGAATAGGTCAGCTGTTGCCAGGGGCGGGCCTGCAGAAGGGCAATTGAACAGGGAAGGCAACAGTGCACTTTTTCAGGTGATGGAAATGTCTTAGGACTCTGGTTTCTAGTTTAGCATGAAAGAAACTTGGAAATAGCCACTCTGTTCCCAACAAGTAAACAATCTGAATAAACTGAAAATCAATTCCTCTTAGATCCATCAGAGAAGTGAGGTCACAGGGCAAACTGCTGCCCCCGCCCCCCAAACTGAGAGACAGACAAGTGGACACAGAGAATCACAACTTACTTGAGCAGAAACCCATGAGCAGAAACCTTGGTGGGAACCAGTGTAAGGACAGGGAAACCTGAACTGTAGTTGATAAAATGTTGGAGGCTCAGTGTGGACAAGTCCGAGAGTTAAAAACCTCAGAGGGGAGGTTAGTCTTGTTAGTTCTTGTTAGTTTTACCTCCTGGAGCTCCATTAATGAATATCAGAAAAATCCCCTGCTTTTGTCGGGGGTCGAGGAAAGGAACGATTTTGAAATCCACCAGAGTATTCTATTCTTCTTAAAATAAGTCAAGCAGAGAGTCAGTTATCATATGGTTTCACTTACGTGTGGAGCATAAGGAAAAACATGGAGGACATTGGGAGAAGGAAAGGAAGGGTGAATTGGGGGAAATCAGAGGGGGAGATGAACCATGAGAGACTGTGGACTCTGAGAAACAAACTGAGGGTTTTGGAGGAGAAGGGGGTGGGGAGTTGGGTGAGCCTGGTGGTGGGTATTGAGGAGGGCACATATTGCATGGAGCACTGGGCATGGTACATGAACAATGAATCTTGGAACACTGAAAAAATAAAATAAAATAAATTGAAAAGAAAGAAAGAAAGAAAGAAAGAAAGAAAGAAAGAAAGGAAGGAAGAAAGGAAGAAAGGAAGAAAGAAAGAAAGAAAAAAAGAAAAAGAAAGAAAAAGCATCCATATTGGGGGGAAAAAAAAAAAAAAAGAATAAGGTCTGCCCTCCTTAAGGCAGTTTAGGAAACCATTTAACCAGAGTCTAATCTGTTGCGGTTTTATCTGAGCCTAACTGACCTGGGGGAAGGGAAACACCCAATTGTAACCCACTCTAGACATCCTATACCACTTAAGGGGTCGAAGTGATTCCAGAGTTTATATGGAAAGGCAAAAGACCCAGGTTAGCCAACTAAATATTGAAGGAGAAAAACAAAGTTGGAGGATCGACAGGACTCAACTTCAGGACTCACTATAAAGCTACAGTAATGGAGACTGCGGTATTGGCAAAAGAATAGATCAATAGAACAGAATAGCCAGAAAAAAAACCCATATGGAGTTAACTCAAGTTTGAAAAAAGCAGAGGCGATACAATAGAACAAAGATAGCTTCAACATATCGTGCGGGGAAAACTGAACATCCTCATGCAAAAAAAAAGGAATCTAGACACAGACCTTACTCTTTATAAAATTAGCGTAAAGTGGATCACAGATCTAAATGTAAAATGCAAAACTATAAAACTCCTAGAAAATAACAGAGGAGAAAAATCTAGATGACCTTGAGTATGGTAATGATTTTTTAGATATAACACCAAAGGCATGATCCGTGAAAGAAAGAATCGACAAGCTGGGCTCATTAAAATTAAACTTTCTGCTCTGCAAAGACACTCAAGAGAATGAGAAGATAAGATACAGACTGGGAGAAACTATTAGCAAAAGACATACCTGCAAAAGGACTTTTATCTGAAATATACAAAGAACTCTTAAAACTCAACAGTAAGAAAACAAACAACTTGATTAAGAAATGGGTCAAAGGCCTTAACAGACACCTCACCAAAGCAGATATACAGAGAGCAAGTAAGTGTTTGAAAAGATGCTCCACATCATATGTCATCAGGGAAACACAAATTAAAACAATGAGATATCACTATACACCTATTAAAATGGCCCAAATCCAGAGCAATGACAACACCAAATGCTAATGATGGTATGGAACAGCAAGAACTCTCATTCATTGCTGGTGGGAATACAAAATGGTACAGCCGCTTTGGAAGACAATTTGGTGGTTTCTTACAAAACTACACAAACTCTTACCATACACTCCACCAACTGTGCTCCTTGGTATTTACTCAAATACAGTACTTAGGTCCACACAAAAGCCTGTGCACAGTTGTTTATAGCAGCTCTATTCATAGTTGCCCAAACTTGGAAGCAACCACGATATTCTTCAATAGGTGAACAGATAAATATACTATGGTCCATACTGATGATAGAATATTACTCAGAAATGAGCTGTCAAGCCATGAAAAGACATGGTGGAAACTCCAATGCATATTACAAAGTGAAAAAAGTCAATCTGAAAAAGCCACATACTGTATGATTCCCATTATATGACATCTTGGAAAAGACGAAACTATAGAGACAGTCAAAAAGTCAATGGTTACCAGGGGTGGGAGGGAGGGAGGACAAATAGATGGAGCACAGAGGATCTTTAGAGCAGTGAAACTCTTCTGTATGGTATCATAATGGTGGATATATACCATTCTACGTTTGGCCAAACCCATAGAATGCACAATGAGAAGAGCAAACCCTCACATGAACTGTGGACCTTGAGTGATAATGATGTGTCAACACAGATACATCAACTGCAAGAAATGTATCACTGTGGTGGAGATGTTGATGGTAGGGGAGGCTATGCATGTGTGTATAGGCAGGGGGAATATTGGAAATCTATGTACCTGCTTCTCAATTTTGCTGTGAATCTAAAACTGCTCTAAAAAATAAAAATGTTCTGTATCTTGATATAGTGGTGGTTACACAGGTGTATGTATTTGCCAAAACTCCACTTTAAATGAGTACATTTTCTTGTATGTAAATTATGCTTGATAAAGTTGATTATAAGTGACGTGAAAAACTATGCTGGCTTGCATCTGCAGAACAAAGTAAAGGATAGCAAAAGAGGCTGGAGACTGAGGACATTATAGTCGGTGAGAAATAAAGTTCAATTGGACTTAGGCCACGGAAAGGGAGAGTATAAATTTAGAGGTAAAATCAGTCAGACTAGGGGACTGATTGAGGGTGAGCCACAGAAATGTCAAGGGCAACTTCCAGGTGTCTGACCTGAGCAATCGGGCAGAGAAGGGCAGGGTGGGTTGTCCCTTCTGAGCTAAGTTGCTGAAGAGGACAAGCAGGTTTGGCTGGAAAATCGTAGCTTCTGTGGATGCTCCATCTCCATGGAGATGTCAATTACATTTCCTCATTCTAAATGCAAAGCGTCTTTTGTTTCGGGGGAAACCAAGGCAAGGGATTCATTCACAGTATATGATATTGGTAGGACCAGACCCACAGAAGGGCTCCAGATTCGCAGCCCCTTTGCTGGGAGGCAGTCTCCCTCCTCCCGTCTTTTGTCATGCCGGATGGATGCGCAGGGGCTGACCTTTCTGAGTCATTCGGCAAATTCCAACAGCTTTCTCATCTGAGACTCGCCGGTCTCCACTGGGCAAGATCTGAAGACCAAGCTTCATTTGGATTGGAGAAAAGGGTAGTGAAATTTGAACACTTAAAAAGCCAGGAAAAAAGAATGCCAAGGCCCAGATACCTACACTAACAAATAAAAAGCGTGTGTGGAGCATCCAGCAAACTTCCCTTCCACAAATACCGCCACCGCCTGAGGGAACGGCAGAGACATTTGACCGGGCAGCAGCTGTGGAGAGGGTGCTATTTAAAGACTCAGCTTTTGCAGCCCAAGGACTCTGGGCTTGGGATTTGATTAGAAGGCGGAGAGGAGACAGCAAAGACTGAGAAAAGAACCAGATTTGGGGAAAAACATCACCGGGTGGTTGGCTGCTGATGGGAACCCCGAGTATGTGAAATGAGTTCATTTTAATAAAATTATGTCTCTCCATCTCTCTCTGAGTAAATTAAATGTGTTAATTCATGGAAAGAGTTTGGAAAAGTGTCCAGCACATAGTGCAATACTGGAGGGAAACTCATTATTATTATCATTATTATCCCTCCATCTACCCACCTACGTACATAAGCCCAGGGATGGAGAAATGCTCAACTATAATGATATGTTACTGCTAAGTGCTAGGATTTACAGTGATTCTGTTTTTAAATCTCTTGTTCGTTTTTTTTTTTCCCCCTGTAATCCTGAACTCTTTATAATGGACACATATATTTTGTAAAACCCTCAAGTCATTATTCTGAGGGGGAAAAGTGAAGTCTCTGGAGTCGGACTTCCTAGGTTTAAACCCCAACTCCACTTCTTGGGAGCTGTGTCACCTTTTCTGAATCTGTTTTCTCTTGCATGAAAGAGGGTAATAATGTCACCTACCTCCCCAGGGGGTGATGAGAATTCGATGAGATAATCTAGGTAGAGCTTGGCATGGTACCTGGCAGAGAATAAGGGCGAGGTAAATGATGCCTGGCTGTTATTAGCAGTAGAAATGGGGGCGGGCTGTGCTCTTACTTATGGCAGAGACCGTGCTCCACTCACCTCAATGTCCTTGACATGTAGTAGTCACTCCAGAAACAACTGGTAGTTTAGCGGGAGCTCCCTCAGGCATCAGCCTGGGAACATTCTCTGTCAAGATACGAGAAAGGGTGAAAAGTTCTCATGTACCCTTCTCCTTTAGGTCAAGGATTGTGTCCTTCTGGTGATTGGGAAGCACAAGTTATTTCTCCAACAATCCTTGAGGCTCTCTGGAGAGATGAAGTCCTTAAAAGTTCCCGTCCTTGTTTTCTCATCCTCCCATGTGATGGCCAGATGGAAGCCGGCACCATTGTTTCCATGACCCTTTGCTGTTCTTCATGAACTATAGGCGAGCCAGTCCTCTGGGAATTTCTAATAATGCAAAACCTCAAGTAAACAGTCATGGAGAAACTGCAGCCATTGACCCATGACTGTGTATGACTGTGTGTTGAGGGATGGCATTCTTTGTTATAGCCAGAACAGTCCTTCAGAAAGGAAAAGTCCTTCTTATATTTTATAAACATATATTCCTTTTAAAATAAGAAATACAAAATTAAGAAATCCTATTCTTTGTAACTGTGGTCCCAGGAATTCATGTACGTGGTAGCCACATTTCTTGTCTTTTCTCCTACTCCCTGTAGGACGCAGAAGCTTGTTAAATGGAACAGGGAGGACGGATCATGGCTGCAAACTTATTCCTATTGTTTGAGATGTTTGAACCTCAAGCTATTCACATTTACATATAGTACACTGGCAATAATACTGTCTTGCAAAAATATCCATTAATTTGAAATATTTTTTGGGCACCTACTATGTGCCATGTACCATTCTAGGTATTTGTTGCTTGTTTGCCAAATCTGCCAACTCTGTATATTGGGGGCTCCTATCATAGGAGAATGCAGAGATGGTGGCAGTGAATGATTAGGGGGGACAACAGCTGTGGTGTGGCTCTAGTGACTACAAAAGTGACTGGATGTCAGCTATAGTAAATCTGACCCTGAATGTGACAGTGACATGAGAGTATAATAGTGAAAGTGACTAATTGGGCAGTAACGAGGACAGCTGTGTACCCAGTAGGGGCCTGCTAAATATTGGCTTGACTATGGGGCAGTGAAAGCAGCTGAATGACAATGACAGTGAAAACAACCGAAAGGGTGACAGCTGGGCACAGAGTCCAATTGCTACTACACTGTACGGAACTGCTTGAAGTTTGTAGTCATTGACAGTGGTCTCCTATCGGACAGTGACAGTAAACAATAATGAACCCAATGACAGCAACAATGCAAGTGACAGTTCTGCCCGGCAGATTGAATTTGTGATTAAAAACGGTGATGGAGCGGGCGTCAGTCTGACAATGACAGCTCTCAGAACGACCGAATATTGACATTGTGGATATAACAGCTGTAACCACAGAGGGAACTCGGCATTGTACTAAGACTGCTGGATTTGGGCGGCATGACTGGCAGTGACAGAAAAATTAGCTGCGCGTCAGTGACAGAGTGACAGTGTGAGGTTCAGTGGGCCAGCACTGATGTGACTTAATTTGTCTGATACTGTCTGGATCTGACTTAATCTGTTTGGCTGTATGAGGGTGGCAAGAGGAGCTGCAACGTGGACTGCTCACTGTGCAACAAAGCGTGTGAAAGAGAAACTGAGCAAAAAAGCTATGATCGCCCCCCCCCAACACCCTCTAAATTCCTGAGGGGGATGAGGGAGAGGCGGGATCAAGACGTCTTCGAGACACCGCGATTGGCTGACACGAACCTGTTAGCCTGTCACCGCCGAGCAGTGCCAAGCCTGTCCACCAATGAGGATGCGTCTGGGGACGCGGCTCAGGTCACGTCTCCGCCTTGCACGTGAACGTGTTTTGGAAAGATGTAGAGAAACCTTCTGCGTCTACTTCTGCACCATTCTTGAAATAAGATCCTAAGCCTAGCACTGCCCCAGCAAGAGTCCGTGGAACCCCACGCAAACTTTAAAAAGGGAGCGTGGGGAGGGGAGGCTAAGGGTCATAGGTCAGAGAACACGCCTGCAACCCGCTAGCCCCAGCGTCCTAGCATTGGTGGAGGGCGCGCGCGACGCAGGCCCCGCCCCAAGAGTCCCGCCCCCGACACGTGACTGAGGCGCGCGGGGCAGGCCGGGCAGCCTCCTCGCCGCTTATACTCCTTACGCGCCGGCCTCAAAATGGCCGCCTTCTGGCGTCTCTGGCGCTGTTGAATGAAGAAAGCTTTATTGTTCCCTTCGGGCAGGAGTGTTCGTGTCCTCTATGGCGCTGTCAATAAAGAACGGCAGTTTGAATCGGTGCTGAACAGGTAACCATAGAAACGGGGCTGGGACTCAGCGTGGAGACCCCTTTAGCAGCTGAGGCCCGAGAGGCGCCCCAAATTAGGGGCGCGCTGAGACTCTTCGGCGTGCGAACTCCGCGGGGCTCTGCCAAGTCCCAGCCGCCTCCTCTCGCCCGGGACGCGGACCCCGCGGGGTGGCTCCCACCCCGGGCGCAGGCTCGGCTGTAAGTCTGCGGTGGGGAGAGGCTGCGGGGCTCGGTCGGGGCGTATCCGGCTTGGCCCCCGCCTGGGGCCTGCCCTCGCCCCTCACCGTTTGCCACTTGGCGCGATCTGAGGCCTCCTCGCTGCTGCTTCTCGAGTTTCTCCCCCACTCTTTTCTGCCAAGTGCACCAGGCGTCTGGAAACCCCGGCCTTGGGCCAGTCCCCACCCCACCCCGTTTTTGTCTGTCGGGAACAAATAGTGGTTTTTACATTTTTAAATGGCTGGGGCGGGGGCGGGGAGAAAACTTTCGTGTAATTTGTGAACTGTGTATGAAATCAAACATCAGGGGCCACAAGTGAAGTTTTATTGGAGCACAACCATGTTCATTGTTCTGTATCATCTATGGCTCCTTTTTTGCTACAACGGCTAAGTTGAGTAGTTGCGACAGATATGGCATAGCCCACAAAGCCGAAAATGCTTGGGCCTTGCCCCTCGCAGAAGTGTGCTAACCCCGCCCTAGACACAAGTAGACTGGTCAGTGTTGTCCAGCGGTTCTTCTGATTTCTCACGGAATGGGAAACTCCAGTTAAAACTATCCCGTACACCTAAAGCTCTGGTCTTACTGATCTGTTATTCAACATGGGAATTGTTTCCCCTATTTTTGATAACAGTACCATCTATCTAGCGCCTACAATAAGCCAGGTGTTTTATTTGCGTTCATACCCGGAGGTTTTTTGTTAACAGCACTTCATAAGTAAGTGTCCATGTTTCCACCTAAGACAGGAAGCCCAGATTCTGAGATTAAGCTTCCTAAGGGTGCAGTATGGTCTGGCAAATGGAGCTCACCACAGCGAGCCCTCTGCTGGGTAACCCACCTCATACCCCTTCAACTTCTTTCAAGTCTCAATCCGGGGCTCCTTGGTTCTGGCTTGAAATTGTGTCCAAGTCTGTGTTTGGTTTATGAAGATATAATTACAACCTCACAATGAAGTTTTTCTTTACTTAGCTAAGTCGTCAAACTTCTGCCATGCCCTACTTTCTAATGTAGATGCCTTTCTTCTATGGCAGTAGTTCTTAAACCTAGCTATTCGTCACTAGTTTAACTAACAAACGATTTCAGAACACCCCATGCCTGCATGCATGCTTTCATGAATCATTCAGTATCTGTTGAGCATCTACTATGTACTAGGAATGATTCAAATCCCTGGAAATAACAGTGGTGAACAAGATCAACATGATCTTTAGCCTTTCACAGAATTTAAATTGGGTAGGGTCTTGGACAGATGGTATATAGGTAAACAAAGGTAATTTCAAATACAGCTGTCATAGCATCATAATAAAATTAGTAGTTAATATTTATTAAATGATTTCTGCATGCTAATGCACTATGTGCTTTATTTACTTGGATTATCATTCAGTCTTCTCGCCAACACTATGAGAAAGGTAGTATTAATATTTCCATTTTAGAGATGAGGACACTGACACTTGGGAGAGATGTCCAGGGTTACATAGCTAATATTCAAGGGAGCTAAGGTATGAACCTTAGCTGATCACAGCACCCTGTATTATCCCCTGTGTGTATTATCTTTTCTACCAACTTGGGATGCCCTCAAGGGCAGGACCACCCCTTCCCTGTTTTTGTATCAGCTGCTAGCAGGCGCCCACAGCCTGTAGTCTGCTAAGTATTAAATAAACAAATTCAGGCCATTGGTTGAGCAAATATTTGAGTTCCTGCTATGTACCAGACACCACTGTGCTAGGCCTTATGATTACCATGAGCAAGATGGACCTAACACCTCATGTCTAAGACAAATAGTGGCATCTGTGATGAAAGTAGTCAAACAGTGCTAACCTGGAGACCCCTTTTACCGGGATAGCCCAGCAAGCCGCTGGAGAAAGGTAGTTTAAGCTGAAACTCTGAGTGACAAGGATCCAGTCCAGCAAGGAGGGAGAGGGGAGACAACTGGGAAGGAAGAACTTTTTAATAGGATCAAAGATTGTGCGGTGGCAAGAATTTGGGGTGTTGGAGGACTGGAAGAAGTGAGTAGTGCTGTGATTCAGTCCCGTGCTCCGAGTCTCTGGCTCTGAAGCCAGCTTTACTGCTGAGTGGCCTGCCCATGGGCCAGTTACAGATTAATGCTGAAAGGCAGATGAGGGTACCTCCTCAAAGGGTTGTTGTGTGGATTAAATACAGGAAAATGTAATAACAGATTGGGTGTTTTCTTTTTGTTGTTGTTACACATGTTGCTGAATTCCAGTTAGAGAAAAGGAACCAAATTTGTCCCTAATGGAAATTTATTTGAAGTGCTAAATAATAACAAAAATCCAGGATTATGTTACCAACAGAACTGAGGGTGTGTATGTATGTTTCTTTTTTTTTTTTTTAAAGATTTTATTTATTTATTTGACAGAGAGAAAGAGATCACAAGTAGGCAGAGAGGCAGGCAGAGGGAGAGGGGGAAGCAGGCTCCCCGCTGAGCAGAGAGCCCGATGCGGGGCTCGATCCCAGGACCCTGAGATCAGGACCTGAGCCAAAGCAGAGGCTTTAACCCACTGAGCCACCCTGTATGTTTGTTTCTATCTTTGATGGGGTGGGGGGACAGGAGCAGAACTTCTTTTTTTTTTTTAGAACTTATTTTTTCTTAATGTTTCTGTTGAGAGAGGAACTCTTCCAAATGGCATTTAATTTTTTTTTTCAACCCAATTATACAACAGTCTATTCAGAGCACTTTTCATTATTTTAGTGTGTTCCTCCATTGAAGGCATGTGCATTTTCTTACGGCAGTCTAAGAAAATGATAGGTTTCTTCTAGTTGGTGGTCATTTCAAAGTTTGCTTGTAAATGATTTTGGGTTTCCTCTGAAAGTTTTCAGAATAATGTAGCATACTTTATGCAAGGCATTGGATGCTTTAAAGCAAGTAGCAGACTTGTTGAATTGGTAAAAATCAGAAGGCGTTTGGGTTTATGAATGTGAAAAATTGCAGAGGCAGTGAGAAATCAAGCGAACTGTATAAGAACATCAGCAGTGTCAAGTTTTGCTTTAAACTGTGATGTAATCCAGTCCAGCAAATGGAGCAAGGATCTGGACAGAAGAGTGGCATGTTAATGCGATGTTAACAATAAGCTCTGCGTTAAATTGCTATTTTAGGTTTGGGTGGGACCTTCACATTTCAAGTATTCCAGTTTTACTCTGTGATTTGGGTCTGGTGGGTTCCAGTAAAGAGAAAGTGGTAACACTAGGTTTGAAGGATAATATAAAGCTGCAGGAGGAGCGAGGCATACGAATTTGTTTTTCAATCTTTTTTATTTCAGTTCAAAGCATCATTGCAGACAGGTACTGCAGGAGAATGAGCCACACTTTGGCAATACTTAGCTGCTTTTGGAGATTGAAGAAGACTGAGTATAACCAAAGTGTGGCTTGTTTTCTTGGGCTCTCTGTCTGCAAAGAAGCTTTGAACTGAAATAAAATAGATCGAAAAACAAATTGGTATGCCCTGTTGCCTCATACTGAGTATTTATGTTACCCTTCTGGAGTACTGCCTGTACCAGCACCCCGGAGGAAGGCAGTGACCCCTCAGCTGCTTTCAGCTCTTCAAGAGAGTGAGCTCTTTGATTTTCACAAGGAAATTGAACTGGAATTTATGGTTTTCCGGATCTCCAATATGCTGCCTTCTAAAGCCATCACCCCTTTAATGCGAAGAAAACAAGCTGTAACCATGTAGAGGAAAGAATTAAATATTAAGGGCATTTAAATTCAGAGATGAGATTGTCACTTTCTTTAAGTCATGGAGGGTGTACGGTGTGTCATTTGCAGAGACCATTGCCGTTTTGAGGCTTCTGCAGGCCTCAACGGAAAGAAGGGTAAGGAAAGAATGCTGGCTTTCCTTATACTTCCCTAATGTTGTTGTTTAACCCCAAATCCTCATACTCATGACACCAAGTATTTCATTTCCTTAGATGAAGTAATACATTATAGCTGATCCTAGGTTGTTAACCTGGGGTAAATGGTTGAGTTGCAGGAGACCCACAAATCCTTTAAATTTGCCTGCAAATTTGTCTGGATGTCATTTTTCTGGGGAGTGAGCCCATTTCTCTAATCAAGTCTCAGAGGGATCCTCGACCCTTAAGGTGCAGAGCCAACAATGAAATGTCACATGTAATACCACTGGCCCAAAGTAGTGTTGAGAATCCCCCTGAAACCAGTTACTTCTTACTGCTGTATGGTCTTGACTGCAGTTTTGAAAGTATCTTTTTGGGCCTTGTTTCCTGTCAAAAGTGGCCATGCATAGCTGAGTGATCATGTCTGGTAGACGTATTTACCCAATGAGGTACTTCAGAAATGCCTCAGAGGTCATTGTCATGATTTTACAGGAGACTGCCACACTGGCGATGTGTTGCCTTGGCAACCTTGGTAGCAGTTGCCGTGTTCGTTTCTTCTGACAGGTGAAAGGAAGAGTGGTGGCAGCCTAATACTTTGGCTCTAGGCATCAACTTGGTGCAGATGGACTCGGTTCCTCAGGACTGTAGGAAAGTAGGGTTAGGAGGGAGAGAGGAGGAGGAGAGGGATGGATTGAAGGAGGCAGAGACAGAGGAGTGAAGGAGGGGAGATGCTGCCCCTGCTTTGTCCTGGCATCCCTCTGTTGTCTGCGAAGGGAAAGAGCTCTTTCTGAAACCAAACTTACCTAATACTAGCATCTCTGAAAAAGTCAGCTCAAAGATGCAATTTCTGGTTTATTAGTACTCAAATGGAAAGAAAAGGAACTATCTTTAAGTCTTTATCTTGGAATGTTTTGCAAACATGGGACGTCAGTAGGAAACTGCTGTGGGCCATGGTTTGTTTGGCCCATACAGTGTTTATCAATGAGTGCTTACATTTACAGAGAGAGATTTTACGTCTGTCTGACCCCTGGAGGTATTTGCATGAGTGACCTCTGCTATTAGCAGAGAGTCTAATTCTGGGGCTCTCCGTGCTTGACGAAGTAAATTTTTATGAAGGAAAGGGCCCAAGAAGAATTAAGGAGATTAGAAACAAAGGATCACTAGCTTTTGAGGCTCTAAATATTGGTTACTTGAGATGTATTAAAACATAAAAACAAAGTGAACGGTATGTGGTTCTATTTCTGATTTTGAGAAAATATTGCAAGAGGTCATCTAACCTGCTACTTTCATCTGTTTCTCAGCTTTCTATGACTGCATCCTGACTGTTGGATCTTCGTCCTTGACTCCTTCAGCTCCTTGTCCCCACTGGCTCTGAAGGATAATGTCAGGGGCTCTGGCAGCAGTGAACTTGCCATTTTTCTTCCATCTGGTACTTATCTTCAGTTCCTAGTCTCAGTGGATGGCACCACAGAATTGCAAAAGGCAGAAAGTCCCCCCCATGTTCTTCCCCTTCTGTCAACCCCCCACCCTCCTTCTACTCCCTACCCGCAAATAGCACACATTTATTTAGGCTACAAGCCTATTGATGTCCCCTTTCTCTTTTGGTTAAAGCTACTATAATCTCTCGTCCTGAATTACTACAATAGCCTCGGAGCTGGCCAGCTGGCTTCTTCCTTTGTTCCTTTCTAATCTATTTTGTGCTCTGTTGCCAGATATATAAAGATTTATAAAGCACAGATCACATGTGATTGTTTCCCCCTTGCTTAAAACTCTCAAATGACTTGCCTGCCCTCAGGATAATGCAGTTTCTTGGCTTGGCCTGTGCTGCCCTCAAGCTCTGTCTCAAGCCTCATCTTACTCTTTCCTCTCCTCTCACCCTTCTACTTGAGCACCAGTCCATCATGCTCAGTGGGCCACAGAACTTCATTCTTCCCAGGACAAGTAGGCTGCACTCTGGGGCTTTGGAGTTTCCTGGCCATGTTACTAACCAGGCCAGTAGCAGTGCCACTATCTCCACTGATCGTTATTAGATCACCGAATGTCGTTTGAGTTTTTTATGTGGTTCCTTTGTCCCGAGACTATGTGCTGCTTCAAATGTGTAGTCAAATACTGTCCTGAGGTCGGTTGATGTATTTATTTTCTCTGGTGCTCATGCCACCAATTTGATAAGCTTTATCAATAGGCTCATTTGTTTTAAACTTGAAGATTTGCTTTTAAAAATCTAATTTCGTTTTTTTAACTCTGTAAACCATTTATGTGTTTCCAAAATCAAAACTACATAACAAGGTGCGTTCACAGAAGATTTTATTTCATACTTGATCCTCCTTCTCTGTTTCTCTTGAGTCTTCTGTCAAAGTTTTGGGGATTTTGCCCATCTGTTAGGTAAGAAATAATTTCAGTATAATTTAAATTTGTTTTCTCCTTTAATGAGATACAAGATATCTCCCCAGTGTCTGATGTAAGTTGCAAAAATATTTTTTCCAATTTGTCATATGCCTAACTTTGCATATGTTGTTTTATTGCTGTACAAAAGTTTTACATCTTTATATATTATATTTATGAGTCTTACGGTGTATTGCTTTAGAGTTTGAGTCACAGGAAGTTTCCCCTGCTCTTAATTTATGGGGAATTCATTAATGTTTTCTTCCAGTATATGTGTGGTTTCACTTTTTATTTTTTAAACATCTAAGGTTCTTATCCTCTTGGAATTTATCTTGACATTTGGTTTGAGGAAGCATCCAATTTTATCTTTTCCCCAATAGCCAGCCAGGTGTTCCAACACATCTTATGAAAAATTCTTATTAGAGTACCTTGGTGGCTCAGTCAGTTAAGTGTCCAGCTCCTGATTTCAACTCAGGCCATGATCTTGGGGTCATGAGGTTGGGCTCCACGCTAGGTGTGAGGCCTGCTTAAGATTCTCTTTCTCTCTCTCCCTCCCACCCGCCCTGTTCTCTCTCTCTTTCTCTCAAAACAAAGAAGGAAAGAAAGGAAGAGAAAGAAAGAAAGAAAGAAAAGTTCTTATTTTTTGGTCTATTGACTTGAGATGCTGTTTTAATTGGATACTAAACTGTTGTATACATTTGGGTTTCTTACTGGATTTTCTATTTTGTTCCATTGGGTTTTGTGGGGTTTTTTTTGTTTTTTTTTAAGATTCTATTCATTTATTTGACAGAGAGAGAGACCACAGGTAGGCAGAGAGGCAGGCAGAGAGAGAGGGGGAAACAGGCTCCCTGCTGAGCAGAGAGCCTGATGCGGGGCTTGATCCCAGGACCCTGAGATCATGACCTGAGCTGAAGGCGGAGGCTTTAACCCACTGAGCCACCCAGGCGCTCCTGTTCCATTGGTTTGATTGTCAATTCATATGCTGTTACAAAACCGTCTTAATTTTAGAGGCTTTATAATTTTTTTAACATCTGGAAGGGCCAGTTTTTTCATATTGCTCTTTTTTTAGTGTTTTCCTGGCTGCTTTTGCTTGTTTATTCTGCCATATAAACTTTATAACCGATTTGTCTAGTTTTAGGCAGCAACAAATGGATGGTATTTCTATTGAGATTATGTTAAATTTACTAATTAGCTTAGAGAGAACTGACATCTTTATGATGTTGAGTCTTCTTACTCAAGATCTTGGCCCATCTTTACATTTGCTCACAGCCACTTCTGTGACTTTTCAGGAGTGTTTTATGTTTTTTCCTATAAATTTTGTATGCTTCTTGTTAAGTTTATTAGATTTTCAGTCTTAACTTAAAAAAAAAAAATTCCTTTTAGAATCCCTTCAGAACTTCTCAGAGGGGTGTTACACACCCACGTACTCAAAATTTTTTGTATATCATTTCAAATGGTTCATAGATGTACCCCCTCCAGCCCATCCTGTTATATTGTCCCCTCAAAACCCTTTCTCTTGTCTGTCCTCCTCCATTCTCAATACGTAGCTCTGTGTCCTACATACAGTAGGCAGTCTGTGAATATTTGTTGAATGGATGAATAAAGCAGGAAGGGGAAGATGAAAGTAGATGAAAGAGCAAGGCTAGAAGACCCATATATGGAGAGATTGTCCTTGTACAGACATCCAGATATTCCTAAGGGTACAGTCTGCAGCTGTTAATTCACTGGTTTGTAGTATGTTGTTCTCCTTGCCCTCATCCCGGAACTTTAAAAAACAGCGTATCGATAATGATAGTTATCATTTATTGAATATGACAAAGTGCCAGGCACTGGCTAGGTATTTTCCATAATTATTTCTGGTAATCCTTACAGCAGCTAAGCAATAGGTATTAATATCTCCATTAAAATATGGAAGTTTCAAGCACATGAAAGTGTGAATAGCATGAGCTCCCACATACATGTTACCTCCCTTTTACAATTGAGGAAACAAGTTTTGAAAAATTAAGTAACTCAGGGTTACAAAGTTAAAGTCAGGTTTGGAACCCAACTCTTTTTAGCTCTTTATTAAGATTATTTTTCAAATTTTAAACTCCCAACTGGCCAGGGAAAGCGGAAGCAAGGGAGACAGTCAAGAGCCACTCCATTCTAAACTCCAGCTCACAGTATCACATTGGTCTTCCTTTCTAATTCATATCACAAAGATTTCCGTCACTTCTGTTTGCAAACAGTAAGCCCTCTTATCACCCCTCTCTCCTGCTTCCCTTATGCTCTGCTCTCACTTGCCTTGTCTTGGCCTAGTTTTATCAGTGCAGTCCAATATTAGTTGATTTGTAAAGGCCTGCCAGTGTTTTGAGTACCTGGGTCTCAGCATGATATTGGGAACATGGTAGGAACTTATGAATTTAAATAACAGTGAAATTTGCTGCTCTTATTCATTTAGCCCATAGGTTTAGTATGGTACCGTAGCTCGTGACTGATGCTCTGAAGGCCTGGTAGTCATTCGATCTGACCCCCCCTAGATACTGGCTGCGCATGTAGCCGGCGCTGTGCTGTCAGCCGCCCTCCATTCCAGGCAGGTTCGAACCTTTCTAAGGTCAGAGTCCGAGACAGCAGAATAATTGGTCCCTGGAGTTCTGGGATTTTTTTCTCAGGCAGTGAAGTGTTGAGGATGAAATTTTCCATGTCTTCCTTTGAACATTTTTGAGCAAATACTATGGAATCCCATAGGTTCTTTCTCAAAGTTAGAAGCAATAGAGAAATTACCCTCTTTTGCATTTTGTTGTTGTTGTTAGCTCCTCGAGTTAACCCCTTTATCATACTCCCTGGTGATAGACAAGAGAAAGCTAGAGATGAAAATAATTCCTGCTGCTTCAAAGACAAAAAACTGTAAGAACTCGAAGGAGTGGAGAATGGAGTTCATCTTCGAAACAGGTCTAGCGAAGGTTGGGTGATCTGCATGGTGTCACAGGGCAGTAATGTGGGCAGTGGGAGCTCCACAGTCTTCAGTGCTGCTGATACTCAACTACTGAGGTATAAGAAGAGTAGGATTCCAAGCTGAAAGTGATCTGTTCTTACCTGTGCCATAGGTTCTTCGAGAGCAGGATTATGCTGAATTTCTTCTCTCTGTAAGGACAGCTTTAGTTAAGGGTGTTTGGCTGGACTCAGTAAAGATCTGCTGGATGGACAGGGGCACACTGTCCCCTGACTAAGGAAATGGGGTCTTAGAGCCCCGCTCGTGCTGCATGGGCTCCACCTTCCCCAGCAGCACCATCATCTGCCTCGTGGCCTTGACAAGTGTGTGTGGCACCTCATATAGCACAGAATAAGTAGCCTCTAAATTAATGGCCTCTCTTCTTACTTTAAAAACACCTTATTTATGTATGCTATCAATGATGAACACTGGGTAACGTATAGAATTGTTGAATCTCTATATCGTACACCTGAAACTAACATAAGGCAGTATGTTAACTATACTGGAATTAGAAACAAACAAACAGCAGCAACAACAAAACCCCCACTTTCTTCACTCTCTATCTCTGCACTGCCTCTGAACAGAGAAGTTACCAAAAAAGTAGGAGAAAGACCGAGGGATTAAGAGCTTCACTGCTTTTTCAGTTCCCACGCTTGGGCAGTATCCAGCAGGGAAGGTTCCGGCTCCGGAGTCAGACGGTGTGGGCTCATTTACCGACCTGGTGCTCACCAGCTTTGTGATTTGGGGCAAGCTGTTTACTTTTGATAGAACTCTACTTTCTCAGTTGAAAGTGGAATTAATAATAGTAACTACCTCACAGGTTTTGCAAAAATTATGTAAGGCTACCGTGCAAAGTGCTTGGCATAGTGCCTGGGTTATAATAAACCTTTGCAAATGTTAGCTCCTATTGTTAGATCCCTACCTTAACCCTTCCGAACTGTCTTTTTTCTTTTCCAGAATGTGTTCTTCATTACTTTCCACTTAGAGTATGTACCAAAAACACAGGTAACAGGAAGAATCTCGTTTCTGTCCTTACTGACCTGGAAGATCTTAAGACACTTGTCAACACCTCCATTTCCTCATCTACACAATGTGGAAATTGGACCAGGTGATTTCAAAAGTTCCTGTTATCTCCTGCTAATTTTCAATGAATTTAAGGCTTTGAATTCTCTCAGATTATAGCCCAGCACTAGGCCTCTATAAGAGGCCTAACCCACCCCATTTTCTCTCCCTGTCCTGACTCCCATCTCAGACCAGCTGTTTGAAACTAGCAGTGTGGTTGTCTATAAAGTCTATTCTTTAAAAAAAAAAAAAAAATTATGCAGTATTTGACATATAGAAGATACATATGTAACTTATGTAAGTGATGAAGCAGAGTGATTTTTAAAAAGTACATCTGTGAACTAATTATCCAACCTAAGAACTATAAAATCAAATATTTTGGCAGGTGGATTTTTATGTTTCCTTTTGACATTTAATGAATGTTTACAATGTTACAGGAAATGTCCTTTAAGTATATTGACTCCTATACATGCAGCGGCTTATTAGTGCTTATAGCCACCCCACCAAAAAGCACTAATATCCCCATTTTACATAGGAGGAAAGTGAGGCCTAGAGAGTTAAGTCTCTTGCCTAAAGTCACACAGCCGTTGAGCGGAACAGAGCTGTGATTTGCCCCCTGGGCGGGCGGGCAGGCTCTAGAGCCTCTGACCTTTACAGTTGGGCAACTAGTCTCTCGGGTCACCAGGCCTGCTTTGGTATTATATAGTTGCCTGAGCGCTCTAATTTTTACATTAAATGGGTATCTTTGAGTTCGAACTTTGGTATGGTGTTACTGTGTGTCCAGATTGATTATTCCCTGCTGAGGAAAAGCCTATTCTCATAATCGAATTGGTGAAACCTCAGAACGTATCCACATCTTCAGATCACTGCAAGATGCTTGTAAGTACCAGTGACAAAGCCGAGAGTCTTTTTTTTTTTTTTAAACACCTAAAAGGTTGGATATAAAAGCATTGGAGTGATGATTGCTTGTTGAGACTCTTGACTGTGGGATGGAAGAGTCGCAGTAGGTGGCAAGCAGTCACAGCCCCCAGTCACTCCTTAGATGACTGGGTTGCTCCAGAGATTTTGCAGTTTGGCCTGTGAAGAGTCATCTTGGGTGAACTACTGAATCAGAGCAGCGTGGCCGGAAAGGCAGGCAAAAGACAGATAAGCCTCTCAAAGCCTCCTTCTATTAGAATAGCCTCGAAAACTCACTTGTTTCTAGGAGTTAGATGATAAGAGGCCACAAGCAGTTTGTTATGCTGACCGTTTTGATGTTTTGTCTCATTGGGTTTTATAGAATGCCTCTGAAGAAGAGTTTCATTAGAAATTGAGAGAATCTGGAAAAAGAAATTAGTTTAATATAATGGTTATTATAGGCTTATCAAGAATCAGATGCTGTCAGTGTTGAGATGTGGAAAACAACCTTTCTAGTGGTCTTTAGTCCGTTCTGTCTCTGCCTCCTTGAGAATGTAGTGGTGGGGTGGTGGCGATGCTAGTGGCTAGCAGCTCATGCATTTATTGAGCACTTACTGTGTCCTCAGTGCATACTGCCGGTGCTTTAGTTGTATTAACTCATTCAATCTTCTAACCACCCAGTGAGAGAAGTACTATCATTTCCCCTATTTTGTAGATGAGACACCTGCACCTCTCAGAGCACACACTTTGTGATGGGACGTTCCAGCTCCACACCGGGTAGCCTGGCTCCAGCTCTGTCCTTTAACCACTAAGCTGCACTGCCACTCAGGACAGCCGTGGGCCCTGTGCCCTGGAAAGCGTGCAGTTGGACAGACAGCATTGCATGTAATTTAGAGAACATGTGGACTCTTCTTTCCTTTCCCAGTCCACGGACTCAGGTTTAAACCCCATGCTAGACTTGTGTAAATTCCCTGCAGACAGAGATTCTATCTTACTTAATTTTGCTTGGTACATAGTAGGAACTAAATAAATGTTTAATGAATGACTAGGTTGTCGGAAATGACATTGGCTTTGAAGTCAGCCAGACCTACCTCGGTTTCTATTTTTAAATTCCCTTGTTATAAAAGTAATACATGTTTACTCTAAAAAAATTCTGGAATATATGAAGAAGAAAATAAATCCCCCATCATGACACTATCTAGGAACCCACTGGTAGCATTTTGATATATTTTCCTTTTTTTGGTTTTTTTGATATATTTTCTGTCTTTAATGGAAATGTATACATGCATGTACGTACATTTTTAAACCAAATTGGAATTATATATACAGTTGCATGCTGCTTTTTTTTTCCTTTTGGTATATTGAGAGCATTTCTTCATGTTATTAAAAATCTTCAAGAGCCTTATTAAAAAAAATTATTTAGATATAATTCACATACCATACAATTCACTGTTTTAAAGTGCACAACTTAAAAGTCTGTGTAACCATCACCACTTTCTAATTCTAGAACATTTTCATCACTCCAAAAAAAAAAAACCCCGTACCCATTAGCATTCACTCCCCAACTCCCCTTCCTCCCAGTCCCTGGCAACCACTGATCCACTTCCTATCTCTGTGGATTTGCCTATTCTGGACAGTTCATATAAACGAATCCTCTGGTATGTAGCCTTTCGTGACTGGCTTCTTTCACAGAGCATAGTGTTTCTAAGTTTCACCCCTGTTGTACATTTTCTGTATTCTATTCCTTTGTATGGCTGAATAATATTCCATTGTATGCATATACAATATTTTGTTTGTTCATTCATCAGTTGGTGGACGTTTGGGTTGTTTCTAGGTTTTGGCTGTTCTGTCTAATGCTCCATGTGTGGATATATGTTTTCATTTCATTTGGGTTAGACCTAGGATTGGAATTGCTGGCTCATAGAGTATCTCTGTTTAACTTTCTGAGGAACTTGCAAACTGTTTTCCACAGTGGCTGTACATTTTACATTCCCACCAACTGTGTGTGAGGCTTCGAATTTCTCCACATCCTCAGCAACACTTGTACTTTCTGCCTGTGTGTGTTTGTTTGATTATAACATCCTACTGGGTGTGGAGTGGTAGCTCTTGGCAGTTTTGATGTCCATTTCCCTAGTGACAACTGATACTGAGCATCTTTCCATGTGCTTATTGGCCATTTTGTATATCCTCTTTGGAAAGAGATTTGTTCCAATTCTTTGCCTGATTTTAATGGGCTTGTCATTTTGTTGGTGCGTTGTAGGAGTTCTGGATACTGTAGTCTGATACGCTATATTTATATATTCTGGATACTAGACCCTTATCAGATAAATGATTTGAGAGTATTTGTTCCCATTCTGGGGTTCTCTTTTTGCTTTCATAACAGTATCCTTTAATACACAAAAGTTTTTTTAAGTTGATAAAGTCCAATTTTTTTATATATTTATTTATTTTTGGTTTCTTGTGCTATAGGTATCCTATAGAGGACCTAATTTTTACTGGCTGCATATTTCATAATATGTCCGTATACCATATTTACTTAAAAACTTCATATTGTACATCTCAGTTTCCAGTTTTTTACCAGTAGTGCTATTCTTCTGAAGTCAGTATACATAAATATTTCATTATCTCTCTCTAATTAATTATTTCCATATAAATGGAGTCCTAGAAGTGGGTCTAAAGGCATAAATATTAAAAAAAATTTTTCTTCTATTATGGGCTTCTCATTCTTTTTTATTTATCTATAATTATACGACTGATATGTAAACATTCTGGTAAAACATTCAGATAGTGCACATAGAATATATCCTTCCCAGCCCCCCCAAATTCTCATGTCTCCCTCCAAAGACACTTTTTATAGCTCTAGATGAGCAGATTACTTACCGTATTACTTTCCTGAAGGATTTTTACCAGTTTTACTTTCATTGGCACTGTGCGGGCACCTGTCTCAGTGCTCCCTCCCTTGCGTTATTAATACAAGTAATATTTTTATAATAGCAGCTAACTCTGAGCATTTACTGTTGACAGGAACTTTGCTAAAACAATTCAGATGCATTATCCCATTTCATCTTCACACACGCACACACGCACGCACACACACACACACACAAACTGTAAAGACATTAAGGTCACAGTGATTAAGGTGACTTGCCCAAGGTCACTAAATGAGTTAGGCTTTAAACTGAAGTCTGCCAAATCAGACTACGTGGTCTAATACTGCTTCTCAATTAAATATTATCATTGCAGGATTTTTCCAATTTGATCACTCCAAAATAGCATCAGTGTTTTAACTTGCATTTTTTTAATTATTCATAAGGGTGAACTTTTTAAATCGGTTGGACTTTTTATTGCTTTTGTGAATTTTCTTTGTCCATTTTAAAGATTTAAATATAATTTGTTTTCTTTATTGATTTGTCTGATCTTTCTATTCTAGTATTAACCACTTACTTTTCACTTCGGATGACACGCTTATCATTTATCTTTTAGTTCTGTTGATACTGTTTTTTGGAAGTTTATGTTTTTATGTAATCACATCTATTGGTTATTTGTGACTTATGCGTAAAAAAGCCTTTTCCATCATGACCTTAGTTACGTATTCATTAAATATGTTATCTTTTAAGTATCTTAGTCACTTTAAAAATGTGGTTTTTCTTTCTATTATTCTTGTTAAGTCACAAATCTGTTTTATAGTTCTACTAATGACAGTGGATTGGGGAATTTGCAATCATATATTCCGAGACACTTTGGGCAGTTGTCTGGCTTGAGGATAATTTTCTCATTGAAAGAGCTATCAGTGGTTGATATTTAATCAACATTCAAAGAAAAAAATAGTAACTGTGCTGTCTCATACACCTAGTGCTAGTGGCCGCCGGTCTATAAGATACCTGGGAAGCCCTCCCCACTGAGCCCCTCCCCTGTTTTGTATATTTAGGAGTTTGGTATTTTGGTTCAAGTGCTGTCTTGAAAACCCAGAAATCTAGGTCCTGGGTTTGGCCCTGCCATTATCTAGGTACATGACTTGGCAGGCCACTTAATTTCTATCCGTTTTTTCATCTGTAAAATGACAGGCCTGGATTACATAGTCTCTAAGGATAATTTTAGTTATAAAATTCCCTGATTTTTATTATCCTTCTGATCAAGAGTCATTTCATGTATGTTTGGTATAGATAAATACTTTTTAAAAAGTTGTCATTAGTGATGTGTGGCAGAGTGGCTGAAGGAAGGCAGAGGGACTGGTGACAGAAGTGCATGGGAGGGGGAGTGAGGAGCAGGGGTGAGGAGCAGGGGGAAAGAAGGGGAGTGAGGACTGAATCTGGTAATAGCCAGGGAGAAGTTAGAGAAAGGGTGGCCGAGTTCGAAGTGAGCTGAGAGCTTCAGTGGGTGAAGCTCCTTGCAGGAAGAGTGGTTCTGATCGGGTAGATGCTCAGAGCACTGAGCGGAAGGCCCGTGGGCCGGGGCAGCAGGAGCGCACTGGCTGCATTCGGAGAGAGACCGAAAACTCAGGACGTGGTCAGTGCTACTAAATACCTGCACAGGGTCACCGCAGAGACCAAGCTGAGTCCAGCTTTTTTCAAAAGAGACTGGAGCTGCGGAAGAGTACAGGCGACAGAAGGGACACAACAGAGCACCCTGTGGGGCAGGTGTAGTGTACGCTGACGCTCAGACTCTGCCCGCCCCAGTTCCCACTGAATGGTGGTGGCATACAGACTCTTCTGATGACACTTGACTTTGCTGCTTGAATTTTTTCACACATAACTGTAAAGAGTAGGCCTATTTCACTAATAAATGAACTAATAAATTCACTTTCTAATTCATACTTCTTCTCTTAGGAGTTTAGACTGAGTTATCAAACCTCCAAAGTCCAATTAACTGTGAGACTTTTGTAGGATGGTGTGTTTGTATCTGCAAGGTTGACAAGCAGACTAGACCTTTTGGTAAATTAAGTTCAAGCCATCAAGGGAAGTCTCTTGGCAGCCAGCCAGCCTGGCTGTTCCAACGGCACTCTTTCCAGATACACATCTCCATCCATCTTTCAGCAGAGACCAGCAAAAGAAACAAGGCATCTCAAATGCAGGTGCTCCTGTCAGGCCAGCCAGCAGCACATCTCTGTGGAGAGGGGTTGAGGAATGCTAACACCCAGCCCAGAAAGTCTGTCAAGACTAAGGTAATTAAGAACAGGGAGCCAGCAGATCTGCATTTGAACTACTCAGACTTATCAGCTGTATGGTCTTGGGCATAACCTGTTAGACGTTAGTTTCCTCATCTGTACATTAGGGGTGATAATGGTACCTACCTCGTAGGGATGTTAGGAAAAGGAATGGAAAAGCATATGGACAGTGCTTAGCACAATGCTGGACCTTATTACCATCACGTAGCAGTTGGTGACGTTGTCAAAGGCATTCAAGAGATTCAAGCATATGAAAAAGAGCAGAGACCAGCGGATTGGGCAGAAAGGATGTTTTAATCACCTCTTATTCACCCTGTTGCTAAGGGAGGAATTCCTACCCTGGGGTTATGGGAATGGCTAAACACACAGCACTGGACAGTGGCGGAGGAGACTGGCCGCAGCTTTTATTAGTCACATATACTCGGCCCCAGAGGAGGACACAGTCTGCTACTCAGGGCCACACGGATTTGCCCTCAGGAGCAGAGTGAACAATCAGGGGCTGTGGGAGGCAGGCTTTGTAGTATCTAAAAGGTGGGGTGGCTCCTGGTTTCTGCCAGGGGATGTGATTGGCTTGCTAGAATAATCTTGGGGGCTGATAAGGAACTGACACCCACTACTCAGGGATAAACAGGAACTGGACCTTAGTCTCTTTGATAAGGAGGATTGTTTGGCCCAGGGACCTTGTCTACCAGAGCAGAGTGGGTAGTAGAATTTGTAGTTAGGTCATTTGAGGCCTTCCTGATTTTACCGATTGGCAAGGCAGCACGTAATATTGAGCCTTGATTTTAGCCTTTATGCCACCAAAGAGAATGCAGGCCTTGAAATGCTGTTAGTACAGCTGTCGGGGAAACTAGGTAGAAGGCTATGGAGGATAAGTAGAGGGGTCTGATTCTGGGGAAGACAAATGGTGTAGTGGCTGGGAAGGAGATCCCACAGTAGTTCATATGGAGTGTCATAAGCGGAGATCTCTTCATTGTTTGCAGTTGAGCGTACATTCATTGATTGGCCGTACCATCCTGGGCTCTTCTAAGGCTTAACCAGGTTCAGTTGACCAGGTTAGAACAGGAGCAGTTTGACCTCTAGTTACTTCGGCAGCAGCCAGGGAAGCCAGACTAACCCTGGAAGGCCAGATTGCTGAAATGTGTTCTGCAGGAGCTGGGCTTGGTGCCAGGCCATAGAGCTGTTCGCCTCAGCCATGGTCACTGGAGTCCTCCGTACCTTGTAGGTTTTATTCCCAGAGCTGTTACGGAGTTTGCTTTTCTGACTGGAGCCAAAGGCAGGTGCAAAAGGGAAGGATTTGAAGATGACTTGAGATCTTTTAGAGGTGCTTAAGACATAATAATTTGATATGAAAAAAGTGGTTGGAGAACAGGCAGTGTTGTATAGTGCTGTGTCCCTCAGAGAGGGTTCCTGGACCGACAGTATCCATATCACCTGGAGCTTCTTAGAAATGCAGAATTCAGGCCCCACCGCAGAACTTCTGGATCAGATTCTTCTTTTCTTTGACAGGATCCCAGGTAAGAAACCTTTCTAGTGGATAGAAGGGCAAGAGCTTTAGGTCGGGCAGACTGGATTAAGATCTCAGTTCCTCTACTGATATGCTGTGTGATCTTGGGCCTGTTCTTTACCTTTCCACTATTAGGATTTATTGTAAATTGGGTTTACCTATCTTGCTGGATTGTTAGTATTAAAGGAGGGAACATAAGAAGTGCTTAGAAACATAGTAAGGTACTTAATTACTAGTAGCTCTTGTTAGTAGTTACTTGATAAACAATATATATAATTTGACAGAATATGAAAAAAAGCAGGGACATGATTAGGGCTAACTCTGTAATGAGACATGAGTTGATAATTGAGAAAAATACGGTCTCCTGAGCTGATATGGCAGTGGATGTGGTTGGCTCACTAACCAGTTCCCTCAGGGTGAGACCGTAAGTGTACTTGTTAAGTAACCAAGAGTTGACAGCTCTGCTTCTTGATGGTTGCTGAACTCTTGGAAGGGAAAATTATCTGCAGAAGTGGTAGCTAAGTCTTGGCATCCAGCAAGGCCTTCGCATTACAGAGGATAGAACCAAGGTGTGAG
This sequence comes from Potos flavus, assembly GCA_028534135.1. Taxonomy (NCBI): domain Eukaryota; kingdom Metazoa; phylum Chordata; class Mammalia; order Carnivora; family Procyonidae; genus Potos; species Potos flavus. The sequence continues at coordinate 151,747,464 of CM052900.1, read as the reverse complement.
ACTTGAGATCTGGGCTCTCTTCTGCCTCTTGGTAATTCACGACCCTTAACCACGCATTTAACATCCCTGAGCCTTAGTCTTCATCTGTAAAACGAAGATTAATGGGATGAGGTGTAAATCCTGGTACACAAGCAATTATCATCTCCATGTCATCCTTACTTGGTGTCTACCATATTGCTCGCTAGACAGCATCCAAAGCCCCTGCGGTGAATTTTATACTTGATGCCGCCAGCCACTTGAGAATCTTCACTCCTGGGGTTCTTCGGAGCTGTTCAGGTTACTTGGATTTCCCAGTGACCAGATTTTACCTTAGGAAAGCACATAGGCCATCCAGGTATTGCTATAAATCTCAAGGACTGGAACCATAGGAGACTAGACTTTGGAATGGGATGAGGATGATAGTGATAATACTGTTAGAAACAACAATGACAATACATATGACGGGATATTACCATGAATCCTGGAGTGCCAAATACAGAGACCTCATCCCTTACACTACATGTTATTGCCTTTCAGGCCCTTGGTGTGAGAGACAGGACCAAATGACAGCTGCTTTTGAACTTGAGAAATCTGGGCCCACTAAAAGCCGCAGTCACCCTTTTCTGACCTCACCCATCCACCTTGTATTCTCAGAAATAATTGGTAGTGGTTCTTTTTTAACTTAGCTGATTCCTTAGATACCTTACATTTTAAATCATCTTTTTGTGTGTAGCAAATGCCCCATTTCTTGTCTCTGAATGTGTGATCTTTGCTCTAATTATGTTGAGCGTGCCTGTTACTTCACCTGACTCTGGTTGTTTGTGAGATACTAAATAGCCATGGGGTTAAAGCCGACTCGGATCAAAGAGCAACTCAGCCTCTCAGGACCTCAGTTTCCTCCCTTAAAAAGAGAAGAGATTGGACTAAGGTCATTTGGTCATGCGACAAGAGTACGTGATAGATAAAGTAATGAACTTCTGTTTGCTAAAAGCAATGAATAGGGCTCTCCAAGGTCTCTTCCAGCTCTCTGGTTCCAGCAGAGCCCAGGCATCAAGGTAGTAGTAAAGATTTTATTCAGGAGAAAGGGATTATCAAAACCACAGAACAAGAAAAAACAAAAAACAAAAAACAAAAAAACTTTAAGCAGATAAGGTTGCGTTGAGCTAGACTGTAAGAGAGATGTCTCAGACCATGAGATAGATGGGCCCAAAGGAGAGTGCAGAATTGTTAGGGCAACCAGAATCGAGGACCCTTGATGAAGTAATAGAATGGCTTTTCTCTCTTGGATGTTGGAACGCACAAATCCAGGCAGAGGTGGGCCCAACTTCTCCATGGAACTCCATAATATAGGATGTCTAAGGCAACAACCTATATAGACAACATAATTGAGGAGGCCTGTTCTTCCTTTCCAATGCTAGGCACTTTCCTTATTAGTCCAGCCCTCCTGTCACTGGGAAAGCTCCGCTTTAATTGTGCTATTCCTATTTCAGAAGCTCCTCTCTCAAAGCAGGTGGAAGTTCCTCTGCTCATTTTCTGGCCTCCCTAACCTCTGTAGCCTTGTGCTCCACCCATCCTCTTGCGTGATGGTTTTGGAGACCCACCCTAGCCAGCCCAGTGTCCAGAATAATGACGACAGTTAGTTACTGCACGTCCTTCCAGAGCCGGGTGCAGTGCCAGGGTCCTGGACACGTGCATGATTTCCAGCACACAGGCCAGGTGTGCCTCTTCTGGAATGGAGGTCGTGGCTCTTCCTCTGTCTGGAGTTCTTTCCCTTTCACCCTGGCCTGTTGGAGTTGTACCTCACTTGGCGTTTACCAGCTGTAGCTCTTGCCTTTTCGTTGCCACTCACGGGGATCAGTCTCTTTGTTTGTTGTGGTGTCTCTTCTTCCTTTCCTTCTTGTCTCTTATGGATTGAGTCCTTTTAAGAGATCTGTTCTCAATCATTCCAGCATTATTACCAACTTCCGGTGGACGAAGATCTCGTTTTATATTTCATTTGAATCCTTCACAGCACTTAGCAATGTGCTGAGTAAATAACAGGCAAATGACCCGTAATTAGGAACTGGATGACATGTGTGTCTAGTGTAATAATTGGGGAATGGTAGGTCCAGTCTTTAGGTACAGAAAAAAGCCTCCTACTCTCCAGTAGTGACGGCAAAGGCCTTCGTTTGAGTGCTTTGCTAAGGACATCACCAGCACTCGTGGATTTCAGAACATCTATTTTATTTAATCAGTGCATATCAAGAGTAAGTCTTCAGTATTGTATTCCTCCTTGTTCATTAAAGGGATTCCATATTTTCTACGAACTATGACTTAGTTCTCACTTTTGCCTTTTCTGGTTTTTCTCTTGTTTCTTTTTAACTTAAAGAATCCTTAAACTTTCAAATCATTTTTGGAAGTAGACAGAGTAAAAATTTAAATAAATAAATAAAATATTCTTTGTACTCCTTTTAGAAAGCTGGCCTAGTTTCCACTTTGTGTTGAATCCCCATTTGTGTTTTGGGTCATTATGCAGCACTTGGTTCAGCCAATTAAGTTTTTTCTTTCTAAGCATCTTTATTCTGTATCAGTATAGTTTTTTCTTGAGGCTTTAATATTGTTCCTTTGAGGAACATCCATCTTTCTGGTGCTCTTTTGTTGCTTAAATGTTCCTCCCTTGGGACCTTTGACAATTTTCCCAAGCCTAGCAGTTTCAGTAAGTGCTTGATAACATAATTTAGGTTGCCTCTATACAAGAATCTACACGACTTCACTTAGAGATTCCAACATGCAGTGTTTTAACTCTGAAAGGTACACTTCCACAACATTATATCCAGTGCTGTATTCTCTCTCCTCAGTTTAACTTCCCTACAAAGGGGATTAGGGGAAACAATAAAATATGTTAGAGGCTCTTACATTTTAGTTGTGAGATCAGCAGAGTATAGTTTAGCCTCTATAGTACATTTCAGTAGCCCCCAAATCACCAGTGTATCCCTCATGATTATATATTAGATTTATTTAATAACAGTATTCTGTATCTGAAAATGGTCTACAAAGATTATATAGTTTAATTGTGTATTTACAGATAGATACTTCAGCTGTCAAGTCAGATGGCTAGTTGCAAAACTATTTAATGAGGTTGAGTCACGGTCTCTAGTAATAACTACCACATGTAGTAGTTTCTATGTGCTGGTCACTGCTTTAAGTGTAAACTAGCCCACTCATTAATTCTATTGTAAGTAACATATAGCTGACTTTAAAAACCCAATCAGAGAACCTCTCTGCCTTTTAAAGCTTTATTTATTTATTTGAGAGAGGGAGACAGCGCGTGCGTGCGTGTGTGCGAGCTGAACATAAAGCCTGACGCAGGGCTCGATCACGATCATGACTCTCAGATCCTGTGACCTGAGCTCAAACCAAGAGTCAGACACTTAGCTGACTGTGCCACCCAGGGGTCCCATCTCTCTCTGCCTTTTAACAAGAAAGTATAATCTGTTTATTGTGACTACTAATACATTTGGACTTATTTCTGCCATCTTCAGTTGTTTTCTATTTAATGCGATTTTCTTTTGGCTTCTTTTCCTTTTCTCACTTGGCTTTTAGATTAGTCACATTTTCTTTATTTTCTTTTGTACCCCCTGTTCGCAATATTTATCTTGCTTCTATTCCCCTACATCCCTACTTGTTAATATACATACTTCATTTAGGCTAAAGGCTAAAGTCAATCATTGTTTTTGTCATCCTCTTGACTCTTGGAACACCCTGACTCTGCTCTCCTCTCATCTTCCATGTTGTTGATTGTTAATTTCAGAGAGGCATTGGATTTCTACGAATACAGACTTCAGAGCCTGGCTGCCTGAGTTTGGACCCCAGCTCTGCCACATATTAGTGTAAACCCTAGGTAAGTTATGTAACCTCTTTGTGTGATAATTTTTTTAAACTGTAAAATGTGGATAATAAGAGTACCTACTCCATAGAGTTTTTGAAAGGATTAAATGAGTTAATATATGCAAAACATTTAGAATAGTGCTTGGCACATAGTAAGCTTTCAGTAAGTGTTAGCTACTATGGTTGTCATTATTCTGTTTTGTTTTTAACCTCTCCTTCCCGTACCCATTTTTAAACAGTCAGTGCATTTTGAGTATACCAACACATTTCTCTATTTATTTTTTATTGAGATATAATTAACAACTGAGCTTACGTATTATATTTGAAGAGTTTGACAAATATCTACACTTTAAACACCACCCAGAATAAGATGTAGAACATTTCCATTCCCCAGAAAGTTCTTTTGTATCTCTTTTCATTTACTTCCTTTCCCTACACCATCCCAGCAACCTCCACACTACTATCTGATTTTTATCACCGTAAATTAGTTTTACCTGTATTTCTGTTTCCTGTAAGTTGAGTCATACGTATGTACTTTTTTATGACTGGCTTCTTTGACTTAGCATAATAGTTTTAAGGTTTATCCATGTCGTTGCGTTTATTAGCAGTTTATTCCACGTTATAAGAAACCTCCACCCAGTTCTCCTATGTAGTTGTACTGTTTTACACTTCTGCCAGTAGTGTATGAGAGTTTGAGTCATTCCACATCCTCACCAGCGTTGATGTTATCAGTCTTTCTGATTTTAACTCTTCCAGTGTATTTGTTTAGCAATTTCTTTGCTTTCCACTTGCTATTTCTTATGTTCTATCCTTTTTTTTTTTTTCTGGTTCAGTTTCCTTCTTAAAGTAATTCTTCCTGTGACAATCTGTGTCTGTTTGAAGATAATTTTATTTCAGCCTGGATATTGATTCTTGATTGTTATTTTCCTTAATATTCAGAAACTGTTATTGCATTTTCCTCTGGTATCTATTGTTATTAAATAGAAAGTCTGTATCAATCTAGTTTTCATTCTTTTGTAAGTAATGTCTTTTCTCTTGGTTTCCTTACAACTTCTTTTTCTCCATGTTGTTGATATTTTGAAGTTTTCTTCTGAAGACTCAGGTTTACCTTTAATTCTAGAATATTCTCAGAAATTATATCTTCAAATTGCTTCTCCTACATGTTTTCCATTGTTCCATCTGGAACACCTTCTCATTCTGTCTTCTGTGTCCTTTAACTTCCCTTTCATATTTCTGTCTTTATAAACTCTGCTACCTTCTGAGTAATTTTCTCAGACTTCTCTTCTTAATCATGAATTTTTTCTTTAGCTGTATCTGGTCTATTTAATTTATCAATGGGTGAATGTCAGTGACTCAATTTTTTATAACTAGAAGTTCTTTTTCACATCTGACTATCCTTTTTCCATATTATCTTGTTCTTTGATTTTGACTTCCTTCATTTTGCCTGTTTATTAAAATGAAATATAATTAATTTACAGCATTTTTCATTGTATTCTATTGCTTTTATGGTTTTCAAGTCTTGGGGCTGCTATTTGTGCTCCTGCACTTAATGACTTTCCTTCTGGTGATTCTCATCTTCTCATGTGACTTTTCAGTTTTACTTTTTGCCTTCTGGGGGTGGTGCAGGGAGCCCCCTCATCTGTGACACTAGCATTTCTCGGTCTGAGCAAGTCTCCCCTTGTCTGATTTTATTTTTCTTTCTCACCTCCAACACCTATTCTCATTCCGCTCCCACCCACTCTAATATATTTGATAAAATGTCTTTGGCTACATATGTGGCTTTATCAAATATATGGTATTGTTTTGATGATATGTTTTCTACTTGAATAAATGCTGTTATGCTGTAGATCTGATTGTGGTTGTTACTTTTTTACTCAATACTGGGTATCTATCCATGTTTCTATCTTAGTAGCTAGTTGTGGCTTCTTTCTAATGCACTATTTTCCATAGTATACCCCCTGTACATTTACTTACATTCTTTTAATGATGGATGTCTAAATTGCCTCTGATCTTCCTGCTACCAAAAACAATGCCCCAGTGACCTTTCTGTCCATGCTTTCTTATGGACCCATGTAAGAATTTTTCTAGGATAGGTATGGAGGAATATGATTACTGGGTCACGAGGCATATGTATACAGAAAATTTCACTAAATATTAGCAGAATGTTTTTCAGAACAGCTCTATCAATTTATATACCCACCAATGGTGCCCTAGATTCAAAGTCAAGTTCTACCATGTGTTACTGTGAGATCTTGGAGAAATTACTTAACCTCGCTGGGCCTTAGTCTCTTCATCAGTAAAAGGGGATAATTACAGCATCTGCCCCGTCACGTTGTTGAGAGGGTAAAATGAATTAATATATGTAAAGCATATTCCTGAATATAATAAACACTTCCTGAATACAATAATCATCAGATAAATGCTAGCTGCTGTTAATTTTTTTTTTAAGATTTTCTTTATTTGAGAGAGAAAGAGAGCACGAGGTGGGCAGAGGGAGAGAGGGAGAAGCAGATTCCCCGCTGAACAGGAGCCTGATTCGGGCTTGATCCCAGGACCCTGGGATCATGACCTGAGCCAAAGACAGACGCTTAACCAACTGAGCCACTCAGGTGCCTGTATTACTGCTATTATAACAACTACTACTACTACTTGTCGATTAATTAAAAGTAAGCTTTTCCTTCTCTGAATTGCCTGGTGATATCATTATATCATTTTTTTCTCTAGATTTGCAGGAGTTTCTTAAATCTTCTAGGTATTAATTCCGTGTTGCCTTTAAACTTTGCATAATATTATCTTCTGAATTTACCCTTTGTCCATTGTCTGTTAATCATGTCTTTGATAGAAACCTTTACTATCATTGCAGTCAGATTCATCATTCCCCCCCTTTTTTTGGCATTTGGGGCATTGTTTAAGAAGTTTCCCTACCCTGCTTCAAAGACACCTTCTGACATTTTCTATTGTTAGTCTGTATAGGTTTACTTTTCATGTTTGTATCTTCCTCGTATGGTTTGTAATAGTGAGCTCTGTTCTATGTTTTTCTTCTTCACTGTGTGAGTCCCTGTGCCTTGGGTTGTGAAAGTACTCTTTTTTTTCTGCTGCATGTCAAAGACCAGTTTTTATGTTAATTTCTCAGCTCAGGATTCCTGTATGATACAAATTTGCATACCTATATCTATGTCATTGGCCTGCATTTTAGATTTCTTATGGGTGCCTTTCTTTTCCTCTTCTTAAGGCCTAGATAATTAACAACTTTTAGTGCTGCTTCCCTGAGCCAGTGAGCAGAGATTTTTCAGACTGTATATCAAGGAAGGATAGGTATTCGAGGCCCTGGGCTTTGTGCAAGGGTCTCAGTTTCAACTTGCCCACCTTCTACCTGCCTGAAGCTGTATTTCTAGTCTCCATGTGAGGATTAATGTTTTCTCCTCCAAACCTAGGGCCTGTATTGGAGTTCGAAACCCCTGTGGGCCACCATGGTTTTAACACCCACTTAATGTTCCAGTTTTAATTTTGATGTCTCTTTCATTTTAGGTGCCTAAGGATTTCCTTTTTTTTTTTTTTAAGCTTGACTACATCTTTTAAAAGCATTTTTAAATTTTTTTTTTTTTAAAGATTTTATTTATTTATTTGAAAGAGAGAGACAGCGAGAGAGGGAACACAAGCAGGAGGAGTGGGAGAGGGAGAAGCAGGCTTCCTGATAAGCAGAGAGCCCGATGCGGGGCTCGATCCCAGAACCCTGGGATCGTGACCTGAGCTGAAGGCAGACGCTTAATGACTGAGCCACCTAGGTGCCCCAAAAGCATTTTTAAATGTTTTATCCAGCATTTCTGTATGAAGTGAGAGAAAAGGTCCATTTACATCAGCTTGGTGTGCTATTTTGCCAAAAGTTTGCTCTTCAATTAGTATTCCTGTTAATCTTAGTAAAATTTCAATTTTCAACATTGCCAACTTACATTCATTAAGTGGCCCTTGATCACCCTTGAATGTTTTCTGCGTTACCTATCTCCATTCTCCCTTTATTGTAAGTTTATAACCATGTTTTTAATATCTGTGTATTGGTAAGCCACATAATTTAGTTCAATTTTTTTGAACCTTGCTCAGTTGCTTATTCCACTATAGTTATTTTATTATTTTCTCATCAAATTTATTTTTCTTAAAGATTTTATTTATTTATTTATTTCAGAGAGGGAGAGAGAGAGAGAAGGTGCACGAAAGCGTGAGCCGGGGGAGGGGCAGAGGGAGAAGCAGACTCCCTGCTGAGCAGGGAGCTCAGCTCAGTGCCTGGCTTGATGCAGGGCTTGATGTGGGGCTCGATCCCAGGACCCGGGATCATGACCTGAGCCGAAGGCAGCTTCTTAACTGACTGAGCCACTGAGGTGCCCCCCCCATCTAATTTATTTGTTAACAAAAATATGAAATAGTTCTGACCACAAGATTCTGTAGTTAATACTCAAAATACTTACCCCTGGATCATTGCTAGATCTTTTTTTTTTTAATCTGATGAAAGATGTAGATAACTTCCCCAGAAGAATGACTTAAAACATCTTAAGTTCATCCTGAAAATAAAATCCCAATCACTTTTTTCATATTAATAAGAATATTAAAAAAGATCTAATATATGTCCAGAGAAGTGTTTTGATTTATTGAATTGATAAGGCCTATGGCTTCTCTTAGGGGAAAAAAATCACATTCTACTGATATAATTCATTCTTTAGAAAAACTTTAGTGCCTGTTTAGTAGTTTATACTTTGTGTTATTTGCACATTGAATTCTTGTTCTTCTGATTTTTTTCCTCAGTTATTAAAATAATTTACAAATTTTAGGAATTATCTTCTTTTTAAAAAAGACAGTCCCTACTTTTGCCTGTTTTAAATCTTACAGAATCTTGTTTGTTTTGTTTGGTTTGGTTTTGTTTTCTACCAGTCCCAGGAGATAGGCGTTCCAGTCCTGCCCCTGCCGCTGCTACTAGTAGAGCCAGTTGGGTAGCTCCTAGGCTGCTAGTTTATTTGTTTTTAAAAAGTACGCATTTTTATAATGCAGGTATTAAAACAAATTGTACTCAAACAGTAGGGCTAGATGTTCTTAAAGATATTCTGAGTAAACTAAAAATATTACATGAATTCATGACTGTTCCATAATATTAAATATCATGGTGCAGATAGGGCTTTGAGTGATTAGAACTGAACATTTTACATTTATTTTAGGAAGTTTTATAAATAACCAACTTTATTTTTTAGAGCAGTTTTAGGTTTACAGCAAAATTGGGAGTACAGAGTACAGTAGAGGGTTCCCCACAGCCACCCCACTATCCCACACCGCAGTGATACGTTTGTTACAATCGGGGAACCTACACTGACATATCATTATCACTCAAAGTCCATTGTTTTCATTAGGGTACACTTTTGGTATTGTACATTCTGTGGATTTTGACAAATGTATAATACGTGAATCCACCATTGTGGTATCATAAAGAATAATTTCACTGCCCTAAAAATCCTCTGTTCCTCACCTATTTATCCCTACCTTCCTTTAACCACTGACAACCACTGATCTTTTGACTGTCTCCATAGTTTTGCCTTTTCTAGAATGTCATATAGTTGGATTCATTCAGTATATAGCCTTTTCGGATTGGCTTCTTTCACTGAGCGATATGCATTTACGTTTCCTGCACGTCGTTCTGTGGCTTGTTAGCTCATTTCTTTGTAGTGTAGAATAATATTCTATTATCTGGATGTACTACAGTTTATTTATCCATTTACCTACTGAAAGACATTTTGATTGCTTCCAAGTATTGGCAATTATTAGTAGAGCTGCTATATATACATGTTTTTGTGTAGACAGTTCATTTAGGCAAATATCAAGAGCACAATTGTTGGAGCATATGGTAAGGATATGTTTAGTTTTATAAGAAACTGCTAATCTGTCTTCCAAAGCAGCTGTACTGTTTTGCATTCTCATTAGCAATATATAGGAGTTCCTGTTACTATAAATCCTCACTACATTTGGTATTGTCAGTGTCGTGGATTTTGGCCATTGTAATAGGTTGCTTTAATTTGCAATTCTCTTATGACATATGTTGAACATTTTTTATACTTGCTTTTTATACTTGCTATCTCTATCTCTTCTTTGGTGAGATGTCTGTTAAGGTTTGGTACATTTTTTAATCAGATTGTTTGTTTTCTTATTGTTGAGTTTTAAGAATTCTCTGTATATTTTGGATAATGGTCCTTTAATAGATGTGTCTTTTGCAAATATTTTATCCCAGTCTGTGGCTTGTTTTTTCATTTTGTTGACATTACCTTTCATAGCAAGTTTTTTTTAAATTTTAATGAAATCTGGCTTATCTAGGTTATTTTGTTTAGGGATCATGCCTTTGGTCTTGTATTAAAAAAGTCATCACTGTACTCAAGTTCATTTTGGTTTTCTCCTATGTTATTTTCTAGGAGTTTTATAATTTAACGTTTCACATTTAGGTCTGTGATCCATTTTGAGTTAAATTTGTGAAGGTTTTGAGGTCCGTGTCTAGATTCACTTTTTCACATGTGGCTGTCCCGTTGTTCCAGCACCATTTGTTTAAATACTATCTTTGCTGCTTTGTATTGTCTTTGCTCTTTGTCAAAGATTAGTTGACTATTTTTGTGAGCGAATTTTTATCTGTTTTTTCACCAATACCACATTGTCTTGGTTACTATAGCTTTGTAGTAAATCTCGAAGCTGAACAGTGTTAGTCCTCCAGCTTCATTACTCTCCTTCCATACTGAGTTGGCTAACCTGCCTGTCCATATACACTTGAGAAACAGTTTGTCAATATCCACAAAATAACTTGCTGGGATTTTGATTAGGATTGTGTTGAATCTATAGATCAAATTGGGAAAAGTTGGAATTTTGACAGTATTGAGTCTTCCTATTCATGAATAGGATAGGAACATCTCACCATTTACCTGGTTTTTCTTATCGCTCGTCAGAGTTTTGTAGTTTTCCTCATATAACTCTTGTACATATTTTGTTAGACTTATCCATAAGTATTATTGATTTTCAAATGTTGAGCCAGCCTTGGATACCTGGGGTAAATCCCACTTGATCATGGTATATCATTCTTTGTATACATAGTTGGATTTGATTTGCTAATATTTTGTTGAGGATCTCTGTATCTTGGTTCATGAGAGATGTTGGTCTGTAGTTTTTTTGTTTTCTTCTTATGTCTGTTTGGTTTTGGTGGTAGTGTAATTTGGCTTCATAGAATGAGTTAGAAGTATTCTCTCTGCTTCTGTCTTCTGGAAGAGAGTGTAGATACTTGGTGTAATTTCTTCCTTAAATGTTTGGAAGAATTCACCAGGGAACCCATCCAGGCCTGGTGCTTCCACTATTGGAAAGTTATTAATTGTTGAAATATCTTTGATAGATTTAGGTCTTTTCAGATTGTCTATTCTTGTGTGAGTTTTGGCAGATTGTATCTTTCAGAGAATTGATCCATTTCATCAGAGTTATCAAATTTGTAGGCATAAGTTGCTCATAATATTTCTTTATTATCCTATTATTGTGTGTGAAATCTATGGTAATGTCCCACTTTTCATCTGTTAAGAATAGTTTGTGTTCTCTCGCTCTCTCTCTTTATTTTTGTAGTTAGCCTGGCTAGAGGCATATTGATTTTATTGATCTTTTCAAAGAACCAGTTTTTGGTTTCATTGATTTTTCTTTATCCATTTACTTTTTCAATTTCATTTATTTCTTTGGCTAATTATTTTTTTCTACTGTTTAATTGGATTTATTTTGTTCTTGTTGTTCTAATGTTCATGATAGAACATCTAATGTTCATGATGGAAGCTTAGATTATTGGTTTTAGAGCTTTCTTCTTTTCTGATATATGCATTCAATACTATAAATGTCCCTCAAAGCACTGCTTTTGCTGCATCCCACAAATTTTGATAAGTTGTATTTATATTTTCATTTAGTTTAGAACATATGTATCTTTAAATTTCTACATCCAACATAGGGCTCAAACTCATAACCCCGAAATCAAGAGTCTCCTACTCCACTGACTGAGCCAGTCAAGCATCCCCTAGTTTTGAATATTTTAAAATTCCTCTCGAGATTTCTTCCTTGACCTGTGTATTATTTAGAAAAATGTATGTTTAATCTCCACATATTTGGGATTTTCCAGCTATCTTTTTGTCATTTTTTTTTTTTTTAAGATTTTATTTACTTGAGAGAGAGAGCACACACACAAGCAGGGGTAGGAGCAGAGGGAGAGGGATAAGCAGATTCCTTGCCGAGTGGGGAGCCTGACACAGGGCTCAATGCCAGGACCCTGAGATTATGACTTGAGCCGAAGTCAGATGCTTAACCGACTGAGCCACCCAGGCACCCTGTCGTTGATTTTGAGTTTAAGTCCATTCTTGTCTGAGAGCAGAGATTGTATGATTTCTTTTTTTTAAATTTGTTTAGGGTATTTTTGGTTAATTTTGCAAGGTACAGAATTCTAGGTTGGTTGGGCTTTTTTTTTTTTTTTCCTTCTCAACACTTCAATTATTTTATTCTACCCTCTTTCTACTTGCATGGTTTCTGAGGAGAAATCAAATGTGATTCTTTACTTTGTTCCTTTATAGGTAAAGTGGTTTTTTTTCCCTCTGATTTTTTCTGAGGTTTTTTTTTTTTTTTTTTTAAGCTTTCATTTTTTGTAGTTTGAATGATATGCCTAAGTGTAATGTTCTGGAATTTGTTGTGCTTGGTGTTCTCTGAGCATCCAAGACCTGCTGTTTGGTGTGTGACATTAATTTGGGGAAATGCTCAGTCATTATTGCTTCAAATATTGCTTCTGTTCCTTTCTCTTTCATCTATATCCATCCAAATATCCATCAGATATTCCATTTGCATGGATGTTTTATCTTTTATAGTTGTCCCATAGTTCTTGGATATTCTCTTCTGATTATATCCTCAAACTTAGAGATTCTTTCCTCAGCTTTTCCGAGTCTACTAATGAGCACAAAAAGGCATTCTTTTTTTTTTTTTTTAAAGATTTTATTTATTTATTTGACAGAGAGGAGAGAAATCACAAGTAGAAGCAGGCAGAGAGAGAGGGGGAAGCAGGCTCCTTGCCGAGCAGAGAGCCTGATGCAGGACTCCATCCCAGGAACTTGAAATCATGACCTGAGCTGAAGGCAGAGGCTTTAACCCACTGAGCCACCCAGGCATCCCACAAAAAGGCATTCTTAGTTTCTGTTATGTTTTTGACTTACAGAATTTCTTTTTCATTTTTTAAATTTCCATCTCTCTTCCATTGTTCATCTGTTCTTGCATGTTGTCTACTTTTTTCCATTAATGTCCTTAGCATATTAATCACAGTTTTTCATAATTCCTGGTCTGATGATTCCTGATGTATCTGTGGTTCTGATACTTGTTCAGTCTCTTCAGACTGTGTTTTTTGCCTTTTAGTGTGTCTCATAATTTTTTCTTGAAAGGTAGACATAATGTACTAGGTAAAAGGAATTGTGGTAAATAAGTGTATAGTGATGGGATGGTAAGGTGTGGGGGAAGAAGTGTTTTATAGACCGATGATTAGGTCTCAGTCTCTTGGTGAGCCTGTGCCATAGGACTGTGAACTTCACCAGTGTTTTCCAGTTCATCCCCTCCCACCCCCCATCACTTAGGTGGTGCAGGATGGCTAGAAGTGGGCTGAAGGGTATTTCCATTTCCCCAATTAGGTTGAAATCTGGTAAGATAGTTTCTTTTGAAGCTAGGTCTTGTTAAGAACAGAGTGCTCTGGCATATTTCAAAATGGTTAGTTCTCCCCTCCCCCTTCCAGAAGCAGGAGGGAATTTTTCTCCTGTATTCACGCCTTAGATCTCCTAGAGGTAAAACTCACAAAATTATGACTTGGTCCCTCTGGAGTTTTTAACTTAGACTAGTCCACCCTGAGCCTCCAGCAATTTGTCAATTTCAGTTTAGTTTCCCTTTTCTGGTACCAGTTCCCATGGATGTATCTGTCAGTGGGTTTCTGCTCTGAGAAGTTAGGATTCTCTGTATCTGCCTGTTTTCTTCTACAGTCTGGGGGACAGCAGTTTTGCCCTGCGACCTCAGCTCTCTGACAGATCTAAGAAGAGTTGTTGATCTTTCCATTGTTTAGCTTTTTACTGTTGTCAGGATGGAATGGTGACTTCCTGAACTTCTTATGTGCCAGACCAGAAACCAGAACTTGGAAATATTTTTATTTTTATTTCTTTTAAAGATTTTCTTTATTTATTTGAAAGAGAGTGAGAAAGCGCACATGAGCATGAGCAGGGGCAAGAGCAGAGGGAGAGGGACAAGCAGATTCATTGCTGAGCATGGAGCCAGACATGGGGCTCCATCCCATGACCCTGAGATCATGACCCAAACCAAAATCAAGAGTTGGATGCTCAACCGACTGAGCTGCCCAGGCACTCCTATTTTTATTTTTATCTGTCAGCTGCAAATATGGGAAAATGAAGAAATAGTGGTGGAAGGAAAAAGGGATCATCCACAATCTTGCTAACAGAGGCAACCAGTGTTATTTTGACATTTGGCTTTCCACCCTTTTGTCAGTGTATTTTCTTTTCTTTCTTTTTTTTTTTAAGATTTTATTTATTTATTTGTCAGAGAGAGGGAGAGAGCACAAGCAGGCAGAGTGGCAGGCAGAGGGAGAGGGAGAAGCAGGCTCCCTGGCGAGCAAGGAGCCCGATGTGGGACTCGATCCCAGGACCCTGGGATCATGACCTGAGCCGAAGGCAGCCACTTAACCAACTGAGCCACCCAGGCGTCCCTGTGTATTTTCTTTTCTTTACACAAGTAAGATTATAGAATTTGGCTATCATCATAAGATCCTCAAACCCAAAACTGAACTGCATGTCTTCTTCCCAAGACTGTTTTCTTGTGTTATCTGGGTCACCTCAGCATCATCTACTCTCACTCACCAGACCAAGACCTGGGAGCTGTCTCTCTCTTCCCTCACATCCACTCAGACTTTAAATCATGACAGTAACATTTTCTAAATATTTTTGGCTGTCTCTTTCTCTTTCTTCTCTTGCCACTTCTCTGGATCAAAGTCCTCATTGATTTATCTCTGAGCTCCTGCAATAATAGAGCCTGTCTCTAGCTTATCCCCCTCAATTCTGTGCCGATGTCACTTAGATCATCCATTTGAGATGCATCTCTGACCATGTGACTTCCCTGCTTAAAGCCTTTAAAACCCTTCAGTGGCTCCTTGTTGCCTTTTGGATAAATCCAAGCTCCTAAGCGTGGCCCGTGCATCTCTCTGTGACCACAATCCTACCTGCCAGATTTAGCTCCTGATACTCCCTGTACCCTGCTTATGTTCAAGGATCACTGAATTCCTTACAGTCCCACCCGCACCCCTTCCTCCCCACCACTGGGGATGTTTGTGCACCTCATGCAGGCTCCCTGCTCCGGGCGCCTGTTGTCTCACTCCCCTCACCTCGTCTGTGCCTGCTCATTTATTCAGGCAGCTCAGCTCCTCCTCCAGACCTTACTCTAACTGCTGCACACCCCTTTTCCCTAAGCGGGTTTCTGGGTGCAGATCTCTGCCATTACATCTCCTTCCATTCATTTATTCATTCCATCAACTAATCAACAACACTTGTGTGAGGGCAGATGATTTTTAAAAGTTCCTTCCCTAATGGAGCTTACATTCCAGTGAAGGGAGATATATGATAATAAGTAAAAATATATGTCAGTAGGTGATAATGCTGTGATGATAAATTGAGTAAGAGGGATGGAATGTTCTGAGGTTGGAGAAGAGGCTGCTATTTAAAGGACATGGTCAGGGAAGCCCTCAGGAATGCTGTGGCCTTAGAGCAGAGACCTGCTAGAAGGGAGAGTGGGCCATGCACACGTGCGGAGACACCTGTCATGAGTACGTGCAGACTGTTCCATGATCGACAAGGAAGGCAGTGTGTGTAGGGCAGAATGGGTGAGGGGGAGAGCGGTAGAAAGTGGCTTAGAAATTAGTGCCAACCAGGTCATGAGGGGAGTGTAGGCCATTAGAAGAACTTTGGCTTTTCGCATTTACTCTGAGACCAGAAGCCAAGGAGGCTTCTGTGCAAAGAAGGGACAAGCTCTGGCTACGTGCTAAAAAGATCCCTCTGACTACTTGACTCAGGTAGGGTGGCGTTAGGGGTGGTGCTAGAAAGGGGCAGGAGTGTGGAGACCAGTTAGAGGAGCTTGCTGCAGTAGGCCACATACACCGTGCTGGAGGCTTAGACCAACCAGAGCAGAGCCAGTGGAAGCAGCAGAAAGTGATTGGATTTTTGGATATATTTTGAAGATAGAACCAAGAGGATTTATAAAGGATTGGATAAGGATTATAAGAAAAAAACAGGAGTCAAGGATGACTTCCGGGTTTTGGTCTGAACAAGTGGAAAGACAAAATTGCTGTGGAGTAGGAAGATGGCAGGAGAGTTTTGGGTATAGGTTTAAGCCACCCGTCATGCTTCTGATCGGAGATGCTGAACGGGGATCTGGAGGCATACATCTAGACTGCAGAGGAGAGGACCAAGCTCGAGATGTCAGCCTGCAAACTGTCAGCATTCGTTGATTTTTCAAAGGTGTGGAATCAGATGAGACAGAAGACGAAAGGGGAGATGACTGGGTTCTGGAGCATTCCAAACTGTGGAGGCCACCGTGATACAGAGGGCCCAGCGAAGAATGCTGGGAAGGCGTGGCTAGGTCACGGGAGAACCAGAGAGAGCAGGAGCAAGCGAAACATGTGTTTGAACCGGGAAGGAGTGATGACCGATGTGCCGGGTTGCAGATAAGTCCCACGAGATGAGGACATTGTGTGGTAGATCTGTTTATATCGTTGCCTCCTTCCATTGGCCGAGAATTCACTGGAAGCAGGAACGCATCCAGCATCGCCGAGGTGGGTGGGACACACACGCCATTTAACGGCTGCTTTGCCTCCGGCCGGTTGTCTCAGTACCTCTAAGCTCCAGTCTCATCTGTGAAATGGGGGAGGTGCGGTGTCCTTTCCGCCGAGTCCCCATGAGGCTCCAGTGAGGCTGTCCAGATGAAGCACGAAGCATGAGCCCCTTGATGGTGTTAAGCCCATGACCGCTGTCATCAGCGTCACTGATGTAGTGTGCCTGGCGCGGGGCCCCTCCTGGGGAGCAGCAGGGGGCGAGTGCGTGGGTGAGTTGTCTGTCTGTGCTACTGTTTCGTTCAAGGTCTCTCCCTGTGTGCTTGTGACGCATTAACGTGGAACTTCGGGGCTTTCTCTAGGAGACAGCACTGATCCTCACGGAGTGGGTTCCGGAAGTCCTGGGACAGAGTGCAGGCCATGGAGCTCCCCAACTACAGCCGGCAGCTGCTGCAGCAGCTCTACACTCTGTGCAAGGAGCAGCAGTTCTGTGACTGCACCATTTCCATCGGCACCATTTACTTCCGGGCCCACAAGCTTGTCCTGGCCGCAGCCAGCCTCCTGTTCAAAACCCTGCTGGATAACACAGACACCATCTCCATCGATGCGTCTGTGGTGAGCCCCGAGGAGTTTGCCCTGTTGTTAGAAATGATGTACACTGGCAAACTACCCGTGGGCAAGCACAACTTCTCCAAAATCATCTCTCTGGCCGACAGCCTCCAGATGTTCGATGTGGCCGTTAGCTGTAAAAATCTTCTGACCAGCCTTGTGAACTGCTCTGCTCAGGGTCAGGTAGTGAGGGCCGTCTCTGTGCCATCCGCAGAGGCATTCAGGAAGGAACCGGAGAAGCCTGACATAGAAATCCTTGCCTCTGAGGGCGCTGCAGAGCCTCGCCCTTCCCTGGAGGCTTCTGCCCTTCCAGGGGGCCCTGTGAAAGCCGAGACTGAGGACGAAGTCCATACGATTGCTGGAGAGATGAGTGTGGGGCCTTCCACTGCCCAGGAGATGCAGGGGAACACAGACACCCCGGGGGAGACTCCTCGTCCATCTGAAGTTTGTTCCCCCTCCCCTGCTGTACAAGCCTTTAGAGAGGCAAAGGAGGCAAGCACAGAGCCAGGTAATCTTCATTTAATAGTTCTTTTGTAATCTGCCCTTCTATTGTCAATTACTACATCCAGTCATCTTTATGAATTTTTTGTTTCAATGATAAATTTACCAAAAACCACTGCTGGATAGGAAACCAAAGTCCAGTTCAGTGGAATCCAAAGCAAAACTTCTACCGGGGCATCATTCTTTTTTTTTAAGATTTTATTTTTTCAAAGTCATCCAACATGTATCCAACATGGAGAACCCATAACCCTGAGATCAAGAGTCGCACGCTCCCCCAACTGAGCCCGCCAAGCACCCCAAGGGGGCATTCTTCTTTTTTTAAAGTGTCTGTGTTTTTGAGTGATGGAAGTCTGAGGATGAGCTACAGAGCAGAAGAGCAATACTGAAATAACAATGTACCAGGGATGTTTTGAGAGAGAGAGAAAGAAAAAGAGGGTGTGCAGGGAGGGGCAGAAGGAAAGGGACAGAGAGAATTCCAAGCAGTCTCCACGCCCAGTGCAGAGCCCAACTCAGAGATCACAACCTGAGCTGAAATCAAGAGTCAGACGCTTAACCGACTGAGTCACCTAAGCGTCCCCGATGTACCAGTTTTGATTCTTACCCATTATTCTAGCCAGGATGAGGACGGCACAGAAGAGGAAGCTGGTAGGGATGCTATTTTCTGTTAGCCACAACTGATGTGCTAGGTGTCAGTTATAAATGCAGCATATGACCTAAAGGTTGTCAGCTTAAACTTTTAAAAATCATCTCAAGTAATGAATTGCTGATTTTTTTTTAAATTGTGTTTTGTACTCAGAGTATGAGAGGAAACACCATCAGCTGAATTTTCTTCTAGAGAATGAAAGTGTCTTCTCTGATGCACTCTTGGTTACCCAAGATGTTTTAAAAAGACTGGAAGAATGTTCAGAAATTAAAGGTGCGCAGGAGGAGGTAAGTACCGTGAGTTTTATTTGTTTGCTGATGTAGTGTTCTCTGGATACCGGATCAGTTTCCCATACGGGGCAGAACTATGAAAATGCAAAATACTCCAGGGTCTCAGTTTTTTCAAACTTTAATTTTTTAAAAAATATTTTATTTATTTTTCAGAGAGAGAGAGTGAAAGAGAGCACAAGCAGGGGAGCGGCAGGCAGAGGGAGAAGCAGGCTCCCCTCTGAGCAAGAAGCCCCAATAGGGGACTTGATCCCAGGACTCTGGGATCATGACCTGAGCCAAAGGCAGATGTCTAAACGACTGAGCCACCCAGGTGTCCCTCAAACTTTTTTTTTTGACATTTATTCTCTAAAGGGCAGTCTTGGAAAAGTACTAGGCAAGATGGTTTCAAAACTAAGTTATACTCTGATTACCAGGCTTACAACCAGTTTTGATCCAGGATACTTAACTAATCATACCATTTCCTTCTGATTAATCAAGGATAAAATGAGGCAGAAAGTAGTCATCGTTAACCCAAAATTAAGACTAAATGATAAAAACCAAAGCAGAACAATAAGAAATACTCAAAACATGGTATGAAAAGGACCTAATGTAAACCTCGTGTAGTAAATTGCGTCCGATGTTTAGGAATACTGTGGCTATTTTCCAACATAAAACCACTAATAGTGAAATTTCAATAAATACTTACCATGCTATGCTTGGCACACATGTTATCACATTTAATTCTCACAAAAATCCCCCGGGGTGGATACTATTTTATTGTTTTTTAGCCCCGTTTTACAGATGAGGAAGACGGTCTCAGGTATATAACTTGGCCAAGGCTGCAGAGCTCGTAGGACTGAGCAAGAATTCAAACACAGGCATTCTAGCTTTAGAGCGGTTCCCTTGCATGCTGGGTTTTACTGCCAGTAGGGAAAAATGCTACATATATGTCATGTATGTTTAAGTGTTTAGGAATGGCCTGACAGAAGACTGCCCAGTGGTTATCATGCTCTTAACTGACCTTTTCTTTCTTTCAATATCTCAACGAGACACATCCCCACTGGTGGGCTTCGTCACTACCTGACTTCTCATCCCTTGAACGTACAGGATTGCCTCCACAGCCACTTTAGAACTCCTCTTGCTTCGCCTTTCCCGCAGCCGTGCCTCCCGTGCCGGTGGGGGGTGTGTGGGGGAGGCCTCCCGTGTCGCTGTAGGCAATTGTCTGTTAGTTACCTTCATCCCAAGCAGTAAATGCCTTCTACTATGTAATTGTTTCCCAGATTCATAGCAGGTTACTTTAAAAAACAATAACAATTCAAGATCAAATATTTCTTTTAACCATGGTTAATTGACAGTTGACTGTAAATTACTTTTCGTGAGAGAACCGCTTTTTATAACACTGGGTTAACCCCAGTGACTCTGTTAGGGAGGTGACAAGTTGCAAAACCTTGATATTCTTTGTACTGATTATGCTGAAGGACATTATGGCTTTATATTTTGCACGTGGATGTTCTCTTAACTGTTCAGTCTATCATTTTTGTCACAAGTTTGTTAGCTTGATAGCTTAGAGACACACCTCTTCATTTTCCCTCGCGGGACTTCCTCTCCACTTAATTTTGGTGACAGAGGAGCAGCAGCGTTCCTCAGATCCTCAATACTCAAATTATTAGAGTTGCCTGGGTACTTACTCGAACTGTGTGTTAAGCATTTTTTTCTAACGCTGGCACCTAAAAGTGTCTGGCAAATAACAAGTGCTCAAGAAAATTTTGCTGTACATGGTTTCATCCAACATTTTTTTTCCTCCCAATTCTTTTCCTAATCTTTTGGTGACAATAACGTTAGTATAACACTCATTCACTGTTGGGGATCATTATAGGCTTATGTTATTTCTTCCTCGGTTTTAGAGGTCAGAGTAAGAGCTCTACACATCACTTGGTGGCTGTATTTAAAACTGATTCTCTTATACTCCATAATAAACCTTTCAGCTGCCGAAAGAAAAAGAGGAAAAAATACTTGAAGAGCATAAGATTCCATTAAATAAAATACAGAGTTTGTACTTAGGCCCTGTACTTCTCTTTCTCTTTTTAACTTCCTTTTAGACAGGCTTATTAAAGTATGATTGACATACAGCAAGCAGTATGTATTTAAAGTGTATAGTTTGATAAGTTTTAAAATCTGAAGCCATCACCACAAGCAAGATACTGAACATATCCATCACCCCTAAGTTTCCTTATGCCCTTGGTAATCTGTTCTGCCTGCCCCTTTCAACCCACGCATCTCTGGGTGACCCTGACCTGCTCTCTCTCTCTGTGGATGAATGGGCATTTTCTAGAGTATTATATATAAAGGGAGTCATATAGTCTATATTCTTTTTGGTCTGGCTTCTTGCCTTCAGCATAATTCTTCTGAGGTTTATCCATGTTGTTGCATATTTATTCCTTTTTATGCCTGAGCAGAGTTCCATCGTGTGGATATACAATTAGCTATTCAGCTCTGTCATTTGCTGATGTTGTGACCTCAGGCAACTTAATCTCTGTAAGCCCTAATTTCCTAACTTGTAAAATGGGAATGTTGTCACTTACATCACAGGATCATTGTGAAATTAATAAAGATTATTGTTGGAAAACTCACACTAAAATACCAGGCACAGAGAAAGAGCTCAATTGGTGGTGACTGCTGCTGTTTGTTTATACGTTAACTTTGTATTTTTAGACTTAGTTGACCTTGAAACCCCTTTTTTACTTAATGTCTTATAATATCCTAGTGCCATGGTCATTTGCTCTGACACATGAGATGGATTGCTGTTACTTTAAGTTTAATTTGCAAGTCATGCTTTCAAATAGGGACCATTACCCACTTGGAATTACCTTACTGAACGGCAGGTATAGTGTCTGGTTCAAAGCCATCAGTCTCTACAACAGTGGTTCAGTGTATATAAAAATCATCCAGTGCACTGGTTAAAATGTATACCTCCAGACCTCATTTCCAGAGAGTCTGATTCTTAGGTTGTGGTAGAGCTTGGGGATCTACATCTTTAACAAGCTGCCCATGTTGCTGTTTTGGTATCAGTAGACCACATTTCTGAGAAACGCTGCTAGAGAAGTTAATGGCTTGCACAGTTCTTAGTGTATGATGGCAGATGTCACAGCGTCTATGCTGGCACCTCGGTGTTTTGAGGGACCATCGTGTACACATTTTTCCCAGTGTTATTCTTTGCTTACCCCTTGATTCAGCAAATATTTACTGAGCAGCTGGTGTGTGCCAGGCATTGAGCTGGTTGCTAGGAAAATACATATAAATAAAACGGATCCCTATCCCTACAGAGTGTCTTGACAGCAGAGAAATCCGGCCACATATGTAATTTTTTTTTTTGGAGTCACCAAACTATGGAAATCCCCAAAAGGCCTCAGTACTGAAAGCATTTGCAAACTATTCACTTGAAACATCAGTCTGCATTTCAGCTCCAGTTGTAAAGGTTGGGGGTTTGTTTGTTGTTTTTCCATTTAAAGAGTTTTAGCTCCCAAGGAGCTTTGAAATGGTTTTTGTTGTTGTTATTTGATTAATCGGCATAACATTAAAAAGACAGCTTAACATTAAAAATAATCTGTGCTTAGATGTGAAATTTGGAGGCTTGCGAAGGCCTGTGCGTGTTCTAGTTGAGATGGCCCAGCCTGTTTCTTTTCTGAAACACAGACACAAGGTGTGCACCTGGCCTGGACTGAGTTCCAGGAAGATGCCGTGAACTAGTGTCCTGCTTATTTTGTTTCCTGAGTTAAGTGATGCAAGGTGGCAAAGCCATTCCCTGAGCAGTGATTGCAACAACACAGGACGAGGCTGGGCTGCTTGGATTGTGTGAAACCAAAGCCAAAACTGATTAAGGAGAAATCTCTTGGGTGCTGGGATGGGAAAGTGGCTTTTGCCCGTTTTTATCTCGGTGTAATATCCCTGCCCTTTAGAGAAAGCAGAAACTGACCTAACAGGCTTTCTGGCTGAGCTGAGCAAAACCTGTGTTTAAAGGCAAGCTCATAATTTTTTTTAGCTTTTATGCAGGAACTTTTTTTTTTTTTTATGCAGGAACTTTTAATTGTCTTCTTTCTTTATTCCTAGCCACGTCCCTGCTTTTAATTAATTGCGTATATAGCAAAGCGAATCTTTGACTAGAATTAGGAGATAACTTCTATTGATTTCCTTGTTGTTTGATCCACTTTTCACCTAAAGTTCTAGAAAGACTCCCAAAGCTTAAGGCCTAGGAGCTTTTTTTCCCCTCTTTTAACTTTGTTTCAAAGGCAAACAAGTCTCCTCTCCTGTATAAATCTGATGTTTTCAACCATGTCACTACTTTGGAGATTCGTCAAAAAGTGCAGGTTTGTGTTTTGTGGGCTGTGTTCTCTGACAGTGTAGGGTAGCCCTGTTGAGAAGTGCTAATAGGGTTCATTTTCTAGGTCTATGAGAAATGGAAATAAGTTGTTGTTTTTCCATATCTTCTCTCTGCTGATTATGAAGTCTAAGATATGCAGCCATAGATAGAAAGGCTATTGGTTTTATGGCAAGAGAATTTCGTTCAGGTAAACAAATATTTATGAAGAACCTACTGTATACCAGTCTATATACAAATCACCGGGACCAGGAGGAATGGTAAGATTGTCCAGATAGGACCCAGTGTTCAACGTGATGTTGACTTGAGCAAGTCCAGGAGAATGCAGTGTAAATGGATTCGGTGACACTCAAAATCTGGCGAGGGTGGCAACTAGTGAAAGGGGTGCTAAGTCAGTGGAATAAACTCAGGGTTTCCTCCCAGCTACTCTGCTTACTGGCCACACAAGCTCAGGTGAGTTACCTCACCTCTCTGACTCTCATCTAAGTAGTCGTGGTTATAATGCCTCCTAGGACCGACGTGAGGAGTTACGTAGATGGCACATATGCACGGTGTCTGGGACGGTGTTGGGCTCTTCTGGTCTGTGTCATGAGTGCCATCATCTGGCCCTCAGCATTCAGGGGAGGTGTGAGCGAATAAGAACACAGCAAAACTCAAACAAATCCAAAGGTAGTAGGCAGACAGTTGGGTGGGAAAATAAGTAAATTCAATTAAAAGACCTTGCTTGGTGTAAGGCAAAGATTAAATTTTAAAAAGAAAGGAAACTGTCCCATCTTTAAATATATTGACCTAGAGTTCATTCATAAATCAAAGTACGTTGATTACATGTGTGACCATAATTTGGTATGAATTTATTGAAGTACCTTTAACTCTAAGAATCAAAGGAATTCCAAATGTTTGCTTAAAGAGCCAAACTCTGTTTTGGGCTCCCGTCTTATGTAGCAGTCAGTGACCCTCAGCCTGCCACAATATGGGACGCCCTCTGTTTAGACAGATACGCTATTTCGGAAAAGGGCTCACTGCGTGGAGGAGCCCCAGGCAGCTTAGGAGGCTGATGGAATAACAGTTAAAACGCTGGCTCTGGTGCCAGGTCCCCAGTAGGTTCTGGAAGAAAGAGCAAAAAGAGCAGGGCTGTCCGGGCAGCTGACTGCTCCCTCCTGGCCCTTCAGCAGCCCACCCCTGCTCCTCTTCCCAGATGGTCACACCCTAGCGTCACCGCTGAGCAATGAAGTTAACAAATGTTGTAATTTCACCGCTGAGCAGTTCAGCAGAAGAGGAGACAGCAGAGAGGATAATGAGAAGCGCACCAGACGCCACCATTGATGAAAGCGTCTCTTCCCCACCGGCTCAAATGATGATGCCGGACAAATTGCATCCTGAGAGAGGTGGAGTCACAATATTCAGAGAGCTTCAGGTGAAAGCACACTGGCCTAGGATAGACGAAGACGGCTAAATGCTGTATCAGTTACGATGCATTGAAGAAAAGGAGGAAGGAAAGGAGAAATAAAGAGAGAAAAACATGTTTACTGAGGGCATTAGCATTGAGAGGGTCCGTATTAGGTATCTATTGCCACATAACAAATTACTCTAACATTTCGCAGTTTAAAAGCACACACACTTATTACCTCACCATTTCTGTGGGTCAGGAATCTTGGCGTCCTTGGCTGAGTCCCTGGCTCAGGGTCCCTGGCAGGTCTGCTATCAGGGCATGTTGGCCGAGGCCGAAGACAGCTCAGGGCTTGGTGGGGCAGGGCGGCGGGTGGGGTGAGAGTGGGCAGTGTCTCCTTCTAAGTGCACTCATGTGACTGTAGGCAGGCTTCCGAAGATTCACTTCCAAGCTCACTCACTCACTGTTGGCTGGAGACATCCGTTCCCTGCCACGGCCTCCCTGTAGGGCAGCTCATGACACGGCAGCTTGCCTCCACAGCGAAGGCAGAGAATGCCCACACGGACAAGAGGGAAGTCACGCGGACTGAGCCTCAGAAGTGCCCTCCATTACTCTTGCCATATTGTTTCCCTTGGAAGCACGACACCAGGTTCAGCCCAAGGTCATGGATACCTGGTGGCAGGGATGTTGCGAACCATTTAAAGGCTGCCTGCCACAGGTCCCTACTGCTGTCAGGGAAAAGGCATTCCTTAAAGAGACTTTAGGCTGACTAACGAGAGCATGAAAGGTTGAATACATGTGACTGAAAGCTATTCAACAGCTTTCAACTGAGTTGCTATTTCATTTCTTTATTATTTTCAAAATGGAGACAAGATGAGTTACTCAGGTTCATGGAAGTCACTTAATTTAGTTAATGTGGATTCCTAAACTGGGCTTTATCTGAATTTACTTCTGTACATGACTAAAAATCATAGGAACCTTTTTCTTTTTTTTTTAAGTTTACCTTGGCTTTATATGTCATGTCCCTTCTGCGATCAGGAAGTAAGCTCAAGCAAAGCCAAGAAACAGTCTAACTCGATCATAATTCCTGTTTATTTGGGAGGAGGAGAGAAAGATAAAAATCTCTCTAAAAATTTTAAACCTGTAATTACTACCAGAATTTATAAGAACTGTCTAGCTGAACTTTGCAAGTATAGATACTCATGAGATCCTTTCATGTTTTGTGTGTGTATGTATGCCGAAAACTTTTTGCTTTCTTGTCAGGAAACTCTTCTTTTATAGTAGTGACACTAAAAAACATCAAAGGTAGGTTGTAGTTTTGCCAGGTAGAAATATAAAGGCTGTGCATATGAAATTAACTTTTGGTTCCAGATTTTTTAAAAATAAATTCATTATTGCTAAAATGGAAATTTTGACCCTTCCTTCCAGTTGGCCTTCCTCCCACTAATTTTGTTTATTTCACCACTGGAGTGGCTGATATTTTAGTACTCCAGGGTTAGAAGAGTCCAGATGGCGGCATGTGGTGTCAAGACCTCTGGAGGATAAGGCATTTCTAGTAGAAACTGTGTGGCTCTAGATTTAAACAGAAAGCTTAAGATGGGGGAGCTGGTTTTCAGGGTTATCGGCCTAGAGGTGATATGAAAGCTGTATATGTAAGGGCTTTTCCAAAGGGAGAGCATACGAGAGAACAGATTTGGGACCAGTTTTCGGTACTGCTTATGGTTAGGGATTTGGAAGGAGAACCAGTGAGGAAGGCCGGGCAAGAGGGGTCAGAAAGGCGGGTGCTTATCCATCCCAAATGCTTCAGTGTTCTGAAGTCAGAGGAGCCATGATACAGAAGCCGCCGAGATGCCAAATATGACAGGCCAAGCAGGCAGGGATCAGACTGCCAAGGGCCTCACTCACCAGACCCAAGGAGCATGCGGTTCTTACGGCTGGCTGATCTCTCTCTCCGGTGACTTGTGTCCCCAGACTATAATGGGATGTCTTGAGGGTGAAGAAGGACACTCAGCATTCCAAAGAATCCTGGATAAAGTAAGAGATGCGAGCCTGGACGTTCAGACTGTTGTGTCGCTGTTGAGGCTCTACCAAGATTCCAATCCCGCAGTAAAGGCAGCATTGTTGGACAGGAAGCCGGGAGATACTGATGCAGTGCAGCCAGAAGGTAGGAGAAAACCCTGTCCACCTGAGTGGCTTGACTCTTATTCTGGAATGATGCTGTCAGATTTGCTCCAGTGATACATTTCCTCAGTGGCTTACTTATTATTAACTAATTTTCACATCAGTTCTACACATAATTCCACAGGCTGCCGGTGAAATATATACAACCTGAATTTGAGTCTCCATTTCTATCCCCTAGTTAACTAGTCTGACACCTCGAAGTTGGAGAAGACCGTCAGTGTTCTCCTGCCCTTCACAAGCCACACATCCCGGTCGGTGTCTTGGGTGCCCGGGGTGAACTGTTTTGCCGGCAGCACCGACGGCCAAGGTCTCTCTGGTTGGGTTAGGTACAAAGCAGTGGCCTTGCCAAGCAGAAGTTAACCTCTGGCTGGCTCTGCGGCTTTGTGTTTCGACAGATAAATGAAACATTTTTCCTTTCATAGAGTTTAAACAGAATAATAAAGTATTTTCCTCTCCAAAAAGAGCTTCTGCATTCGGGTGCTCAAAATAGGCTGAGAATCACTTTACTATTCTGTTAGATCTCTCCTGACAAACCATGCTGTCATTTTCTTCAAATTGACTAGCTTCTCCTGTGCGTCTCTCACTCTCTCTCCCCCCAGGGAGCACAGAGGAGGGAAAGACCTTGTCTGCTCTGTTACTGGAACACAAAGAGGACCTGATCCAGGGTGTCACTCAGCTGAGACCTATCCTGGAGTTCCTGGAAATAGCCGAGGAGGAATTCCTGCCTGGCACTGAGAAAAGGGTAACTGTGGTGTTGGGCACCTCTTCCTCCCTCCTGAATTTATGTAGTGCTTTTTTAACCTCTTTTGGGGCACATAGCACTTTTTCCCTTGCAGTGTTTTGGTACCTACTAGACAGTAAGCACCTAGAAGTTCACATTCTTGAACGTGTCTCTTTGTACCCCTGGCAGCCGCTGGCTGAAGGGCTTATACACTGTGTCATACGATGAAATGTTTGGATATGTGGATGGGTGGATAGTCCTGGTCCGACGTGATGGGTTGTTAATAGGAAACAGTTGCCCCAAGAGTGAAAATGTTTAGGCACATTTGTAATTATAATATCGACACTTTTCTTCTTTATAGAAACGATACACTGTTCACCTGTAGGAAAAATTGGGGAAATGAGCAAAAAGAAAAAAAATTAAAATCCCTCACCATCTCACCACTCAGAGATGATCACTGCTGACATTTTGGAACACAAGCTCCCACTTTTTCTTGTTTGAGTCATCCTGGGATAGGCTTAGACAGAATAACTTTGGGTTTTTTATTTAATGTATTATGAATACATTTCCATACTATAATATGGATTTTGGTAGCTGCATTGTATTTTGTTTAATGAACATACCATAATTCGTTAGTTGTTTGTTGTTGCACATCCGTTTCCAGTTTTCTGCCTTGATAAATGATGTAGAGAACATCCTTGCACACAGATCTTTGCATGCTTCTCAAACTGTTTCCTTCGAGTAATTTCTAAGAAGTGGGATTTTGGAATAGAGAGTATGAAATTTTTCAAGTGTTTGCTATATATTGCCAAAGTGCCCTTCAGAAAGGTTGTACCAATTTACTCTCCCACCAGCCAGCTACTAAAATCCTCATAAAACTGCTGGCATGGCTTCTCAAGTCAACTAGATAACTGTATTTGTTGGTGTTATTGATTTCAACTTTGTGCTAAAGATATTTTTATATCTGGAAAGAAGGAAAAGGGACAGAGAAGTTCTGGGGCATCAGTTCTTAAAACTGGAAAGTGGCTTACATGTTTGGAAGAGAAACTGTTTAGAAAGCAGTGGTAGGATGGCTGAGCATGGTTCACTAGTGAACACTGGATTCTCAGTTCTTTTTTCCTCAGTGGTCGTAAGCTGTAGTTTTTTCATATAAAATGGGAACAATCCTTAATCTTAAAGTTATACTTTATAAATTACAAGTTCCCAAAATTATAACTCCTTTGAATTTCTTAGAGAAATATAATATACAAAATAAGATTAAGACTCTGGTTTCTCCTTCGGCTTAAGACTGAATTTAATTTTAGGCACTCAGTTTAAGTAAGTTGCTTATAGCTCTAGAAGTCCCTGATTCCCTGTTTAGGGGTTTCATTCGATTACTCATTCAAACCTTTTCCTTATTAGCTAGATTGAATGTGTCCTTTGAACTGTTTCATTATCTTGGTAAAACAGCATTTATAGGAAGAGCCCCGACTCAGCCTCATTCTCTGCACCAAGACAGACCGCACTGTCATTTTCCTCTGTCACTTTCAGTTTACTTGACGGAGAGGACTGAAGCAGAAGAACTTAAATTAGTTATAAATCACAGAAACACCTCTTAGAATTGGGGTTCTACCAGAGCTTCATTAGCTACTTCTTCTCGTGAAAATTGAAGCAAAACAATAAAGCAGGAACGTAGAGGTGAATGTTGATCGAATGGCCGCAGTGTGTGGGCATCACGTGGAACGTGCCCTCGAATGAGCCTTTATTTTATTTTTATTTTTTAAGATTTTATTTATTTATTTGACGGAGAGAGATACAGCGAGACAGGGAACACAAGCAGGGGGAGTGGGAGAGGGAGAAGCAGGCTCCCCACTGCGGGGCTCAATCCCAGGACCCCAGGATCATGACCTGAGCTGAAGACAGACGCTTAACGACTGAGCCACCCAGGCGCCCCGCACCCAGGCCTTTTAGAACTCTCTCCTGTTACGGAATCATGCTCACCAAGGCACCCCGGCCCCTATGTATACATGCCCTGGGTTCTGTAAGAAATGGTCAGTAGAAATGTCTTTACTTAGGGATTGGAAACAGATACAAAAATAGTAATTACAACAGTTGTCATTAACTTACTGCTTACTGTGTGCCGAGCAGTGTGCTGAGGACCTTTTAAACATTATTAAATTCTACCCTCACATCAACTTTATGAAGTCACAGATATTACCCTCATTTTACAGATGAGGATACAGACCCTTAGGAAGGTGAAGCAGCTCACTCAAAGACACAGCTGCTGGGCGCCCGCACTGAGCTCAGATTGGAAATACTGCACATTCTTTTAAACCGCTGTGCATACAGCTGCCTGAGGGTATACTACCCACTGTCATTTAGAGATCACGTATGTCCTCGATGTTGTCAGCCTCTACAAATAGCAACTTCACTGTAGAGGCTCCTAATAACAAGTGTGCAAGTGTTGGTATTGTTCTCTGCTTTCGCAGATGAGGAAGATACGGTTCAAAGAACGAAAGAACTCACCCAAGGTCGCAGCGGCTGTACATTTTAGGACCGGGGTTCCTACTAGGCCTGTCTGGCTTTAAGGCCCCTACCTACTCTTGACAGTACATGGCTGCCTCACCGTGTATCAGGTCATTGCTTAGGAACTAAGAGATGGCATTGAAATCAGTGTGGTTTTTAGATACAGGCGCTTGAATTTTAAATTATGACTCATTTAGTAGGAATGTACTTATATTAGACATTAAACAAAGAGAATGACTGTATTCTGTACTGATGAATGTGACAGCTTAATATATAATGTATGCGTCCCTTTCATATATATAATATAGATATTCCTTTCATATACGTAAAACTAATTTGGTTTTATAGCTAAATTTATTTTTAAATGGGAGTTAATTTGATAATGGCATCCTCTGGCATGCTACTGCGACTTATCTACTTGACTGTTTCTCCTGAAAGCTGGTATTTTCTCAAAGGAAAGCTCAAAATTTGGTTACTAGGAGTCTGTAGGTTATGTTGAAATAATCTCCCATGTTATCAGTGCCATAAGAGCCACATTATACATAGTGAATTGTAGCCCATTAGGAAATAGTTCTATTGTAATAGGAAAATATCTGTAAAATAACAGTCATGCATTTTATCGTTGACCCTCTTCCTGGAGCCCTGTGCTCTCCTGACTCCAGCACACCAAGGAAGAACGAGGGGGTGGGAGTGGGGATGGTGACTGGAGCCGTGTGTGTGTGTGGCGCCGATAAGAGAGATCGAGGATACAGAATCTATAAGAAAAATTATCCAGAAACATACTTTAAATCTATTATTTTGGTGGCCATAGACTAATGTGTAAATTACCTGGGCATTCAACTTGCCATGAAAGTTAAGTAAAAGGAAGTAAAATAATAGGCTTGCCCTGAGATCGCAACCTCTTGCCACGATCATGTAGTTCTTGAACGGGCCGAAAACCGCTGCAGCTGTACTCGTCAGCTGCCCTCCTGTTTCCCAGTGTCCGTGTCTGACCAAGCCCAATCTGAAGGACCGGGTGAGAGGTGGGCTACCTGCGCTGCATACGGGCCTCGTGTAGGAATCTTCTCAGAATGCAAACGGGGAGCGGGGGGACAGAGAGTCTACGCAGACCTGCAGTTGAGGAGGGAGGATTTTCACAGGGCTGTTCGTTTGGAGAAAACTTGGGCTTTTTCCCGACACAGCACCAGGAAGTGCCTCCGGGAACAGTGGTGCTGGAGACCACGGAGGAGGACCCGGGGACGGGCGCCTCGTGCTGCCGTCTCACTGGGTTCGCCGGTGGCGCGTCAGATGCACTTACAAGTGCCAGTAACTGCTGTCCGCCTGATTGCTTGCCGCTGCAGGTGATCCTGAATTGCTGCGAGGGCGGGACACCCAAGGAGGCAATGGAAAAGTTGCTGCACAGAATGTCTGAAGACAAGACTCTGACTGCAGAGAGTTTGGTAAAGCTCCTTCAGGCTGTGAAACCGACGTCCCCAAGCTTGGGCCTTCTGCTGGAGAATTTGCAGAGATTAGCCACCTCGCCGGGCACCACAGGTATCCGTTAATTGTCGGCTCTCTGGACTGGAACCTCTCCCACAGAAAATTAGAGCTTAAACACCCTTTGGGCTCCCTGCTGGGGAGATGAGGTCATGGCGAGAGACGCCCTTGTGCAGCAGAAACTGGTGATTCTCAGTAGTTCTGGAGTTAAGATCGGAAATCTGAGAATGGCTTTTGCCTGTCAGGCGCCTTCATGATGTTCCTGTGGTTCGGGGTTTGTGAAGGTGTGGCTCTCCTGCGGCTGGCACCCGGCACCCAGCACCCGGGAATGCCGAAGGAGCAGGCTGGCTCACAGAGTGCCTGACTTTGAAAAGCCGTGTTGCTAAATCCAAGCAGCAAGGACGCCGATCTTGATTTTCCCACTCCCGTGTGAGTGCTGGTTGGTCCTGGCAGTCCCCAGAATTACCCACCCCTCGTGTGCATTCAGTCCGGGGGAATGAGTCCCTGTCCCAGTAGAAAAATGCACCAAGTCTAGCCAGTTCTCCCTTATCCCAGAGCAGTTGAGACCCACGTGGTTTTCAGAAAAAGGGTAGTCGGAAAAGGCGAGAACTTTCTTCTAGCTTATAAAAACGATGAATACCTATACAAACTTGAACAGTTTACAAAATAAAGAAGAAAACAACCTCTAACTTTCCCACTTGATTATGTCAGTACTGGGACATTAACATACTTGTCACATTATTTTTACAATGTTGAGATATTCTACTGTATTTTATAGTTTTATGACTTCCTCCATTTAATAGTACAACATAAACATTCCCCCCACATTTCAAAAAGTGCTCTATAACCCTGTTTTTGGAAGGCTCTGTAGTTTTCCATCATAGGGGTGCATATTATGTGTTCCTCCTGCCCTGTTTAGGGGCACATGTGGCGTAACGCTTAGGCTATCAAAACTACCTGGGTTTGTATCCTGATTATTTTGTACATGCGTGACCCTGAGCCAAGGACTTAACCTTTCTGAACCTCGTTTTTTCCTGAGATGGGGGTGAGAATGGCCCTCGTCACATTCATTCTTACGGCTCCTGGGAGACAATATATGTACAACATTTAGCAAATCATAGGTTCTCAGTAAATATCAGGTACTGTCTTCCTCCTCATCATCGCAGGTAATGCAGTGGCAAATATCTTCACACACAGACTTTGTGCCTCCGGAGCATTTCCTAAGGCCTGATTCCCAGAAGCAGAGTTAACTGGGCCAAAGAGGAGAGTACATTTTTAAATATTTGTAAAACTAAAGGAAATGCCTGATAGTTTTTCTTTTTCTTCCTTTGAAATTAAATATGACCTTTTAAAAGAGAGTGACAGGCTCAAAGGGCATGAAGAACGATGGGTCAGCCTCACTACTGGCGTCTTAACTCATGCCTGCTAGTATTTTGGATTGCCACACGGGTCCTTAACCTCAGGCTCGAGGAATAACACCCTTGAATCTGTGCATCTGAATCTCTCACAAGCACGCCTTCAAATTACCTCCCTGTGGCGCTATCACTGGCTTCTACCACGGGGCGCTGGCTTTCAAAGCCTTAGTGGTTTTGCGACCCCGAAGCACCAAGTGATTAAGGGTAGACCAAAGGAGACCTGAACACACGTGTATGAGGCCCCCAGCCAGGAGCCGAACTTGCCTTCCAGAGGAGACAGAGCACTCACGTGATAATGCTCTTCCTCTGTCATCTGTAACTCCCCTACTCCTCTGTAGCAGAAGCCCGTAAGGACATTTTGTTGTATCAAACATGATGGTTTTGCTAATATCCTTGCAGTCCAAGCAAGCCCTGATGATTATGGGACTGAGCTGTTGAGACGGTATCACGAAAACCTCTCGGAGATTTTCACAGACAACCAGATATTACTAAAGATGATCTCACACGTGAAGGGCTTAGCCTGTGGAGAAAGAGAGGTAAGAGAAAAAGAGGGAGAGGGGGTAAAATGAGAGAAGGAAAAAAGATGGACATATATACATACTTTAAAACTATATCTATATTTTACATAAATGTACACACACAGCCATGCTGAGAAATGCTAAGGGGTCTGTAGAGAAGGAGAAAAACAAGGCGATTTGCTTTCTAGGGCAGAATGATAAGTCGGAGGTTGTAATTTCTGCAGTAATAAGAAAGGCATTTGAAGGGCAGTGTGAAGAGCTTTGGTGGGTATAAAAGTCTCTCCGGTTGAGAGGTGAAGGGTGCTGAGTAACCTCTCCCCAGAAGTACGTCCACTGTAGCCCAGGGCTCAGACTCGCAGCTCTGCAGCTGGGCTGGGGGCTAGAGGGTCCCTTATGTGTATTTTTGTGCCACATCTTGAAGGTTATGGAGAAGCTCGTGAAACATGACTCTGGCTCGGGTGGTTTCAGTTCTCTGATGTCAGCAGTTCTAGAAAAGCAGACTCTCTCTGCAACAGCCATTTGGCAAGTGCTGCTGGTGGCTCAGGAGACCAAGACCTGCCCACTGAACCTGCTCATGGAGGAAATACGAAGGGAACCGGGCGCTGATGCCTTCTTCCGGGCAGGTAGGCCACCCGGTCTCTGTCAGAGCCTTGTCCCTGCTGGAGAGTAGCTTCAGTCTTGCCAGAAAATAGCAGGAGCTCCTGTGGTCATCTTCCACATCCCCACCACTGGAAGTAAGGACTGGCCATGTCGTTCAAGGACATGGGAGTTTGTGAAGCTCGTAAAATAAAATATGCAGTAAATATTCTAAGCTTATATTAATTACATTCTAAGTACAGCACTGTTTGCCATCTTCCCCACCCCTAGCCCCAGGAAGGAGATCGGTGAAGTGTACTCTCACTCTTCACAGTGAGAAAAGGTGAAGGAAAAATGGTGCTCCTAGTTTCACTCCTGAGTTTTCAATCCCCCTTTCTTTCAGTGGCCAGCCCAGAAAGTGCAGTTTTGGAAGCCGTCCTGAGGCATCGCAGACTGATCCTAGAGGCCATCCAGCAAGGGACGGGACCCAAGGGCTTTACCGCGGAGGAGGAGCAGTTGGCAGAGGCAATGAAGGAGGTGCGGTGGGGAGAAAACCTATTGTTCCGGAGAGTTCTACCAGGCTAAAGCCTGGGATGGTCCGGTTCCTAAGGGAGGCGCCGGACTCTGCAGGGTGCCTGTCGCATGCCGAGCCCCGTGCCGAGCAGAACTTTGTTATTTGATTCTCTGAGCTCTGCGTGCCGGGTGGTGTCGTCCACAGTTACAGGTGACGGAGCTCCGGCTCCAGGGAGTTTGGTGACAGGTCTAGGATGCTCCAGCTGGTCAGAGCTAAAGCCAGGGTTTGAACCCAGGCTCATGGGGCTCAAACCTAGATGTATTTCATTTACCTAAACCTCGGTAAACTCAAAGGGAGCCATGATAACTGCTCCCTAGCATCTTCTACAAAGCAACTGCTTTCAGAGGAAGGAAAGTAAAGTTGGTCGTACTACATACTCCGTCCCGGCGTCCAGGAAGGGCCGAGATAAACATAGCTAGAACAAAGCTTTTGCCCATATGGGTATCAACTAGTGCCAGCTCATTTTCTGTAAGGCTTCGCAGTGTGGCCAGCATCCCAGAAAAACCAGGTGGGGACTTGGGGGGATCTTGGGCAGGATCATGGGCATCTCGAGTGGAGAAGAATTATAAGGGGATTAAATGAAACTACAGGTTCCCCTGTACGTGCCTTTTAACCCAGGTAGGCGTGGAAGGTGTGCCGAAGGGTGGGTTTCTAGCACTGTCCACACTGACAGCCCCACTGCGGTCTGGCTCTCCGACGGGAAGAAGGTGGCACGTATCTGCCGGCCTTCAGAGCCGGACGCATCCGCTAGGCTCTCCGGCGCACCCCACGCTCCAGAGACGGAGCTCCTGCGCTTGACGAGTTTGCGCCTCGTTACTGAGCCTCAGGCCTGCCTCCAGGGACAGCGGGTTTATTTAGATAGACTTGAAAAGAGCAGAAATAAAATGTCTTCCCAAACGAAACTTCCATTTGGCCCATCTGTGGATGGTTTCGCTTTATTTTCTCAGTGTACAGACTCTTTCCGCTGATAGCTCTAACATTCTGACGGAGGATGGCTTTGAAATAAAATTCTTGGCCTCTTTAAAGCCCCTATTTGAACCTTCTTTAAAAAGCTGAGTTTTTTTCATGAAAGAAAATGTTTAAAAGGGAACATCTAAGTGTCTAAAAATGTGAAGCCACTGATGATGCAGAATTACTTCCCGACCCTGAGACAAATATATATTATGAGAAATTATCTTGATCTTCAAGACAGAGCCACCAGCTACCAAATCCTACAGCTTTCCAAGCTTTTAATACTGAGATCTAGAAAAGTTCTTTTGGAGACTCCGGGCTTCTGAGAAGATGCTTCTCGTAGAAAATGCCCGGCGCTTCCTTGCTGGTACCTTCTTTGTATCTGCACGTTTGTCTTGACATGGGCCTCCCTTTTCTTTTTTTTTTTTAATTTGCCAGGTTCCCTGTTCTCTGGAAATGAGGGCTCTCCACTACATTCATCACAAGAAGTGTAAACTTGTAGACGGAGCAGTGCCTTCCTCCATTTGGCTTTTTTTCCCCCTAAGTTGAAAACCATGGAGAAAACTGCTGATATTAACCACAAACCTTTGTCTCCTGGTGTTCATTTAGATTCTGAGCATTTCCTCTGAGACAGCGAGCCCTGAAGCTTCCCTGAAAGTAGTGCTGAGCAGAGCCATGGAAAAATCCGTCTCGGCCATTGAGATATGTCACCTCCTGTGCACCGTCCACAGATCGTTCCCAGACCTGCAGCCTGTCATGCATGAGTTAGCATACACTGGTAAGGATCAGGGGGTGGTGGGGGGCCCGTCAGGCCCGCAGGTTGCGTCCATCCTGGAGAGAAGAGGCAGCGGTTCGTAGAAGGGTTTGTCTGTTGCCGCCTTACCACTTTGATACGTTCTCGGTACCTGGACAAGTCACAGGCCTAGATGTAAACCGATGCTATGGGTGTGCATCGGAAGGTAAGGAAGGTGTGCATCGGAAGGTGTGCATCGGAAGGTGTGCATCGGACAGTGGTATCACTCCAGAGTTTCAGACAGTCCCGCATAGTCTGCAGCCTTCTCTAAGAAGAGTTAGGAAGCAAAGTAGGAGCGCAGAATTTCCAGAGCCATGCACTTTCTCTCGTCTGCAGGCTTCCTTACTCAGGAAAGCGGAGGGAAGGAGAGGTGGAAGGTGAGCAGGAAATTCCACCGTGAAGCCGACAGCAGAACAGATGAGAAGGTCGCCGAGCCAGGGGAGGAAGGCTGCCAGGCTGGGAAACAGAGCAGTCCGGGGGAGACGGGTTCCTTGCCAGAGCGACAAGAAAAAGACACGTTTGCCTCCCCCGACGCTGCCAAGAAGAGCTTCGTGTGTAAGGCCTGTGACAAGAGCTTCCACTTCTATTGCCGTCTGAAGGTGCACATGAAGCGCTGCCGGGTGGCCAAGAGCAAGCAGGTGCAGTGTAAGGAGTGCAGCGAGACCAAGGATTCTAAGAAGGAGCTGGAAAAGCATCAGCTGGAGGCCCATGGTGCAGGAGGAGAGCCCGACATCCCAAAGAAGAAGAAGAAGAGGCTGCCGGTGACCTGTGACCTCTGTGGAAGAGAATTTGCACATGCCTCAGGTACTTTCAGGAAGGCCAACTAATTTCAGAGGGTGAGGATTCTGGATATTGTGGTGTGGGTTCTAGGCCTTGCCTCTGGTTGTGTGTAAGGGCTGTGGATGGGCCTGGGAAACAGGACTCCTGCAGAGGCAGGTAATGTTTTGAGGAAAGCATGAGCAGTGGAATCAGCTCTCCGAGCTTTCCTTTCCCCATCTGTTAAAGAGGCACCCTGACAGCACCCACTTTTTTGAATTGTTGTAAAGAGTTAAGGTAATATAGTTAAACACCTATGCAGTGCCTGCAGTAGAGTTAGTAAATCGTGGCTGCTATCATTCATAATAATAACCAGCTATTTTAACACCTGATGCTTAGATTTCCACCTCTCACTTGTTTCTTATAATAAACAAGTCACAGAAACCCTGGGATGCGTAGTCAGAATTGTTTTCCCTTGTCCCCGACGTTGGCTAAGCCTAGTGAAACATAAAAGCGAGTTTTGTTTCACTGTCTCTGCGTGGTGGGTCCTAGTTAAGAGAGAGGGGGAGGGGAAGGGTACGCCCAGAGCACGCCGTGCCTGACCCAGACAGGAGAGGGGCCGAGGTGACTCTCGGAGCTCAGGGCGGTAGGCGGGTGAGCAGCCTGGCTGGGCGGGGGCCGCGTGCGGGTGGCCTGCTGTGCTTCCTCGAGGGGCCTGGCCCCAGACAGTGCTGTCACGTGTCCTCATGCTGGCGCTATCACGTTGCTTACGGGTTCCCCTCCGGCCCCTGGTGCGGCTTCCCTAGGCATGCAGTACCACAAACTGACCGAGCACTTCGACGAGAAGCCCTTCTCCTGTGAAGAGTGTGGGGCCAAGTTTGCAGCCAATTCTACTCTGAAGAACCACCTTCGCCTTCACACGGGGGACCGCCCATTCATGTGCAAGCACTGCCTCATGACCTTCACGCAGGCTTCTGCCCTGGCCTACCACACCAAGAAGAAGCACTCGGAGGGTAAGGCACCGAGACTTTCTTCATTCTTCCTGCCAACTCTTACTGGATGACCTGCCCAAAAACCCATTGGGAACGGGCATGACATGTATCTCCAGTAGGTTAAAAACAAAAACAATGCCAACTCTGCCTGGAGTGATGACCAGGAGCACACAGGTACACAGGCACGTACAACGCTTATGGCGAGGGTTTGCGAAGAGGCTAACTAACGTAGGATTGTGACCTTACCGTTACAGAATTGGCAGAAAGCCAGGAGTTCCTTGGGCTTCGAGGTGAAGTTCATGCATGAGAAAAACTCTGGCTGAGCACCTGCCGTGCGGCAGGCCGAGGCCAAGGGACGAAGCCGGAGCCGCTGTGGCCCCAGAACCGATGAGCCAGGGGCTTTTCTGCCGTAGAGACCGAGGCAGTGCAGAGCCATCTACGCTGGGATAGGGGATAACCCCGGCGAGGTGGAAGGACAAGGGAGGGGTTTCTCCTCCGGTTGGAGCGGGGGAAGTGCAGGGGACTCCCTGCCTTGTTTGGTACGTTTATGTGTAAGGAAGAATCCCACCATCGGGCGCCTGGGGGGCTCAGTTGGTGGTGACGCATCTGCCTTCAGCTCAGGTCAGGATCCCACGGTCCTGGGATCCTGCTCAGCAGGGAGCCTGCTTCTCCCTTTCTCTCTCTCAAGTAAATAAATGAAGTCTTTAAAAAAAAAAAAAAAAATCCCACCATCCTCTCACCTGGATCGTGGTAGGAGCCCCCTAATCCTTGCTCTCATCCTCTCCCTAGATGCTGCTCTGGGGACACAGGCCCCAGTGGGCCTTTCAGTGCTGACCCATATCCTGTCACTTCTCTGCCCAAAATGTTTTTGCAAAGGCTCTTCACCTCACTCTGTGTAAAATCTGAAGGCCTAATGATAGCCTGTCAGGCTCCCTGGGACCAGGTCCCCTAAGATCTCCCTTCTTACTCCCCTCCCCCGCGCTCACCACCTTCTCCGCCGCTGCAGCCTCCTCCTCTCCAGCCTGGCAGGACACCTGCTGCAGGCCCTGCATTCTGGCCCTTCCCTCCACTTGGAAGGCTTTCTCGTCATCCCTCCTCACCTCCTTCAGGTCCCCGTTCACACTTCTTCCCCGAGAGTCCTTTCCCGACCGCCCCGTGTAAAATCTCAGCCCCAGCTCCAGTTCCCCTGCATCGTTCTCCTCCACAGGGCTTGTCATAGGGTGCATTAGCTTCTTCATTAATTTCTCATGTTTGTAGTCAGTCTCCCCCTGTTAGAATGCAAGCTCCACGAGGGTGGAGCTAGTAGTGCCCCCCCCGCCCGACTGCTGCATCACTTGGAATAGTACTTAGCAAGAATCAACCCTCAGTAAACATTTCCTGAATGAATGAATTTCTACAGCACTATTCCAGGCACCGGGGAGAGTATAAGTACGCACACCGAGGCCCCATGGAGTTTACATTCCGGTGGGTAAGAGAGACCATAAACGGGGCGCCTGGGTGGCTCAGTGGGTTAAAGCCTCTGCCTCCGGCTCAGGTCACAGTCTCAGGGTCCTGGGATCGAGCCCCCGCATCGGGCTCTCTGCTCAGCAGGGAGCCCGCTTCCCCCTCTCTCTCTGCCTGCCTCTCTGCCTGCTTGTGATCTCTCTCTCTGTCAAGTAAAAAAAAAGAGAGACCATAAACAGATGGGTAACGTAAGTTCAGATAGTAGTCATTGCTAGGAAGAAAAATAAAGCAGGGGGATCAGCAGGGGAATGGCAGGGTTCGCTATCATCAGAGAAGGCCTCAGAGACGTGAGGCTTGTGTAGGAACCCAAGGGACGTGAAAGCTGGAACTGGCGGAAGATCTAGAAGAGCATCCCAAGTGCAGAGCCCACCCCCCCCCCCCAGCTGGAAGGAGCCTGACCTGTTTGAGAGACCGCAAGAAAGCTAGAAGGAGCCAAAGCAGAGTAGACAAGAGGAGAGCGGCGAGAGCGAAGGCCGGAGAACTCACCAGGGGCCAGGTCTCGTAGGGCCTTAGAAGCCAGGGTCAGGGCTTTGTGTTTTGTTATTGTTGTTTTATTTTGTTCTGTTTTTAGGACTTGGGTTTTTATGCAGAGTGGGCTAGTTTCTATTGCTGCTGTAACGAATTACAGACACAGTGGCTGAAATCAAGGCAAATGTATTACCTTGCTACTTTGGAGGTGAAAGGGCCAAAAGAGATTTTAACAAGGGAAGAGTCAAAGTTTTGGTGTGTTCCTTCTGGAAGGTCTGGGGGAGAACTTGCTCCTCGTTTTCCCAGCTTCTAGAGGTTGTATGCCTTCCGCAACTCGTGCCCACATCCATTTCCCCCCATCGTGTCTCCTCCTTTGACCCTCCTTGCTCTCTCTTCCAAAGACGCTGTGATGACGTTGGGCCTGCTGGTATAATCCAGGATCGTCTTCCCATCTCAAGATCCTTAACTTAATCATATCTGCAAAGCCCCTTTAGCCGCATGAGGGGACATGTTCCCAGGTTTCGGAGGGTCAGGACATGGGCACCCTTGGGGGCCGTGATTCTATAGCAGCAAGCCGTAGGACAGCTGTGAGCAGAGGAGCAATAGGAGGTGACTTCAGTTTTTTGGAGTTAATTGTGGCCACTATCAACAGTACGCTGTAATAAGGGAAGGGTCGCGTTCACAGGGAGGCAGGGCCGGCTAGTTGTCCAGTGTGGAGGTGACGGGGCTCTCAGCTGGGACAGGCTAGGGGCGGTCGTCAAACTTTCAAGTCGGGGGTTGTGGTGTTGAAGCGGAAGTGATAGGACCCACGGTGGGCTCCCTGGAGTTAAGGATGGCTGCAGGTTTTCTGGCATGAGCAGCCGAGGATGTGGCCCTGCCCTTCGCTGCACTGGAGGGAACCGGAATGCCTGGGGGCTGGTGGCAGGTCACGGGGGTGCCGGGGACAGAGCCTCAGGAGCTCTGTCTGAGGGACCGGTGCGACCTCCAGGCCGACAAGGACAGTAGTAAGAGGTTGGATGTGTAAGTCTGCGGTTGTAGGGGAAGCTGGGAGCCAGAGATAGGACTGTGGGCACTCTCAGGGTACAGATGGTATCTGAGCTCTGAGATAAGGTCGCCTACAAAGGGAGGATAAAGAAGAAGGCCAAGAGCTGAGTCCTGGGCTTCTCGATAATTTCAACTCTTGATTGAGGAAACCCTTTTTTTCCTAGCAAAATCTTATCTCAAAGCCCAACATGTGAAAAATGCAAATGACATCGATTGCTCTAGCTGGAGTAGGCCCTGGGATTTGGGGGATCTAGACCCTCACCTCACTCATTTCTCCACGTCTCTGCTGGCCCAGAAGGGAGCCTGGAGGTGCAGCTGGTCTGGTGGTTTCTTACGAATGCCAGTTTTCCAGCCTTGCTCTTTACCTCTATTTCCGAACAGTCTTTGGCAGTCTGGTCATTGTATCCTCATTATGTGCGTGCGAGAATGGAGAAGCCAAGTGATTTATAATAACTTTATAGCAAGTCAGCACGGGAAGACTTTCCTTCTCTGAGTCCCCGTCTGTCACCTCCATGTGCAGTCGTGATTCCTCATGGCGCACGTGGCTAGGGATCCAGACCCGGGAGTTTCTGGGCAGGAGGCTACGTCTGTTTCCTGGGAGTGGCATGAGCTCTTCCATACTTGGGGTGGCCTGGCTAACAGATGGGTGGTCTTGTGTGATGAGAACTCTGTTCTTATCCCTCAGGGGATCGAGGCCGCGCCGGCATCGGCTCTGTGTGAGGTGCCATCCGATAGAGGACCCGGACCTCTCACCCAGGCTGTTTTACAAGTTGCTTGTGGTTTTGACGCCGTCTGCCAGATTATATCCTCGACACGTGCCTCACAGTGTGATCTTGTGTCTAGGGCTGCTATCCGTGTGTGGTGCTGTTTCTAATAAGGAAACTCGTGCATGTTTCCAGGGAAAATGTACGCCTGCCAGTACTGTGATGCCGTGTTCGCCCAGTCCATCGAGCTGTCACGCCACGTGAGGACGCACACTGGGGACAAGCCGTATGTCTGCAGGGACTGTGGCAAGGGCTTCCGGCAAGCCAACGGCCTGTCCATCCACCTGCACACCTTTCACAGTACGTACCGGGATGGCGGCTGTCAGGCACGCGGCGCCAGGCCTGGCTCTAAGAAAGGCGTGGAACGATCATGACAGAAGTTGTCACTCCACCAGAGCCAGGCCCCATTTGGTGTCTCCCCCTCCCCTATTCTTCTGCAGAACCAAGTCCCTCATTCCTATTTGAAGAAAAATCCCATTTTAACATGTCATCGTGTAATGTCCGAGATGTTTCCTTGTCTCCTTTTTAGCCCGCCTGGCACTGCTTGGCTGACAAAGGCAAATTATGCTCGAAGGAGAGCCTCTGTAACAGGCCGCAGAGCTCAGAATATTTCCATTAGTCCACTGAGCTGCTCTTTGCACGCCCCCCTCCCTTCTCAACTCACCTTGTAGTCCTACCCGCCTTCCCCCTAGGAGCACCCGGACACTGTCCGAGTTAATATCTGCCGTCGGCAGCGGTCCCTGCTCTCGCCCCCCTCCCGACCTGGGAAGCCTACTGCCCGACATTCCCTCCCCTGTGCCCCTGGAGCCGCGCACGTGGTGGGGTCTGCCCCCACCTTTCTCCGCTTCTACCGGAACTGATACAGACAAAACCACTTCTCTTTAACACATCACAGGAAGGCAAAGAAAACTCTGTGCGTCCTCATCCCAGCCTCGGGAAACGGCCAGCGTGGCTTCTGGCAGCCACGTCCCGTGTCCCCCTGCAGACTCGTTGCAGTGGGAGTGAGCTGCACGGCATAGCCAGGGGGTTAGGAGCTTGGGCTCCGACACCACAAGGGCCTAGAACTGGACCTTGACCCTGCCGTTTACTTCCTTGAGACCTTAAACAGATTTCTTTACCTTTCCAAGCCCCCGCGCCCCTTCTGTCCATGAGGGAAAGTAATAATACCGCCGCCTTGGGTTGCTGTGAGGGTCAGGAAGGTGTCCCATGTAAAGCATGACGCTCCCTGCCTGACCCACAGAGGATGCTCAGTGAACACCACATAGTAGTATCGGTGGTAGAAGCAATGCCCTTTGTCACCATCAAAACCTATCTTTCTGGCGTGCCATGCACCCTGCGTGTCCTTCTCCCCTTCTTCCTTCCCCACCCGTTTTCCACACACCAGTTTCTAGCTGTCAGCAAAAACACTGCGTCACAAACATGGGCTTTATGTCAACACATTCAAGTATGTTATCAGCCAGCCAGCAAAGGACGTTGTCCGGGCTGCTGTGTGCCCGATGTGGGGCTGGGCCCTGGGCGATTTGGGGCATAGATACAGTGCAGCCCCTTCCCCCAGAGAGTTCACAAGTCCCCGTATCCAGCTGCAGTAGACGCCCAGATGAGTGAGACCTGGCTTGGATCTAGTGTCATCATTTCGATATCCTTTCAACCTTTTGAAAGGACATTCTGCTCTGGTCTCCTTTACCTGGGAGCATTGCCTAGGAGCCGGGAGATGGTGGGACTAATCAGTTGTCAGGACGAAGAGGAGCCCAAAGACCTCCGTGTCCTGGGAAAGGTCATTGGCAGCAGGCCAGCGGCCAGGCCCCTCTCCTAGACTGCCCCTTGCCTGTGTCACAGGCCCGCGTCATAGCGGATGGAGAACTACTTCACCCCGTGCCTTCGGAGACAGTGTAGACTGAGATTTCAGAGCTCATGTCCACAGGGACACTAGTTAATGACACCGAGTGCTGCCGTGTGTCCAAATGCTGAAATTAATTGGAGTCCGTGCACACATAAGATTGGCTAGTAGACAAAGGATTTTATTATTAAAACACGCTGCTTTCTGTTGCTTTCAGAAAAAATAAACTGAAGTCTCTTGCCACAGGGACGGCAAATGTATCCTTCATCAGCACTAGTTCTCATTTCTGAGGCCTCCCTGAAGAATTGGCATATCTAGTTAAGCAGGTGGCTCAGAGCAAGGCCTTGGGAATAAGAGCAGCAACTGTCACCCTGTTCAGCCATTTCCCACTTGTGTCACTGGGCGCTCTCTAAGCCTTGCTTTTCCTAATCTCTAAAATAGGATGATAATAGATCCCACTCATGGGGTTATTGATGGAGTGAGTTCGTATTTGTAAGGCACTTAAAACCTGCCTGTCATATAGCACTCATTAAACATTTAAAATGTTTTTATTGTTGAATCTAAGGTGAGGAGCAAGGAAGGATTCTTCCTGTCAGTCATATGCTGACAACAAAGGAAATAGTGAGGCCCTGGGGAGTATGTTGGAAATCTCTGCAGAAAATGAGAACACTCAGAAATGCCCAGTGCAGGCAGGGGAAGAGCAAGGGCAGTACTCCCTGCAAAGTAGTTAAATGGAATTGACCTTGTAGGATGTAAGGTGAGGAATGGGGATGAACTACTTGGTGCCGCCGGGGGGAGGGAGGGGGTTCGTACAGAAGCCTCAGAGGCATCCCCCCTCCCCAGACGACGGTAGGGGGTAGTCAGGTGATCGCCACACTCGCGGCTGGTCCTTGGAGCGTGCGGCCATGCCTGACCTCTGAACAGTCTCGTACCCGGAACCTCGCACAGCAGCCGCGCCTCCCTGACGGCTGCCCGTGGTGTCTTTCCCTCCCTCTCTCCTCACGGATGTCCACGAATCCAGACATAGAAGATCCGTACGACTGCAAGAAATGCAGGATGAGCTTCCCCACTCTGCAGGACCACCGCAAGCACATCCACGAGGTGCACTCCAAGGAGTACCACCCCTGCCCCACGTGCGGGAAGATCTTCAGCGCCCCCTCCATGCTGGAGCGGCACATGGTGACCCACGTCGGAGGGAAGCCCTTCAGCTGCGGGATCTGCAACAAGGCCTACCAGGTGACTGCGCGCTGGGCCGGGCGCGCCTCCCCCCGTGCCCGGCCTGCCCTCCCTTGCACCTGCCCGGAGTCCCAGAGCGGACGAGGTGGCTACCGCTCAGGAAGGATGCAGCTTGTAATCA
Organism: Potos flavus; assembly: GCA_028534135.1. Lineage (NCBI taxonomy): Eukaryota > Metazoa > Chordata > Mammalia > Carnivora > Procyonidae > Potos > Potos flavus. The sequence goes on along the minus strand of CM052900.1, from coordinate 151,702,517 downwards.
CTCAGATTTTCTAAGGTGATCTGGTCAGAGTAATGCAGCTGGGAGCTTTAATTGGAGCCAAGAATTTCTACAGCTCTTCTCTTGGATTTCAGCCCTGTCACAAGCTGAATGCTGCTTTTCCCCTTGGACACTCACACTGTGGAGCCTATTGACCCCATGTGTCAAGGGATGTGAGAGTGACAATGGGCCGTGTAACACTGCCTGCAGTTACCTTGTTTAGCACAATGACTGGGTTGTTGTTGCTGTTTTTAAACTCCTAGGGAAGGGGTCTGCTTTTTCACCGTAGAATTTGGTGTGTAATTAACAGGAAACCCCATATGGAACTAAAAAGAAACCACGTATGAGAAACTCAACTCTAAAACTACAGAGAAAAAACGGTTCTTGGGACGTCTGTAAGATTTGGATGTAGGGAGAGAAGCACAGCGGCTATTTTCAGCTGCACAGACGCGGAGAGCTAACTGGCCCACGCCTGGTGCTGTGGCCACAGGGTTACAGGGCTGAGCAAGGCCTCGGCTTGGTCTCTGGGAAAGCCGGAAACTGTAGGGAGAGTGTCCCCGGGCTGCTCTGGAACCTGGGAAGGAGCAGGGACAGCACATGCTTCTGCTCCAGCGGGCTTCTCTGCTGCCTCCCCGGGCCTCTGGGAGGCAGTGGGATACAGCTCAGGTGCTGCAGTGGGAAGGCCAGGGTTTGAATCCTGGCCCTGCTGTTTACTGATACGACCTTGGGCAAGTCAACCGCTGTGTGCCTCAGCTTCCACCTCACTAGGAAGATTCTGATGCCTCCCTCATAGGCTTGTTGTGAAGGGTGAGCCTTTCCGAAGGACCAGGCTGTGCCCTGCCCCATAGTGGTCTCTCGGTAAATACACAGGTGCCTGGTTCCCCCAAACACCAGCCTTTCCTCTCACGTGAGCACTCAGTGTGATGGGTGAGAGCGTGATTCTAGATCCATAAGCTCGTTTGTCTCACGAGGGCCTTGGGACCTCTCCACCTTGCTGGAACCTTCTAAGACTTAACATTCGCCATATTCCTTGCAGCAATTGTCTGGGTTGTGGTACCACAATCGGACCCACCACCCTGATGTGTTTGCCGCTCAGAACCATCGATCTTCCAAATTCTCGTCACTGCAGTGCGGCTCCTGTGACAAAACCTTTTCCAACACCATTGAACACAAGAAGCACATCAAAGCAGAGCACGCAGGTGAAGTTGGGGTGCCTAGAGACCGCCAGTGTGAGCTGATGAGTGGGAGTGGCTCGATGGCAGCATCCTGGGCTCCAGCCAAAAATCCCAACTTCCGGTGCCATAGTGTGGTGGGTGTGGCAGTGGCCTTTGTTCTGTCCCCGCACACCTGAAGGAGGCCACGCCGGCCCATCGGGAGCAGTGAAGAGTAGCTTGAGTGGCAGTGGTTCTCAAACCCGGGGGCCTAGAGTGCCGCAAGCTCCTCCCAGCCCTGAGGGATGCTGGTACTCGGTGGGACCTGGGGACAGGTGGTGACTGTAGTGGCAGACAGGCTCGGGTGAAAAGCCTGACTCCCGCACAGAGCAGCTGCATGACCTTGGCAAGTGACCTCTCTTGCCTGAGCTGGTTTCCTTCTCGTCAGAAAGTCAGTTAATACCCACCTTGCCGGTCAGTCTGGGGATACTCGCTGCAGTCGTGAAGCATGTTGTGTGCAGGTGCGTGCTGGGCATTGGTGGGCGCGCTCTTACTCCGTTCTTGTAGCGGCCGTCCTTCCATCCGGGCGCCCTGGCTCCGATCTGGCGTCCTTTACACCAGATCGTGCTGCGAGCTCACAGCTGTGAGGTTCCTGGCACGTGGCAGACGCTCGCTAAGTGTTGGCCGTCACCGCCCTCTCTGGCCCGAGACAGCCGTCCTCTGGTTGGTTCCCACCACTTCTCTCCTTGTGTGCTTCGCAGATATGAAGTTCCACGAATGTGACCAGTGTAAGGAGCTCTTCCCCACACCAGCGCTGCTACAAGTTCACATCAAGTGCCAGCATTCAGGTCAGTGCCCCCCGAGAGATGCTCCTGGCCTGGCCTGCCCCGGTGCGTCTCGTCTCCACCACCCACACCCGTGCAGGCCAGGCCCAGTGACTGAACAGACTTGTGCCTCCGTTTCCTCACCTATAAAACGGGGACAGTTAGAGTACTTCCTTCCTTGCTGGGTCACTGCAAATCGAATACGTTAGTACCCAGAAAGCACGTAAGGCCCGGCACCCACGCGCATCCCTCCAGCATGACCTGGGATTATTGTTGCTGCTGCCATGTCCGCTCTAATCTAAAATGCTAGTCTTGCATGAACCATTAAGAAAGAAAAACTGCCAGTTAAACTATAGCGTCGCTTAGAATTTGCAGGTGATTCTCAATGCTGTTTCGGACTTAATTGGGCAGAGATTGTACACACTCTTGTGTGGGTACATCAGAAGGAAAATACAAGAAATAAATCATGGTGAGCATCCCGCTTCTCAGAGCAGCTTTCACTTCCGACTGTCCAGGCGCGTGTGCTTGCACGTGGCGTATGCTCCGCCACCAGCAGCACCGCTGACGGGGCACAGGCAGGCCGTTGGTTTGGGTCCCTCGAGCATCACGTAAAACTGGTCTACTCTTGCTGCTTTGGGGATGTGGCCACACATCTGCCCCTCACTCATCCCTCCTAAACCGTTTGGTTCTTGGGAGTTAGAAACGTGGCACCACTCCTGCCTCGGGAATGTTCTTCGAAGCCATGGACACACACTCCGTAGGTCTTGGTGCTGCCACCGTAGCCGTCCGTGTGCGCGCGGTCACTGGTGATTTTCTATCCCACTGCCGCCTGGCCCATAGCGGTCGTAAGATGCCCTTGAGCCCGGGTCAGAGGTGGTAGAGCGTGCCTCTTGGACTTGATGAAGTACAGAGCCCTCAGCATCCTGGTCTACAGTTGAGTGAAGAATGGCCTTCCGCTGAGGCAGAGTCAGTCTGAAGCTGATGCCGGCGAAGTGTGGCTGCAGAGCCCCTCGCTTGCATGGGACCTTGTCCTGGATTTGTAATGTCGCCTTATCTTTCCTGAAGAGGATCCCCCAGACTGTAGAAGCTTCGGGTCCCACAGAACCTGAATCTACCTCTGCACCTCGATCCTGCTTCCTCCTCCCTCTCCCCTTCCCCTGCTCTTGCTTCTCTCAGGCATTCCGCCTGCAGCCCATCCTTTCTGTCCCCCCTCTTCCAGGGTCCCAGCCGTTCAGGTGCCTGTACTGTGCGGCCACCTTCCGCTTCCCGGGAGCACTGCAGCACCATGTCACCACAGAGCACTTCAAGCAGTCAGAGAGCACCTTCCCCTGTGAGCTCTGCGGGGAGCTCTTCACCTCCCAGGCCCAGCTGGATGGTCACTTGGAATCTGAACACCCAAAGGTGATGGGCTCTGAACCCCAAGCAGCAGCCTCCCAGGTGGTACAGGTGATTCTGGGGCCATCCGATACGAGGGTGCCGGCACGGGGTTCCTGAGGCTTCTCTGGAGGCAGCTCTGTCACACTGCCCAGCCTTTCTTTCTGGGGCTTCCAGAGGATCCCATAAGTAATCACATGACTAAGAGGGCCTTGTAGAAGAATCACGACCCCTTACCAAACAGAACATTCTAGTCTCCTGGCGAGCACCTACAAATGGCCCCTGGGTAGAGGGATCCTGGAACGAGAATTTCCAAAAGCAGAATACCCTTGGTTTGTCCTAATTCACATACTTCCCCACCTGCAAAACACCATGGGGTGTGGCAGGAGTGGCAGGAAATCTCGGAGAAGGGGGGCTGAGCTCTCTGTTGGGCCCCCCCTGCCGCTGAAACCCTTTGCTAGCTCCTCTAGGCTGGGCCCAGGACACTGGCTACATCAGGGCTCCTCGCCCTTACCTGGGGGAGAAGCTTGCCTCTTCCTGTCTTCTCCAGAGAGGGTGGGCAGAAAAGGAAAAGAAGCCCAGTTCTGTGGCTCGTCTGTGGATGGAGTGCTGATAACTGACTGGACCGTCCGCTGTCCAGCCCCACAGAGGGATCCTTGCTGAACCGCGTTCTCACGGGCCTCTGCGCAAGCAGAGAGCAGGTCAGGCACGCGGGCCACAGCGGAATTCCTGCCGCCATGTCACCCAGAATGGCTCTGCTTTGATCTTTTTTTATATATTAGGATTCTTGGTAAGATGTCCTTTGAGGAAAAAGAAAAAAAAAAAAGGCTTCCATTCCTAAAGAAAAAGAAAGAAAACCAGTTTGAAAACTACTGTCCTAGATGATTTTTGATTAAACATCATAATCCGTCTTCTCACCCCCACAGCACAAACTTGGGGCTGAGCTCGGCTTCCCCCTTCTGCCCACTCAGGCCCAGCACTCTGCTCCCCACTCCTGGCTAGTTCTCGAGGGCCAGCAGGGTGGCTCTGCCTTCTGTGGGCTCTCTGGTTTGACAATATCAGGGGGCACCAACCTCACAGGTCACGGGCATCAACTTGGAGGTTGGGACAGGAACGGGGTGTGCTTCACCACAGACTGGTTCTCCCTGACCCCTCTTGAGCAGGTGACACAGATGTGGAAGAGGCCTGCGCCGGTGGCCTTTGGAGAAGGGCTGCCAGTGGCGGGGGGGGGGGTGGGGTTGCCGAATGAGGGAATTGATAGAAGTCACATTTCTGCCACTCGTTCCTGCTCCTAAGTTCTGGGATGATGTAGCCTTCGAGGAAGGCTCTTCACCCGAGGGCCAGGGACACCACCTTTAGCCAGGCAGGGCTTCTGATAATTCCTTCCATTTCCGTGGTCAAGCCTGAGACTAACCACTTTCAGTAGCATTCCTTTCACATGGCGCTTACCTCCGCAGAGCCCCGCGTAAGAAACTGAGCCAGTGTTCGCTGGTGTGTAATCATAGAGTCCGGGCACCCTGAGATGGCGTACTGAGCTAAATTATAGCAATTTAGTGCACGGAGTTATTTAAATTGTTTGCCTGCCTTCTCTTTTGCATCGCTGGTGTGTGAGACTTGCCTCTTCCCATTAGGCGCATGTAATTGCTCTCCTCAGGTGAAAACATAAATATCATCATTACAGCATGAGACAAAAACCATGTAAATTCTGGGGAGCTCCCTGTGGACACTGCCCAGAGAAGCCTCACGGTCTTTCCCTTTCAGGTGATCCAGGCCCCAGAGCCAGCGGCCCCGACCGAGCAGGTGATCACTTTGGAGGAGACCCAGCTTGCTGGGTCACAGGTGTTCGTGACGTTGCCAGATTCGCAGACCTCTCAGACCAGCTCTGAGCTTGTGGCCGTGACTGTGGAGGATTTGCTAGATGGCACTGTGACCCTGATCTGTGGCGAGGCCAAGTGAGTGGCCGCTCATCCCGTGGAGGGTCCTGCACTTGCAGCAGAGAGAACGTTCCGCGGCTTGCCGTTCGCCCTCCGTCCCTGGCTGGCCGAGCAGTGAGCATCGTAGCCTGCACCAACTGGAGCACTCTCACCTTGTTCTCAGAGAACCAACGTGTTGCTGTCCTTGGCACGGACCCCGCCGCCCCCCCGGGGGACGGGCCTCCTTCCCACAGGCCTACCGCTGTGGCCTCTACGGTGAGCAGCGGGGTGGGAGCTGGTGACCGGGGCACCGGAGAGGTGCCGCATGCCGGCAGCCTTCACCGTGCAGAATGGCAGGTAGAGGTGGGCCTACGGCCCGCACACTGGGGTTACCCATGCTGCCGGTGCCTCCTGGCCATTTAGAAATGAGAGAAAAGCACCAACACACCATCCAGAGACCGCCCCCCACCTCCACCCCCTGCCGGAGCACACTTGGCTCCTTCCTCACTCCGTCATCCTCCCATCCACTTGGGTGGCCTGGCCCTCTCCTGGTGGCAGGAGGGCAGGGAGCAGCGTGTTAAGACAGGCCGAGTCCCACCTCGTCGGTACAGTTAGCCCTTCTCCAAACCAAGCCTTGCAGGGTTTCTGCAGGATACGCTCCGGGTGGGGCCGTCCAGCTGCAGAGACAATCCCTGCCCTTCCAGGATCTTCTCCGTGGTGTTCTGTACCCGCGAGCTGTCCCCGCAGCCTTCCATGTCCTCAAAGCCGAGACTGTGTGCCGCTCGCTCTGGAGCCTGGGGCATGGCTCGTGAACCAGCGCCGGGTGCCGGGGTGCCCTGGCTTTTCCTCCTGCCATGTTCTCGCAGCCTTGTGAGTGCCTGCTGGCTGACTCTTCCAGGCGGCGGCTGTTACTGCAGGGTAGCGATCCTTCGGAGTCTGAATTTCACAGAGCTTTTTTATCTTCCGTTCCTAAAATATAATCTGATAATTAATGGTTTGTAGAATCCATTATGAAGTGCAATTAGACGGATGTAGGTTCCCGCCGTTCGGAGAATGACTAGCATTTATCTTCCCTTCCCTGGTGCCAGAAGGTCTCTGTCTGCTGATGCTGTGTTTACACACCGGGCAGGCCGCCTGCCCCCTCGCGCGGCTTCTCACCCGCCAGGGGTGGCGCGCATTTCATCGCTTGTCCTCCGGCCGCGGGTTGGCAGACCGGCCCGCACCGTCTTTCCGAGCACATTTCATGTCCCCAGGTGCAAGATTGGGACTTTCGCGGCCTCCGCACGCCGCTGGTAGGACGGAAGGCAGAGCCCCGCCACCACCCGGCGTGGCCGCTGCGGCCATCTGTCCGTCTGTGCGTTGGGGCCGAGTTTCAGCACGGGCCAACGAGCCGGGTGGCTCCCTCCTCCCGCCTCCACTTGTGTCCTCATCTGGATCTGCACCTCTGCTTGAGCTTCTCAGCTCAGGATCTTCCCATTTTGGAGTAAATGAAGTTATAAAAGGCAAGTCCTTGGAAGCCGAAACCTGACCAGAAGACGGTGCTCAAACCTTGAGGACGCGGCCTCCACGGGGAGCCCTCGCTGCTCCCGCCGCAGCTTCAGGTGGTGCGGCCCTGGGGCTGTCGGGCCCGCGGAGCTCGTGACCGGCAAGGGGCAGAGTGACGCTGGGTCTCTGCCCAGCACCAGAGGAAACCCTGCGACAGGGACCCAGGGACCCCCGTGGCCCGGCTCCGTGGGCGAGGTGCTGCTCCTTGGCGGTGGGCGGGGACTGCAGCGTCCTCAGAATTGCTTCCCGCCGAAAAACAAAAACTTAATTGCTATGGGCCCGTAGGAGAAAGTGATTTTTCTTTTTCAAAAGTCTTGTGATGAAGGAAAGCTGTAAGTTTTTAAACCAAGTTTCAGATACTTTCAAGTACCGAGAACTCCTTGCTCGGGTGTCCGATGGAGCCCTGATGGTGGCAGGGCGCGCGTTTGCTTCGGAATCGCGGGGCCCGCAGCTCCCCGTGCTGGGGGCACACAGACAGGTGGGAGCTGCCGCTGGACACACCCTCGCCGACCCCACGGCCCGCCCGGCAGGAGGCACGGACCCGCTGCTGCTTCCAGTGAGGAAGGAGGGAAGGTGCGTCCTGAATTTAGCCTTTGCTCTGAGTGGACCTCTGCAAGGCTCTGCATTGGTGGCGATTTTATAGTGTCACCCCTGAGAGGTGCCCAAGCGTGGGTTGTATCGTAGGAAGACTCGTTCTAGTTCCACTTGGGCATTTTGTTCTTTCCTCCCACTGCTGCCCAAGAGACCTTCGGAATGTCTGCCACAGAGAACGTTGTCATCGTGCTCCCCGTGATCCCCCTCACTTGCTTTCTCGTGGCAGAGGGGTCTCTGCCTCGTTGGCGTGGGCGCATCCTGGTGGCCTCCAGGCTGAACCCTGGGGTTGTTTACGGTGGTGTGGAGGAGGCTGTGGGCTTCTTGGAACCCCTGCCTGAATATGTCCATTGGGACCCCAGACTGTGTCTGCTCCCAGGGCTCCCGAGGCAGCTGGCGAGGAGGGACAGGCAGGCAGATGCCCAGCTGGAGTCTGACTCTTTGGAGTAGCGGGGGTCACTTAGGGAACAGGATTTGCCATCCCAGCTAAGTGAGGTGACAGATAGGAGATTCAAGAGCAGAGGTTGCCAGAGGAAGATGGCGCTGTCCCAAGGACGTGAGCAGCACCTGGCCACGGGGGCAGCGGAGGGGCAGAGGCAAAGGCAAAGCTCTTGTTTATATAACAAGGCCTGTCTCTTCTGTCTCAGAAGCTTTGTGATGTCACGGTCACCACAGGCTGATGACATATGAATGAGATGGGAGGGCTGTGCCTTTAAGTCTCATGTGCCCGAGATCTGTGAATTGCCTAAGGGACGGAAGAAACTGCTAACCTCACATAGAGCGGTTCTAGGGGACAAGGAGTGCTTGTATTAAATCGGGGCTAGAAAGCGGGACAGTGATGGAGAAATGGCTGGGATGCTTTAACTATTTCTCCCAAAGAGAGAATAGCAGCCTCAGCCCTCTCCACTTGGTCCACTGTTTCCCAGGGACCCTTGGGAGGTAGGAAAAAAATAGGAGTAACAGTAAGATTTGGGGTTGAAGAGGGTATCAGAGGCAAGCTGATGATTTGTTGCCATGGGAAACCTTGGGGCTGGTAGGACTTGGGCCAGAAGCTCAAAGCACAGCCGGAGCTCAGGAACTTCCTGCTTGTACAGCTGTGCCTGTAAGAACGAGAAAAGCTGCCTGTGCTCTGGGATCACGCTGTTGAGAAAAATTATCCCCTGGGCTAAGTCACATTGTGTCCAAATCATGGAAATGTTCGTCGGTCGTTTCTTTTCCCAAGGCCAGCCACACCTCCCACCACGGTCAGGACAACCAGCCAGCACCCGATGCTGTGTGATTTAGATTATAAACCATTATTTTCATTTAACGTGCACTGTTCTATATAAATAAAATATGTACTTTGAAAAACTTGCGCTGCATGAGTTTCAAACGGACTGTGATGAGACCCGTTTCCTCTTCGGTTCTGGTCAGCTGTCACGTGGGCACAGGCTTGACACGGAGTCCTGGGGGCTCTGGGTCCTTCAGCCCCGCCAGCATGGTGGGGGGAGGGGAGGCTGTCTCAGCAGGGGGAGGCTCTTTCCAAGAGACCCCTCTCCCCAGGAGCGGGAGCGAGTGCAGAGCAGGAGCAAGTGCGTGCGGTGTCTTGAAGGGGGGCGGGCGCACGCAGCCTGGGTACGTCCTCGCTGTGCCTCTTGCCGATGGCAAGACCTTGGGGGAGACACCCTCGCAGCTCCTGTCCGTAACGGGAGACAGCGCCGCACAGAACGGTACGGGGAGTTTGAAGGCTGGCCTTAATGAACCTAGTGTTGAGACTGGAATTGTTCGCTGAGTCTCTGCTGCGGCGCTCAGCCATTCCCCTGGATTGCTGGCGCGGAGTGGTGTCCATTCCCGCACCTTCAAGTTTCTCTCCTCCCTCCGTCTCTCCCCCCTCACACCCCCTCCCTCCCTCTCTCCCTCTGAACCCTCTGGGGACCTTATAACACCCACTGCTTTTCATTTATCTCTTGAATCTCAACTGCCCCAAAGCACAAAGTGCCGAGCAGATGAGTATAAAATAAGCAGAAACCTTTTGTGGTAAATAGCTGGAAATGTCACGTTGCTGGCAGCCAGCGAGGAAGCAGAGAGGCAGCGTGCGGACAGGATGGACAGCATTTCTGCAGGAGGAATCCGCATGAAAGGCAAGGGGAGGCACGTCCCATCTATTCCATCTGTCCTATCTATCCTGTCTGCTAGTCCTCCAAGGTCAGGTCAGCCCCGAAGCTGGGGACAGCAGGGGTGAGATGGCTCTGTGCTCACGTCTCCTGGGACAGTCCTGGAGTGGCCCGAGTGGACCCTTGTCCAGAGCCCCCAGGGCCCTTATGAAGGAGTGCCCCTGCCTACGCAGTGTCTGGGGACAGAGGCTGGAGCTCTCTGTTTTACTGGGAGCAATAATCCTTACGGTGTCCTAGGCAGCCCTGGCTAATCGTAACACAGCGCGGGGCTCTAGCCATGAAGGTGAGAGTGTGAAGAGGTAGGAAATGGGCCGAGTGATCCCTTGGCAGTGCCATTATCTTAGCCCTGGGCCTGGGGGGCTGCTGTAGGAGGCTAGACGGCACAGCGGGAAGGGCATGGACTAAATAGATGGATGACCTTGGGCAAAGCCTTCCTGAACTCCTAACGGCATGTAGGTGCTTCGGAAATGATGTCTGTTACTATTTCCAGTCCTTCTAAGGAGCCTGGGGGAAGAGGGCAGAGAAGGGCAAGAAGGAGCAGGCCCAGCACATCCCTAAGACGGAGGGCGCGGAATAGAGGGCCGGGGTGCCTGAGACCAAGGTAAGACTCGCCTCTCTGAGCCGTCCCGTAGAGTCCCAGGGCCTCTGTCCCGGACCCAAGTGAACGGGGACAAGAGGGGGACTGGATGTCCCGGCTTGGAGCAGCACAGCTGAGGGGTCTCGTCTGCATACAGGGCCCTCTGAAGGTCCGGGGGGAGCGCAGGCAGCGAGACCCGAGGAGCAGAAGCTTGGAGCACGAGATGGCGTCTGGCCTTCCCGCCCTGCCCCTGGAGCGCTGTCTTCGGTGTTCATCTTACCGTTCATCTTACCGTTCCCTGTGAGCTCAGGGATGTGTCTGGGCGAGAAGAGAAATGCGGCTTCCGGCTGCCTCCGTGGGAACTTGTCCTGGACCAGGGGCTTCACCCTTCATCGGGAAATAGCCAGGACTCAGGGCTTTGCTAGAAGAGAGGGTCTAGGTTCATTGCTTCTCAGGAATGTCCTCGGGGCTTTATTCTTGTGCATCTGTCCCGTCTTCTGCCCTGTCACCCGGCACTACCAGAGCAGAGGTCTCATGCCCACCAAGACCCTCGTATGTGCTCCGCACGCTCGGCGTACCAGGCAGCGCGCTCAGGTGCTTAGTAGACGCTGCTGCTGCTTGTCTCACTTGCCCTCATGCCCCCCAGGGAGAGAGCGACGTCCCCATCTCACCCCTGCAGCGAGGCTGTTCTCCAGGCTACCTACGGGCTGGTCCAGCAGAGCATCCCCCTCTCTGTGTCCTCCGAGGAGAGATCTGCAGAAGGTGAGGAGCAGCTAGCTAGGCCCCGAGCTCCCCAGCTGCTCCGATCAAACACCACTCCTGCTGGCTCTTCTTGCACGGGTTCCCTTGGCGTAGGCCAGAAACAGCTGATCAAACACATCAGGACAAGGTCAGTCCAGGGACCCACAGTCCCCTCCAGGGGAGATTTCATAGACCTGCCATCAGGAGGGTCTGATAAAAATGGGCAGGGGGTGGGGAAGGGAGCCCACGGGGCTGGCACAGGACCAAATGGCTTTCATTCCTTTTAAGGTTGAACCTTCTGGTCCACACAGGGTCCAGAGCAAAGCCAGCACACGCGGGGAGGCCGGGGCTAGCGCTGCCTGTGAGCCCAGGGACCTGGGGTAAAGCAAGGAACAGGGTAGCCGTGCACACACGCAGGATGGGGTGAGGGATGTCAGGCAGGAGCCAGCGTGGGTTCGGGAGCGTGGGATCACTAGATTGTCACAGGGTGACTTAAGATCCTCCCTCACCAAACTGTGACCCCTTCAAGGGCAAAGCCTGTGCATCATCCTTTCTGTTAGCACACAGTAAGCCAGGCACGTCAGGTTCTTGTTGCCCAGGTCTGTTGTCCCCTAAAGTTCTGGAGTGTCAGAGGTCCTGCTGTGTGCCCGGTCCCGTGCCAGGTGCTGCAGAGGTTGGGTCGTGCTGGCCTGAAACGGCGTGTGGCTCCTGCTCCCAGGGGGCCAATCACCTTTTTGGCCAGGCCAAGATTATTTATGAGAAGTAAGAACCAAAAACATCCATGCAGGTCCAGACCAAGACCTAAAGTACCTGTAAATGCTGTGTTTCTCTCTCTCTCTCTCTCTCTCTCTCTCTCTCTCTGGTTATCTTTTTCATCAGGATGGTTAATATTTTTTAGAAATAGTCTCATAATAAGTAATGCCTGTCAGTGCTTAGTGTGTGTCCCACATGGGACGGAGATCTTTGTGTCCTTCTGCCTCCACCGGCGCCAAGACACGGCTGCTGTTCTCCTGGGCTCCTCCACGCACCCAGCTCCGGAAAGCACTCTGGCCTCTCTGACTTCCTCACCTCGCCCCTCATCCCGGCCTCCTAAAAGGACGATGTTTTCCAGGCAGCAGCCATGTTACTGGAGAGGATCTGATTAGAAGCCCAGATGAGAGGCGGTGGTTCCGCTCACTTTCGAGGTCTTCAGATCCGAATTCAAATCCCTGCCCTGTCCCTTGTTAGACGTGTGACTTTGGGTACATTAAGCTTCTCTTTACCTTGACTTTTCTTTGTAAACGGAGGCCATAAAAACTCTCCCAGTAACTGTGGAGATTAAAGGTGATGCACATAAGACCTTGGTACAGGTCATGGCAGCTAGCAAGTGCGCGATAGAAAATGCCAGTCATGCCCGAAGGGGGCCCAGAGCTCTGGGGTGGTCCCTGCACCAGTGCAGAGACCCCACGGGTCCCTCTGAAGCTCAGGTAAAGGTGGGATTCTGGGTAGGGGGAGCAGATGAAAAACAGGCCAAACTGGACAGAGCCCCAGGAAAGGAGGCCGTCCTCCTCAGCCGCCTCTCTGCGCCCCATTTCCCTGGCGCCTGGTGCACGGCGGGCGCTCAGGAAACACCCGTTGTATGACTCCGTGAGCAGCAAAACCAGGAGTAGCGCTGGGCTCCGAGGAGGCCAGGAGCCGTGCTCTTAGGCTGCGAACTGCTGCTCCACAGCGCCACCTAGAGCAAGGTCCTGGCCGTGCAGCCCCAGTGGAGTCGGAGCCGCAGGGCTCTCAGGCAGGCGCAGCACAGAGGAGACAAGGTGACAAACGCCCGGCCCAGCTTGGCCTCCCTCTTGTTTGTACGGGCAACTCTTGAAAAGCGCGCGGCTGTTTTCGGTCACTACTGAGCCTCAAAGCAACATGGAAGTTGAGGGGTCTTCATTATTACCCCTTTTACCACGAAGGAACTGAGACACAGCCGCCTCTGTGGACGGAAGGGTCCTCAGCCAGTGAGAGGAAGAACTGCAGTCCAGTGGTCTGACCCCAGATGTAGGCTTTTCCCACTCCGCATGCCCTCCTTTTGTCACCACGGTCCTCATATTTCAGAGCATTTTGAATCACTCGCTCGACTCTGGCAGCAACGCTCTGAGGCTAAAAGAGCATGAATTGTTATTTTGCCGATGAAGAAATTGAGGTTCCAGGAGGCAACATCACTTGGTCACCCAGTAAGTCGGTAGCAGAGCTGCATTCAGAGCCGCTGGACCCAGCATTACAACCACTTTGCAAGAAAAAGCACTACTCGGGCCGGCGAGGAAGGGGACGTGGGGCTCCGCCAGAATCCTCGCAGCAGGGGCGGGCCGAGCCCTCCCGTTTGCTGGCCTCGGGCTCGGGCCAGGCCGTGTGCACCATCGCCGGTGCGCGCATCCCACGTCCGTCCAGGTCAGCAGACGAGCGCTGCCCGGTGGGATTCTCCGAGGTGAGGGGAACGGCTTGTCCGCACTGTCCGATGTAGGAGCCCCTCTCCCTTGTGCATCTGGGAGAGGACACCATCGCATGGAGCGTGCTGCCCCGGGCACCGGCCTTGTCCCCGTGCAGTGAGTGGCCGGAGCTGGGCACGCGCCCGGGCTGGGCTCACCTTGCTGTGTCTGTGGCTGATGACTAGTGGAGTACGAGGTGCTCGCCTCCATGAAGCACCTTTTTTTTCCCAAGCACACCATAAATTTACGTGCGACTTTTGTTTATCTTGGAACTAACAAGATTGGTGGCGACGCGTCAGCACATTTATAACAGAAGCCGTAGGAGAACTAAATGCATTGTCACCGTGAGCCACGTGACGTCGGACGTGTCTCTCCCGCACCCCCCGCCCGGTGACTGGATTAGACAACCTCTGAGGGCCCCTCTCCAGCGGTCTGACTCCCTCCCCAGCGCTGGCCGCAGAGAGCCTCCTATGACAGCTTCTGTCCAGGACAGCCCACCTTCCGTCACCTCAGTGAGGCTGACGGGACTGTGCCCACCCCTGGCACAGCTGGGAGGAGCTGGCAGGAACCGGCGACAAAAGCATCTAGGCCTGGAAGAGGGAAGCTTTCCAGAACTGGGGGGAGGGGCTGCCCCAGGAGGAGCGTGGGACACAGGGACAGTGGCTCTGCCCTCCCCGCGGGCCCTGGTCTGAAGCAAGCCTAGAGCAAACAGTAGCCCACGGCCCGGGAGTCAGAGGGCCAAAGGCCAGCCGGAGCGTTCTGGCTTCGGGCAGGCCGCTTGGCCCCTCCGAGCCCTCTTTTCCTTCCCTGTGGAATGGGGAGGGTAACAGGCCTTGCCTTTCCCTGGGGACTAAAATAATGCCCCCGAAGAGCCTTACGTGGTGCCAGGCCCAGAGGTGACTCAGTGAGTGGTTATTCCTTGCTTCCTGGGCCTGACCCTAGAGAGGGCGGCCGTGGCGGGGGGACGGGGGGCTCTGCTCTGTAGGCTGGACTGACGCCCCCAGGGTAACAGCAAGGGGGGGGTCCAGGCTAGGTGCTCTACCCTGACTTTGCCGACCCTGTGGCCTCAGCACTAACAGGGAGAGTCAAGGCCCGAGGCCTGGTGTTTCTGTGCTCTGAGTCTTACCGCTCAGGCCTACCTGGCAGGGTGAACAAGCCCAGAACCCTGGCTTTGTGGGGGCATCCTCAGCCCTCCACTCGGCGGGCTGAGGAGATAGGATCCCCTGGATACCATGAGCTGCCCCCTATTTCCTGGTCAGAAGCTTCCCCTCAAGCCTTCCTGGGGGCTCAGATCCACGCCAGCAGGGGGAGGTGACAGGCCTTCAAGGTTCCCAATGTGGCGCCGCCGTACCCCAGCCAGGCACACATACACATACACAGGGCCAAACTTAGCTCCTGGCCTTCCTCTACCCCCTGCCCCGTCCTCTGCCAGACTTTTCCCACCCACCTTCTCCCCGTCCTCCGAGGCCGGTCCCAAATGTCTCCCACTCCAGAAAGTTGCCCCCAGTCATGACAGCCAGTGTCTTCTGGACTTCCCAGTGTTGTGTGACCCACAATACTGAGCATGTGGTAACCTCTGGGGTTTTTTTTTTTTGGTTTTTTTTTTTTTGCCCTTTTTTGTGGTAAAATATACATAACAAAAAAGTTCCATTTTAGCCATTTTTAAGTGTAAAGTTCCAGTAAATACACACTTTTGTGCAACCACCGCCACCATCCATCTCCAGAACTTTCTCATCATTTGATACCGAAAGTCTACCCACTAGACATGTTCCTCACCCCTGAAGGAAGCCCCAAATCTGTTAGCATCACTCCCATCCCCCCTCCTCCCAGGCCCTGGGAACCGCTCTACTCCCCCTCACTATGAATCTGTCTGGGTTCCTCACAGAAGTGGGATTATACGGTATTTATCTGTGTTCGTGTCTTAACACTCCACAGAGCCCTGGGCCTCTGCTGAGTGACTGAGGGAAAAGGGATCATGAAGAGGCCCAAGAACAAAGATCACGCTGTGCCTGAGGCTTCCCGGGCCAGCCCTGGGCCCTGCCACACTCCTCCCACGTCCCCAGACCAGAAGTCATTCATTCGTTCACTCGGCAGGTATCAATCGAGCACTTGCTAAGGGCCAGACAGTGTTCTGGGTGCGAGAGACACCGCAGTGAAGAGAACACAGTAGAATCCCTGCTCTCATATTTTAGTTTGGAAGACAGACTATAAGTAAGGTATGTAGAATGCTAGATAACGTCGAGTGTCAAGGAGAATATTGGCAATGTCGCACTGTTGGGAGTTCCAGGTGGGGTGGCCGGAAAGGCCTGGCTCAGCAAATGACTTCAGCAAAGACCTGAGGACTTGAGGGATTGATGGCGTGAGTGTCCAGGGGAGAGACTTCCCCCACAGCAGAGAGAACAGCCAGTGCAAGGGCCCTGAGGCAGGAGTACACATGTTTAAGGAATACTGAAGAGGCCATGTGGCCAGAGCAGAGCAGGCAAGGGAGAGAGCAGTGGGAGAGGAAGCTGGGGGAAAAACCAGGGTCCAGAGGACATAGGACCTTTGAGGTCACGTCAAGGACCCAGCCACTGGCAGGTGTTAGGTGCGTGCTGTGACTGTGGGTAGAGAAAAAATATGGGGAGAAGGGAGAATGCTGGGGGATTGCTTAAGGGCTATTGTCCTATCTCATCACAGCAAAATGGCTCGAAATTTTAAAATGAAAATGAGACTGTGACCCAAGTCAGTTTCTGAGTGGCTCATTTGTTAGCCGAGTAAGCAAAGGGGCGATGGCTTGTACCGGGGTGGTGGTGAGGTGTGGTCAGATGCCGAAAGCAGAGCCAATAGAATCTGCTGGTGAACTGGATGTGCGATCCGAGGGGAAGACAGAGAAGCCAAGGGTGACTCCCAAGATTTTCGGTCTCAAAGTTGCCATGTGCTTTGATGGGGAGAGCCACAGGAGGGCGAATCTTGGAGGGAAGACAGGAGTTGACTTCGGGGCTTGCCAGGTTGGAGAGGCCTATTAAATGCCGAAGTAGAGAGGTGTAGGGTGGGCAGTTGAAGCGTGAGTCTGTGGTCAGGGGCGTTAGAGGTCACCCTGTCCACCATTCCTATTTTGTTTCCTGAGGCCCACCTGGTACCTGGCATCACCAGAGCTTTCTAGAGACGTGGGCTGCAGCTTAGACTCTTACCTCCTCAGTGTGGGGAAGAGACGGGGCATCAGTCTGCTCTTCCTTCATCCGTCCGTCCGTCCGTCCGTCCATCCATCCATCCGTCCATTTATCCACCACACCCTGCCCATCTAACCCCAGCCAGACACAATGTCAGGCACCGGGGGAGGTTCCGGGGACAAGTAAGCCATGGCCTCCCCTCAACAGACTCACAATCTGGGTACAAATTCTCCAACCCCCGTGCCCCCACATGCCTTCTTTGGCCTCAATCTCTCCATCAGTAAAATTAGTCTGGACCAGACAATCTTTAAGAGCCTCACCCACTGAGACGTCCCGGAACCCCAGTAGAGGCCAGCTGGCCCTTGCCCTCCTCGGAGCCGGCCCCCCCCCCTGCTTGGGCGGGGCTCCCTGCTCCCGGGACACCCGTCCGAACAGCACATGGGCCCTCACATCCGTGTCGCCCTCGGCATGTTCCACCAAGAAGCGATTAACTGTGGTGAAGCAAGTAAGTCGACCTAGCAACGGTGGCTTGCCGTCCACAGGACGCACAGGTGACTCGGGTTAAGGCTTGTGTTTTCGAGGGGGCTGATGATCGGGTGCTGGAGGGTGAAAATCACACTCTGCGTGTACAGTACAGACACCGACGTATGTCTGCACGAGAATTTCAGAGGGCTGGAGGCGAGGGGACGAAACGTCTTACAAGACTCCACGGGGAGCAACACCAAAATAAAAGTTAAGAAACACTAGGTTAAGGGAAGGAGAGGAGGGTCAGGGCTTAGAGCACACACTCATTTGACCACACAATAATAGAGGGACAGTTCTGGTGCTGGGGACGGAGGGGACCAAGCTAAGGGACAGTGCCCTCAAGCCCGCAATCTGGTGAAGGGCAGACAGGAAAATAGGCAATCATTATAACCAACGGCAAGAGCCATGCCAGGGGCAGGGGGTGGAGATGGGGCCCTAGCATCAGGAAGTTTCCAGAGACTAGGCCAAGCAAGACTCCAGCAGGCTGCATAGACAGTTCTGGGCAAGGCCAGTGATTGGATCCCAGCTCCCTGTCTAGGCGCAGAGAAAGCAGATGCCTACATAGAATGATTCCTTTGAGTGGACGGGGTACTGAATGGGTTTGGGGGAGACAGAATGTCCTTCTGTTGTGTCCCCAGCTCAGAATAGCCTTGTGCTACCAGAAGTTGCTTGGAATCCCCGCATTAGAGCTTCAGCCCTCAAACTGAGATACTGCTTTTGATGACATCTGATAGAGAGGAAAGAGTTCTAGACCAGGTGCCAAAACAGGACCCGAGTCCTGGTCCCAGCTGTGCCCCTGAAAGTGCTCCATGAGTGTCCTGGGACTGACCCCTCCCTTCAGCCTCAGCTTCCCTGACTCTCAGATGGGAGATAAGCACAACCTCCTTCCCTCCCTGCTTCACACGGTGCTAGACGGAGGCACACGGAAGCCTTCAGTCATGGCTTCTAGATCCGGGAGCTTACACACACACACACACACACACACACACACACACACACACACACACTGAGAAGATTCCTCCCTGTTTTAGAGGTGAGGGACTGGGCCCCCCAAAGCCGCACACGGAGTAAGTGGGGGAGCTGGGGTTTGAACCCACCGGCTGAAAGCAGGCATGGGTGGGGTGAGAAGACGCAGGTAGGGGTGGGTTTAGGGAGGCAGAGGCAAGGGCCCTAACAGGTGTCCTGTGCTCGGCCTCGGCCCTGGCCATCCATCTGAGAGCCAGTCTCTCATTTCCAAGTACAGGACGTGCTGAGGGGATGGGAGGGGGCAGCCGGAGGCCCTGGAGACCTGGAGCCAGAAAAGGGAAGGCCGAAGGGGCCCGAAAGCTGTCTTCACAGACCTTTCAACTGTCAGAGGGGTCTGACTTGGCTGTGGCCTGGCTCCCCCCGCCACAGTGCCCCAGATGGAGTCCTGGCAGCTTCGTGAGCCAGGTGGGGCCCTCCAGGATCTGACCCCCGCCGGCCTCTCCTCTCTGCTGGCCTCCCCAGCCTCCTCATCGCTCACCGCTCCCTCATACTTCACTCTCCAGGTTCTCAAACTGCGCACAGCCCCTGCCACACACTGTGTGCCCAGCCCCGCTGCCGGGGCAAGACGGAGGAACGGGTCCCCGTGCCCCCAGACCCTGGCCAGAATGCCCACCCGTCCTCCTCTGTGCTCTGCTGTACCTTCTCCTTTCCCCGATCCAGGGACTTGCCGCTGTCGCCGTGGCTGCCCTGCTGGCCTGGCCAGAGGGGCCTCAGTGGGTGGACTGAGCGAGGGGCCCTCGCCAGGAGCCCATGCAGCCTCGTTGGTGTTCCTATCCCCATTATACCGGTGAAGAAATGGGGTCTTGGGGAAGTAAAGGAACTTGCCCAAAGTCACACAGCCGCTGGAAGGGGGACCTGAGATGGAACCCTGGAAGCCCTGTGTCAGAGCCTCTCAGCTGTGCTGGGAGAGCCCGCCTGGGGGGGGGAGGGACATGGGGGTGTCCCTGTCCACGCTGCCGAGAGCCGTCCCGAGCCACCGTCCACCTCCCGCCATCCTTCGGTTTTCTGATAGCGCTTATCGCGATCTAAACTTCCGTAAATTGTCCATTGGTCTCTCTCCTCACCTACAGCAGACGCCCTGCAGGGCTGGGGACCTGGCCTGCCTTGTTCCCTGCAGGATTCCCAGCGCGGGTGCCCCGTCATCCTTCACTGAGCAAACGGGTACTCGCCGGGTGCCGGCGGGGGCTGAGCGCTGCCCATCCTCCCAGCAATCCTTTGAGGTAGGGGTTAGGCATACTTTTCAGATGAAGAATGGGGGTCCCAGAGAGGCGAAGTGACCAGCTCGAGGTCATCGGTAAGTGGCAGAGCCGGTGGCCGGGTTCGTCAGGTGCCAAAGCCTGCAATCTTAGACCCGGGCTGCAAACGGGGAAGCTGACACCCAGGGAGGCTCCCGGCCTGGCCCCGGGGTCCCCCGGCCAGCTTCGGCTGAGGGCGCTGGCTTTGTTCTTCACATGGCCCTCCGCCGGGTCCCCTGGGGACCTTCGTCCAGGAACAGTTCACGGTCTCAGGGCTTCCGTTCTCCCTTTTAGGAAGCCTGTAAGGACCGCAGCCTTCATAATTGCCCACCGTTCAGCTCCGCCTTCCCCCGCGTTGTAAATGAGCTCACTCCCCCATGGTGATGCCAGTGATTCTCTGGCCTGGGTCGTTGGGGAGGACCCCGCGGGGGGACCCCGCGCGAGCCCCAGTGGGAGCCTATCCAAGCTCCTCACCCTCCTTGCACCTGTTGGAACTGTTGAGAGCTCTGCCTTCTCACTCCCTGCAGATGAGCTGGTGGCCCACGAACGCCAGAGACCCCTGTTTGTCCCCCCAGCTCTGCTCCCGATGGCTAAGTACGGATCTCCCAGATGCCCCTCCCCAGCTGTGTGACCTGGAGCAAGTCCCCTTCCTTCTGGGCCTCAGTCTCCCCGCCAGTAAAATGGAGGCTTGGAGTCTCGGATGTCCAGATGTTCTAGAGCAGTGCAGTCCCATAGAAAGATAATATGAGCCACATGGAATTTTAAATTTTCTGATAGCCGCATTAAACGAGTAAAGAGGGACAGGTGAGATTAAGGTCATATATCTTATCTAACCAACGCATCCAAATTATTTTCATGTTAACACGTAATTCATGTAAAAATACTCAGGAGCTATTTTATATTTTTCTCATACGGAGTCATTTCAATTCAGGCTCCCTACATTTTAAGGGCTCGAGCCACACGTGGCCAGTGGCTGTCAGCGCCGTGGTACTGGGCGCTGCTGCGCAGGAGCGCTGGTCTTGTCCTGCCCCCCTCCGTCACTCCGCTGCACCCAGGAGTGCTGTCGGGGGCTGGGGGCTGCCTCTCCCTCCTAGTCCCTCCCCACCTGGCAGAGTGCCCTCCTGGACCGCAGTCACGGGCTGCGAGGCTGGAGACCTGGGTGGCCTTGAAGGTATGAGCTCCCCATAAGGCTCCCCTTCCCTCCTCCCTGCCTCCTCCCCTCCCCACTTCCCTGCTCAGCTTGCAAGAAGATGGAGGGGAGGTGGGCACCGCCTTCCTCTTCCCCGGGAAGAGCGCATATTGGGAAAAGAGACCTCAGAACCCAGGGTCCATTATGTTAGGTTGGATGTCCCTTTGGCTGAGATGGTTCACCTGAACCAGCGCTGGACTGAACCCTTCACTTGAGTGACGCCATGTCACCTTCCCCAGGACCCCACGGATGTGAGCTCTTCTGAGTTTCTGCGGAGGAGGAAACCGCGCGCAGCTCAGAGAGCGGAGGGACCTTCCCTTTGCTCCTGGATCCCTCTTTCCTTCTGTGTCTCCCTTTCCTCTCTCCTTCCCAGTGCTGTGCTGTGTGTGTGTGTGTGGGGGGGGGGTGTTCAAGTGTGTGTGCCCACATGTGTGTGTGCCTGTGTGTGCGTGTACACGCGTGGGGTCAGCTCCGGGGCAAGGAGCCCCATCCTGCACACAGCCCTGGGATTGGGCCCCAGAGGTCCCGTCGCAGGGCCCAGGCTAGAGGGGGCAGGCGGTTCTGAGCAGCCCCGGTGGGAGACACGGGCTTAACCCCTCGCCCCGGGCACAGCAGCGCCAGCTGAGGCGGGAGGGGCTGCGGGAGGGGAGGGGCTGGGAGACAGGACCCCTGCTGCCCGCCAGGTGCCCCTGGCCCTGCCCATGGGCCTGGCACTGAGCTCGCTCAGCAAACGTGAGTTGGGCACCGCATGCTCACCCCTCTGCCATCCTCCATTCGGCCCTCTTCCTCCGCCCCTCCTTCCTTCCCTGCCCTCGACTCCTTTCCTGGGTCTCCATCTCCACCTCTGCGCATGGGCTCCACTCTCGGTCAGGCCTTCAGTCTGGGTTTTAGCCGTCAGTCTGTCTGTGTGTGTCTCTCTCTCCCCCTTCTCTCGCCTTTTCCCTTCTGCGTTCTGTCTCCCCGCCTCCCGCCTCTGTTGTTCTCTGTGGCTCTCCTCCCCCCTCCCCCGCCCCCAACCTCACCCCTGTTCAGACTCCCTTTCCCTCCTCTCCAGCCTCCTGCTTCACTCGGCTCCTGTCTCTGCTGCACGGTCCCCTCCCTCGCCCGCCCTCTCCCTGTCACTGGCGTGTGCCTCTCCTCCCTGAGCTTCCGTGGGGCCCCAGTTCCTCTCAGCCTGCCGTCTCTCCTCCTCGGGAAGGCAGGCAGCGGCAGCCAGCAGAGGCCCCGCTGGATGACAGCCGAGCCCAGCGTCCCTCGGAGCTGTCACCGAGGAAATCACACACCAGCGCCTGAAATTCAAATTAGAGTTTTGCTGAAGCTGCTAAAACTCATCAAATACTATCTTTGAAGTCCCCTAGCAGGCTGGGCATCGCTCTTTAAAGAGTCCCTGTTGGAAATGAGCGGGTGGCCAGAGGGTGTGGGCGGGGCCACCATGCCAGGGACTGGAGCGGGGTCCCCACATGCCCAGCCTCCGGGGGTCACCTTCCTGGGGGGGCCTCCTCAGAGCATGCTGCTGGGTCAGCCACCAGCTTCGCCAGGCCCCCCACTGCTCTCTGGGGCACCACCGAACCGTGGGCTTCTAGAAACCAGGGGCTAAGGCTCAGGAGGGAGCCCTGGGCAGAGAGCCTGAGGCCCTGGGGAGAGGGCTGAGTGTGGGCTCTCCACAGACTCTGCTTCGGGGTCCTTGGCTCTCTGCTGCTCCCTAGCTGCGTGACCTGGGACAGGGGACCACCACCCTGGGCCCCCTCTGCAAGCCGGGATGAGAGTTTTTGCCCACAGAGAGTGACGGGAGCGAAGCGAGCTATTAGACGAGTCTGGCCTACGCACCATGGCTGCTCAGTGAATGACCGCCGTTCCTCCAACAGGAACAGCAGCCCAGAGGGGAACCGGCGACCGTTATCGTGGACCCGCAGATGCTTATGCACCATTCCCTCTGCCTGCCCGGAGTCATCAGGCCTTCTAGAAGGGCCTCCCTGCTTGCCCACCATGACCTGCCCCCACCAGCCCGACCTTTCCCACCGCAGGTAATCCCTCGCAGTTTGGTCTGATAACAAGCTACCATCCGGCGAGGACAGGCAGTTTTCTGTTCAGGAACTTTCTAATAAAAGTCCCTGACACCCGGCTTCCCGTATCTATGACAGGCGACCCCTGGGAAGGTGGAAAGTAACAGAGTCGGATGGAAGATTGGTCCCTGAGGCCCTCGTGGGTGAGAGAGAGGGGCCTGCCCAGGAAGGAAGCGGTGCCCAGGAAGGAAGCGGTGCCCGGGAAAGAGCGGCCGGCTTTTTTGCCCGGGCCCCCTGCCTGGCACTTAAGAAGGACTGTGTCCCCAGCTGAGCCTGCCTGCAGCCCCGGGCTTTCCAGGACAGGCAGCCCACGGAAGGCGTCTTGGCAGAACAGGCCACATGTGGCAAGCCCGCGGGTGCCGGCAGAGCCACTGGGCGCCACTGCCTTGAGGCGGGAAACCACAGGAGCCACCGGAGTATCCGCCAGGGTCTGCAGCCCCGAAATGCTCTTGGGTCATTCATTCCTTCAGCAAGCCCACATGCATGCCCACGTGCGCCGGGCCGGCCTCGGAGGGGACACCGCCCTGTGCCCCCCACGCCCCCGGGGGCCTGGAGAGGAGAACCGGGGCCCCGCGAGGACATGTCCCTGTGATAGGTTCTGCGATGGCAGAAGTTCCAAAGGCTGAGTGGGAGGAAGCCACGCCTCACCCAGATGTGGGGAACCAGAGATGGCTTTCTGGAGACCAGCAGTTAGAGTAGGCCGAGGCTGAGTTCCCCGGACAGACAGACAGGGCAAGGGAAGAGGAGTGTACCAGCCGCGGGAGCACAGCAGATGGCGGGGGCGGGGGGACTGGAAGTTCAGAGTAACCGTTGCTCTGAGTGGGGCCGTGGGGGTGGTGAGACCCTCACCTGGAGAGGAAAGCAAGAGCCCGGAATTGACCCAGAAGAGACTCCCCAGTGCTTCCTGAAAATTCACTCTTACGGGATTCAGGGGCTACATTCAGCCTAACCAGCCCTCCCTGGGTGTATTCCGCATACACTCCATACTGCCTTTGCTAAGTGAGAGGCCTTGGTCACACAGGAGGAAGAGGCAAGGCCAGAGCTCAGAGCCCAGACTCTCCAGGCTCTCGACTCAGCCTCGTGGGCCTCCGACGAAGCACAAGGTCCTTGGGATCCTCCTCGATGGTCGAGGCAACTGACTGTCTCCCGTCGGTGCCTCTGGCCTGTGCCCGCTGCGGGCCCGGCCCCGCGCTGCGTGTTCGGGAGGAGGCATGGATATTCCACAGCGTCTGACCCACATTGAGGCCTCCGGGCAGGACGCCGGGGATGGACGGGTGCTGTGCAAACACGAAGCACCGTCCGAAAGAGGAGGCCGCCACGAGAGAAGCAGGGTTGGGCCTCCGCCCCGGGCCCCCATCTCCCCATCCTGAGGCCCAAGGGGACTATTGGAACCATTGCCAAGGTCCCCTATCCCCCCCTCTGGGGTGCTCCCTGAGCCTGTGTGTGCACGCACGCCTGTGCACGCCCGCATATGCCTGCGTGTGCACAGCCTGCACGTGTGATGAGCAGGAGCGGCTGACAAGTGCCCCAGGTGTATTTCAGGGGCCGTGAAAACTCCGTGTTTAATGGCTGGAGCCACAGTGGTCACGGCTGTCATCGGGGATTTCACGGGCTCGTTTACATCTTTAGCTTCTTCCTTCTGAGACGACTTCATCATCCCCCCCCCCCCCCCCCCCCCCGCCCGCCCAGCCCCTCAGCAGCAGCGGGGAGAGGGGGAGGGGCCAGAGCGCTAAGCTCCAGGCGGGGGTTCAAAGCTGTGGTTGTGGGGACGGGCTGATAGAACAAGCCCAAGGCCAGACGGAGGGCCTGGGGGCGGGGCTTCTGGCAGGGTCTGGGGTCAGAAATGCTCATCCTCCCCCTCCAGCCGGCACAAGGAGCCCCCGCCCCCCCAGAGCAGGAGGGAGGTGGGGCTGAGAGGCTAGTCGGAAAGGTGGAGACGGGATTGCACGTGGGAGGCGAGACCCGGATGGAAGCCCAGAGGCCTGACCGAGGTCAGGAACTCCCAGATCTGCTGAGGGGCCAGGAGAGCCGGAGGGGCGGGGGCGCTGTGGATTCCCAGCCACCCCGGGGCCCTCGGCTCCTCCCTGCCCCCGCCCACCCCCCCCAGCCCCCACCTTCCATGGGAAGCTGCTCAGAGGCCCAGGGCTGCCGGAGAGGGGGGGGGTGCTTGTCCCGGCCAAAGTCTGACTGAACGGAGCTGACCTCCAGCCAGAACCGGGGAGCAGCCCCCAGACATTGAGACACCAGGCGTGGGACGTGGCATCGAGCGTGGACAGTCGGGATCCTGGAATTCTTGGCTCACATCATCCACTAACCTGCTGGTACCTTTGAGCAATCACTGCCCCCCGCCTTTATAAAGTGGGTAAACGTAAGACGCCCCAGTTTGCTGCATGCGATGGCCACACAGGAATTCGCCTCGCTCTGGTCGGAGCCAGGAGGGAATGAAGCAATGTGGGTGCTCAGCACGTGCCCCACATGCATGGGGATCCACCACCGCCAGCCGCCGGGACGAGGAGGAGGATGAAGGGGTGAGTGCCAGGGAACTGGGGGGCCCCCACCCAGACTGCAGGGCTTCCGTTCAAGGAAGGCCTCAAGGAGGAGGTAAGTCCTTATGGGAGAAGTAGAGGCGAGGGCAGGAGGCCAGGAGGAAGGAGGAGCGCGTGCAAAGGCCCGGAGGAGAGAGAGGAGAGTTTGAGATGTAGCCCCAGCGAGAAGCAGAAGCCAGACCACAAAGGGCTTGGCTTTGCAGGCGAGGAGCCGAGCCTTCTCCTGGGGCACTGGGCTCGCTGCACGGTCAGTTCCGAAAGGTTCCCCAAGGCGGTGGGTGGGAGCCGGGTTGGAGGCGGGGCACCTGGAGGCAGGGAGGCTGAGGCCAGGACAGGCAGAGGGGATGGAGTTGAAGAGGGGACAGATGCAGTGGACAGTCCAGAGCTGGGACCGGGCTGGTGGCTGGGTGATTCCTGGGGCTTCTCAGGAGGAGGCATCGGAGAGTCTGAGGCCCGGCCCCGAGGCCAGAGCTGGATCGCTGTCTCCAGCCATGGGGCCGGGCTGTGTCCCCCTCATCAGCACTCCCTCCACAGCCCGGGCCTGTCACCAGGAGCCCCAGGAAACATCCCCTCGGAGAGGCACCTGATGGACCTGTCACCACAGTGCCATCCCGCCCAGCCGGCCCCTCACACTCGCGGGATAATCTGCTTTCACCGGAACATTGTCCTTCAGCCTCCCCCAGCGCCCGGCTCAGAGCAGGGAGGGCGGGGCAGGCAGGGCTGAGAAGCGGCTTTCTTCCCCAACGAATGACCTTGGGCCAGGATCGGGAACAGCGTGGCTAGAATTCAAACAGCTTGGGCCCCCAGCAGCCCCGGCCTCTCAGCCCCGCTTCCACTTGCATCCTGGGGAGTAAATTTGCTGGGGGGACAATTCCAAATCAAACTAGACCCTTGGGAGCTCCTTCTAGGTGACCCTAAGCCGCCGAGGCTCTCCAGCTTCGAAGTTACACCCTGTCTCCTTTCCAAGAAACCTGCTTCCAGGGGATTGTCTGGCCGAGGGGAACAAACCCAGATTTGAGGGTCTAATACCCTTGGGTTCACCTCTCAGTTTGGCTGCTTCCTGGCTGGGTGACCTTGGACAGCTTGCTCTGCCCCGCTGAGCCTTCCGGGCGCCTAGTGTAAGAGGCATGGACCCCTGAAGCCTTGGAGTGGGGTTACTGGAAGAGAGGGGAACTACAAAGTGTCCAGCCCCCCATGGGTACCCCACAAATGATGACGCCTTCCAGCTATTTACTCCTGCCTCGCTTCAAGGCAGACTGTGAGCAAACCCACAGCCCTGCCCTTTCTCCACGTTCTGGCTGCTCCACCGTGAGACAGTCTCGTGTAGAGCACTGGATGCGGAGCCCGGCAACTGGGTTCTGGTCCCACATTTGCTGCTGGCTGTGTGACCTTGGGGAAGTCAGCTGCCCTCTCTGGGCCTGTGATGACTCCCCTCCTCCCCACGCATACACCATCACCGTGCTGTTTAGCATTCTTTCCTTTTGACCCTTCCTTAGCTTCTCTGAGTTCCCACCCACTGCCTGGAACCGACCTATTCCAGGTCGGACTAGCACTTTCCAGAGAGCAGCCCTGCCTGGACACTGCCCGGGCTCAGAAAACGTGGATGGGAAGGAATGGGAGGAGGTGGGACAGAGGTTCTTGAGCACGGGTGGGGGGAGGGCGATCGGCCCACACGGAGCACTGGGGTGGTCCCCAGCCCTGGGTCCAACTCAGCGACCTGGCTGCTCGATGACCAGGATGGCCTAACGCAGGGCCAGGGCTTCCCCTGGGCCGCGGTGACTAGTGACGGTAATAGCGGCGGTGGTGGCTGGAAAGGCGGCCTCCCTGTGGTCGTGACCCTGACTCTGGCTTCTGTCGTCAGACACCGCCCCCCCCCCACCCCCACCCCCCCCCCCCGCAACCGCTGCCCCTCCCAGCACACCCTCTGCCTCAGCAGCTTTAATGAAAATCAGGCAGAGATCTTTAGAGCTGCTTAGCATTTCAATACTTTC
>CM052900.1:151472848-151674974 GCA_028534135.1 Potos flavus | reverse complement strand
CCCCCCCCCCCCGCAACCGCTGCCCCTCCCAGCACACCCTCTGCCTCAGCAGCTTTAATGAAAATCAGGCAGAGATCTTTAGAGCTGCTTAGCATTTCAATACTTTCAATAACGGGTATTACCAAGTCACCCTCCCCAAACTCTTCCTTTGCTCCGGAGAAGTGCCGCCACCCACCCGCCCGCCTGCCCACCCCCCACACTCACACCCACACAGCCT
Source organism: Potos flavus (assembly GCA_028534135.1). NCBI lineage: Eukaryota > Metazoa > Chordata > Mammalia > Carnivora > Procyonidae > Potos > Potos flavus. Next base: position 151,674,757 of record CM052900.1, on the reverse strand, counting down.
GCCCTCCCCTCCGCAAGGCCCTGGCACCCAAGCCCTCCCTCTCTCACACTGTGTGCTCCCCCTCCCTCTCTCCCTCTCTCCTTCCCTCCTTTCCTCCTTCCCTCCCTCTCTCCTTCTTTCTCTCTCTCCCGCAAATACCCACAAACACAGAGCGCTGTTCCCATCTGTCAGAATGCTGATGTGGGCTCATCTCCTCCCGACAAGGCGGAATGATGATAAGGTTATTTTTTAATATCAGGGATATTAATACCCCTCTTTCTGATAATGAGCCATGGCTGATCCCTCCTGCTCCCTGGGGGAGGTCTGCAGGTTGGGGGGCGGAGGTGGGGGGTGGGGAGGGAGTGAGGGCGAGGCTGAGATGCAGGAGGGCCTACTGTGTACCAGGAGCCCTTTCGATCTTCATAACATGAACGCAGGCGGTGGTGTCCCCATTTGACAGATCGGGGCCTGAGGCTCAGAGAGGGGAAGTGATTTCCTGAAGCCACAGAGCACACGGGTCCCAACCAGGTCTGACTCCAGAGCCCGAGCTCTTTGCTGTCTCCCAACACATTTAGAGACTCTCCCCCACCTGCTACCGGGAGCCTCATCCTCCTAATAGGCCATAGGGAGGGGCCCTGCTCCACCCCATGGTCAAGGGGAGAGGGCAGGCCCCGTTTGGCCCCGGCCCCAGGCCTGGCCCCATAATCCAGCCTTCCCACAGGATGCGAGGCCCTGCAGACCCCAGACTTGGCAGAACCTCCCTGCCCCGTCCCCTGTGGTTGCCCAGGGGTGGCCTCTCCTCGGGGCCATGAGCCCCTTTCCCTTCCCCCAGAAGTCAGAGGGGCTTAGGGAAGGGTCAGCACACCCTCCGGGTAACCCACAAATCAGTAACCAACGTGGCCTCTGCTTTCTCCCTCCCTGAGACCAACCGCAAGTTCTGAACTTTCCCCTCTTACGAGCACCCACCACTCTCCCCGATTCCAGTGCCTCACGACGAAGCGCCTGGGCTCTGGAAACACAGATCTGAATTCGAATCCCGAGCCCGCGACTTAGTGGCTGTGACATCTTGGACAAATATGTCACCTTCCCCCCCACCCGATTATTCTCATTTACAAAATATAGATAATAATGGAACTTACTTCAAAGGACTGTTACTAAGACTAACAGGTGTAATGAATATTGGGCCCTGTCATCCTAGATGTTGGGAGCCCTTAGAGACCTACCCCCAGGCTGAGCAGCGCCCCAGAGAGGTAGCGACATTTGCCTAAAGTCACATAGGCAGTTAGTGGCAAAGGGAATCTAGCTCTAGTTCCAGGCCTGGGCAGGGCTCGAAAGGGAGCCAGGGATGGGGCGAAAAGTCCTTACAGAGGGCTGCCCACGTGCCGGATGCCGAAGGTTCGGTGCCCGGGAGGACAGAGGCAGTCCCCCTTCTCACAGGACGGTGGCCGGAGTCAAGGAATCAGACACGTGCAGGTAGGATTCCGAAGTGAGCCGAGGGTGTGGACGGAGATGGGCAAGGTTCTGTGAGAGCACTGATCTGGGCCAGGGCTCAGGCCTGGCTCCCTGAGGATGAACAGGGGGTACAGAGGTAGGAGAATGTTCCAGAAGAGTGACCTGAGGACAAAGTCTGTGTGCGGGGGGGGGGGGGGGGGGCACAGTACATTCAAGAAAGCACAGAAAGGGAAGAGTGGGTGCCTGGAGAGACGCCGGGGTCCACGCCACCGGGACTGGGCCTTGCAGGTGTGATAAGGATTTGGGTCTTTATCCAGAGAGAAGAGTGGAAGGCTCTGGAAAGTCTCTCCTCAGGGGAGGGGAAGGTGTGGGACAGTGGCTGACCATGATCTTTGGCACCAAATGGCCTTCTGGCCGCAGTGTGGGGCATGAGTGAAGGGACCCAGGGAGGGTCCACAGAGACAGTCACCCAGGTGACTGGTGGCCATGGTTAGGAGCAGATGGACTCAAGGTATGTTTTGGTGGTAAAATCAAAGGATTTGGGATGTCCTGATGGAGAAGGAGGCACAGAGACAAAGTTCAGTCTCCTGACTTGTGCAGCGGGGTCGGCAGTAATGGTGGCCGAGGCCAGGCACGGGGCAGAGAACTGTGGGGCGTGGGTCTGGGGCAGCTGTGTTTGAGGGGCGGGGGAGGTGACGAGAGAGTTGAGGACAGACTTAGAGAGAGATCGAGAGTCTGCAGAATACACAATTCCTTCAAGAAGTTTCCTGGGGTGGGGGGAGAGGAGAGCGGCCAGGGGAATGAGGGACAAGGGGATGAGGTGGTTCGGTTTCTCGGGACAGGAAAGACTTGCAGACCAGCAGTAAGCAGCCTGGAGCTCGGAGGCTCACCCCAGTGCTGTCCTCTCCCCCCCGCCCCGCCTGCCCCCCAGATTCTGCTGCCTCTGGTGGCTCCAAACTGCGGAAGTGATTGATGATATGTAAACAGGAGGAAGCAATTAGTCTGTGCATGCCCGGCCATTAATAAGCCTCTTAGGTATTAATAACAACACCTCGGTTACCCTCCAGCCCTCCAACAAACATCCTGAGAGCAGCCAGAGACACCTGCAGAGAACTCTGAGCCGCCACATCCCTGACACTAAACGTGGGCTCCACTCGCAGGGGAGCCCCTCGCTTAGAGCCCACGGCGTCTTACTCGACGTACAATTCTAACAGCACTCGTGGTTTTGCAGTCCACATTAGAAGCCGCCGCTCAGGAGGTAGCTGGGACCTGGCAGGAGCCCAGCTGCAGAGAGAAGGTAGCCGGCAGCAAGGGTGGGGGGGTCCGGAAGGACATGGTCACACTAGGGAGACAGAGAAGCCCGGGGTCACATTGTCGACGAGGCCCTCGGTCCGCCACCGCTGGTCCTGGAGGCGCCTCTGTCCCACACTCTCCCGCCACCACCAGCTGGGACGAGGAACTCGTCTTGAAGTCCTTTCCCACATCAATATTCGAGGATGCTTTGTTCACAGGGATGATTCTGAGCCACCGAGCAAGGGCTACTAAGTTACATTCAGTATTTTCTGCTTAAAGAGGACTTTTTTTTTAATATTTTAAATTGTAAATTTTATTTTAAGTTTTTCCTACAGTTTCTGAAATATTCCCTTTTGCGGAAAGGGATTTTGTAATTGCCTAGTTAATTATCCGCTTCCCCAGTAGGCTAAAGCTGTGCGAGAACGAGGGCCACGTCCATGTGGCCCCAAAATCTTCACCCCAGCACCTGGCATGGCGCCCTGGGAGGCGCTTGGCACAGAGTTGTTGAATTAGTGAATTATCGATTAGTAAATTAACATTGGATACAGGGCAGGAGTCACTCAACGAATATATTATGACGTTCGATGTGGCCTATTTCTTGTTGCTTTTGTAATACAGCTACTAGGAAAAAAGTGAATTACAAATGTGGCGCGCACTCTGTTTGGATTCGACAGGTTTGTCTTGGGCTTTCCCGCCCCAGCTCTAGAGGCAAAGTACAAATTGTAGACACATTCCCCGTGTTCCGGGTGAATCTTTCCTATGTCGCGTGAGCTCCTTCCTCCCTCGTGTTGGGTGGGGGGGCTGCCTCCCCAGCCTGCGAGCACGTTCCTGGGCGGGATCATAGCTCCGGCGGAAGGCCAGCACCACCACGTTCCCTCCGTGCCCGTTACAACTCGGGAAAACAGGTGCAGTGGGCACGTCACAGATGGGAACACTGAGGCCCGCAGTGGGGAAGCCAATGAGCCTCATGCTAGGAATCCGGCTCTTCCTAAGACCTCCCAGGGCTCCAGCCTCCAGCCTGGGGACAAGGCAAGGTTTCTATATGCAGAGGTGAGGAATGGGCCCCCCTCCAGTCCCCTGACCGCAGAGGGAGAGAAGGGGCTGTGGGGCAGGCTTCTCTGCAGGAGTCGGGGTGAGACAGCCTGGGGCGGGGCAGGGGTCAGGATGGGGTGAACCACGAACCACTGCCCCCGCTCCGAGCACTCACACCCACCCACCTCCTGCGAGAGCATGTCTTCTACTTGTCCCCGAAGGGGCGCCCCGCGGAGTGCTTCCCTTGGGGGGTAGGACTGCCCAGAGCCAGCCGCACCCTCTCAAATACAGCAGCGCCTTCCCATCCCAGATCTCTTGATGGGTTGCCAAGCACACGTGCGCCTGTGAACTCACGTGAGCCTCACAGCAAGCCTTTGAGTTGGTGCACACCCTCATCACCCTCATCTAATCGGGGAAACTGAGGCTCAGCAAGGCGAAGTGAGAAGAACTGCTCCTGAGAGGGTATTTCTCCCAGGAAATGGAGAATGTCATGGGGCTTGTGTCATGCTCCCTACAACCTCCCTTCCTACTCCTGGACGGAAAAGTAAAAAAGGCACGGGTTGGGGGAGGAGCCGTGAAGTGGGGAGAAGGAGTCAGAGGCTGCCCTGCTTGGTCAAGTTCAGGTCTTCCCTCCCCATCCCCACCTTGCCTGTCCCGTCGGAGAGAGGTCCCAAGGTGCCCATGTGCTGGTGGGAGAAGGTGAGGGAAGCACTGTTCAGATTCACCCCTCAGAGAGTTAAGGTCAAGCCCACTTAGCAGAGCTGGCTAGCACGCCTGCACGGTGTTCCAGAAAGCAAGCGGGCCCGCAGCCCAGAAACAGCGGCCTCAAGCGCTTGGCCAGCGGGGTGTGGGACCCTTGGTTGGCTGCTCATTCATTCACTCACTCAGCAAACGCTCCCGCAGCACCCAGCCAGGACCCTCCATGGCCACTGCCCTCGAGGGGCTCAGAATCCAGTTGGGGAGGGGAGACAAGCTAACCACAACCATCCCAGTTCCCACCCATGCACCTCATGGGGCTTTCTGTTCCATCCCTCGGTCCCCACGAATCTCACTCTCCTTGCCTTTGAAATGGGGGAAAAGCAAGGATTGGAGGAGAGAAGGGTCGCAGAGTCTAGCCTGGGAGATGTGCTGCCGGGGACAGGGACACTGGGGAAGCTTTGCCCCTGCCCCCCCCCCCCCGGGGGGGTGCCCTTCCGGGCTGCCCTGCCTGCCTGACCACTCAGGAGAGGAGAGAAGGCACCATATGCCCAAAGGCTCTGCTGAGACACCTGTTTCTTTAAGAGAAGGGTCTGATGGCTTCTTCCCATTGACAGGCGGGCAAGTTGCTCCTTTGCCACACAGGACAGGCAGAGGGGAAATGGTGTGGGGGAGAGACCCGGGATGGGGCACATCGGGGCTGGGGCATCCTGGGAGTTTCAGAGGGCGAGGAGACAACCGAAAGCAAGTGGCTCTTACCCCTGGGAAACTCCGGTGAAATGCAGTTCTAATTTCACTAAAGAAGATTCGGAATATGGAGCAGACCCCTGACAGAGAACCACCCCTTATGCTTACGGAGTCCTTCAAGGAGTCTCCAGCTCCACCGGACTGCAATACGGGCAAAACCCAGGCTCAGCGGGCTCCATCTCGACCTGGAAATGCAGAACCCCAGCCCCCAGCAAAGCCTCCTCCCATCAGTAAATATTTCTGGGAGCCCCGGCTGGGATAGGCGATGCCCACGAGTGCTGGTGACTGCATCCTGCACCCTGTGTGGGATTTTCTGTCCTGCAGTGCACGCAGCCCCAGTGCCCCAGAATCGAGTTGCCAGCCACAAACCCTTCCATCTGAGGAGCCCTGCAGGGAGGTCTAGAGTCCTTGGAGCTGTGGCCGCTCTGCCACAGGCTTGCCCACACTGTGTTGTTATGAAAATGTTTGCATTAGCTGCCAACTTTAAATATTAGGAGAGAGCACATAAAAATTCCAGCTATAAAATCTCTCTTGAAAGCACAGAAAATCGGGTCCCCATCCCTACAGCAATGTGAGCTGGAGCTGGGGAGACCCCCCCTAATGGGTTTCATCAGGATGCCCACCTGTCTTATGTGGGCATTTGAGTTTGCCTCCATGGGTCTAGTCCGATCTGCTCCCTCTAAGCCCCACCTGCTTCACAGCATCCCTGAATAGCCTTTAGCTAGTGTCTGCTTGAATGCCTTTGGTAACAGGGGGCTTACTACATCTTTGAGGCAGTTGGTCTAAGCAGTTAGTGCTAGGAAACTAATTTGAGCTACCTTCACCCCTTCTATAACTAAGAAAGATGCCCGGGAAAGAAGTGGGTTTTAGAGTCCACTGGATGTGGATCTGAGCTCCTCTCTAGCATTTAACCAGCTGTGTGATGTAAGGCAAACGATGCTCTTTCTTCACTTCAGTTTCCTTGGCGGCACCTCCGCTGCAGGACTGTGCGAGGCTCAAAGCAGAGCAAGTTTACAAAGCGCCTAAAGTAGGGTCTGGCACGCCGTCCCCAAATGGTCTTGATCATTCTATGTAACCTCCAGCCAGGGGTCCAACCAACTCTTCCCAGTGAGCTCAGGGGCTGGGAGTGCAGTTGGAGCTAAGCAAAGGTCTGTGCCAGTTAAGGCAGAGTCCCAACTTGTCCCAGGGGATACCCACACTTTGAGGGCCAGCCCCCCAGGAGCTGCAGGTCTCTTACCTGCCTCCTAGACAGCTTGGCCCTCCAGGTGCTCAGGTGGTAGGCAGGGCCCTGGGAGGGAGCCCCCACATCCCTGCCGTCTGCACACAGCCGGTAGCCTTCCCAGGAGGGGATCCCTACTCCTGGGAATGGAACTGGAGGTGGGGGGAGTCAGGGGAGGGAAAGGCAGGGAGTGGTAATCACCATCAGCCAGGAACACCTGCCCTTACTGGCAGTGTGCCTGGCAGTATGCTGGACCCTTCTCTGAGTCCTTGAATAGGATTCTCCTAACGACTCTAGCACACGGAGACGGTCATTCCCGTTTTACAGATATGGAAGTTGAGGCTCAGAGAGGCTAAGAAACATGCCCAAGGCCACACAGCCAGGATTTAAAACCCTGTATGTCTGGCGCTGAGCCTGCGCTCGGCACCACTGCACTCTACTGCTCCCTAAACTCGGGGTGCCTTCTTCGTACCCAGTCATTAGGCCGCGGGAAGGGAGGGGAGAGAGTTTTCACCCTCAAGTGCTTCTGAATTGGTCTCTGAGCCTCTGCCCGGGGACTAGTGAGGGTGCATCCAAGTGTGTCACTGCGCGAGGCCCTTGGGGCGCGTGTGTCTGAGGGTCATGCGTGATGAGCGTGAGTGTGCGGGAGGACGCCTCGCCTCTGCGTGAGTGTCCACGCGGGGGCTCCCCCGGTGGTCCGCGCGTCCCGGTGTCGCGGGGAGCGTCCTGCCCTGCCCGCAGCTCGGCGCGCGGTGGCTCCGAGTCCATGTGCGGACGTGGGGCGCGGGGCGCGCGCCGCCCCCCGAAGGTGCGGGCGGGTGAGTGCGAGCGTGCGCCCGTGCGGCGGCGGGGTCCGCGGGCCGGTGTCCGCCGTGCGGCTCCGTGTCCCCCACCCCCACCCCCGCCTCGGTGCTGATTGGCTCGGCGCCGTGACGGGCCGGCCCCCGCCCGGGGCGGCGGCGGCGGCGGCGGCGGCGGGCGCGGGTGCCCGCGTGTGCGCTGTGTGCCGGCGTGTGCGCCGGGGTGTGCGCCCGGCCGCCGGGTGTGCGGGAGAGCGAGCGAGCGCGCCGACGCGCCGGCCGCTGCGGCCGAGCTGGAGGGTGCGCGGCGCCCCCGCCCGCCCGGCCCGGCCATGGCCATGGCCCCCGCTCGGGGCCGCCTGCCCCCCGCGCTCTGGGTCGTCACGGCCGCGGCGGCGGCGGCCACCTGCGTGTCCGCGGCGCGCGGCGAAGGTGAGCGGCGGCGGCGGCGGGGCGGGGGCGGTCGAGGGGCCGGGGCGCGGCGCTGCCCGAGGCTCAACTTCCTTCCCCTCCACCCTGAGCGCCAGAGGGGCTGGGATCCCCGGGCTGGGGGCGGGGGTGGGGGTGGCAGGGATGGCACCGCGGGAGAGACCCGAGGTCAAGGGACAGCGCAATGGAGATGGGGACAGGACTTGGGGGATAGGGACCCGAGGGCTTGAGGATGGGGGACAGAGGCCCCCCTGGGTCTGGGGAACAGGGAGGGAGGATAGGACTGAGGGATTTGGAGCTGGGGAGGGGAACTGAGGGTTGGACACTGGGGATGGGGGAGCAGGAGGGGGGGGACAGAAGACAAGAGAAGGTATAGAGGAGAGAGGGGACAGAGCAGGGGACAGGACCAGGGGACCTGGCAGGAACATAGGACAGAGAGCAGAGGGACACAGGGATGCGAGGTGAGGTTCAGAAGGCTGAAGAAGAGGGCAGGGGTGGCTTTGAGAAAGGGGACCAAGAACTAAGGAAGGAGAAGCAGAGAGCAGGACCAGGTTGCGGGAAGCGGGTGAGAGGAGCCATGAGTGAGAGTCTTAGGTGGGAGGGCTAGCCGGCTGGGGAAGTCATGGCTGGAGAGGAGGGGCAGGAGGGTGGCCCTGGGAGGAGGGGACAGTGAGGAGCAGGCCAAGGGGCTGAGGCAGGCAAAGCCCTGGAGAGCAGGTCTTGTCCAGGGGCAAGACTGGGGCAATCCAGTCACTCGGGGAACCCAGGGGTGGGGGGCAGGAGCAGGAGTGTGGCCTGAGCAGTCAGGACAAAAAAGGTCTGGGAGGCGACCTCCTGGCGGTGGGAGAGAACAAGGAAAGCTGGGCAGAGACACCCATCAGGGTCCCCCAACACCCGGCGCCTCTCATCCGCACGCATGCACAGACGTGTGCACACACACCCACACGCATACAGTTAGCCCCACTGACGTCCTCGTCCAGCCCGGATGCCACCCTGGGTTGTGTTCTGCACCCTGCCTCCCATCCCCCAGGATCAGCTCTGCTCCTGCAGCTCTGCCCAGAGGAGGCCCGACGTGGTGCTCTGGGCAGGATCCAGGGGCTGGGGTCCTGGGTCAGAGCTGTGTGCCCACCTCGGCAGGATGAACTTCTTGCTTCTGCGAGGGAGCAACCTCCAGAGCTGGTTTCCCTCATCCACACTCAGCTACACCGAAGATCCGCCCCCTCACACACGAACAGCTTGGAAACGCAGCCGTCCCCGAAAGCACACGTGCACACATGGACTCACATCAGGATTTACACACCAGGCCTGTAGAGACTCACATGCACGGACAGCGCCCCACCTCCAGCAGCGCCCACAGTCAGACACATAGAAGTGCGGCCAGGACACATGTGCGTGGACACGCCTGTGCACGCACACTTGCATGTCCAGAGGCACGCCCAGGAAAACAGGCCCAGCCCTGGGCGGATACTCTCTATATAAGAAGACCCTCAAGCTTGCATTCATGGCGGCGGAAATGCACGCGCACATAATAAATGCTCGTGTAGACGAACTCATAGTCTCCAGGGGACGAGGGACTATGGCAGGGGAGCTGAGAGGTGAGGTGAGGTGGCAGGCAGAGCTGGGCCAGCTGGGGTGGCTGGGGAGCGGGCACAGGTTCCTGGGACACCAGAAGAGAATTGAGGTGGGGGCCCGGTGAGTCGGGAAGAGGGCACGATTGGGGCACAGGGGCCTGGGGGCTCCCGGGTTTGGGCTGGGGGCGGGGGACCGTTTCTTACCAGCAGGGTGCTGTGCGGTCCACATTGGGGGTCTGGGCTGTGGGCCATGCACCCTCAACTCCTCGCTTCAGTTATCTTCTTCAGGAAGGAGGCAGCACCTTCCGGATTGGCAGACTGGCGTCCCCCAGAGCCCCCTGGGAAGGTGACTTGGAGCAGAAGACAGGCTACCGGCCTGAGAGAGAGGATATGTCCCGGGAGGGGACAGCAGCTGGGGAAGGGGCAAGGTCCACAAAAGGATCTAGGCGGGGATGTCTTGGTCCAGGGCAGAGGGAGGCATGGTCCGAGGGCCGGTCCTTGCCTGTCTGGCCAGTGCGGCAGGGTACCCACAGCGGGGCGGGGGTTCTGCAAAGGCCAGCCCTCCCTCCGGAAGGACAGGAGTCCCTCCCCGCATCAGTCCTGGGCTGGTGCAGTGCCAGGATTGGCCCGGGAGACCATGGGTGCTCGGGGAGGGGTATCCGCTCCCAGCCGGGCTCCTGAAAAGTGGCAGTGCCCCAGCCTGGCCGGGTGCCCCCCTGCCAGGTCCCTCACGGGGCAGGAGAGGGCCCCACACCTGCAGCGGTGCCCCCCAAGCCCCACCAGGCCCAAAGCCCCTTATCATGCTCTGGTGTGGATTCTCTACCACTTTGGGGTGATCGCCGAGGCGTTCGCATCCTGGCCGACGTCCCCCGGCCACCCGGATTCTCCAGCCTCACCATCATGCACTGCGTCCTCGGGGAATGTAAATCAATTTAAGTATTAGTCTCAGTGAAATGGAATGGGGGAAGGTGACGGTGCTGGAGAAAAAAAGAAATCGCATAATGCTTTCCACAGTGGAACGGGAAAGGCTTAGGAATTATCTGTGCCTCTCAGAGCAGGAGAGGGACCCGTTTGATCTCCCAGAACAGCCCGGGCGGGTAGGCCCGAGAGGGAGGCCTCCGGACATCTTGCAGATGAGGAAACTGAGCACAGGGGCTAAGTGATTTGCTTCACTGAAGGCCTCAAGAGGCCACGAGTCCAGTCCTCCCGCTGGCAGACGGGGAGACAGGCCCAGACAGGAGAACTGACTTCGAGGAAGGCACACAGACCTACAGGCCAGGAGTGCAAGAGAGCGGGAGAGAGCCCAGGCCGGGTGACAGAAGGGTCTGCATTTCCAAGGGGCCGCAGGGGGAGGGGGCCTCATGCTGGACTTGTCTCTAGGCCCGAAGCAATCTCCTGTGGGCCCGGAGTTTCCCGGGACAGGCACGTGCTGGGTCTCCTCCCCAGCCCCCCATGAGAGGGCATGGGAGGTGGGGAGAAGGGGGACAAAGGGAGAGGAGAGGAGGGCAGGGACAGGGAAGCGTCTGGAAAGAGTTGGATCAGGCAGCCTATAGCTCTTCCCGAATCCGATAGCATCGACTTTTGACTTATCTTTGGATTCTCCGAGCCCCCGTGCTGGCTGATCGAGAATCAGCCACGGATGTGGTGAGGTTTCCCCAGGTGGGAAGGGCCTGGAAAGTGGGGTCAGCTGGCTGCTGCCCCAGGAGTCCCGGCGCTCCAACGAGGAGGAGTCTAAGTGGTGGGCATTTACGCTGACCGCCCTGGGGTAGGGTAGGGTGGAGCTGCGGGCCCTCCAGCTCCGAGACCCCATCTGGAATGTGGGTTGGAATGGGGGAGCCCACAAGTCCCCTGTCCCCGTCCTCGCCCCGGACTAGGCTCTGCTGGTCTGGGGGAAACTGCAGTGCGGCCCCCTCCCCCTCCCACCAGCCAGCAGGAGGAGAGAGCTTGCCTGACCCAGTTTTCTCTCCATTGCCTGAGAGGGAGGGAGGGAGGCGGGAAGGTTTCTCTGCCTGCGCCCCTGGCATGGGGCCGGCTGGGGAGGGGAGATCCTTCCGCGGACACTGGCTCCATCCCCTGATCCCACCTGACCCCTGGGGACCCGGGGAGGAGGACAGAGGCCCCTCCCCTGGTTCCGCAAGCTCTCTCCACCTGCCCTCCCCTCTGGGGCCCCTGACGGTGGGGTGGGAGGCTAAGAGGAGGGAGAAAATCAGCAAATAAGAGCATCCTCACTCCAGCGTTTCCTGAAGACACTTGTCTCCATCTTTGAGGGGCAGGCGCCGAGCTATGCAAATTTCAGGCAGAAGGACAGCCGGCCTCCCTGCAGAAAAGTTCCAGGAGGGCCCCCGGGCGTTCATCCTCTGGACCCTACCCCAGGCAGCCTGGGCGAAAGCCCGTGGTTGCAGGCAGGGAGAGGGGGTCCATGGAAGAGAGCGTGAAACGGGAAGCATTGGGAACGTGGAGCTCTCTCGTACTCCCATCACCAGATAGATCCAACGGAGAGGGGCCCAGAGAGGTGAAGGAACTCACCCGAGGACACACAGCAGTTGAGATTCAAACCCCAATGTCTTAAACAGTTTAGCACGCCTTCATCACCTTACAGTGAGTGGGTAGGTCTGAGGGACAAGGAGAGAGGCGGGGGGCAGGACTTTGGGAAAGGAAATTGGCTTTAATAAGGCAGAGACTCCAGGCTTTCCGGTTTACTCTCTAGGTGTTATTATCCCCATTTTACAAGGGAGGAAACGGGGGCAGAGAAGCCAAGGTCAACTGCTACTATGTAGCCGCACGGCGATCTGAGCCCAGGCATGTCTGGCTCCAAATGCAAGGTCTCCTCTGTGGTGTCGTTGAGACTTTGTGGGGTCCCCTTTGCGGGTCTGGCTTAGAATAGACTTGCCTTTCGGGCCAGCGCTCCTTCCCGGCCGTGGTGACTTGCTCTCAGGTTCTCTTTCCTGGGCTCAGGCTGCTGGGGCTGGTGGTGCTGTCGGCGGTGGCCTCCGCGGGTGTTCTGGACGCCAGCCCAGCCGGCTCCCCGGTGGGGCTCCAAGCACATTCCTGAATGTCCCCGAGGCTCAGTGTCTTCACTGGTCACACGGAGACAGGAGTCATGACCTCGCGGTGGCCGTCGTCGTGCGGGGAATGGAGGAGGCGTCTAGAGCGCCCCTCGCAGAGCTCCGTGCACGGGAGGGCCCAGAGGCAGCACTTCCTGCTCTGGGGCCCCCACATCAGGTGTGCTCAGAGGACGTAGTAGGTGCCAAGCATCTCCCGAGGGACACTGGTCATTGCCGAGCTGGGGCTGGTCCTGCCGCGGGAGGTATGACCTCGTGGGGCAAAGCTTGCTGGGTGCTTTGGAATGCCATCGTGTCCCATGAGCGAGACGAGGATGAGGCTGTCTTCAAGACAGCCTATGAGGCAGGACCCACCGTCATGCCCATTTTTCACAGGAGGAAACTGAGGCTGGGGGGGGAGGGCGGGAACTTGCGCAGGGACACACAGCCCTACGTGGCAGGGCTGGGAATCTGGCCCGGGCCTCCTGGACTCCTGAGCCCATCTCTTAGCCATCCCACTGCATTGCCAACCAGGGAAGCCCGGCCCTTGGGGCAGCTGGTGTTGCGGGGGTTTGGAAGGTCACATTTGGGCCGAGGTGGTGGGCGATGGCTTCAGGCAAGAGGGACAACTTGAACCGGGCCCCGAAGGAGAGGGGAAGTGAGGCAAGGAGCTGGCATGTTCGGGGCGGAGAGCAAACCCGCACGGCCAGGTTGGGCTGCGCTGTGGGACCGGAGAAGGGTGTCCTAGGGTCTGATGCTCTCTCCTCTCCTGTTTTACAGTGAACTTGCTGGACACGTCCACCATCCACGGAGACTGGGGCTGGCTCACATATCCGGCTCACGGGGTAGGTGACCTGCAGGGGGGCCCGTGTCATCCTCTGTGAGCAGAGAAAGGCTGTGTCTCACGGTCTTACTGTCCGATCAAAAGGAAGCAGAAGCCCAGAGAGGTGAAGAGACTTAACCCGAGGCCACACAGCAGTTAGAAACAGAGCTGTCGATTCCTTCCCTCTCTTCCTCCCTCCCTTCCCTCTCCCTCCACCTCCCTCTCTCCGTCCCTTCCTTCCTGTCTCCCTACCTTCCTACCTTCCTTCCTTCCTTCATGCAGACCCCTGGGATTACAGAACCAACCCCGATACGGAGCTCCCGATTCTTAAGTCTAAGGCCCAAGGTGTGGAATCCTTACGTCTGTGTTCTGGGCCTACAGATCCGCGATGGGCCCGAGCCAGGCCTTTCACCCCTTCGGAATCGGCCCCCTCCCTCGTGCCCTGCCTCCAGCAGGAGCCGCCTGGGCCCCTGTTGTGCTCACCGCCAGAATCATCTGGGTGGGACCTGCCGGCGGCCGCTGCAGCCAAAGCCACCGGGCCCCTCCGGCCTCTGTGGTGACCCTGGGCTGAGCCCGTCAGGGGTCTGGGGGCCCCGGACTCTGGCAGTACCCCTGCCATGCTCCTGGGGAGTGGGCGTGGCAACCGCAGGGCATCCTGGGCCAGGCCCTCCGCCCCTCGTATCCAGACCCCGGGGGGTGGGGGCGCATCCGTGAGCCCGGCGAGGTCCGATCTGCCACTGACCAGCCGGACGGCCCTGGCGGTCGCCACCTCACTCCCCGATGCTCAGTTCCCGTCTGTGGCAAGATGGGCTTGTGACGACCTCGTGGGCTTTGCCGTCAGGCTGAGGGGAGGTGACACCTGGTCCTGGCGCCGTGCCTGGCACCTGGGGAGCCTCATGGAATGTACTGTCACTGTCATTGTCATTAGCGTGTGTGACGGTCCTGTGTCACACACATTTCCTCCTGCAGGCACGCTCAGAAATGCACACACACGTCCCTGCCAGACACAGGCGTGTCACATACACGTGACCTCTTTCGTGAATGCCGGCTTCCACGGCTCTGGAGACAAGGGTAATGATATTAATGATGGTGACAGTGACATCGAGAGTGAATATTTGTGAAGGGAGTGGGAGTATTTCTTCAGTTTTCATCCGGGCCATTTGTGGCCTGTGGCTGGGGGGCGGGCTGGAGCCCCTGGGATTCTCCGGGTGGCAGGAAGCCGAGTCCACGGCCATCAGCCCCCATGCTCCAGGCCTCAGGGAGTGTCACAGCAGGCCCCATGGGCCCAGGAACCAGGAGGGAACCCCTTTCTGCCTGAGCAGCTCAGCCCTGCCTCCGGGCAAAGGCTGGGTGCTCAAGGTGTCTCTTTACCTCCCTGGGCCTCAGTTTCTCCCTGTGAAATGCTCCTGTGTGTGCCCCAGGTGGCTGCCTCCCAGGGGTGAGCAGGGTGGGAAAAGGCTCGAGAGAGCGAGCCAGCTCTGGCAATGGCAGGGGGCTGACCCTTGAGTAGGTGACCGCCGGGCCGATGGCTGGGTCTGCTTTTCCCCTGAGACCCAGCAGCCAGGAAGGAGTGGGCCCGGCCCCAGGTTGGCTCTGGATGTCTCTGTCCCTCTGTCTCCTCAGAGCTCAGGACTTGGTGTTTAGAGTAACAAGGAATTGTAAGGATTTTAAGGTGGGGAGCACGGCCGGACTTGTGTTTTCACTGATCGTGCCGGAAATCTAAGATTCCTTTGCTTGCAGGGTGCCGTAAAGCCTGGCTCAGAGTTATCTTATCTTGTTGGGGAATTAGAACAAATAACGTATATTCACAAAGCTCTGAATGGTTCACAGACATGATCTCATTTAACCCACACAACCAATCCTGGGAGTAGGGACGGCCATCCCATTTCACAGATGAGGAAGCTGAGGCTTGGAGCAGCCAGGAATAACTCGCCCTCCACGAGTTCCCAAAGAATGGACTCAAACTCCAATCGCTTGGGCCCGGAGTGTGCGTTGAGTCCCCTGTCTTCGCTTTAGTCTATGACCTCATCGTGAGAGCGTGGGAGGCCCTCCAGCGTTGTCTGCTGAGCAGGGGACCACCTTCCATCTTTATGGGGGCTGGAGACCGGGCTTGCCTGGCGGGGAAAGAAGGCTGGGTGAGATCCCTGGTTCCCTCTAGACCTTGAACCTGGTCCAGGCTAGCAAGTGAGGCATGCAGGGCCCCGCGTCCAGGGGATCCCGGGAGGTGCCTGGCAATCTTTTGTTTCATGAGCTTTCCAGGGGATTCTCCTGCCCAGCTGGCTAGGGAGCCTGTGGTCGTGGTCCTTGAGGCTCCAGGAGGTTCCTCTGATTCTGAAGGCTCTTAGACAGCCTGGGAGCAAGGGCCATGCAGGGCTGTGTCCAGCATCAGCAGAGTGACTGGATTGTCAGCCAAGGGTGCACAGCCTAAAGGCCAAGGGTGCTGCTGGGTCTGGACGAGCCCGTACTCTGCAGGTCACACTCTAATCGGTGTGACCCAGGCGGGTCACTTACCTGGCCGCCACCTCCCCGTTTATCACACGGGAATGATCACAGAACCTGCTCTGTGCAGTTGTCATCAATGAGGATGCACGAAAGGGACATTTTCCTGATGAGAAACCCGAAGCTCTGGGAGGTTAAGCCACTCTGCTAAGGTCGGGGGACATCTGGCCCAGGACGCAGGCTCTCCATCAGGCCGTACCCCTCCCTTCACAGGCTGGGACCCGTTCCATAGCTTCTGGTGAATTAGCAGGCACTAAGCAGCGCTGCCTTAGATGAGAAGCCCATTCTGTTGTCCCCCCCAATCCTCAGCAGCCCCTGGAGTAGGCGGGAGGGGCAGGCATCAGCCAGCCCGTTTCACATACGAGAAGCACAGGCTTCAGAGAGGGGAGGGGAGGTCCCCGGGGCTGCACAGCTGGCTCAGTGCATTCTGCTCCAGACAGAGGATAGAGTTGCAGAGCAGTGGCGGGGGTTGGAGGAGGAGGGCCCCAGGCCTCGGGGGGGGGGGGGGGAGGGGGGACAGGGTGCCCAGGTGGAGAACACGGCTCATTCCATCCTTGCCCCGGCCCCCAGGAATTCGCGCCACTCTGGGCGTCTGCAGCAGCCCCTGGGGCTGGCAGGGCGAGGCCCGGCCGTTGGCATTGGTAGAGCGGCTGGAGCAGACTCACATGGAGCCGATTAATTTATCCAGGTCCCTGGCAGGAAACAGGGAGCAGCTGGCTGGCTCTTTGGTGCTCCATTAATTGTGACAATGACTTTAACCCCAGATGTGACACAGCACTGCCCAGAGGCCCTGGCTGCAGCGTGGGGTTCAGGGGGGTCCTTCTGGGGTAGGGGGTGTAGGAGGCGTAAGCTTTCAGGTGAGGCCGGCACACCCTGGACCTCTTCCCCAGGGGTCCCCGGAGGCAGGCGCAGGTGGGCTGGGAAGATGCCGCCAGGCCGGCATCAGAACAGGCCCGTGCCTTTGGTGCCCTGCTGTGCCAGGCCCCAGCCAAGCACTTGGCAGCCTACTTCTCCTTTCATCCTCTGAAGCCTCGCTGCAGTGCGCCTGTCCGAGCCCCATTTTACAGATGCGGGCACTGAGGGTTGAGACCACATGCCGGCCAAGATAAGATGAGATGGAGGGGCTTTTGTCAGGAAAGACTTGAGACCCACGTGGTCCCCATTCCAGCTCTCGCGGGTCACTCAGAACCCCCCAGATTCTCAGAGCATCACGGGAAGTGGTTTTTACCTCCCCCATCCCTCTTAAGCAATAGGATCTCTCGTTCAAGGACAATTGCACATAGAGGCCCAAGAGAGAAGAGTAAGGCATTGCACCTCCGGCCAACCCAAGGCAGGGACCCAGAGCTCATCCTCTCCATCTGCACTCAGCCTCCAGCTCCTCCTCAGGGCTCTCAGGGGTCCACGGAACTCAGCCCGCTGTGACTGCTCCCGGCCAACCAGCATTCTGCATTGAGGAAACTAGGGCCCAGAGAGGAACAGGGACTTGCCCAAGGTCACAAGGCAGGTTAGAGACCAAGAGGTCTTGACCTCTCCAGTCCCGGTTCATTTCTCGGCACTGGGTCTTGCATGTGAATCCTCTGTGGCCGAACGGGGCTATCTGGAGCTCGCCGAACATTCTTATTCTCCCCGGCCTCTCGGGGGCTCTTCCCTCCCATCCCTACGACAGCTTCCTGCTTCAGCCTGCAGGAAGTTTTCAGCACCCCCTGGACGCCCACCCCCTTTGGCCTGGAGCCCTCCACCACCTTGTCTGATGGACTGTGAGGCGCTCAAGGGGAGGGAGTATTTCTGGAATGTTCCTTCCTTTCTTTTTAAAGTTGCGGTAAAATGCATATAACATTTACCATCATCGCCACTTTTTAAATCTACAGCTCAGTGGCATTAAGTACATTCCCCGTGTTGTATGACCGTCCCCACCGTCCATCTCCAGAACCCTTTCCACCTTCCCAAACTGAAGCTGTGTGTCCGTGAAACACCGGCTCACCATTCCCCAGTCCCCCAGCACCTGGCCACGGCCATTCCGTTCTCTGTTTCTGTGGCTCTCAGGACCTCATTTGAGCGGAGTCGTACAATGTGTGTTGTTTCTCAGCTGGCTTATTTCACTTTGCGTAATGTCCTCAAGGGTCACCCGTGTTGTATCGGGCATCTGAATTTCCTTCCGTTTTAAGGCTGATACTGTCCCATTGTTTGGATACCCCATATTTTGTTTATCCGGTCATCTAACGATGGACACGTTTGGGTTGTTTCTACCTTTTGGCTACCGCGAATAAGGCTGCTGTGAACTTGAGTGCGTGCATATCTGTTCGAGGCCCTGCTTTCAGTTCTTTTGCGTGTAAACCCAGAAGTAGAATCGCTGGGTCACAGGGTAGGTCTATTTTTAACTTTCAGAGGAAAGCTCCACCCTGGTTCCCAGAGCAGCTGCTCGTCTTACTCTCCCGCCAACAGGGCACACGCCTTCCAGTTCCTCCACATCCTCCCTGACCTTTGTTATCTCCTGTCGTTCAGATAATCGCCATCCTCGTGAGTGTGTAGCGTCTCTTGTGGTGGTTTTGCTTTGTCTTTCCCTAATGATGAGTGACAGTGAGCATCTTTTGGTGGATTATTTGACCATCTGTGTATCTTTGGAGAAAGATCTATTCAAGTCTTTTGCCCGTTTTTCAATGGGGCTGTTTGGTTTTTTGTTGTTGAGTTGTAGGAGTTCTTTATATATTCTGGCTATTAATCCCGTATCAGACACATGATTTGCAGGTATGTCCCTCCCATTCTGTGGGTGGGTTGTCTTATACTCTGTTGATCGTGTCTGATTTATTTCTGAATCACTGATGCCTGGCCAGCAGCTGGCACAGAAGCCACCACATTCAACTTTCCCACGTCCTGGTACTCCCTTGCTGAAGGATTTGGGCATGGTCAGGTCCATGCATTAGAAAGGTCCCCCTGGCAACTGATATGGAAATTGGACCCGTGGGCTCCCTAACTTAGCCACGCACACGCCCAGACTCCTACCCTGGGAGTGTTTGGAGCTGCCATGTGGACACAAGGTTGGGTTTTGTAGCCTTGGCATCAATTCTGGTCCCGGCTCCACCACTCACTAGCTGGGTGACTTCAGACACGGGGCTCAGACCTATTTCATCACCGGTAAATCTCAGGAGGATGCAGCACTCTGTGGGATCACATCCCGCAGTGACGGTCCAATAGAAAGAAGGTCGGCAACCCAAGGGTGGAGAACATTCGGTCCTCTTCCCAGGGATGCCCCCAGCCCCTCGCATGGGGCAAGGGTGCCTGGCAGGAGGGGGCGGGGTGCTCACGCTCATTTCAGCACTGCGCCCTCTCTGCCCGCAGTGGGACTCCATCAACGAGGTGGACGAGTCCTTCCAGCCCATCCACACGTACCAGGTGTGCAACGTCATGAGCCCCAACCAGAACAACTGGCTACGCACGAGCTGGGTGCCCCGCGACGGTGCCCGGCGCGTCTACGCCGAGATCAAGTTCACCCTGCGTGACTGCAACAGCATGCCCGGCGTGCTGGGCACCTGTAAGGAGACCTTCAACCTCTACTACCTGGAGTCGGACCGCGACCTGGGCGCCAGCACACAAGAAAGCCAGTTCCTCAAAATCGACACCATTGCAGCAGACGAGAGCTTCACGGGTGCCGACCTGGGCGTGCGGCGCCTTAAACTCAACACAGAGGTGCGCGGCGTGGGCCCCCTCAGCAAGCGCGGCTTCTATCTGGCCTTCCAGGACATCGGCGCGTGCCTCGCCATCCTGTCTCTCCGCATCTATTACAAGAAGTGCCCCACTATGGTGCGCAACCTAGCCGCCTTCTCGGAGGCGGTGACAGGGGCCGACTCGTCCTCGCTGGTGGAGGTGCGGGGCCAGTGTGTGCGGCACTCGGAGGAGCGGGACACACCCAAGATGTACTGCAGCGCCGAGGGCGAGTGGCTGGTACCCATCGGCAAGTGTGTGTGCAGCGCGGGCTACGAGGAGCGGCGGGATGCCTGTGTGGGTGAGCGCGCCATGCGCGGGCGGGCGGGCTCGGTCCGGCGGGGGCTGCCGGGGTGTGGGGGGGCGTCGCGGGCGGCAGGCATTGGGGTGGGGTCGCAAACAGCATCTGGGAAGATGGGTGACCCTCCGGCCTTTCTGGGTCCACATGTATACCAGGCGGTGCGTGCACGTGTGTTCGTGTGTGTGCGTGTGTGTGTGCGCGCGTGTGCAGAGTGTGGAGGAGGGAGAAGAGAGGGAGACGCACTACAGCCAGGTGCTACCCTCTGTGGGCACTGTGGTGACATCCCTCTGAGGACAGCTGCAGGACCGGGCACCCAGCTGCCCACATGCCTGCGGCGGGGGGGGGGGGAGGGGGGGGGCAATACCATGAGCTCACTTACGTCAGGCATCGTTTTAGGCACTTTTCACATATTAAGTCGTTGAGTCCCCAGAGCTACCCTAGGACATAGAAGCTACCGTTATCCTGGCTCTGTAGACGAGACTGAGGCACAGAGAGGCAAAGTAACTTGCCCAGGGGTGCACAGCTAGGAAGCGGCAGAGCTATGATTTGAGCCCAGAGTCTGGCTCCGGAGTCCATCCTCAAAGCCACTAAACTTATGTGGAGTGAAGGGAAGGGGCGGCAGTGCCCGGGTGCAGGGGTGCAGCAGGGGGCCTCTGGGTGCAGGCAGGGGCGCCCAGGGAGCCCTGTGTAGGTGGCCCGTGTCTGGGGGGATCTTCCCCAGGGACCTGTGGGAGAGGACAGCCAAGGTCCTTGAGAACGGGAAGGCCGAGGATGGAACAGCATGACCCCTGTTCCCGTGAGTGCTCGGGTTCCCACGCTGGAGACCAGGAGCAGGGCCCGGCCCCCAGGCGGCGTGTGTGCGCGTGGGCGTCACACTCGCACTGTGCCCGTGTGGGGGCGGAGTAGCCAGCCATCCCAGGCACCGGGGACACCGCGAGAGTTGGTTGGACCGACAGCTCGTGCTGCAGCTGGTACCGGTCTCGGCCGGCGTGCCCTCTGCCCTTCCCTGGCCTCCCCCGGGGGCCGGACACGTGGCTGCTCATCCACTCAGAGCATAGTGAAGCCTGCTGTTGGGACCACAGGTGCTCCTGGGGGAGGAGGCCGTCCCTATGCAGGGATCAGAGAGGCGGGGGCCTGGACCCAGATAGGACGTGGGACGGGGCCTGTCCCCTCGGCCCCACGCAGGCAGAAAAGACCCCTCGGTGCGCACAGGACGGAGCAGGGAACAGGCCGAGAATTTCCGGTGGCGCTCAAGGCAGTCGTCGGGATCAGGACCCTCCATCCAGCCACCAGGCCCCTTCCAGCACCTCTCTGGGGCTTTCTGGTTTCCTCAAGAAGTCCTTCACGCTCCCAACTGCTACGAATCTTCACCTCTCAGGGACCCTAACCCCCAAAGCACCTTCTGTGACATTCACCTGTTTCTGGACTTGTTCTGCCCCCCGTGGCCGCATTTATCGGGCTCCCAGGCTTCTGGCCTCCCCTGGTTCCCGTCACAGCCATCCCCGTACTTCTCAGCTCCCCGCTGCATGATAACCACCATCCCTGTTGCCTTTACGGCTCACACAGGGAGGCTCACACATCAACTCGTTTGCTCCCTGGAGCAAGGCAGGTCTTACAGATCCATTTTACCAATGGGGAAACTGAGGCTCAAGAGGGAGCGTCGCTGCACAGGCCTCACAGCTCGTGAGAGGTGGAGCTGGGACTGAGTCGGGTCTGTCTTGCTGGGAGCCACGTGTAGGTATTTAACCCACCCCTGGCCCAGCCCGACTGCTCTCCCCGCCAGAGCTGGCTGCCAGCGTCCCCTCCTTCCGATGGGGACAATAAAGCCCCTTAGCAACAGTTTTCGAGTGTTTGCCATGTACGGGGCACACTGATAAGCCCCTCGTCCTCGTCAGGGCAGTTACTCATTCTGTTGAGCATCTAGTGTGTCCCAGGCACGGGATTTAGGCATTCAGGGAGTTCACACACTTTCTCATGCTTACAAAAGTCCTGTAAGTGAGGTAGCATATCCCCATCTTACAGATGCAGTAAACTGAGTCCTTCAACCTAAATCGCAGAGTAGGTCTCTGATCCCGGGCTGGCTCCCTCCAGAGCCGTGAACGGCTTCCTCTGTCCACAGAGCCCCCTACCAGACCCCGCTTCCCTCCTCCCTGGGGGGGCAGCAGAACAGCCCTAAGTGGTACAGCACAGGCCATAATAATCAGGCCAGCTGGTCAGTGGACACCTGCTCAAGGTCAGCCGCTGACCCCAATGCCGGGTTTAGCCCACAAGCGCAAGTAAGCCACTTGTCTATGGGACACCCTTCCCTTGGGAGGGAGACTGGTCCTCCCAACGGTGGGGTCCAAGGTCTCGGGTCCTGCGCTGGCCTCCTTGTTTGACGGGGGTGGGAAGTGGAGCCTAGAGAGGGAATGTGTCTTGCTCCAGGCCCCACAGCGAGTCAAGGGCAGGACTCCGGGTAGAAGCTCCCAGGTCCGGAGCAGCAGCACCTTCCCAGGGCTGGGAGAGGCTGGAGCCATTCCCATTGCCTGGCAGCATTGGCGCAGTAATAAAAAAATAATAAAGAAATGCCAAAGCGGGGTTAGGAAATTGCAGCATATTTTGAATTTTACATTTAAGTCACAATACAACATAATTATGCCAGTTGCAAGATAAATTACAGGTTTTATAAAAAATATTAATTCCTAATGCACTGCAGGCAGAGGGGTTTGGGGACCGAATGCCAGGGCCAGTCACACGAGGAGAGACTTTTCTCACCCCTGGGACTGGGTTTCTGGAACTGTCTGTGTAGCGTCCTTGGGAGAAGCAGCAGGGCTCTGACACTGAGCCCCTCCACAGATGGGAGGCCCTGGCCGGCGGCCCTGCCAGGGGACCCCTGTCCTCACCCCCCTTGGACGTGGAGAGTGGAGAGGCTGCGGACCAAGCAGGAGCAGGGACCAGAGTGGGGGTGCCTTTCTGGGCTGCGTGAGTCGTCCTCGCAAAGTGGTAGCTCCCCTCTGCCACCCACCAACCTGAGAGGGACACCCTGAGGACCGTGGGTCCCCCCTGGCCTTCTCCATGGGGCAGTCGTCTCTGAGCAAACCGTTGAGGAGGAAGGGCTGGGCTTGTCCAGCCTGATCCCACCGCCTTCCTTCTAGCAAAAGGAGGGGATCCAGAGCCTGAGGCCCGCGGCAGGGGCCAGCCCACGGCGACGGCCACCCTCCCAGCCTGCAGGCCCCCTGCCCCCTGCTTTCACCCTCACGGCTCTCCACAGAGGTGGCCAGGGAGCACTTGATTTCACAGAGAAGACAGTGGAGCCCGGGCGGAGGGACCAAGCCGGTCACAGGGCCCTGTGAGGGCTCCCTGAGACTTCCCTCAGGCCTCAGAGACGCGCAGGAGAACGTCAGAGCCATGGGGAGCAGGTCCAGTTTACCAGGGGGGAAGTGGGGGCCCAGAGAGCCGAAGTGACTGGCCCAGGAGCCCACTGATAGTCCCCCTCACGACACAGTGCCAGGCCCAGTGACCTGTCCCCACAGCTGGCTGCAGTCCCCCCCTCCGTCCGGGCAGGGGAAAGACCTCTCAGATCACCACCCAGCGGAGCAGCAGCCCCGAGGCTGAGGCCCTGGTCGCCGTCCTTCCCGTCACCTGGACACAGGATACACACCACCCTCCGCGGCCCTAATCATTTTTCTATAAATATCAGAGAGTCTCGTTTCGGAAGGGGCAGCACAAGCGCCGAGCTCTTTTGCCTTCCTGACTGTGTTTAAAATCTGATTTAGAATTAATTTCCTTTGGTCATCCACCAGCAGACACCTTATTTGTCAAATCTCGGGCTCTTGGCGGGGGAGCGGGGAGAGGTGGCGGGGCCGCAGGCAGCTGCCGGCCGGGCGGGCGGCCTGGGCAAGGTGCCCTCGGCAGGGGCAGCGGCCCCGCCTGGCGCTCGGCCGACTCGCCCGGCACGCGGGCTCCGGAAGCGCCCTGGGTCGGCGGCCGGGCCCGGGCCCAGCCCAGAGCCACTCCATCTGTCTCAGCCATTCATTCCCGGCTCTGCCTCCAGGTCTCCGGGCTCCCCGAGGCCTGGTGATTAGTATTCTTATTAAAGATTATTTTATTTTCATTGCGCGGATTAATCTGGCTTTGACACGTTCGAGCCATATGGGTATCAGCAGAGCGGGTGAGAACCGCCCACGGGCGAGCGGCAGGAAGGCCGGGCCGTCTCTAAGCCCCGGATGTGTGTTGAGAGGCTGGTGGGGGACAGGCCGGGGCCCCAGAGGCTCCCCCAGCTGGGTTTGCATTCTGGCCCGGGGGGAGCCTCGGGTGAGGTCCTCCACCTGTTTCCTCTCTGCCAAAAGGACCTATTGTCCCCACCACATAGCACTGTGATAAGTGCCAGTCACGGTCCTGGCATGAATTCACATGTACTCACTCCGGTCACCCTCCCGACAGCCCGAGGAGCTGGGGTCTGTTATTATCCCCATTTTACAGATGAAGAAACAGGCTCAGCACCTGCCTGGCGTCCCTGAGCTTGGGTGAAGGGCTTAGACCAGAAGAGGAACCCAGGCAGCCTGTTCCCGGGTTTCTGCTCTTAACGGACGAGAACGAGATGAGCTCTGGGGCAGTCAGGGACTCAGGAACTGCGGGCCATCTCGCCGAGCTTCCTTCCTGCCACGACTCACACCAGGGTGTCACCACACATCTGTGTGCCTGTCACGGCCCAGACAGCTCCTTGAAAGCAAGACCAGCTCTGGCTTATCTCGGCTGCATAGTAGCAGCTCAGTAAATCTGGGTAAAGGAATCAAGGCAGGGCAGCACAAGCAAGCGGCGCCTGAAAGGCTAACCGACGCGGATCTGATCGAGACAGTGAGGATTACGGTCACTCAGCTCAACGACGGGTTCAACCACATATTTGCTGATGAAGGGCAGAGCCGACTTCCTCTGCCCGAGTCCTGGGCCCCGAGGAAGGCTCTTCGGCTTGCCCCAGGACTCTGTCTACCTGGGGGGCTTCTGGGAGGAGGCGGTGAGATCATAGTGCATCAGCTAGGAGCCCCACAACGCCAAGCTCCCAGCCCCCTGTCGGGCCCAAGACCCCTTGGGGTCTCTCCAGGGGGGAGGGAAGAAGTTCAAAGTGGAGGCACATTTTCCCCAGCTCTCCAACCTGTAGGCCCCGTCCAGCTCTGCAGCTCCTGAATCTGTGAAGCAAACGTGAGGACAGTCATTCCTCCTGGCTTCAGGTTTCCTCTCGAGCTGGGAGAATTTTACAAATTACCTTGATTTTAGCTATTATAATAAAGAGGTACGACTTTTTTTTTTTTAATGACATGACGTCTTTTCAAGTGAAGTTTCTCTCAAGCACCGAGTTTTCCAGAACGGGACTTAGTGGATAGAAATCCCATAAACTTCCCGGTGGTCTCTGTGGCAAAAGGGGTCAGGTCCCTAGTGCAGCCGGGAGCCGCCTGGCCGGGTGGCACTCAGTGCTCCTGAACTTCTGGCTCGCTCTCTGCCCAGAGCGGACAATGGCAGGATTAGCGCACTTTGGAACCTCCTACGGGCGCTGACGACTCTGCTCGGAGCACACACTAGGAAGGTTGAGACGAGTAAGGCAGCCCTGCCCTATTCGCAAGGAGATGCCCACAAGCACCTTCTGCTTTAGGAGCTGAGTCAGACCTACAGATAAAACCGTACAGCCGTGGTGCGTGTGAGAGGTGGTCGTCCTGAGTAGGGGCTGCAGAAGCGAGGCAGGGAACCGTGGCCTCTGTGCACCTTCGTGTGTGTGTGTGTGTGTGTGTGTGTGTGTGTGTGTGTGTAGGTGCGGAGAAAGACTTCATTCGAAGGGACAGTTAAAATGAATCTTGAAAGAGTTTGACAGGTTGACCAAGGGGACAAAAGCCACCCCAAGAAGAAGGCACAGCCCATGCAAAGGCCCTGAGGCAGGAAGCATGGGGAATGGCCAGCCCTTTAGTTCAGCCTGCGGGTGGGGAGGGAGGAGGCTGCAAGAGGGCGTCGCTGTGCAGGCACTGGGCATCTCGTGAGGGTTTGCACTGTCAAGGCCCGGGCCAGGCGTCGTTTTAGGGAGTTCCTTGACCTAGAATGTCTCCACTTGTTCTTATTTTTTTTAGACAAGACTCAAATATTATTTCCTTCTCCGGGAAGGTAGCTCCTCCCACCACTTACCCTTTGCTACATCCCCGCTGTATTTCCTTCCTGGAAACGGTCCCAGCCTCATTCACCGCGTGTCACCCGCTCAAAGAGCCTGGCTCCCTGAGGGCAGAGACCACGTGGGTCTCGCTCACGACTGGGTCTCTGGTGCCCGGATCCGTGCCTGGCACACAGTAAGCGCTCGTGAATACTGCTGAAATGAGCGGCAGTCAGGCCGGCAGCCGGGGCAGGGGAGGCCGGGCTGGAGGCCGGGGCCTCCACGTGGGAGACGATGCAGGTGTGGTGGAAGCCGGGAGGTCACAGTGACAGTGACACAGGCTCTGGGAAGGGCGGGAGCCAG
The DNA here is from genome assembly GCA_028534135.1 of Potos flavus. Taxonomy (NCBI): domain Eukaryota; kingdom Metazoa; phylum Chordata; class Mammalia; order Carnivora; family Procyonidae; genus Potos; species Potos flavus. Next base: position 151,648,704 of record CM052900.1, on the reverse strand, counting down.
CGATGCCCCAGGTAGTCACTGCTGGGGGAGCTTGGAAAACAGAGTCCCGGGCCCCATGCCTGGCTCTTCTAACCAGGTGGCTGTGGTGAGGTCTGGAATTTCTACTTTCATGGGGGTCTTATCACCTGTGTCTCTTATCCGGTCACATTGCCACCCACCCCATCCTTCTAGCTTTCGTTCCTCCCCAAGTCACAGCCCTTGGATGCTTAGCCTCCTGACCCCCACCTCCGAGGCAGCATCTCGCTCAGGGACCAGGGTCCTGTGATGGGCAGATTCGGGCTGGAGACAGTCGTGGGCAGGAAGGGCCACCGGAGGAGACGTGACTCTGGTGTGAGGAGGCTCTTTCCTGGGCCGACTTCAGGGCCGGGACTCAGGTATCAGGGTCCCGGCCTCAGCTCTGCCTAGCTGTGCAACCCTGTGTAAGTCACGGGCCCTCTCTGTGCTTCGGTCCTTCCATCTGCCAGCGAGGGTAGGACCGGGGGATGCCGAAGGCCTGCACCGGTGTCCCCTGGGAGATCTGGCCGGAAGCCTTGGGTCAGAGAGAGCGCCATCCCGGGGCCGGCCAGGGTGGCCCGTGGGCTCCTCTGAAGCCGCCTTGTCCTCCGCAGCCTGCGAGCTGGGCTTCTACAAGTCGGCCCCTGGGGACCAGCTCTGCGCCCAGTGCCCTCCCCACAGCCACTCTGCAGCCCCCGCTGCCCAGGCCTGCCTCTGTGACCTCAGCTACTACCGTGCAGCCCTAGACCCACCGTCTGCAGCCTGCACCCGTGAGTACCACCTGCGCCCCAGAATCCTGGACACCAGCACCGGGCCGGGACCCCCTGCTCCCAGACTCCAGGGAGCTAGGGCTCTGGGGCTGACTCAGGGACAGGTGGCTCTCTTGGGCCAGGGGCCAGTCTAGGGTTGGGGGGTGACTCTAAGTCTGACTCCTCGGTGGGGGTCCCTACCTTGATCTCTCTGGGGGTCCCCTGCCACCTCTCCCCGGGGAAATCTTTCCTTCCTTCCCTCCGTCTTTGCTCTCTGCTTCAGAGGGCCGATGAGAGGTGGCTTTGGTCATCTCCTGACCCAGCAGTGAGGCTAATGTCCTGAGAACCGGGGTGGGCAAGACAGTGGGTTCCCATGAAGCAAAGGAATATCAGAGGAGCCCCCGATCCCTGTCATCCCTGATGGTCAGAGCTTAGTGTGTGTGGGGTGCGTGCACGAGTGTGTACCGGGAGTGCGCGTGGCCGCCTGCTTGGATGCTGGCATGCGTGGGTCTGACTCTGCGTGTGCCCTGGGACGCCTGCCGTGACGGTGACACTGTGTGTGTCTGTGTCGGCAGCTGCTCCTATAGAAGACGCCTGCACGGTATTTGTACGTTTGAGTGTGAGCGTCGGAGTCTTGTGCCCGTGAGTGTAGAGGATTGCTGTGGATGTGTGTGCACATCTGGGTCCCTGGAGAGGACCCCCGAGTCCCCGCAGAGCTTGAATGAATGTGCCTTGGGGTTCAGCGTGTGCACACCTCGCCCTGCAGGGGACGCACATGTGCCTGGAGAGGTGTGGTTGCGTGTGCTCATGCCCCGTGTACCCGAGGGGATGCCAAGGGACTCTGGCACCATGCCTGCAGGGCTGCGTGACTCTCCCGGCGTTCTGCTGATGAGGCTCCCTCATCACCTCCTCTCCTGGCCTGAAGGGGCCTCTCCCCCCCCATCCCAGCTGGGAGGGGCGGCAGCCAGCTCAGCCCACCCCATCTGCAACCCTGGTCTCTTGTGTGTGTGGGGGGGTGATGGGGGCTTCCCACGTCTGGTTCTGCTCCCCAGTCTATCCCAGCCTCAGTCTCCCATCTCCCTCTCCCCCCACCTCCTTCACATTGAGCCCCCAGGTTCCCTGTACGTTACAGGTGAGAGTGCATGCACACACACACACACACACACACACACACTGCCTCCCTCCCTCCCTCCCCCCGTCTGCCCAGACCTGTGCGTTTACCCCACATGGGACCGGCCGGGGCAGAAAGGATGGCTGAGTGACATGGTGACTACCGTGGGCTTTGCAGGCAAGGCGAGCCCCGCTCTAGGTCATGGACGTTTGTACTCGGCGAGCCAGACCCCGGTTTTCCTCCAAATCCACCATTCAGGGCCCTCAGGTTCTAGAAATCTGAAGACTGCAAAAGACTAGGCTTTTAGTATTCCATACCCTTCAGATTCTATGATTCTCTATGATTCTGAGATTCTTCTCTTCTGTTTTCTTAAGATCTAAGAGTCCCTGCCTGGGATGCTGAGAACTGGGATTCTAAGCCCCAGGGGTCCCCACGTTCCGCCCGCCCATGCCCTCCAGGCTCAAATCCCCACCCCCAGGGGCTTACCCCAGCCCCCCGCCCCCAGCCCCAGCTCTCCAGAATCTCCGCGCTGCCCAGACGGGGGCTCCCTTGGGGGTGGGGGTGGAGGCACACCGCCACGGAGACCCTGCTGGGCTTCCCAGCCCCCGCCCTGCACCCCGCAGCAGGGCTCAGGGATCTGCGCAGTAAACCCACACAGGGGTAAAGGAACGGAGTGCGGAACGCGAACGGCAGGGGCCTTTCACACCCGGGGCGGCTGCTGCGGGCACCCCCCAGGACCGTCAGTCTCTCACCCTGCTCCGGATGGAAACTTTGGGAAACACCAACCCAGGATCCCTGTGGTCCGGCAGTGGGATGGTGAGGGGAGGGGGCTTAGCTTTCTGGACACAGACCGGACGCTGTGGTCCAGTCTGACACTGCGTCTGCTCCTAGGGGGCTCCCAGAGGCTGGAGGAGGCCGTGCCCTTATCCTTGGGGACCCCCAAATATCACGGGGGAGTCCCAGCCCTTCTCTGGTCTGATGGAGCGGGGCTGGGCCAGCCCAGGTAAATGCCCTCCTCTGCCACCAGTCCCTCTCTGCTCCCCAGGGCCACCCTCGGCGCCGGTGAATCTGATCTCCAGTGTGAACGGGACATCCGTGACCCTGGAATGGGCCCCTCCCCTGGATCCGGGCGGCCGCAGCGACATCACCTACAACGCCGTGTGCCGCCGCTGCCCTTGGGCACTGGGCCACTGCGAGACCTGCGGGAGCGGCCCCCGCTTCGTGCCCCAGCAGACAAGCCTGGTGCGGGCCAGTCTGATGGTGGCCAACCTGCTGGCCCACATGAACTACTCCTTCTGGATCGAGGCCGTCAACGGCGTGTCCGACCTGAGCCCCGAGCCCCGCCGGGCGGCCGTCGTCAACATCACCACGAACCAGGCAGGTAGGCGGAGCGGCTGTGGCCCGCAGCTTCCCTGGCCCCAGGCCTTGCCTTCCTCCCCAGGACTCGGAGCTCCGGGCTCTCCAGGCCGTTAGGAGAGTAGAACCTGTCCTGTAGGTGGGAGGAAGCCAACAAGGACAGAGACAGGCGGGCACGGCATTCATAGGTTCCAGAACCTTCTCTCTGCCTCCGTTTCTTCCCTAGTGGGACGGGAATAATGGTGTCTGCCTCGGGTACTATGACGAGGCTTAAGTGAGAGAGATGAAAATGCTTAGCCCAGCACCTGGCCCAAGGTACCTGCCCCATAAATGTCATTAAAAAGTAAAATCACTCCGATTATCATTTTCCAGAACACCTGCCACCACTGTCCTGGGAAGGATTTAGTTGCACTGGTTTGGACAACAGCCGTTTATCTGCAGGTTCCTAGCCAGATGTTGGGCTGGGTTCAGCCCCTGGAGCCCCTCCCTTTCCAAATTCGGGTGGGTCCTGCCTGTGCAGTGACGGCCCGACCCGAGAGCCTACCAGCTTCGCCATCCGCAGCCAACCGAGGACACGCCTAGGACTGCTGTGGCCCCCACCCCGTCCCTGGCCCAGAACCATTCTCACCATGTCACCAAGGAGGAGAGCAAGGCTCTGAGTCACCGAGTAGGAAGTGGCAGAGGCAGGATTCGAACCCACGTCTGTCTCGCCCCGAGGGGAAACGGGCCTCCCAACTGTGAGCCCAGGGAACCCCCTCTTTGAGGTCAGGGCTTTCCACTCAAGAGACTCTCATCCGACCAGCGCTTGTGAGGCGCCCCCAGAGTGCGCTGCTCTGTCCGCGGGGCTGGTGACGCAGTGTGGGATAGGCCTACGGGTCTGGTGCTTGTGGCCCAGCCCTTGCCCACTGGTCTCCAGAGCCCAGCAGCGTTCCTGATGCCACCAGTATGCTCCATCATGATAAGAAAAACGCTCCCTTGAAGGCACGCTCCCTTCCAGCCACCAGACCGGTTCTCTTCCCAGGGAACCTTCCCGAAAGAGCAGCCTATGGGGCCGTATGTGCACCCTCTCTCTCGAGCCTCTTCGGGCAGCCCCAGCCCGGCCGCTTTCCCCAGCTGTCCACTGCAGTTCAGTGTCCCCACCTGGCCACACGCAGTGGGGACTTCTCTCCCTCGTCTTTCCTCCCTTGTGGAACACTTCTGTCTCGCCCCCATGCCCCCCACATCCCCCCGTTTTCTGTCCCCCAGCCTGCCCTGCCCTTCTCCATCTCTGCCAGCCCCTCCTCTCGAAACAGCCTCGGAGGACCCCATGCTTGTGCCAGACCCTCCTCTCCGCCCTATTCACCTGGGGCCATCTTCTCTGAGCGACCTCATCAGGGCCCATGGCTAGGAACCCCGCTGTCATGCTGACATTTTGTCGCCAGCCCAGGCCTCTCCCCTGAGGACCACGTGCCCACTCCCGCCCCCGCTCGGATGTGTTTTGGCCACACGGCACACAGCCCCCCACTCTCAGAACGGCACCGCTGTTCGTGGGGTGCCTCAAGCCCAAAGCCCGCTGTCATCTGGACTCTCCCTCCCTGTCCCCGTACCACACCCACCCACCTGCTAGGCCCGCCGGGCCTCCCTCCCGGTGACCGTCTGCGCCTCAGACCCCTTCCGATCCATCTCACTGAGCTCAGGCTACCAGGACAAAACACCGTAGGTCGGGGGCTTAAACCACAGAAATGCATCGCTCGCCGTTCTTGAGGCTGGAGGTCCAACATCGAGGTGCTGCCAATTTGGTTTCTAGTGAGAAGCCGCTTCCTGCCTTGTGGATAGCTGCCTTCTCGCTGTGTTCTCATGAGGCAGAGAGAGAGAGAAGTCCCCGGTGTCGCTGCTAACAATGCACTAACCCCGCCGTGAGGGCCTCGCCTGCATGACCCCGTCTGCCCCCAGTCATCTCCCTGAGGCCCTGCCGCAAATATCAAGTTAGAGCTGCAGTATACGAATCAGGGGAGGGGGACACAGTTCAGCCCACACACATCCCCACCCCCATCCTGTGTTGTCTGGACGACCCCGGAGCCCGCGCCCCCTCGCCCCATGAGACCTTCTCACACCACGTCCTGAACGAGCTTTAAAAGTGTAAGTGAGGTCTGGTCACACCGGAGCCCTTTAGCAGCTTCTGCCTGAGCTCAGATCCCATTGAGACCCTCCCAGGGCCAGGCCGGGGGGCACCCAGGCCACCCACCCCACCCACGTCTCCAGCCTCACCCACTTACTCTCGCCTGGCTCCCTCCCTGCAACCACGCCGGCCTCGCGTCCATCTGTCCATCTGTTAGGCTTACTTCTTCAGATCGACAGGCTCCTCTCTGTGATGCTGGGTGGCCGGTTCCTTCAGTCCTTGGTTCCACTGTCATCGCTGCCTTGGGGAGGCCCACCCTGACCACCCCTCCCCCCCCCCCCCCAGCTAAAATGGCCTGGTTCCACCCTCACGCCGGCCCCCTGTGCATACAAGGTCGGCTCCATCACACGACGTGCCTTCTTCCTGTCCTTCAGGGTGCTTAACCAGTCTGTGATTATAACATCGATGTGGTTTCTTATCTACTTTCTGTCTCTCTATAGATTATAAGCTCCTTGAGAGCTGCCTTGGTCACTGTGGATCTTCAGGTCCTAGTAGACCACAAGGCATGCGGAAGGTGTTCAGGAAATCCTGGGTGGGGTGGGTGGGCCTGGGGCAGATAACAGCCCTGAGCAGATGGGTGAGGTCTGGCCTCAGGGACTGATGGCCCTCCCCTCCCCGACCTCCCCTTTTCCCTCCCTCTCCTCCTCTCTGTCCCTCTTCTCTCCAGCCATCTCCTCCTTGGAGCCTCTCTGGTGCCCCCACCCTGTTTCCCTCCCACCTCTGTGCTCTGGGCCCCCTCTGTGTCTGCTCCCCTCCTACGGCACCTCTTGCCGCGGAAGTTCTTTGTTTTTAAGGGACACCTATGTATTGGGGCGCTGGTGTGTCCTCCCAAACAATGGTCTTACCTGATCCTCACCTCCTCCCGGCAGGTGGTGCTGCTGGCTTCCCTTTCTGGATGGGGAAACTGCCAGCCCAGAGAGTAATGGCCCCAGCCAGCAAGAAGAGACCAGGTTGTGACCCAGGCCTAATTCCCAGGCCGATGGGGGGCCCTGTACCGCGCCCTCCAACTTAACTCTGGAGATTCTTCTTACTTGTTCACGTTGAAGTTGCCCAGCAATGTTTGTTGGGCACCTAACCTGTGTAGCCCCTGCCTTCAGGGAGCTCTGGATGTGCGGGGAAGGGGGGGCAGGGTGCCTAGAGAGTGGGATGGGGGAGGTGTGGGGCAGCCTGGCTGCAGCTGGCTGAATCTGGCACTTTCCAGCAGACTCGCCTTGAGGGTAGGTACACTGAACTCAGGAGGGAGGGAGGGAATGGATGGCTCAGTCACTGCAGGAGCTGGTGAGCGGGTGACCTGGTGTGGCCCACGACTCCTGGGGCTCAGGTGCACCCAGCTCGTGGCCTTTCCCCGAGTATCAGAGCTGCAGCCATCCTACCCTCCAAACCCAGGCAGCGAGGACACGGGCTCCCCCCTCCTCAGGCACTCCTGAGAGCTGGCCCACCCCCAGAGCCGTGGAGATAGAGACATCCTATGTCTCTGGGTGGGGCCCCAGAGCAGTGAGGGTCTGCTTGATGGGGCTCGCGGGGTCCCGCAGGCTTCCAGAGGATGGGCCTGGCCAGAGACGAGGAGGAGGCAGTGAAAGCTGGGGGAGTCGGGCCTCGTCTGGGTCAAGCCAGCCCCAGCATCCTAGCCCAGAGCCAGGCTGTGCCGACCCCGGGGGGCCGACCAGAGCCGCGGCCGGTGATTTGCTAGGAGTGTTGGAGGGCGCCGGCTCGCCTGGGATGGGAGCTGGGGGGCAGGATAGCTGGCAAGGTGAGCACCCCCCAAGCCGGCGTCCCTGGGACAGAGGCCAGTCTCCGTTATCCCCCATCCAGCCATCTGACCGAGGCTGGCCTCTGTCCCCTAGCCCCGTCCCAGGTGGTGGTGATCCGCCAGGAGCGGGCCGGGCAGACGAGCGTGTCCCTGCTGTGGCAGGAGCCAGAGCAGCCCAACGGCATCATCCTGGAGTATGAGATCAAGTACTACGAGAAGGTACCAGCGGGGAAGGGGGGACGGGGCGGGGGAAGCCGGCGGGAGGACCCCGGGCTGACCACCCCTCTTGCGGCCAGGACAAGGAGATGCAGAGCTACTCCACCCTCAAGGCCATCACCACCAGGGCCACCGTCTCGGGCCTCAAGCCGGGCACCCGCTACATGTTCCAGGTCCGAGCCCGCACGTCCGCAGGCTGCGGCCGCTTCAGCCAGGCCATGGAGGTGGAGACCGGGAAACCCCGTGAGTGCGGGGAGCGGGGAGGCCGCGGGAGCCGCGCCAGGCCGGGTGCCGGGGCCCTGGTGGCCGGAGTAAGGGAACGCGAAACACTGAGGCTCCGAGAACAGAAGTGACTTGCCCACGGTGACAGATCCGGAGACAGCCCACCAGACACTGGCTGTCACCGAGTTACCAGTGTGTCCGGCCGGCGTCAGGGTGCGCTTTGCCAACAAGACCACTTAGACTTGTCCCAGAAACCCTCTAGGGAGTTGCCGTTATCCACAGACCCATCTCACAGATGAGGAAGGTGAAGACCAGGGCAGTACAGTGAAGCGCGATTTGAACCTGGTCAGTCTGGCGACAAATTCTGTGCCCCTTCCCCAGTCCCCTGCTGCCCCCAGGCTGGGGAACAGTGGTTCGCACAGCACGGGCTGGGATCAGCAGCAGCACCCGGGAGGTATTGGAAATGCTGATTCTTGGGCCCTGCCCCAGACATTCCGAATCAGAAACCTTGGGGTGGGGGCCCAACAATTCAGGTTTGGTTTTTTTTTTAAGTATTTATTTATTTACTTATTTATTTATTTATTTTAGAGCTCAAGCGCAGGGGGAGGGGCAGAGGGAGAGGGAGAGAATCTCAAGCAGACTCCAGGTGAAGCATGAAGCCTGACACAGGGCTCGATCTCACGACCCTGAGATCATGACCTGAGCCCAAAATCAAGAGTTGGACGCTTAACCGACCGAGCCACCCAGGCGCCCCAGCAATTCAGGTTTTGTCACGCCTCGGGGTGATTCTGAGGCTCATTCAAGCTTGGGGATGCCCTGACCCTCTCTCTGCTTGGGTTCTTCTCCGTGCTCTCTACTGGGGTGCCCTCCGGGGGTGGTGCTAGGAGAGAGAGGTTTAAGGCCGAGTTGATGGTGTGTCTCAAGTGCTCTGAGGTCTGATACCACATCGAGACTGCCCGGCCGGGACCTGCCTGGCTCCATCCCGTTTACTGTGTGGCCTTGAGCAAGTTCCCTGCGTCTCTGAGCCTCAGGGTTCTTGTCTGAAAACTGAAGATAATACTGGGACCTCCTGTAAGTGGGACTGGAAACCTGCACCTCTCAGCACAGTCGGCCTCGTTACTGTTTGAACAGCACGAAGGACAGGCAGATTACAGGGGGAAGACGCAGGCTCAGAGAAGTCTAATGCTTCTCTGGGGCTCACACAGTCCCAGAAAGTGCTGGCACCGGGGTGGGAAGCCAGGAAGCCCGGGGCAGCAGGGTCTGAAAGGAGCAGCTTAGGAGAGGGGAGGGTCGGGGCAGAGGAGGAGGCAGCTGTGACCCCGACCCAGGGCTGACTCACAGCCAGGATGCTGCCCCGGGGAGCCGCCAGATCCCCTCACCCTGCTGTCCCCCCGCCAGGACCCCGCTACGACACCCGGACCATTGTGTGGATCTGCCTGACGCTCATCACGGGCCTGGTCGTGCTTCTGCTCCTGCTCATCTGCAAAAAGAGGTGGGTGGTCCTGCCCCCGCCCCCCCCGCCCCCCAAGCCCCTCCCCCGCAGCACGGGGCCTCCAGCCTGGCCCAGGCTCCACCAAGCCGAGGGGGGGCTGGCCTTACTTCCGGGTATACCCGCTCTTCTTTCCTCCCTCGTGGAACGCTTCTGTCTCGCCCCCATGCCCCCCACATCCCCCCGTTTTCTGTCCCCCAGCCTGCCCTGCCCTTCTCCTTCTCTGCCAGCCCCTCCTCTCAAAACAGCCTAAGAAGGCTGGAGGACCCCATGCCTGTGCCGGACCCTCCTCTCCGCCCTATTCACCCGGGGCCATCTTCTCTGAGCGACCTTATCAGGGCCCATGGCTAGGAACCCCGCTGTCATGCTGACATTTTGTCGCCAGCCCAGGCCTCTCCCCTGAGGACCACGTGCCCACTCACTCCCGCCCCCGCTCGGGTGTGTTTTGGCCACACGGCACACAGCCCCCCACTCTCAGAACGGCACCGCTGTTCGTGGGGTCCCTTAAGCCCCAAAGCCCGCTGCCATCCGGACTCTCCCTCCCTGTCCCTGTACCACATCCACCCACCTGCCAGGCCCGCCGGGCCTCCCTCCCGGTGACCGTCTCCGCCTCATTTAATCCTGTGATGCAGACATTCTGGTGTCACTTTGCAGGTGAGCTAGTTGGGGATCAGAGAGGTTAGGCCTCTTCTGTCAAGTAGATGTTGGAACTGGGACGGGAACCCGGGTCTGTCAAAACTGAAGTTGCCGTTCTCTCCCACTCCATCCCAGAGGGGGAGGGAGACAGGACACTGTGCCTCGTGTGGGCTTAGGAGCCCAGACAGCAAGGCCTGGAAGCATCGTCCTGTACATGGAGACACGGGCCCAGGGAGGGAGGGGGCTGGCCAAGGTCACACAGTGTCGCTGATACCAGAAGCCCCGTGTCCTCCCCGCTCCAAAGGGTGGTTTCATGTAAAATGGGGCTTAGGACGTGTAGACTGCTGTGCGGACCAGGTGCACTTGACTTTGTAAATTGTAACTGTCAGAGACGTTCCCATCCAGCTGGGTTGAGAGCCTGAGGGCGGGGACTCCCCTCTGCAAGGGCGGGAGTTAGAAGGGAGGAGTTCTGCTCTGCCCCCCGAACCGGGTCAGGGCTGAGGCTAGGGCCGTCCTCCACAGGCACTGCGGCTACAGCAAGGCCTTCCAGGACTCGGACGAGGAGAAGATGCAGTATCAGAACGGGCAGGGTGAGTGCGGGGGCCCAGGCTCACGGGGCAGAGAGGAGGTCGCGGGGGAAGCCAGCTCTGGTCTGGGGAGGGGGCAGATGGGGAGGAGCAGGGCGCCCCGTGGAAAAGGGGAGATCCCTGGAGATGGACGGTAGGCTGTCAGAGACCTGAGACCTCAGAGGCGGAGTGCTGCTCGCCCTTACGGGGTTGGCCAGCCCCACCCAGGATGCCAGAAACCCTCTTTCCCGAGAAATGCACGCATCTGTGCGCTCACACATAATTTTGTGTAGTTTCGGAGGGGGTGTGTCATATACCCTTGGGTCAGAACCCAGGCTGCAGAGGGCTTTCCCAGGACCCTGCAGAGACCCCCAAAGATGGGGCGCAGGGGAAAGCCTACCTCCATACCTCACACCTGTGCCCCTGGCGGATGTTCGTATCAGTTCTGGTACCGACTCTCACTGAGCTGCATGCAGCCTCAGGGTCCCTGTTACCACGGTTCTCTAGGGAACTACGTCCCATCAAAGTTGGCCTTTGTGATGAAAACATTTTTGCTACATTTCTAAAAGGGCAATTTAGAAAGAACTTAAAGACTCTGGAAGTGATCCCCCCAAAGCAATAGATATGCTCAGAACCCACTGGAGACCCCAAAGTCCCCTAGAGACCCCATAGCTCTTCCATAGAGACCCCATTTTCACTCGGTAAGCACGTATTGGGCACCTGCTCTTTGCCGCCACAACCTGAGCTTCCCGGGGACACTCCTTACCCTCTGTGTCCCATCCCAGACCTACCCCAGGCCCTTGGAATGCTGTGAGAACAAGCCTCCCGCGCGCTACTGATGGCGTTTCTTTTCTGGCCCCTCAGCACCCCCGCCTGTCTTCCTGCCCCTGCACCACCCCCCAGGGAAGATCCCGGAGCCCCAGTTCTATGCAGAACCCCACAATTACGAAGAGCCAGGCCGGGCGGGCCGCAGTTTCACCCGAGAGATTGAAGCCTCTAGGATCCACATCGAGAAAATTATCGGCTCTGGTGAGCCTCGGGGGTTGTGAAGGTGGGATAACACAGAGGGGTGCCCGGGGGGGGCTCCCAGGGCACGGGGAGAGGGGAATCTCAGAGCACACACAGTGTGGGGTGGGGTGGGGGAGGGGGTGCTGGGGTCCGGGTGCCAAGGGGAGGGTCCCACAGCCCTCCCCTCCCTGCCCTGCTCGGGGTCCACAGGGGAGTCCGGTGAGGTCTGCTACGGGCGGCTGCGGGTGCCGGGACAGCGGGACGTGCCTGTGGCCATCAAGGCCCTCAAAGCCGGCTACACGGAGAGGCAGCGGCAGGACTTTCTCAGTGAGGCGTCCATCATGGGTCAGTTTGACCACCCCAATATCATCCGCCTGGAAGGTGTCGTCACCCGTGGTAGGTGCCAGGCGGGGGCAGCCTCACCCTGCAGGGCCCCTCCTGCCCCAGGACGGAAGTCTGGGTCCATCCCTGGACCACGGTGCTTTGCCCTTGCCCCGCCCCTGTCCACCCAGTTGAGGTCCCCGGGTGACTTGGGTGGGGAGGGGGCCCAGAGCCCAGGACCCCAGTGGGAACCCTAGGCTTCCGGGACCCCTCAGTGCTGGCCCACCTCTTGGCAGCTCACGGAGGGGCCGTGTTCCTGGGGTCTCTGATCAACAGACTCGATTCCCCCACCAAGAGCCACCCCCTGCCTCTACCCCTCCCCAGGCCGCCTGGCAATGATCGTGACCGAGTACATGGAAAACGGCTCTCTGGACGCCTTCCTGCGGGTGCGTGCCCCACGCTGCCTTCCCCGTGGGTGTGGGGGAGGGAAGTTCAGTCTGGGTGATGGGAGATAAGGTGAGGCCTCCAAACACCCGAAGGAACTTGGACTCAGTGGACTTGGGGGAGGGGAGTGGGGTGTAGGGAGGAGTCTTAAGGGTCAGCCAGTTAAACTGCCCCGCAGCCCCCCTTCATGTGAAGGGCCCTCTGCTGCACGGGGTCCTCTGCCCTGCACACAGGCTAGGAGGGGTGCCTCCGTGGAGACCCAGGGCCCGAGCCAGCTGGGAGGCATGGCAGGTGTGGCGGAAATGGCTAGCCTCCAGCCCCCGCCCTGCCGTTTATTTGCTGAGCCTTCCGCGCGGGGCTTCCCCTCTCCGGGCCTCCGTTTCTCCTTCTGCGAGATGGGTGAGAAGTCATCACAGCTCCACCTCCCTCTCAGGGTCGCTATGAGCGTAAATGAGACCATGAGAAGGAGCTGAGACAGGAACGTGCTTCGTAAGCAGTGAAGACACTTGGCACGCGGCGCGGAGCCTTGCTGAAGCCCAGCCGTGTCCCCCTACAGACTCACGACGGGCAGTTCACCATCACACAGCTGGTGGGCATGCTCAGAGGCGTGGGCGCCGGCATGTGCTACCTCTCGGACCTGGGCTACGTGCACCGAGACCTGGCCGCCCGCAACGTCCTGGTTGACAGCAACCTGGTGTGCAAGGTGTCCGACTTCGGGCTCTCCCGGGTGCTGGAGGATGACCCCGACGCCGCCTACACCACCACGGTGCGTGGGCCCCCCGCTTTCCGGTGGGACCAGGGAGGGCTCCCCCACACGTAGCGAAGTGAAGTTGGAAATGTCCTGGGGCAAGTCCGACCTCTTCTCTGCACCTCAGTTTCCCCCTCTGGGCAATGGGAGCCCCCGTTCCCACCTTTCCGGTATACCGGGTGGCCTGGGGACACACCACGGCTGGGCCCACGGTCACTCACTGGGACGTTTTGGGAGGGTCGGTGTCTCTCTGAATCACGAATCCACTCCACATTCATCTCTAAGAACTGGCTAAACACTGGTATCTGCAGAACTGAATGAGGTTTCACTTAGAGAAAGGAGTTTTTGATAAAAACAGAAAGAAACAAGCAGTAAGGGAAGGATGGGCAGCGAGATAATGAGCAGGCCGTGTCCGCGGGCTTCGTCCCTCGTCGGCCCGCTGACGGGCCCTTACTGAGCACGGACTGTGTTCCAGGCCCACCACACGCGTCCTCCGCTTTGGCCTCAGAACAGCTGGGAGTGCGGTCCCCCGAGCGGCACGGGCTCCAGGCAGGTGGAGGCCGGGCCTCCGCTCCCGGGCCGCCAGGTTCCTGGCCCCCTGACCCGGCGGCGCTCGGCTCCCTGCCCCGGGCCGGGGAGAAGCCCTCGGCACTTGCGCGTGTCTTGCAGGGAGGCAAGATCCCGATCCGCTGGACAGCCCCCGAGGCCATCGCTTTCCGGACCTTCTCCTCCGCCAGCGACGTGTGGAGCTTCGGTGTGGTCATGTGGGAGGTGCTGGCCTACGGGGAGAGGCCCTACTGGAACATGACCAACCGCGACGTGAGTCCGGGACCCTGGCTGGGCAGAGGCCGCAGGGGGCATCGGGGGAGGGGTGGGGGGCGGCCTCCAGCCTGGCACTGTGCTTGTCCCCACACCCCAGGTCATCAGCTCCGTGGAGGAGGGGTACCGCCTGCCCGCGCCCATGGGCTGCCCCCGCGCCCTGCACCAGCTCATGCTGGACTGCTGGCACAAGGACAGGGCCCAGCGGCCTCGCTTCTCCCAGATCGTCAGCGTCCTCGATGCCCTCATCCGGAGCCCTGAGAGTCTCAGGGCCACTGCCACTGTCAACAGGTGCCTGGCGCCCAGCCCAGCTCTGCCCAAACCCAGCTGCTCTCTGATATTTCCCCAGATAAGGCCCAGACTTAGGATCAGCCCTGACATCCGGACCACACCTAGCTGGGTCCCAAAGCCCTGACCTGTCTGGGCCCCTGACCCCTGTCAAGGCTGGACCCCCGGCCCCTGGCTTACCTGGGCCCCTGACTGCTGTCCTGCCTGGGCTCCTGACCTGTGCCCTGTCTGGGCTCCTGACCCCTGTCAAGGCTGGACCCCCGGCCCCTGCCTTACCTGGGCCCCTGACTGCTGTCCTGCCTGGGCTCCTGACCCCAGTCCTCCCTGGGCTTTCCTCCGCCCCCTCCTTTGAGGCCTGGGGGCTAGCTTGTCAGACCCCTTGCCCACTACCGAGCCTGCATGGAGGCTGAGGGTGGCTGGTGCCAGGGTCCCCGAGGAAGGCAGAGGCCCTGGCAGGCCACTTACCAAGGGCCCCTGTGCCTCAGGTGCCCGCCCCCTGCCTTTGCCCAGAGCTGCTTTGACCTCCGTGGGGGCGGGGGTGGCGGCGGGGGCCTCACCGTGGGGGACTGGCTGGACTCCATCCGCATGGGCCGCTACCGGGACCACTTCGCCGCCGGCGGCTACTCCTCCCTGGGCATGGTGCTGCGTATGGATGCTCAGTGAGTGAAGGGTCGGGCGGTGCCCGTGGGGGTGGGGACCGGAGGCAGGGCCACCGAGGCGGGGGGAAGCTCCAGGGGATGGGTCTGCCCCCGGCTCCGCGGTTCCCGGCCTCCCAGGCCGAGCGGGGCAGTGCCACTCTTCCTTCACAGGGACGTGCGCGCCCTGGGCATCACCCTCATGGGCCACCAGAAGAAGATCCTGGGCAGCATCCAGACGATGAGGGCCCAGCTGACGAGCACCCAGGGCCCCCGCCGGCACCTCTGACCCAAGGCCAGTGGGGCCTGGGCAGCAACCAAAGCAGACCCGGGTCGTGTCGGCCATCAGAGGACTTACAGGGTTGGCCGGGGGTCAGGCAGGCCCCCAAGCCTCTGTCCCTCCTCTCAGGTGCCAGGGAGGCCAAGAGCTCCCCCTTAGGACCTGGGCTCACCGGGACTCAGGCTGCCTGGGAGGGGGCGTTCGGCGCCCAGGACGGCTGGGACATCTGCCCCCAGGGCAGAGGGGCTGCTCTTCCCCCGAGGCTGGGGCCTCAGTGACACGGAGCACCACAGAGACCTCACTCACCTGCCTCCGTGTGTGCGTGCGTGCGTGCGTGCGTGTGCTCCTATGCCGTAGGGATGTGTTTTCATGAGGTCGTGGGAGCCTCTGTGAACATTTGTGATCACGTGTGCGAGTCCAGCCATCAGGTCCGAGCACGGACGTGTGCTTACAGCGTGCATGCTTTTCCATTAGGGCGGGGGGCCTATGTGTGTGACCGTAGCTGGCGTGTCATGAATGAGGACGTGTGTCACAGGCCTGTGCGCACAGAACTTGGCGTGACGCTGCCCATTGAGGATGGGCCCAGGCCCTAGCGCCTGCAGGGACTAGGGAGAGGCTCAGGCCCACCTCCCCCCACACCTGGAGGCTGGAATCAGGGGCCACTCTGAAACCGCACCAGCACCGGGCCCATCCTCGTCTCCGCCCGGGTGAGCTCTCCCCCGGCTCTATCTCAGGTCTGCGCCCTCCCTCCAGCAGGTGGGGGGCCACCTGCGGCCTCCTCCAGGCTCCCACCGCTGCTTCCACAGGAAAACAGGGTTCCCGGCCAGCCCCTCTGGCCGCCTACTGTGTAGACATCGCTGTAGAGTACACGAGATGCCCTCCGATGCACTTGGCTGCCTGGTCAGGGGCCAGGGCCGTGAACTTCCCTCTGGGCTCCCATGCCCCTCCATGGCCCAAGGGCTCCTCCCTTTGAAGACTCTCTGCCAACCTCTCACTGCCCAGCCCTGGCCTGCGCCCTCCGTCTTCAATCCTAAGATCAGGGACCATAAGATCCCAGCTTTTCAGCCCCATGTCCACCTCCCCTCTTGTACCACCTGGGGAGACCAAGGCCTAGAGAGGGCGTGTGCCCTGTCCAAGGTCACACAGCAACCAAGTTTCAGAGCCGAGGCCACCTGCCTCCCAGCCCAGGGCTCTTTCCCCCACACGCCATCCCACACGGACAGCTGTGGGTGACGGGGGGTTCGGAAGCTCCCCCACCCCGAGACTGACCCTCCCCTTTACGGCCCACCAGGGTATGTAAATATCTTTTTTCTACCATGCCAGAATATTTTTTTCCTCACTCCTGACAATGCAAAAATGGTCTTCAAAGCACATAAAAAGCACCCAGGGTGAGAAAGCACCATCCCAGGGGAAGCTTGGCAAGCAGGGCCCAAGGAACCCCACTGGGCAGGATGCCTTGTGCCCCCTGCCGGCCCCAGAGGGAGGGGCAAGCCCAGCTCCCCACCCCCTGCCCCACCCTCCCCCGAGCCAGCACAGCTGTTCCGCAGAGACACCAGCACTGAGCCCCCCTCCCTCCTGCAATAATTTGGGGAGTCTCAGCCCCGCCTAGGTGCCGCGGCCAGCTTTCTACATCTCTATATATTATATTACTATATACCAAGCTGTTCTTCCTTCCTATGGAAGTCGGAAACATGGTCAGGACACGATCCGGGGAGGACGCTGTCTTCCTCCCGCCCCCATCCCACTCTCACCCAGTTCCTGGGCTCCGATCCTCACGGTCAGGGTGGACATGGTGGGCCCGGCACTTGCCAAAGTGTGGCCCCTGCCCCGGGCGTGAGGTACCCTTGGGGTCCCAGGGATCTGCTTGTCTGTGGTCTTCATCCTGAGTCTTGAACTTGCCCACAATGAGAATAAATTCTGCCTCATCTTTGCCTGTGTCCCCCGTTTTTTTCCCCCATCCTTTCAACCTCAACATCACCTGGTAAGAAAGAGCAGCCTTATGCTATGCACCTACTGTATGCATCCCATACATTTTTTCTGCTCTGGTCTTCTCATCTATCTCAGGACGTAGGATTCATGCACCCATTTTATATATGAGGAGGCTGAGTCTCGCAGAGGTCAACTTCCCTAAAGTCATGTTTGGGGGTTGCTGAGCCAGAACCCTGGTTTTTCCAACTCCAAAGCCCATGCTCTGCTAGAAAGCACCCCCCACAGGTCCCACATTCTCTCTTTCAAGATATGCAGATGGAGCTTAACACGGGAGCACTATTGCTTGCAAGTGGGCACTGCCCTTGTCTCAAGTGCTCATGTGGAAGAAAGACATCGTCCGGAGGAGGAACACACGCGGAAGGAGCATTTCATGGGAACAACTTCCCTGGGACCAACAGGTCCATTGAGAGACCTGGGTGCCGTGGGCAGGGAAGGGATGGAAGCGCCTGCAATGGTGACATCAGGGGCTGAGGACCCATCTCTGTTCCAGGGGAGAGGGGACAGCAGCAGGAGCCAGGGCAGTGGCCTCGGAGACAGAGCAGAGCCCGACTATGTCCATTTGGGGAAGATGCCCCTGGGGATCCTATTGATGAGCAAGCAAATGATCTCCAGCCGTCCCTCTAGGATCTTCATTCCTGCACTTCCCTCAAATTGGAGATCTAGACTAGGGAGAGAACATTTGGCTGTGTTTCCTTCATTGTCTCCCTAATAATCCCAGCAGCCCTCTGAGATTGGAAATATTGTCTCCATCTTATAGTTGGGCACAAGCATGCTCAGAGAGGCCAGTGTCCCAACTGGCAGAACGACCATGGAAAGCTAGAACTGTCTGATTTCTAGCCAGGTGTGCTTCTCCTGAAACTCTAAACTCTGCTCCAGGCCTCCCCCCATGGGACTAGCCATTTCTTAAGAGGAAGAACCTGCTACTACGCACGTCCTTCCCCAAGGGAAGGGATCGTCAGAGCCTACAGAGCACCTGCTATGTGCTGGGTGATGCTGGGGGATACAAAGATGAAGGCAGACCCTTCAGAAGCCAAAACTAGGTGGAGGTATTGAGTGCCCGAAAGGGGCTGCCCAGTCAGATCACTATGCTAAGTGTCCAGGAAATGGGGCACACAGAAGGATTAGAGGAAATTGGAGGAGAGAAACCCTGGAGGGCCAGGGCTCTCACCAAGGACTTTCTGGAGGAGGAAGCGTTCAGTTGGGCATTGAAGAGGGAGAAGGATTTGGAGGTTCATTTCCTTCGTGTGAGGATGGATGCAGAGACGAGGAAAAATAACATCCAGAGAAGAAAAAGATGGGGTTCCTGTCTAGGAACTCTTGCCATCATAAAATCAGCTAGTCCCCCCCAATTTAATCTATACATTCTATTTCCAATAAAATTTGCAGTGGGGTTTTCTCTGCAACTTGACAAGGTCATCCCAAAAGGTATATGGAATAATAACCTAGAATAGCCAAGAAAATTTTGAAGAAGAAAAAAGAGGCAGAGGAAGGGAACTTCACCCTACCGGATGCCAATAATTACTATACAGCTCTAATAATTAAGATAGTTTTATTTGGTTCTGGGAATACAGAAACAGATAAAAAGAACAGAATAATAATGCCTAGGGATGGATCCAAATATATAGAAGAGTTTGAAACATGACAAGGGGCAAACGATGGTCTAGTTAATGGGTGATGTTAGGACAATCAAATGCCCCCATAGAAAAAGATAAAATCGGATCCCTGCTCATACCACTCGCAAAATAAATTCTGGGTTGATTAAGGTTTAAATGTAAAAAGCAGACTATAAAACTTTAAAAACAAAGCCAGAAGATAACTTTATGACCTTAGAGCAGAAAAGAAGCAAGACACACAAAAAAAACACAAATGATAAAGGAAAACAATGATCAACCTTATTTCAATGAAATTGAAAACTTCTGGATAGCAAAAAAGAAATAGATTTGTTAGAGCCGTGGCTGGGGGAGTATTTGCAAGCTGTATAACCAACTGAGAGAGAATTAGTTTCCGAAATAAATTTTTTTAATTTCAAAGAATCAGTTTACCAAAACATTTCAAAGCATAGGAAAGTGGGCAAAAGATTCGAACAGACAAATAACAGAAGAAATTTGAATGGCCAATAAAGTTATTAAAAGATTCTCAACATCACTAGTAAACATGGAAATGCAAATTAAAACAATAACGCGATAGGTATTACAGCAATTTGATTGGGAAACTTAGTCTGTAACACCAGCATTGATGAAGGTGTTGGGGGAATAGGAATGTTTATAAACCACTAGTGGGAATGTAAATTGGTGCAACTACTTTGGAGAGCAATTTGGAAACACTTAGTAAATTTTAAGATGAGCAAATCTAAGACCAAGCAGCTCCACTTAGTGTGTGTTTGTCTTAGATTAAGTTCCCTAAGTAGTGCCTGAGATTCTCGTGCAGGTGATTTATTGAGGGAGCGCTCCCAGGTGAAAGAGAGAGGGGAAGGCAGATAGGGTGGGAGGGAATGCTAGGCAACGATATGTTCTTGTTGGAGATTAGCTTCAATCTGATGCCACAGGGAGCTCTGGAGTATTAATAGCACCATAGAGTTGATCTGCCTTGAAGGAAGGGGGCCAGACTTGTACCCTTATCAGTCATTGATTGCCCACAGGTTGCCTGCCCCATTGCGGGAGGGTGGGTGGTGGTGTGTAATATATCTTGGGGGAGGAGGTTCCCAGGAAGGGAGCAGCTATGGGCTCTTAACAGCCAACACTTACCGCAGCTGTGGGATGAGTGCACCTGGAGGTCAAAGGAATCTGGGCAGGTTACCCACGATGTTTTCTACGCATCCCAGGGACACTCATACTCACATGCAAAAGGATACATGTCCAAGGATATTCACTGCACCTTAGTATGTAATAGAAAAATGAGGAGCAGCCTAACTGCTCTCAGCAGGGGAACAGGAAAATAAGCTGCTTTATAAGTACAAAGAAATCATCTATCACAGCTAAAATGAACAAACTAGATCAACATGTACCAATAGGGATAAGTCTCCGTCACATAATATGGAGTGAAAAAATAAACGACAAAGGAATATGTACAGTATTATACCATTTATGTAAACTTTAAAAATATATGTCACGATAGAATTACAGGTTTTGGATGCGTAACTCGATAATGACAATACAAAAACATGCCTGGGACAGAAAAACACCGGCTTCAGCTCAGTTAGTTCTGGGGAAGAAGGGCAAGGGGTATTGAGCTGGATTGATTGTGTTTTACTTGTTTTCCTTTTTAAAAAGAGAGGGTTGTGAGGCAAATATGGGAAAATGTTAACACACATTTAATCTTGGGGGCACATCCGCGTTTGTTACTTTATGAGTTTTCTGTATATTGAGATGTTTTATAATTAAAGATGTGTAAAAACCACAAGGGAGGAAGGAGTTCTGAGAGCTGCCCTCAGGAAGCTCAGTGTCTCCTTAGAAGAGGGGTCAGCCTTTCTGTGGGCGAGGCTTGTGCTGTCCGTGGTGCTGAATCCCCATGGCGGGGAGCTGGTGGGTGTGTTGCAACAAATTAGCAGGTCTTGTCAGCTCTCTCTTCAAACTGTGTCCCAAATGTAACCATTTATCTCCACCTGCCCCGTCCCCAGCTGCAGGACCCTCCTCTGTGGTCTCCCCACTTTCTCTCTCACCGCCCCCCCCCCGCATTCTCTGCAAGCAGCCGAGGGATCTTTTTAAAACCAGAGCATGCCACTTTCCTAATTATAACCCTCCAAAAGTGTCCTATCAAGTTTGTAATAACATCTAACATCCTCACCTGGCCTACAGCATCCCACGTGATCAGCTCCTGCTGGCCTCTCTGACCTGCCTCCAACTATCCTCGCCCTCACTCATGCCTGTCCTTTTATTTCTTGAACGTGCCAGGCCTTGGCAGTAGTTCTTTCCTCTGCCTGGGATGCTCCTCCGTGTCTGCAAAAGGTTCAGCCCAAATGTGACCACCTCCCATCCGAGTCACTCTCTACCATGTTACTCAATATTGTTATATTTGTAGCATTTACAACCAGATAGATGGATTTATCTATCATTTATTTATTTATTTTCTGCTCCTATAATTCAGTACGGTCTGAAAAAGCAGGTACTGCATCTAATTTATTCAGTGCTTTACCCACAGCACAGAGCGCAGAGATGGCCCTCACTCGTGTGCAACAGATATTTGTTGAATGAATGAATGTGTATCTTCTGAGCACCTGCTCTGTGACAGGCCCTGTGCTTGGCTAGGGTTATGAATTCTAGGGTAAATAAAGGTAATTCTTGACCTCAAGATGTTCACGGACTGGGAAAAACAGAGAAGCCAAATCACAGGATCATAGAAGGCTGGAATAAGTCCCTTTGCTCTTCTTAAAAAACGATTTTTTAATTAATTAATTATTTATTTATTTGAGAGAGAGCGAGACAAGTGTGAAGAGAGGGAAAGAGAGAATCCCAAGTGGACTCCGTGCTCACATGGAACCCAACACCGGGCTCATTCCCACAACCCTGAGATCATGACCTGAGCCCAAAACAAGAGTCAGATGCCCAAATGACTGAGCCACCCAGATGTACCCCCTTTGCTTTTATTATAGAATTAGAGGGCTTTAAGGGAAATCAGATTGGTTGTTCTCCACATGCTTCTTTTTTCTTAAATAAAGAAATCCGGCCTTACCCAGAGAGGGAAAAGAGCTCACCCAACTTCACAGAACATCAGAGGCATAGTCTGAGTATGAAATTCTCCACCTAATTTCTTTTAGTTAGCATTTAAAGAAAGCTCCCCCAACCCCGCCCTGCAACGAAGCTCTTCCACCACTCTTCTACCACCTGGCTCTTGAGTGCCCTTCTAGGCACCACCTGCAGAAGGGAAACAAATTCCCAGAGGAGTGGTTTGAGGAGCAACGGGAAATCCTCAGGCAGATGGATGCCTTAGCTTTTAATCAAATACAATGCCTAGATTTTCACCATTAGGATCTCATCTCTTTGAAGCAAGACTTGCTGTCTTTTGAATTCCCTGAGAAAACACAAAAGCCCCCTGGAAGAACAATTTTCTGAGCCCCCAATGTGGGCAAAACCAGCCAAGTCTTCCCACCCCTATGAGGGGGCTCACTGGGAGAGGAGAATAGATAATGTGGCTGGGGGTTGGAGGAAGCGTGGAAAGAGGTAGTCCAAGATACCAAGTGAAACTTTCTAACCTGGTGCCACCCATGTCTCTTTCCTCCTCCCCTGCTCTTACTCCCCAGCAAACCCACAGAGGAACTTCCAGCCTGGAAGAAGTACCCCCAGATCCATAAATACTCTTGACCCTCTCCTGTGACTGAGCCCCGTGCGTTTTCCACTAGAGAAAAGTTCCTCCTCTCCCTTCTCACCCTGTGTAATTCCTACTCATGCCTCAGCTCTCAACCTCTGGGGCCTCTCCCTAATTTAGGTTTGGGTTTCTCCCTTCTTTGAGATCCCACAGACCAGGCTTCCTCATCAACGCACTTATATTGCACTGTGATAGATCTCCCACCTTCACTGTGGACTGATTAAAGTCAAAACTGTCCCGATTTAGTTCAAGAACCTCAGTGCCCAGCCCAGATGTGGCTCGTGGTAAGGATTCAGTGACTAATAAAGGCACAGGCAAATAATCCTTCCTGGGGCCCTGGGTATCTCCCCTGTTGTGGGGTCAGTTTCTTCCTCCTTCCCTTCCATGTGACTTTGAGCATGTCACTTGCTTCTTTGAGCCTCATTTCATCACTCATCACCTATAACATGAGATCAGTACTTACACACACTGCACAGGCTTGTCATGAGGTTTAGAGGATAATATGAAGGTAAGACAGAAGGACAGTCCCTGGCATTGGTTGCTATAGCAGGAGGAAGGTGGCTGGGTGTCTCTGAGATGGTGTAAGGGCAAGGCTGTTGGTGAGTGTGGGTGAGGTTTTAGAAGCGGGAAGTGGTGGAGAGCCCCAGAACCCAGGACAGTCCCCTCAGTGTGGTTCCTCTATCTCTCACTTCACCCAGGGGGTGATGACCTGGGTCCATGGGCCACCATCTCTCACATTCCATCCCCATTGCCCAGGCACCTCATTAGGGACACCTCCATCTCCCCAGCCCTAGGCTGCTGGGGAAGGGTCAGCTGCTGGTGTGAAATTCGCAGTCCTTGGAGAGTTTGCATTTCCATGTCTCCTGTGTTGGGGCTGGTGGAAGGTGATGAATAAAAGATGGGAATAGGGGGAGCTCCTGTGGCTTTAAGAGAAATGTGATGAGCATTTAGAGTGGAGAGATTAGCGCAAGAGCTTCTCTCTGAATACCAAAAGTGAGGGGTTCAGTATCAAATGTAAAATAAACTAAAATAAACCAGAAAGCCATCTTTCTGCTTTGATATGGTAGGAACCCAAAGGAAGGAGAAGGGGGCCTGGGGACCTTGGGTAAATGTAGAGACTCAGGTGAAGGTGTCTGGAACCATCAGGAGAAAAGTTCAAGAGGAGGCATGGCCAAGGTGACCCAAGGGCTGAGAACAGGGTAGTGAGGGGAGAGGAGTGCAGATGCATCCCCCTCCTTCCCTATGCTGACCTTCTTTCTGGATGCTGAATGTAATTACTGCCCCCTCGCCCCCCCCAACACAAACATATACTCCTGGGAAAGAGACCGTGAAGAAAAGGCTGTCTCTGCGGCATGTAATGGGAGCCTATGTGGGTGGCTTACTGTTATTAATAATAATGAATCACTATTTACTGCACTTTTGTCATGTACCAGACACAGTGACAAGTGCTCTCCATGCATTACACTTTCCGGTCCTCACAGCAACCTTACGAGAGTGTTACTATTACTATCTTCTTTTCATTCATAAGGAAACTGAGGCGTTGAGAGGTCATGTAACATGCTCCATGTTACACAGCTGGTGAGTGGTGAATCAGGATTTGAATGCAAGCCAGCCTGACTCCCTGGGGAGCACTAATGGTGGGGTGTGCTGAAGGCAGTGGTCAAGGACGGCAGCTCTCTCCTAAATTCAGGAATCACCCAGCAGTTCACATCTGTATCTGGACAGTTGCTCCTAGGGGAAAGCATCCGAGACCCACTGGCCAAAGGGGACGAGTGATGTAGCAGTGGGGTAGGGCCCATTGCTGCAGATTTGTGCTTCAATGTAAGTGGATGACCACAAGGGGTTTTTGTACGTTTGGTGGCTTGAGACTATACAAAAGGGCACATGTGACATTATCTCCAAGTGTGTGCATGACTGTTGGTCTATGATCATATGTACACGTGTCTGTGTGAGTATGACTGATGGGTAAGCATATGACATGAAGGTGAGGTTGGCTGACAATACTGGATGCATTTTTGTATGTACAATTCAGTGACTAACATACATAAAACACAAATGTGTGTGATTTGTGTAGGTATATTATTGTATATATGATTGTACGTGTGTGTGTGAAGTGCATAAGCATTTCCCTAACTGCAGCATGAGCCAGTATGTGAATGGTGCACCTGTGTGTAGAGGCAGGTAGGAGCATGTGTGTATGCGTGTGTGTGCCAAGCCCAGATGGTCACCTCTGATTCCCTCCCTCCCCCAGTCTCTCTCCCAGTGACAGAACTGAATGTCTGTCAAGATGCTCAAAATAGGGGCGCCTGGGTGGCTCAGTGGGTTAAAGCCTCTGCCTTTGGCTCAGGTCATGATCTCAGGGTCCTGGGATCGAGCCCCACATTGGGCTCTCTGCTCAGCAGGGAGCCTGCTCCCCCCCTCTCTCTGCCTTCCTCTCTGCCTACTTGTGGTCTGTCTCTCTCTGTCAAATAAATTTAAAAAAAAAGATGCTCAAAATAGGAGTCATTTTGCCTCAGTGTGAGGATCCTCAAGGCGACATTCTGGACACAGAACTTTCAACTGCAGGTGCACAGCAGAGCCCCAGAGTCCTGCTTAACCCCGAGATCCTCCCAACATCCCTCCCAGGCCAGGGGGAAAGTTCTGGATCTATCCTTAGGAAAGGTCAAGCCTCAGGGTGCCTGGGTGGTTCAGTCAGTTAAGCCTCTGCCTTCGGCTCAGGTCATGATCCCAGGGTTCTGGGATTGAGCCCCACATCGGGCTCCCTCTTCCGCGGAGCTTCTCTCTCTCCCTCTGCCTGCTGCTACCCCTGCTTGTGTGTGTTCTCTCTCTCTTTCTCTGTCAAATAAATAAAAAATAAAAAAAATAAAAGGTCCAGCCTCAGAAGGATTGTGTGTATGTGTGCGTGTGTGTGTTCATTCTTCTTCCCATCCTTTCACAGCTGAAGAAACTGAGGTTCAGACAAGACTCTTGCCTGCAACTTCAGGTCCAAATTGCTTTCCCCCAAGGTCACCTACTTTTCTGAGCTTTTGCTTCATTATTTCACCTCTTGCCCTGCCCAAAATGAAGACAACCATTTATTCATCCAACAATTATTTAACACTTCCACCGTGTGACCAGATGACACTGTCTGTCAGTCTATAACCAACTCTTCAAAGACTAGGTAGTCATCTTCCATAGACTCCCTTGAGCCTCAAATCCAGGGGGAAAGTCTTGCAGCCTCACAATGTTATGGAGCTGTCCTTGGTGCTGAAGCTTCAAAGCAGCCATCCACATCCAAGGCCTGATCTGGGACCACCTCTGGACTTTGAGAGGACCCAAAGCTGAATTATTGGAAGCACAACGTCATGGTCAGGGGAGGTGATTTTCCTGCCATGCACCATGCTGGCCTGCCATGTCTAGAGCCTTGTCTCTTTTCTTGCCTGAACACTACTCGTGGAGCTTCTCAAAGGCTGGGTATGGCTGATGCAGCCCAGGTCCTGCTTCAGTGATATTTGCTGGACTGAGCTGAAGGAAAAAAAAAACAACAGGATTTGAGTATATGCGTGGGAGTATCCCATGGTGGAGGTGATCTGGGAGTCATAGCAAGAGGGGAGTCACCAATCACTGTCTTCAGATCCTGGAGCGACTGTTCTGGGAAAGAGACTCAGATTAGCTCTTCCTGGAACCAGACACTGGAGACTTCAGGAAGAGAGGAGCTTCCCAAAAGTGAGAAATACAAAACATTCAGTTTTTCCAGGGTCTTCATGACATCAGACCAGCCCTTAGGCTGGTAACAATGGTTACTATTTATTAAACACCTATCACACACCTGCCACAATGCAGGGGCATATATATGTTACATGTTACAGATAAGGAAACTGAGGCCTAGAGAGGGGAGGTGATTTGTTCATGGTCACGTAGCTGGCAAGTAATTGGGCTGAAATGATACCCAGGCATGTGATTCCATGTGCTGTTAACCTGACCAATCCAGAAGGCGTAGAGTTCCTACTTTCTCCCTCATGTCTCCCCACAGCCTTCCCTCCTCCTCCCCTTGGGTTGAGTTTTAAGGAAGAAATAAATTAAAAATGGATGAGGCACCCAGCCCAGAGTGTGGGGCCTGATCCGATTAACACTGATGTTTCTTTCATGAGGGATGGGACAGTGTTTCTCACCCGCAGCAACCCAGGGCCGTGGAGGAAGCTGCCTGCAAGTCACCAAGGCCTCCCGGCTCTGCAGGTTCTCCGACCCGCCCTGCCCCACCATCTGCCATCACCTTCCCCTCCTCCTGTGCTCCCCACGGCCCAGCCACAGCTCTCAGAAGCCCCACCGACCTCCAGCTGCATCTCCCAGACAGCCTGGGGCAGCAAAACAAGGCCAGACTGGATCAGACCAGAGTCTAGACCCTGGCTCTGCCTCTTTCCCTGAGACCTTAGAGAAGCCGCATAATCTTTGGCTTCTCCTCCAGTACAATGAGGAAGATGCCTGCCTCTCAGAGCAGGGAGGTGAGTTCGTGCATCAGGGGCTTGCAGTATCGTTTATCTTCTCTTGGTTAACACTCAACAAATGGTCACTACTCTTACTACCCCTGCTGGAGTGGTGGCAGCAGTAACACTGCTGCCGCCACTACTACTAGTCATAGTAACGTTACTAGTACTAGTAGCAATACTGCTGCTGTTAGTAGTACTAGTAGCAACACTGCTGCTGCTAGTAGTGCTAGTAGTAATACTGTTGCTGGAGTACTAGTAGTAATGCTGCTGCTAGTAGTAGTAATGCTGCTGCTACTAGTAGTACTAGTAGTAATGCTGCTGCTAGTAGTAGTAATACTGCTGCTAATAGTACTGGTAGTAATGCTGTTGCTAGTAGTAGTAGTGCTGCTGCTGGTAGTAGTACTAGTAGTAATGCTGCTGCTAGTAGTAGTAATACTGTGGCTGCTGGTAGTACTAGTAGTAATACTGCTGCTATCATAGCAATACTGCTGCTTGTAGTACTCATAGTAATGCTATTACTGCTAGTAGTACTAGTAGCAATGCTGCTGCTAGTGGTGCTAGTAGTAATACTGCTGCTAGTAGTAGTAATACCGCTGCTGCTAATAGTACTACTAGTAATGCTGTTGCTAGTAGTACTAGTAGCAATACTGCTGCTGTCATAGCAATACTGCTGCTTGTAGTACTCATAGTAATGCTATTACTGCTAGTAGTACTAGTAGCAATGCTGCTGCTAGTAGTAGTAGTAATACTGCTGCTGCTAGTAGTGCTAGTAGTAATACTGCTGCTAGTAGTAGTAATACTGCTGCTGCTAATAGTACTACTAGTAAAGCTAGTAGAACTAGTAGCAATACTGCTGCTGTCATAGCAATACTGCTGCTTGTAGTACTCATAGTAATGCTATTACTGCTAGTAGTACTAGTAGCAATGCTGCTACCACTAGTAGTACTAGTAGCAATGCTGCTGCTAGTAGTAGTAGTATTCATAGTAATGCTACTGCTGCTACTACTAGTCATAGTAATACTGCTGCTTGTAGTACTCATAGTAATGCTACTCCTGCTCTACTGTAACTACTATATTGTGTTGATGAACGGAAGCATTTCCCATCCTGAGTGTTAATGACCAATAAAATACATGGGTGAAAATCAATATGGTTGGAGTTGAGGCCCATTCAGGAGGAGCACCTTAGGAAAGCCCCCAATTTCTCTCCACCGGCCATGTCCCAGGGGTGGGGGTGGGGGGGACAAGCAACAGAGATTCTGCTGGACCAGGCCCCAGTTATTGGGAATTTGCCCGGCCTGACTTTCAGCTAATGAGACAGGTGGGAGTCCCTCAGATGGAGACCAGAGGTGTCTTGGTCGCTGGCAAAGCTGATGCTGGACGATGGGGCTGGCATCTGAGGACTAGTAGGTTTCCTATGGTGAATCCCGGGGTCCGACAGGCTCACTGCACAGCCACGAGGCCACCAACCAACCGCAGGGGAACAGGGCACACACGGGCTTCCTGCAGGCAGCCTGCTCCCAGAAGGAAAGATGCCATCACCCTCATGCTGAGAGCCCTTGGCCTGAGCACTGCCCCTCTCTGAGCCTCTGGTGGCTACTCCGTGAAATGGGGACAAGAACAGAGCCCACCACATAGGGTGCAAACGAGGCAGAAGAGCGGCAGGCAGAGGCTGCCTCCGAGGCTTCCCACCCCCATGTTCTCAGGGCTAGGACCTTTCACTGAGTCTGAACCCCCCACAGACACCTGGGCAGGGGCGACCCACAGAGGGGTCCAGGAGTTGCCCCCACTCCCCCAACCATGGAGCAGCCGTCTAGCGGCTCTGAGCCTCCCCGCATTGCGTGCGAGACAATGCCGGTGGCTGTGAGGAGGAGAAGGTGGGGAAGGAGCCAGGAAGCTTGGCGCCCAGGGGAGCACCCCGCCCGCCAGTGTCCCTCACGCAAGGGGCTTGACATGCGATGTGAAGGCATCCAGCAGGCCTTTTCCTCACTCTTTCCCCCTCCCCCTAAGCACACCTAGGGAAGCCCAGTGACCCCAGCCTCCGCCCCAACTCCAGTCTCTGGTCCCCATCCATCCATCTGTCCATCTATCCTCTGAATGGGTAGACTGGCTGCCGGCCTCTCCTTTGATCTGCTTCTTGGACTATCACTATGCCTGTCTGTCTGCCTGTGATTCTGTCAGTCTGTCTGTCGGTTGTTAGGCTCCTTATGGGTCAGACTGGCTGTCCCCCTGTCTTTGAGTTTGTGTGTTTTCCTCTGTCTACCTGGTGGTCAGTCTGTCCTGCCTTCCGATCTGTCTGCCTGTCTGTCCACCTCGTTATTCCCCATCCCCACTTGTCTCCATGTGTGGGGCTGGGTTTGCTCCTCCCCAAAAGCCACCTTGCTTGGCCCTGAACCAGGGCCGGCTGCCCCCGGTGAGGCAGAGGCGGCAGCCAGTGAGCCAGGACTCCCTGCCAGCCCTCCAGCCCCAGCTCAGCCCCCCGGGCTCCACGGCACAGCCTCTCCCTTCGTTCAGCCCCACCCTCCTCTCTCCAGCCCTAGAGTCTTACAGAAAGATTTATCAAAAGGTATTTGGAGAAGACTAGGTTCAAATTAATGGTGAAAATAAGGTTTTATGATTCCATTTCAGCTTTATTCCTCTACTGATTTTCTCCATTACCACTGAGCGTCAATTGTGAATGGCTGTTCTCCGCAGTATTTATGGTAATGCAGGTTAATGTCTGAGTTCGAGGAGCTCAATTAGCAAATTCATGGACAAGGGGGTCTGTTCGCGCTTCTCTTGTGAGCGCGATGATTCATCAGCCACATGGAGACGCTGGGTTTCATGTCCGCATACAAAATGCCAGCCACTGTTCTCCCAGGCGTGTGGTGCCTCGTTCAGAGCTGGTGTCCAGGGAGCAAGTGGCTCTTTGTTCCCTGTACCCATCAGAGTCCTTGGCACACAGTAGGACCTCAATATTTGTTTGGCACTCAGCCTCAAGCACATGACAGTCATCTCTAAACATTAAATCAATCAATTACTCACTTTGTCCTCAGTACCAGGCACAGAGCCTGAAACAAAGGAGGTTCTTGATATTTGCTAAAGAATCGATACATTCCTGATCTCCTGCGCCTAACATGGGCTTGTCACGTGGTAAATGCTGGATGAGTGTCTGTCGACTGACCAACTGATTGATAACAAATGAATGAATGAATGAATGAATGTCACTGGTCTTTTCCAGTAGCATGGCTGTCTGGACCCCCAGAATCCCGCCCTCAGGGTAACTAGAAGAAATGGGATTTCAGGGAGGGGTCCCAGCATAGAGGGTCTAGGGCTGGAGGAGACATGCAGAGCTCTTGCTCCCATCCTAAGGCCAGACTTGAGAAAGTGGAACAGCTATTTCCAGGTTCATAGCTTTGGGGTTTGCTGGGCTGGGACATCCGGGCTGAGTACCCACCTGTCCTCTGATAGTCGCTCAGCCCTGATTCTCAGGGTGGGGACCTGCACAGAGAGAGGAAATTGGTCTCCCTAGTGCCTTCCCAAGACGGCTTTTGATGGAGACTCGTCTCTTGGTGATGCAAGGCTGGGAGACTAGTCTCATTTTGCAAATGTGGAAACTAAAGCCCAGAGAGGGGAAGTGTTTTTTCCAAAGTTGCACAGCAAGTTAGTGGCTGAGTCGGAATTTGAACACAGGTGTTCCGTGTTCTTTCCTCTGCTTCCTGCAGCCCCATCCCTTGTCCTCTCTGGGCCTCTGATTTCCCACGCCCTCTCGCACTGGAATGCCAAGTCCATGAGGGCAGGGATCTTTTCTGTGTTCATTGATGTCTCGCCGGTGCCTGGGACTGGGCAGGCAGATTACAGGAGTGTGCAATAAAGCCTTATTGAATAATGAGTGAATGAAGAACCCCACGCCCCCCTGTGAGAATAAGAGCGTAACAACCTTCCTAGCACCTCCCACTCATGCTGTTCCTACTGTGTGTCCGGCGCCGGCGGCTCTCCGGTCTTCCAACAGTCCCGTGGAGACAGCGTCAATCCTGTCCTCACTTTCAAAGAACCTGAGTTTAGAGAGGTGACTTGGCTTGCCCCAGGTCTCACGGCTAGTGAGTGATAGAGTCAGGATCAGGATTCCAACCCAGTTCATTCTGGATCTGAGCCCTGAGCCCATACCCACTGGCCACCTGCCCCCTGCACCCCTTGCTCGAAGCTGAGCCCGCCCAGCTGCCCACCCACCTGCTCCAGCTAAGGCTCGCCCCTGGAATGACGGCTCCCTCGGTCCCAGGCAACCTTCGGGGTGGCCCCAGGGGCTGGAGCCACAGCTGTGACAGGGAGACCAAGAAAGTCCAGGCCCCGGGGGAGCGAGGCTCGGCCCTGGGCTGCGCCCTGCCCACTCCGCCTGCCAGGGGTCTCATCAGCAGAGGCCTCTCCGCGAGATGCGGTTGACATTTCCTGCACAGCCTGCCACGGGCTGCCTGTCTCTCCCAGGAAGGGGCTCTGGTGGGAGGGGCTGTGGCATGAAAGGCAGGCAAGACAGCCAGGCCCCGGAGACCGGCCCAGTGTGCTCTCTTCCTCCAAGTGCTTGACGAAGAAAGCAGATAGATCTCCAGCCTCATGCTAAAGGCTCGAAAGGATGGCTGTCGGCACTGAGGGTCCGTGCGTGCATGCCGGGCCCCGCACCGAGCATTTCATGGGCAACCTCTCCTTTGCCTTCACAGCTACCGATAAAGGAGGCCTAAGGAATAGCCCCATGTTACAGTTAGGGAAACTGAGACTCAGAGATGTGAAATCGATTGCCTAATGTCACATAAACAGAGCAGCAGATGCAAGACCGAGTTGTTTGACCCCAAGCTCTCGCCCTCAAGCTCCACTCTCAACAGCCTCAGCTGAGAAACATAAGCCACACGAACAGGGTCCCTGGTTTCTGGAAACGTCCTCCTGCAGCTTAATGAGACTGGGGAGTTAAAAGCCTATGGATTCCATCCCGCTTCTACCACGGACTCCCCGCTGTGTGACCTTGGGCAAGCCACTTAACCCTTCTAATCTCCAGCTGTGACATCCTCAAAATGGAGATTTATGCCCCTATGTCTGAGGGATCATCTCGCTCACCTGTTCCCCAGAGGCCCCACCACTGCCTCTCTGATTTCCTGGGCTCAGGAAGACTTTCATATCAAGAAGGAGGAGGGGGCCCGTGGCAGGGAGTCTCCGGGAAAACAAACAGCACAGTCTGCGAGAAGGTCCCCAAATGTGAAGTGGGGGACGGAACCAGTCAAACCCTCGTTAGAGATCTGACGACCAGAGAGAAGTGACTTGCCCAAGGTCACACAGCCCATTAGCATCCAGGAAAGGATTCCCAAGCCAGCACCTTCCCCCACGCGGCTGCCACAGCAGTCAAAATGTTCAAAGAAATTCAAAAGTTTTACCTTTGGCCCTTAGTTTTTTCTTTTTAAAAATCTTTATTCCTTTTTCTTTGAAGAGAACAAAACATTGGGGTTCTTGAAAACTCTTTTCTCCCCCATCCTTTTAAACAAAAAATAAGCAAACTCAGTCTAGAAGACCCTGAAGACAGAAATGGCACGTGGGCCTCCTCTGCACGCTCCCCCTCTCCCCCCAATGAGACCCGGCGGCCGTCTCCCGAAGTCCCTGGTGGCCGGTGCCATCGTGGAAAGGCCCGGCGGGGGTACTTTCCGGACCAGCTGCTGCATAAGCAGCTAGCAACTTCAGACAGACTGGAAAATCAGGCGCCACTTCAAAGGCTCAATGACAGGCGGCAGCGGAGGTGGGAGCAAGGAGGTGGCCTCCCCTGACGACCAGCCATGAAGGGGAGACACTGAGAAACAACCAACAGAAAGATAGGCACCGCCGTTCCCCACCAGCGAGGATGCTCTTACAATATTTGTCAACCCCTGAGCTCCATGGGATGGATGGGCCCGCCTAGGGGGTGCAGGAGCACAGAGCACGGGCCCAGGGTCTGGAACAAGGGGACCTGACCCCTCCCAGAGCCAAGCTTCACGTGCAGAGCTGCAGGCGTCGGGCAGAGGGTGGGGGGCCGGGAGCCCAGCACGCCCCTGCCTGGCTGAGATGGAGGAGCGGGAGAGGCCCGGCCCACTGACCAAGCTCCCCACCGCGGGTTCCAGGCCACAAGCCGGCCACGAGTCGGCCACGGCACACCTCGAGACGCCGCGGCTCCTCTCTCACTTTGTGGATGGGGGGAATGCTGGGCTCACCAGCACTAGACAGGCGGCAGGAAGCCCCGCTGGAAGGGTTGGGGCGTGTGTGTGCCCAGGTGCATGCATGTGTGTGTGTGTGTAGGTGAGTATGCGTGTGTGTGTGTGTGCACACACACGTGTGTGTGCACGTGTGCACACATGCTCCCCCACACACGGGTCTTCAGCACCACGTCTTTCCTGTCACACCCTGCTAGGGTTCCTCGATTGCTCCCCCCATCTCAGGGCCCCTGTCACCCTCACTTCCCTCTGTCCTCCCTCCCCCTCCTCAGAGGCAACCCAGGTTCCAGACCCAGCCCATCACTCGCAGGCCCTGCAACCTCAGACAAGGGACACCGTCTCTCCAAGCCTCAGCTTCCTGTCCTCAGCTTCCCATTTCCTGTGAAATGGGACACAGGGCTCCGCCTGCACAGAGCGGCGGCGGTAAGTAAAGCTCACGCTGGTGCACGCAGCTCCTGGTGGCCACAGGCCCTTCCCCTCCACCTCCCAACCTCCAGCCTCTTCGCTCCTCCTCTCTCCTTAGTTCCTTCCAAGCCCTCTCTGTGCCTCTGTTTCCCCATCTGTAGCATGAGGATGACACTACCTAACTCCAAGCCTTGTGGGGAAGATTAGGAAAGACACATAGCGGCAGGGCCTGAGGGTTCATCACGCGCTGCCTGCGTCCCTCGTCATCCTCGTGTCTTAACACTGACACATAAAAGTGAGTTGTTGTTACTGAACGGGAGGGGGCATTTGTGTGTGTGTGTGTTTGTGTGTGCACGCAAGTGTGTCACAGCTGGCACTGATCTTAAGCATGCTGCAAAAGGGCTTATCATATAGGTATACACCCCAAAACCACCACTCAGATAAAAATGTAGAGCATCCTCAGAATCCCAGAATGTTCTGTCTCCCAGGCCATACCTTCCCCAGAGCCAACCACTCTTCTAGATACAGCTCAAGCTTTAGTCTAGAAAATCTACCAGGTTAGACAGCACGCAGGAGACTGGATGAGACAGGCAAGGATGAAGCGGGGGGGGGGGGGGGGCACCAGGGTACAGATACCCAGGCAGGGATAGAGCAGAGATTGCGTTCGAGGTGGGTGTAGGAAAGTGCTGGCTGTCAGAGAAGGCCTCTGAGCCTGGGGTCTCAGGGGACCCCTTCTCTGGGAGAATGCTGCTGCCTGAGGGGGGAGACAGGAAGCGTGCCTGGTGGCTTGCGGTCACATGCATCTGGGGACTCTGGGCTGGGCTGGCCCAGCAGAGCCAGAAACGTGGGCAGCTGCTGCCCCTGGGCCTTTGATGTGACAGAGATGGAGACACACATATGCCCGACAATTAATTAATTGTGACTTTCACCGTGCCGCGGCCGCTTCCTATTGATCTCCGCCGGTCTGGAGTGAGAGAGACAATTAGGAGGGAGCACAGTGGCGGTGGCTAATTACCCACAGAATGAAAACCGTGCCTTTCAATTTATTAAACTTTTATCACAAAAATAACCGAGCCACCCCCTCCTGCTGAGAAGCGAAGGGGGGTGCTCTGGAGGGGCACCCCCAGTTAGCCTTCCCCAGATGTTGCAAGTGCTGGGAAGTCTGAAGCGCCTCCTTGCGGCAGAAGACCCCGCACACACATGAGCCCTGGGAAACAGCTGGGGGAGGGGAAACCAGCCCCGGGGGGCCTGCGGCCTGGTTTCGGAGCAAAATCAGGCAGGGGGCCAGATGAAATCAGGCAGAGGCCTTCAGGGAATCCGGAGGATTAGAGGAGGCCTGGGACTGTCCGAGTCAAGCTGCAAAGGCTCCCAGCGCCCCTCCGGCCCCCCGTCAGGACCTGCCTGTCCTGTAGCACGGCTGTCTGCCGTTGCCCTCGCAACAGAGAAACCGAGGCTGAGACGGCCTCGCTGGCTCCGGGCCAGCGCGCAGGCCGCACAGGGTGCAGAGGACGGCCAGCCGGCACGCGCTTTCTGCTCCAGAGACGTCTCTAAGTTCAGACCTGGCTCTGCCTCTGGCTGACGTCTGTGGGGGACCCTGAGCGAGTTACCCACTGACGGGCCCCTGATGCCCTTAGATGGGCCCGGCTTTGGGAGGCTCCCTGATGAGCGTCCTCCGCTCAGAGCCAGCCCACAGCCCCACGAGGCAGGCGGGATAGCTCCTGCTAGAGACGAAGTTGCCCACACCCCGAGGAAGTGGGGAAGAGGCCGGGGCAGCATGAACAGAGCCCAGGGGAGCACCCGGCCTCTAGGCTCCCAAGCCGGGGCCCTCTCTCGGAGCATTTAGTGCCCCGGACTGGCTCCTAGGAACAGCAGACCCCATGGCCCAGGCTGGCTGCAGAGGCCAACCCACAAGCTTTGCTTCCTCTCTGCCCCACCAGGTCAGGCCCGTTTCTGGAAAGCCCCCCACAGCCCCAGTTCCTGTGGGAGCTGGTGGGAACGAAGCTTGGGTGCTTATCCCGCCAGCCCCTTCCCCAGTGGGTGCCAACCCCCACCAGTGTGTCCCAGCAGCTGCCTGGAGCCATGGGGCTACAGATATTGGGCGGGGGGAGGGTCCCCAGAGAGGGCCGCTCAGAAGCCCCTTTTGCCGGGGCAGCCATGGCTGAGCCAGGGGCCGCTTGCCCTGCTTCCCCCGGTGCCTGCACCCTAAGCCCCCCCGGAATGCCCGTGACAGCCTTGCAGTGAGGGCAAGGGGAATCATGTTCTTCGTGTCACGGAGAAGATAGGGAGACTCCCGGAGGCGAAGCAGCTTTCTTAAGGCAACCCGGGCACCTGCTGACTTTGACCACAAGCTCCTTCTGCGGGCTCAGCCTTCCCATTAATTCTGCCATGGCTCCCTGAGCAAGCACTACATATTTCTCGAATAAAAAGTATCTGGTATTTCCTAAGCGCTTGCGAGATGCTTGGCACTGTTCTAATGACATGACCGTAGCGACTTCGTTCCTCCTCAGCACAGTCACGTGAGGGGGCTTCTCTTACTACCCCCAGTTTGCAGATGGAGTCACTGAGGTGCGGAGGAGTGAGGACGAAGGTAACCGGCCCGGCCCGGGGACCGCCCAGCGAGGGAGGGGCAGGGGCTGCAGGGGCCGGATGTGAAGCCAGGCATCCAGGCTGCTTCTCCGGCAGGTGAGCAGGGGTGAGGGGAGTGAATGGGAGGAAAGGGTGGGGAAGGTGGCCCGTACAGGCCTCGTACAGGCCACGCGCTGCATCAAGCCGGGAGAAGGTGACTCGGGCCTGCCCTGCCCTCCAGGATTCACAGTCTGCTGGGGTTTCTATGCGACTCAAGGAATTCAATGTCCATGCTGACCCTTCCTAACCTGTCATGGGGTCCAGTCACGAGGGCCCTCCAATTGGGGCATCCCCCCTGCCCCCCCAAAAATAGGAGGTCTCTTACCTGGGGACCAGGGGCTATGCTGGAGAGAAAGGGGAGTCTGTGTCCCTTGTCCCCTGACTCTGTCCTCCCCCATTTCCTCTGGGAAGGACAGAGCTAATGGGAACTTGGGCCCCCTTTTCAATCAAATGTTCTCATGGACGAGCTCCCAGGCTGGGGCCAGGCCTCAGATTCCCATCAATAAAGCCAGATGAGGTCCCTGGCGCTCTCACACCCACCATTTCCTCCCTGCCCACCTCCCTTCACTCTGGGGGGGGGGGGCGACTTCCAGGGCCCTCCCACCAGTACGTCCCGGGGCTTGCTCAGTTCTGAGGCCCACTCAGAAGAGGAGTACTTGATTGTGGGCTCTGCTGCCTTTTCTAGCTTGAAAAAACAGAGTGTGGCAAGACCCTCCAAGTCACGTTGCTTCTAATGGGTCACACGGGCACATTAACACCCTAAGATTCATGGGTCACCTAAGCTGGATGCAGTTTGGACGGGGACTCTCATTTTTGCTTTTCTTCAAGGGGACATTATCTCTACAATATTGAAAGGAATTTCCCAATTCTGGAAGGGAGGATGTGGGTGAGACCAGATACCGATAGCAATAATCTAAGATTTAAAGTAATAGAGACAGATGGGGGCTCGTGCTATGGGGGTAGGAGAAGGCCACGGAGGGCAGAGAGTGCTTCCCGGAGGGCTGGGTAATTTGAGACAAGCCTTGGGGAATGGGTGGACTTGGACATTGGAGATGGTGTAGAAGGGCAGGCCATGAGGAAAGGAACTGACAGCAAGGGCATGGAGCGGATGGGACAGCAAGACGGCCAGTGTGCAGTGGGCTGGGTGGGGGGGGGTCTGGCTCCTGGATCATCGGGAACTCTGGATCCTGGCAAAGCCCATGGGGCGGCCCCTGAGGCAGTGGCAGCTGTGGGGTCTCGTGCAAGCAGAGACTCCAGCAGACACTGGACACCCACCCTCATGGCAGTATTCAGGAGCCCAAAGCTGCCAGCAGCCGAAGTGTCCATCAGTGAATGAACCGATAAATAAAATGTGAAATATACACACAAAGGAGTATTATTCACCTTTAAGAAGGAAGAAAATTCTGACACCTGCTACAGCATGGAAGAAACGCAAAGACTTTACGCTAAGTGAAATAAACCAGACAAAAAAAGGACAAATAGTGTATGATTCCGCCTATACGAAGTCCCTAGAGTCATCAGCTTCATAGAGACAGAAGGTGGACCAGTGGTTGCCAGGGGCTGGGGGAGGGGAGGGATGGACTGTGTGTTTAATGAGGACAGAGTTTCAGTGTGGGAGGATGGTAACCATTCTGGAGACGGCCGGTGGTGAGGATCACACAACAGGGTGGCCGTAATTAGTGCTGCTAATTACACTCTACCCTTAAAAATGGTTTAAATGGTAAACACTTTTCTGTGTATTTTGTCACAATAAGAAAACAGTGGGATCTCAAAGGCCAGGCATCGAGAGAGTGGGAGATGTGGTCAAGCCAGAGGGAGTAGTGAGGCTCCAGGTCTGAGGATACAAATCCTAACCCCAGACAGGCTCTGGTTAAAGGCGGGGACAGCATATGTTGCACGCTCAGGCACCTCGTAGCTGTGTGCTTTAAGCAAGTCACTGGCCCTCTCTGAGCTTCCTTTATTCCATCTGTAAAGCAGAGATAATCCTAGTTATTTCTCTTCCGTTGCGGGGTTGTTGCAAAGGCCAAACAAGGTTGTAATAACAGCTGTCTATTGAGCAATTGCTATAGCCCGGCACTGAGTAAAGCCCTCTATGTATATTAACTTGTTCGATTCTCATGACAACCCTATGAAGATGGACTTTTATTGTCCCCATTTTACAGATGAGAAAACCAAGGCTTTAGGAGGGAAAATGCCCCCTCGGCAGTATCCAGTGGGAAGCAGAAGAACTAGAACTCAGACCTGAGTCATGGGAGAGGCTATGAATAACCGGGAGTGAGTCACTGGTGCCACCTCCTCCTCCAGGGAGTCCCCCAAGATTCCTGCCCTGGGGTCACTCTTGTCTTACTCACGGGGAGCTCCCACCTCTGGTTTCTAGGTGTCTCTGGCACCCTATGCTCACTTTGGGAGTTATTCACGTCTGCCTTCCCCAACAGAACATAAGCTCTCCAAAGTCGGGTCTGGGTATTTTTCATTGTAGAATCCCGGGTGCCCAGTTTGGATGGCACAGAACTGATGAAAGTCTGGGGAGTGGCAGGAGGGCAGGCTGAGGACAGGACCCTGGACAGCTCAGCAGAGCCGAGCCCCCTGAAGCATCCTGTGAGGGCGTTGTCATGACAATAGCAGCCCTGGAAACGGAGAGGAGGAGGAGGGCGGTGACTAAGACTATGAGGCTGGCAATCATATCCGGGTCGGGCCCATGGGTCAGGATAGGGAAGTTATGCTGTAGTGTCAGCCCACTCCTCAGTGGCTTACCACCACCAGGGTTTACTCATCCCTCCTGCAAAGCCTGTTGTGGCCCAGATGACCCTGCGGGACAGTTGTCCTCCATGAGGACACTCCACAAGCCACGGGGAGCCTGGGGCTCTGCCATCACATGAGGTCTCCACGAGAGCAGCAGGCAAGAACGTGTTGGCGGATCTGTACCATCGACGTCACTCCGCTCAGCGTCACTGCACGAACTAGCCCAGACCCTACCTAGCTGCGAGGACGGGCAGGGCACCTGCAACTCAGCTGTGTCCCAGGTGTGCGGGAGCTCTTACTATCTCTCGGCAAGTGACAAACATTCACAAATCACACCCATGATGATTCCTGCGCACACACGATCCTGGGACAGTCAGTAGAGAAGAGACCAAGGCCTTGGACCCTGGAGTCAGATCTGGGTTCAAATCCCAGTCCCACTGCCAAACAAGTGATAGCCTGGCTCCACAGGTGGTGAGCTCCCCATCACAGGAGGTGTACAAGCCAAAGCTGGATGACCACTTTGGTCATCATCATCATCATTGCACATCAGCCTGTGATATCTCTCAAAAGATGCCTACATTCAATTTACTTATAAATTATGTTTTGTTGAAGTCAAATGTATATACAGTGAAATGCATGTAACTTAAATGTACCATTGGATGAATTTTGACAAAGGGATACATCTGTGTAACTGACATTTCAGTTAGGATGTAAAATATTTCTATGACCCGGAACATGTGCTCATGCCCCCCCCCCTCCCTGCTGTGTTAGCGTGCAATGCTGAGCACCAAGGGAGGTCAACTCAACGGAAGTAGAGTGCCAGCAGGACCCGGACAGGGGGAGGTGAGCGAGATGCCTGCCTGGGGCGTAGCAGTGTAAGCAGGTGCTCGCTCCCGGAGTCGATTCTGCACTCGCACAACCGGAGAGTGAATGCCTCCGGAAAATTTGTTCCCAGGGAGCTTCACTCTCTTATCCTGGGCCCAGTGCAGAATTTCAGGCAAGACAGGAGACATACACGCCTGGGAGCAGGAAGGCCATTCCTGCAGGCTTTCAAATCTTATATCACAAGGCCGACCGTGCCCCGGAAAGGCAGACCAGGTGGAGAGGAGCCCCCAAGGGGACTGGGTCTTAACCAGGCAGCACATGGCCACAGGGATGCTATGGGCCAATCTGATATTTTTTGCAAAGAGCTCCTATTTACGGAACACCTACTAAGCACCAGACTATGTTAGGCACTTTATGTATTGTCCAGTTCTCGGTACAGCATAAAAAATGTATTTTTATCCCCATCTTTTGACAAAGAAACTGAGGCTCAGGAGTGTGCGAGTGACTTACCCAAGTCATATAGGTGAGGACCAGTGGGGCTCAGACTCAAAGCTAGTCCTCTCTGAGCTCCGAGCCTATTCCCCCCGCAGCCTTCCCACAATGGTCCAGACACAGGGACTGCAGGTACACCGGGGAACCCAGAAGGTGCACCCCCACTCCTACTCTGACCCCTCCAGCCTCCCTCAACCTGAGGGATGGGGTGCCCGGCAGCCGGGACCACTGTTCCCAGAGCCTGTCCCTCCTCGGAAGCCAGCGCTTGAGGCTCTGGCGGCCTTTCCCAGGAGCCCAGAGAGGTTGCTTTGCATACTATGGGTGTCATTTGCATACTACTTAGGAAAAGCCTTCGCTTTTCCCACCTGCAGCAAACTCCAGGCTGATTAGTTCTCCCCGCATCGGAGAGTTAATTACTCTCCCGCATAGACCGGGTGTTTATTTGTAATCAGCAGAGGGCTGAAAGAGGGGGAGGAGACAGGGCAGAAGCAGCTGTCGTTAGCCTTGAGCCCCGAGCTGCTCTGCAGGTGGGGGAATGAGTGTGAGCTGGAGCAGCCCAGCCCCACACCCAGCCCCGGCTCTGTGTCCAGGCTTGCCATGTGACCCTGGGCGTGCCCTGGCTCAGGGAAGGGAGGAGGGATGATTGCTGGGCTCTGGGGGGTGTGGGACAATCGCTCCCCAGGGAGCTGCTGGCAGGACAAGAGACCCGGCTCAGAACATCACAAGGAAGAAATGCCCAGAACCCAGGAGCCTGGGAAGGGAAAGGACTGGGACAGGACCTTCCAGGACCACCTGGGGGTGGGCTGCTGGGTGGAGTCCTGGCCCCAGAGACCGGAGAGTGGACCAGCTCTGCTGTGTGACACGGGGAACCCACTGCCTGCTCTGAGCCTTGGTCTTCCAATCGGGGGGCTAACAACCTGGCTGGGAATCATGTGAGCCACTCAGAGGCTGTGAAAAACATAAATTTCTACTCAAATGTAAGACATATTTCTGGATTCCCAGGTTGGAAATGGTCTCAGCCCCAGGGGAGATTTAGTGACCTTCCCTCCCTCCTCCTCCCACCCAACATTTCAGGACTTGCCCCCGTCTCCTACTCCAGCGAAGCGTTTCTGGACGCTTCTGCCCCTGGTCTCTACTTGTGAGATGCAGAATGGTCATGTCCAAAGGGCCAGAGTGGGCCCAACCTGTGTGTCAAGGTTGGAAAGGTCCTCAGTTGCTGTCAGAGCGCCAGAAAGATGCTGAGCTGCCTCCTGCGTGAGACCCCCCAGGGCACCTATGCTGAATCCAGAAGGCACGATTTCTAAAGCAGTAGGGAGAGGAGCAGCTGGGGCAGTGGGGTACCAGGGACTCGGACCCAAAGGGAATCACTGCTTTGATTCAACTCTTCCCTCTTTTTCACAGATGGAGAGACTGAGGCCCAGAAAGGTGATTTGTCTGACCACACCCGGCAGAGCTGGAAATAGAACCCAAGCCCCCTGCCTCCAGCCCACAGGGGCCTCTTCTGATGAAAGTCTGGGGCAGGGAGAGATCCCCCAGAGGACAGCCTGCGACGGCAATGATGTAGGGGTCCCGGTGGGGAAACCTGGCTGGGGTCCTTGGCTCACCCACAAGAGCAGTAACTGGGACCCTACGTGGGGACAAAGGCCCATATTCACCTGGGAGGCAGAGAGGAGCCAGTCCTTCCGTCGTCCACCCTTCCCTCCCAAGATAGGCTTCCTAGCGAGTCAGGGACATGCGGGACAATAGCCATCGGGTTGTGTGACCTCTGTAGGTTGCTGGGGAAAATACAGGACAAATATTTTTTTTTTAAGGTTCTATTTATTTATTTGACAGAAAGGGATCACAAGTAGGCAGAGAGGCAGGCAGAGAGAGAGGGGGAAGCAGGCTCTCTGCTGAGCAGAGAGCCTGATGCAATGCGGGGCTCCATCCCAGGACCCTGAGATCATGACCTGAGCTGAAGGCAGAGGCTTTAACCCACTGAGACACCCAGGTGCCCCAGGACAAATAATTTTTTTTTCAAATAATTTTTTTAATACAAGTATATCACATACATACTGATGTTTATCTGAATTCAAATTTAACTGAACATCCTGTATTTTTATTTGTTAAATCTGGCAACCCTAGACTCATGAGCAAGTCACTTCACCTCTCTGAACACCAGTTTCTTTACCATTGAAAATGAATCAGAATGCTACCCTAGGAGCATACCGTGTAAATGAAATGGGATGATATATGTAAAGTGCCCAGCCCGAGGGAGGCTGCCTTCGGAGCATCCACAGCCAATGCATTTCCCCCTCCACGCTCCTCTCTCTCCCTTTCTGAGTCCCTGTTTTAGACACCACCCCCCTCCGCCAGTGGAACACCTTCAGAAAGGTTTCCGATGTGATAGAAATACCTCTACCAGTGACTGACTGTGTGACCTTAGGAGAATCACTTACACTCTCTGAGCGCGGTTGCCTCGTATTAAGCCCTGATAGCAAGCCCAGCGCTTGGGCTTACTAAAGGAGCGACGGTTAACATCTTGCAAATGCACCAAAACGCAGCTCCGATTTTAAAACACTCCAAGACGGCAATGCTTCCCCCATGGAAAGAATGGGTAACTGTGGAATTTCAGGCCAAGTGAAGGACAAATCGGGGAGATAGTTTCTGCAAGGTGGCCGGAGGGCCTTCCCTTGCGTCTGTGTGAGCTCCTTGGAAGGGGGCATCATTCTGGCCTTCCAGGTGTCACGTTTCCCAGCTGTAGTGTCCCGATAGCCTTCAAAACCCAGGGCCTGGCCACCCCAAAGCAGAGGCAAGCTGTCCTCACACTCTCCCACCGCCTGCTCAGTTTGGGTCTCTAACTCTCGTAATCCTCTTCATCTTTTTACATCTCACCTGCCTGCATGCTTGGCGGCTTCCATCAGCGCCTTCCCGCTAGATCTGCCTGTTGGGAACTTCTCCGGGTGGGGGTGGGGGGCTCCAGCTGGCCCCTGGAAGGGAGGAAGGTGTGGCTGCTTCCCCTGGGTGAACGAGATGCCAGGTTCCAGCAGGCACCAGCCATTACTGGGGGCTTGCTTTCTCCCTATTTTTCTTCACCTTCCCCCAGTGAAACTGCTTTTGCCTTCTTTTGTTTTCCTTTTATATTTTCTTTCCCAAACTTCTCAACTGCAACTGTGCCCAGGCCCCCTGACGGGCAGGGAGGGGAAGGAGGAAGAGACTGGACTTTTGCTAAGTCGCACGCCAGGGACAAGCCACACTGAGGGGTCAGTTGTCACCCCCAAGCCCAGGAGCTCTCCCGTGCAAGAGCACGCAGCAAACGGAAGGCAGATGCTGAATTTGAACCCATGCTGCCTCTCATCTCCCCAACAAATTATTTGTTGTTTACAATCCCCTCCGTTTTTCATAAAACAATCCCCCAAAGCGCTTTTATCTACCCTACCGAGAGAGGCGAAGAATAAGGAGTATGCGCTGAGGACGCGTGGCTCTGACAGCTCCCTCCCCAATTCCCAACCCGCCCCGCCAACCTTGCCAAGGAGAACCCTGATCTTATTGGGTGGCGAAGAAGAATAGGAGGAGAGACCCGAAAGGCCCAGGAGGAGGGGAAGGATTCAGCCCCAAAGAGGAAAGACCCGTGATTAAGACAATCTCCATAATAAAGAGCAAGGGGAGTGAAGTGGGGGCGGGGGAGAAGGAGGAAAAGAGGTTCAGGGGAGGGTCCAGGAGGTTTGTGGGGTTTTTTGAGGGAAGGGGTGTTGAAGAGAGGGGCGTGCGGCAGTGGATGGGGAGGGCGGGGTATGGGGGTAAGCTCGGTGCCTCCTTCGTGGTGTGCAAACAGCACAGCAGAGAATCGAGTGCACAGGGGATTGTAGAAGGTTCTCAGCAGCTCTATTCATCATGACCAAAAATACCCACCAATGGGGAAGGGCCTGATAAGGTGTGATATGTGCACTCAGACTGCTCAGCTCTAGGAAACGGACAGACACACTCACGGAGGTGGATGAGATTGAGTCCCGCTGGACCTGGAGGCTACTTAAGATTCTCTCTCTCCCCCTCCCTCTGCCTCTCTTTCTCTCTCTCTTTCTAATAAAAGAAAAAGATTTCTGCATTTTACTGTATGTAAATTATACTTCAAATTTTTTGATTAAAAAAAAGAAACACAAGAACTTCAGAGCGCTGTTCCATAACGGTTGACAATCTGCG
The DNA here is from genome assembly GCA_028534135.1 of Potos flavus. Lineage (NCBI taxonomy): Eukaryota > Metazoa > Chordata > Mammalia > Carnivora > Procyonidae > Potos > Potos flavus. Next base: position 151,604,693 of record CM052900.1, on the reverse strand, counting down.
TTTCGCCTAATAAGATTCAGAGAGACAAAGAGTTACAAATACCAATTTCAATAAGGTCGGCCATGCTGCCATCACTCCAGACCCTCAAGGAGCCTATTTCTGGAGTGAGCGTGGACGGGGAGAGCTGAACGGACCTGTCTTCCCGAAGTCTGCCTCCGATCCCACGAGCCCCCGGTGGGCTACACACCTCAGCGCTGCATGATCCCGGTCTTCCAAGATTCCATGCCTGTTCTGGGGGGTGAGGGGGATATCCATGAGGCAACTGCTACCCGACTGAAGAAAGAGAACTCGGTTCTAACGTCAAAGCCGAAACTGACCACGCAGGACTATTGCGAAGTGATAATAGAGTTTCCAACATGGTGCTTCCCTAAGATTTTTTTCCCCCAATGGTAATTAATAGTGACCATTTACAATTTTTGCCTAATATGCTGATTTTTGGAATCCCAACCCTTGGGTGAGATGCGACTCCACCATCAAGAGTGCAAGTGATTTAAAAATTGTTTTTTGGTTATTGCTTAGACTCCTAAGTACAGCTGGGCCTCACGGATCGTGACTCTACAGGTATTAGAGGGGGTATCCTTTCAGCCCCCCACCTCCCCCACCTCCCGTACCCCTCCCCCTCCCACCCCCCCACCCTGCCTCTCTCCTCCAGGAGTCCAAGCTCTGGAGAAAAAGGAGGAATACATCCATCCCTTCTGAGGAAGGTGTCTCTGTTGTGAAATTCACAGGGCTATCGCTGACCCATTTACTTTCACACTAATGCTAGGTTCATTACTATCAATGGCTTTTATTTCTTTGGAAGCATTTATCCTCTTGCAACAGCCTGATAAGTAAAATCATCCACCACTTGGAAATAAGGCAAATAGATAACCGGTGTCCTTTCAAAGTCAAATTAAAACATTGTCTAACAAGCCCTCTTAAGGGTCGTCTGACACTCTAGGGGAATGTCACTTTGCTTGACTTATTATTTGCTATCGATCAGGGCCCAGGCTCTGTAAAGATCCCTGGTAGCTGGTAGAAAACTGATAAGTTACAAATTATTTTTGTCCAGTAGAGAAATCGTGCAAATGATTTCTTTCTAATAGAGAAGATAACCCCCAACGTTATGATTTTATTGCCCTATAAACATTCACCAGTTTTGCATCTAACTTAGCAAACTTATGACTATTTCAGAATTCTAATTTTTGGGTTATTGTTGTTTTTGTTTCTGCTAAATCTCTCTCTTCTCTCTCTCCATATATAGGTACATATAAATGTTTTCCTCTCATATCCTTCATTGAACTAGCTTTCTCATCCTGCCGGTTCCTTCATTAATAAGCTACCAAAAAAAAAAAAAAAAACCACACACATGTGCTCACTATATATTTCTACAAGAATGGTATATTCAAAATTTTGAAAATTAACTTTGAGAAACCTTTCACAGTATTTGGTTTTTCCTCTTGCCAGCTCTGCCACTTTCTTCGTGATCTCGGGCAAATGTTGCTGTCTCTGGTGTTTAGTTTCTTCATCTGTGAAATGGGAGCCATCAACCTGGCCTTTCTGACTCTGACAGGTGATATTTCTAACTCCTCCTGCAGGGAAGCAAGACTGACATGCTGCAGTCAGAGAAAATGGGTGCCAGGAGCCGTGTTCCAGGGCGCGACCTTCCTGCGACTTTCCTGCCTCCCATCACTCCCTCACCTTGAGAGATGGAGGTGAAACTGGACTAGTTAGGTAACCTGCCCACGGTCACGGAGATAGTATTCGTAATGATGATTTATTTGAATGTGGTGTTTGACAGCATCAACTTCCTCATAGAATACCTAGCAGCCCAGTGAGAAGGCTTTATCACTCCTGTTTCACAGATAAAGAAACTGAGGTCCAGAGAAATGATGTGGCTTGCCTGAGGTTACACAGTGAATTACACGTGGGCACAGCCCGTGAGATTCCAGGTCTCCTAACCTCCTGAATCCCCAGGAGCAAGAGAGGGGCTGGTGGGAGTTGCTCTGGGCCCCCACTCTTATCCAGAGAACCCCCATTTATATCTGTCAGATACATATTGGGTGCCGCACAAGATTGCAAATGAAAAAGGAGTCCCAGAAGCTTAAAAACCCCGGCCCTAGACAATCTTCATCTGCCCATGTCAATAGCCTTCTATTTCCCCACCCTCCTCTTCCCTTTGGTGAAATACTCGGGGTGGCGGGGGCGGGGGGGCATGGTCATGGAAAGAAGCAGAAAGACCTGGTCAGCCTGGGCCTGAACATATCGGTCTCCAGACTGGAGAGACAGGGTAGCTCAATCTAAAGGATGCTCAGGGTCCAAGCTGGTGAAGTGATGAGGGCCGACAGGTAGTGAGCACCCTGTCAGCCAGAGTAAGTAAGACTAGAAGATCCGGCCAAAGGGTAACTCTCTAGATGGTAGCATTCATGGGCTTTTGTTGCTATTTTTTAAATTCGATAAAAGCTAATTATTAAGTGTTCATCACATGCCAAGTGTTTTGTATGTATATTGTGTCACTGAAACTTTGTAATACTCTGATAAGGTAGAATCTGTTGATCCCAATTTATGAACAAGAAAACCGAGGCCCCGGGAGGTTAAGTAACTTCCCAAGGGCAGCTAGGAAGCGGCAGGTCTAGAAAGCTGATTACGAAGCTTCTCATCACTACCACACTGTCCTTTGTGCTTTTCTGTATTTCCCAAGCTTTTGACAATGCATACATGTTGCTTTCATAATCGTGAAAAAGTCTTACAAGTTACTGACTTTTAGAAAAACTCCATCAGCCCTGATGTTCTGTGCTTCCCTGGTTCTCACACTCCACCCAGGACCCCCTCCATGGCCTCCGTCCTTGCAGACTCCTGCTTTGCCATCCCCGCCCCGCACCCCCCTCCCCGCCAGCTTGCGTGCGTGGGCCGGGGGAAGGATGTCCAGTGTCCCAGTCTTGCTGAGGTCTGCTCGAACTGTCTCCCGGAGGCCTCTGGCCCCTGGGGCAAGGCTGGGGGCAGGCCCAGGGAAGGAGAAGGGGAAGTAGGAAGGGATGTGAAACTTGGCCACAACCAGGCAGGCACCACCCCTGCTGGGTGTCCCACAGCGGTCCCTGGGTGGAGGACAGGAGCATCCAGTTGAACTGCCGGCCAGCTGAGGCAGGTGAGGCCAGCGCCCGAGGGGGAGGGGGCTGTGAAGTTCAGGGAGCCAGGGGGGCTGGCCTAGGGGGCTGGACCGCAAAGGCAGGGGAGGGAGAACACTGCCCCTGGTTCTGTGCCAGCACAGAGTTGGCAGGAGGGTGGGGGGGGGGTTCCTGATCCAGGGCCCAGAATAAGTGAGTGGGGGGACCTTCTTCATTCCTCCGGTTTAGGAGTTAGTGGGAAGTGGTGATATAGACCCATCCGCTCTAACCAGAGTTCCTGGTTTTCGGCCCCCCCAAAACACAAGAAGCTGGGGAAAGGCTGGGAGTGTCAGAGCCAGCGCAGGGGTCTCATAGACGGTTCAGTGGGTGCTGAAAGAGGCCGAGTGGGGGGGGCGGTGAGCACACTTGTGTCAGGGAGCTGTGAATTCCTATGTGCACGCACAGCTCTGCCATCTGGGTGAGAGAGTGTTAATTAAATAAGGAGTAGGCGCTCGATAAATATTTGTTCAATGGAATTGATCATCTGTAGGTGTATATGAATGTGTGTGTCTGGCCGAGTGAGAAATGCAGTCTATTCGGGTGTCACTCGTGCATCCAGGAGCGCGGAGTGGATTGTGCATCTCCTCCCTGGGTTTCGGTGTGGGATCGGAGGCTAGGTTTGTGCGTCTGAGTGTGTCACTCGGTGGGTGGGCTCAGTTGTGTGTGGGTATCTGTGCGCATTTCCCATTCTTCACGTACGTGTAGGGTCGCTGGGGCTGGGTGTAAGGCGGATGTCCAAGGCTCTGGGGGTGGGTACGTGCACCGGTGTTGGGGGGATGTGTAGCTATCATCGTGGGTGTGGGATTCAAGTGTACGTCCGAGTTGGGTGGGTGTGTGAGTGTGTGAGGTCTAGCCCTGCCCCGTGTCTCCGCAGTGGCATTATGGAGGCCCCATGGGGCTGGCTGGTGGGCTGTGTGCTGGCCATAACCTTGGCCTCTGCAGTGACCCAGGATGTGTGCCGAGCACCGGACGGGAGGGCTGGGGCTGCAGGACCACCCGGCCGAGACGGACGGCCAGGTCTCAAGGGGGAGCAAGGGGAGCCAGGTAAGCCCCTCCCTCTAGACCCCAGCCCCTTATCCCTCAGCTGTGCCTGGCCTCCCAGGTGCGGTGGGGGGGGGGGGAGGCTTGGGGGCAGCACCAAGAAGCAGGAATCCACCTGGGCCCCCGCGTGAAGCCCCTACAGTCTGCACTTGGTCCCAGGGGCTGAGGGGAACCTAGCCTCCTCCCTGGACATGTCCCCGGGCTGCCAGGCCTCTCTCCGTATCCCCCTTCCTGCCTGAGTCCTCTCTCTTACGGACGACCACAGGCAACAAATGTGAAAGGTCTTGGAGCGGCGCCCGTCCTGGGTTGTTGTTCAGTTACCAGAATGAATAAGGCGCTCATCTTTAGACTCAGGAGACTCATCTTGCTGTGTGACCTCGAGCAAGTTACTGACCCTCTCTGAGCCTCGGTTTCCTCTTCTGTAAAATGAAAAAAATAACCCCACCAGGCACGTAGAGACGATAAATTCCTGGCAACTCTCCTTTTTGCATCCTTCCAGCCCCCACACCCAACTCTGTCCCTGCTTCCCCATTCCCAGCCCCTTTCAGCTTCAGAAACTCACATTCTAGAAAAAAGGTGGGGGAGGGGGGAGTGACGGAAAAGGGAGGAGGACATGCTCAGAGTAGAAAAGGAAAATCTCAGTCCCCTCGAGCCTCCCAGTCCATAGCAGACCAGAAAGATCTGCATAGACATTTGCAGTAATTGGCATCCAGTCCTCCTAAATGTAGTCGCAAACCCGAAGAAGTCAGGGGCAGTGGCCCGGCGGGGTGTGGAGGACACAGTGTCCTGTTTTTGCCAGAACCTGACAGCGTCCAAGCACCTGTTTCCACTTTTCTCCACTTTAGAGATAAGGAAGCTGAGGCTCAGAGGTTGAAACACTTGCCCAAGGTCACACAACCAGCCAGAATCAAGGTCTTGAAGGCCCAGGCACTCCCCCATCCTCCATCCCACAGCAGCCGAGGGTCCCAGCCATCTCCCTGAGGACTGGTGGACACTGGACTCCCCCTCCAGATCTGGCCTTTCTCCCCACAGGGGCTCCTGGCATGCGGACGGGCATCCAAGGCCTTAAAGGAGACCAGGGGGAGCCCGGGCCCCCGGGAAACCCTGGCAACATGGGCTTCCCTGGACCCAGTGGCCCCTTGGGGCTCCCTGGCTTCCCGGGACCGAAAGGCATCAAGGGCAACCCAGGAAACATCGAGGACCAGCCGCGGCCGGCCTTCTCGGCCATAAGACGGAACCCCCCAACGGGCGGCAACGTGGTCATCTTCGACACGGTCATCACCAACCAGGAGAGCCCGTACCAGAACCACACGGGCCGGTTCATTTGTGCTGTGCCTGGCTACTACTACTTCACTTTCCAGGTGGTGTCCAAGTGGGACATCTGCCTGTCCATCGTGTCGTCCGGGAGGGGCCTGTTCCGGCGCTCCTTGGGCTTCTGTGACACCAACAGCAAGGGAATCTTCCAGGTGGTGTCTGGGGGCATGGTTCTCCAGCTGCAGCACGGGGACCAGGTCTGGATTGAAAGAGACCCCGTCAAGGGCCGCATTTACCAGGGTTCGGAGGCGGACAGCGTCTTCAGCGGCTTCCTCATCTTCCCGTCCATCTGAGTCCCGGAAGGACCCTCCCGCCCCGGCCGCACGTGCTTCCTGCTGTGTGACTCCGGCCCACGCCCTCCACCTCTCTGGTCTCTATGGTCTGCTCTCTATGGGGGTGCTGTTGCTTTAGCTGCCTGAAGGGAGAGGGCTGGCTCCCGGAGCCCCAAGAACTCACTGCCCACTGCCCACTGTAAGAAGATGGGTTTCCTAGAATTCTTCCTAGAATAAACACCTGAGTCCCCGTGTGCTGAGCCTGAGGTTCGGATGCTGTGCTGGGCGCTGGGAGGGAGCGCAAGAATGACAGTCGCTGAGTGCTTACAAGGCAGGCCCGTATTTCATATTTTACAACATGTATTTAGGAGGTCCTGGGAGCCTCATCGGCCTGGGTGTTTTGTTTTGTTTTGTTTTATCGGCCTGGGTTCAAATCCTAGGCCACCACTTACCAGCTGGCCAACCATGTGTGTATGATATAACGTCGGTGAACTCAGTTTCTTTATCTGTAAAATGGGAATAACAAGGGCACTTACTTCAAAGGCTTGTTGGGAGGATTGAATGACTTAATACACGAAAATTGCAGAGCAGGGCCTAATTCATAGTAAGGGCTTTGGAAGTTTGAGCTATTATTGTGTTTTGTTTAATCTGTACGGCTGAGGAGTAAGGCGGGTATCACAACCCTACTTTCCAGATAATGAGGCAGGCTGGGGGCATGGGGGTGGACGTAAAGCTCAAGGTCAGTGTTGAAGAGGAGGAGTTGGGATTTGAACCCAGAACTTACTGGTACCCAAGCCTGCGTGTATGTGATGGCGACCCTTGCCAGCCTCCACGGCCACATGTCTGACAGGTGACACCTGCTTTGCAATCCCAAACCCACAAAACATGGGCAAGACTCAGAGAAGGGGAGCACTCGGCCCAAGGGCAGCCAGCAGTCCTCCCCAAAGCCCGGTTTCCTGAGTCTGGCCCTGGGCTTCCCCCCCGGCAGGCGGCCTCCCTCCCAGGCTGGGACTGAGAAGGTCTGGGGTGCCCATGGTGCATATTCCCAGGGTCCCTCTTGGCCTGTCCAGAGCTGCTCGAAGGCAAGAAGCCCCACCGCGTCCTCCGAATGTGGAGACAATAAGGAGCCCGGGAGTTCGGTGCTGAGGACGTCTAATGCCCCGTGCATTTCCCCAGAGGAAGTCGTTTGTGCCTCGTGCTGCGCACACACCTCACAGCTGCACACCACACGTGCACACTCGTCTCCCGGAGATGCACCTGGACCCACATTCCGGGACTGGGACCTGCCCGCTCCCCACTGAAACACCGGCACAGCACTCTCCTCCTTCAGCGCACCCCAGGCCACTCGCTTAGACGCACCGTGCACAGCGCTGGGCACGCACGCTCGTTACACCTTCAAACCCACAGACGTATTTGGGGTATCCGTGCTGTCGCGCCCAGGGGCTGCCTCCGACACCCAAGTGCCCTCCTAAACTGTCGGAAGTACACTCACACACACTCATACACACTCACACTCTCACACTTTCGCACACACTCTAACGCTCACTCTCACACACACACTCGCACACACACACAACCTCCAGGCGTGTGTCCCAGGCACCCCCCTGCTGTGCCCTCCTCGCCCTCCAACATGCATGTGCCTTAGCACTGCCCGGTCCTCTCACCCGCGGACCCTCACATGCGCTCGCACTCCCAGCGGCCGGCCTCCGAGCCCCAGGATCCGGCTCTCCCACCGGACACAAGGGCAGCTGGGAGTCGTCACACGCCCGTACCTCCCACCAAGCCTCTGACAGACTCCCGAGACCCTCTCCTGGGCCACGGCTGCCCCACCAATGGCTTCTGGGGGTCAGGAAGGAGAGGGTGACCCCGGGGCACCCCCAGGGCTGTGCTGGTCTCCTCCGGCCCCTTTGCCTCCTTCAGGCCCCCGCTCCGCCCCGGTTCCCTGCCTCCCAGTCTAGAACACGCTCCCGTGGACCAGGAAATGAAACAGATCTTCGAGCGCCTACAATGGGCTGGGTATTTCCTAGCCACAGACGCACTGAATCTCAGCAATCCCTCCTCACGGAGGCTCAGGGAAAGGAGATCCCTACCCACGGTCACACTCCCAGAGAGTGGCAGGACCTAAATGTGAGCCAGCTCTGTCTGACCCCAAAGCTCCCTTCATTGCAGTGGGATGCGAAGACATCGGAGTGCAGCCCCTGCAAGTGGTGGGAGAGACCAGGCTAGAGAAACATGAGTGCAGGGAGATCAGGGGGCTCCTTATCCTCAATTCCACCCGGACGCATCCCCCATCCACCCTCCCTGAGGCAGATCACCCCGAGAGGGGAACAAACTCAGGCAGGGCCCGGCTGGGCCAGGCTGTGGGGCAGGGCGGGCTGAGCGCGGGCCAAGGCTGCCACCTGCTGGACAACACGGATCCACGCAAACAAGGCGAGAACAGAAGATGCAAACCCCCCACCACCACCACCACCAAATGCTGAATCTACCGTTTCTGCTCTTCCCAGCCCTCCACCTGCTGGGAACTTCCGGGGCCAAGTTCATTCACATCCTTGCCCTCAGCCCACATTCTGCAGCCCTGGCACGGGGTGGAGGGACAGATGGGGAGACCAAGGCCCTAAGGGTCACTTGGTGGGGCAGGGGCAGAGCTGTGAACTCCCGCTCACGCCCGGCACTAGGCTAAGCACTGTGCGTGCCTCATGCTGGGTCCTCACCACTGCCCTGCATGGGAGCTACTGGAACCCCCCCCATTTGTGGAGGAGGAACGGATGCTCAGGGAGGTCAAAGGAGGTCAAAGACTTCACCCACAAGGCTTGCCCATCCTGGGTGTCCACCCCCAAGTGTAACAAATGAGAGGGACAAATGGAAGATTCTAGAATAAGGCCTGCCACTTGACAAGTGCGTGTGAGGTTTGTTTCTTGGGGCAGCTAAGCAGAGGGGTCAGGGCAAGGCTTTGGACCCCAAGAAACCATTTACACGTGATTTTCGGTACGGGCTTTCACCCCTTCCCCGAGACTCAGTTCCCTCATCTATAAAGGGGATGTTATAACTTCCTACTTGGGACATCGTAAAGCAGCTGTCTCGGGCACAGTAAATGCCAACAAATGAGGACCGGCTGAACTGGACACACACACACTCCCTCCGGCAGATCCGGGGCAGTAGACATTTCCTCATTTCAGACACGCGTGACCCTGGGGTGGGGAACAGAGGGACATAGCTGCGGTCAGCTGGGCTCAGTACCCAAAAGAAAGTACTGAGTTAGAAAAAATTATGGGAAAGGGGATGTGGGATTGGGGGTAGGGTGAGCAGAGGGGAGGGGGCCGCCCAGCCTGCTCTGGGCCTTCCTCGATGTGTCTATTCTGACACGGTTTCCTCCCGCCCAGGAGAACGGCAGCAGATTTGAGGACATCTCTGTGACCAGACCAGAATCCTGCCACTCCAGGTGAGGCCAGGACCCCTGCCCCGGCGAGGGCAGAGGGCAGTTCCCCCTGCCGCCTCCCTGAAACGTGGGGACAACTTGATTGGTGAAAGGAAGGAAGGTCCCCATCGCTGCTGAACTGAGGGTCTGAGCTCAGAAACGAGGTCCCATCCTCCATCCATCCTGCGGTCCCAGCCCCCAAGGGGTAAGGGGCCTGAGGAAGGGAGGTAGGCTCCGGAGAGCTGAGAAGGACTGGGCTGGGGAGCAAGAGAGTGAGGAGGGTGGCTGAGGGGCTGGGCGGGCCAACTCAGCTCTCTCCCTACCCAGATCCTTCCCCAGGATGGACATGGGGTCCACCTCCCGGCCCCACCTTGGACTACACCTGCTGCTGCTCCTGCTGGTGCTGCCGCTGGGGGGCCAGGCCAGCACAGGCTGCTACGGGATCCCTGGGATGCCGGGCCTACCAGGGGCCCCCGGGAAGGACGGGTACGATGGACTGCCGGGCCCCAAGGGCGAGCCAGGTGAGTCTGCTGGCCTGCTGGGGAGGCGTCACCGGAGGCCTGGGGGCAGCGGGCGAAGCGTCCCTCTGGGGCTAAGCTGGGGGGAGGAGGACAGCAACTTGCTGGCAAGACGTGCGGTCCTTCCCATCGCAGCAGCTCCCGGAGCAGAGTCCAGTTTTCCTGGCAGGTGTAGCCCGTCTCTCCTCAGAGCCCGGCACTCGGTCCCCCTTGTTCCCCAATTTTGTGTCTCAGTGTCTCGTCTGACACCAAGGAGAAAATGAGAGCACCTGTCCCAGGAGGTGGCGGGGAGGATCACAGGAGACGATCGTGAAGACCTTTGACAAACTCTAAAGCTCTGTGCTCTTTGATTACAACCCCTCTACCACCTGCTCTGCAGCATGGACCCCCCGGGGTGGGGGTGGGGCCACACAGTGAGTGTCCACAACGCACGGATGGCCGGGGTTCAAATCCCAGTCCTACCACTTCCCTGTGCAAAGCGCCTCAGTGTCCTCATCTGTCGAATGGGGAGATGGTAGTGAGGGCTGCACGGGGGCGCTGGGATGATTAAACAAATTGGGATGTAAAACAGCATCGCGCGCGTGGTAAGGTCTCGGGGACGCATAAGCCACGCGTGTTACAGCTGTCGTCATCACTTTTAGGGGAGGTCTGTGCTCACCTCCCTCCCTGGGATCCTGAGTAGTTGGGGGCACGAGGAGTGAGGAGTCAGGACTGCAGAACGATGGACAAGCCCTAGCGTGAGCTAAGGGGGCTGAGGACATGAGGGGGCGTGGGTGCTGGGCAGGTGCTGGAGTCTGGGGGCTCTTTCTCGGTCAAAAGGTGCATATCTGGGACGCAGGTGCGTCTGGAGCCAGCGTGGGTGAGACAGGCGAGGTTGGACGGAGGTGATGGGGGGCGGCAGAGGCGGGGGTGGGCAGGCCAGGGACGAGGAATGTCCTTAGGAATTGCCCCACTGCCATCTTCCCTCCTGGCACTAGAATGGAATTTTGCCAACATTCCAGAAGGCATTCTCTGATTCAGGGTGAACCAAATGAGCCCCCCAGCTCTGCCATTTTTCAAGAACTTATACTACACAGCTGCCTCTGGCCATCTCATGGCCCAGGGTGGCCGATGGCCACCAATTATTAAGCTCCTACTATATGCTAGGCATGGTTCCAAATGCTCAGCATATGTTTACCTTATGGATTAGGTAAAATTGTTAATTCTGTTTTACAAGTGAGAAAACTGCGGCCAAAATCCTTCTTAAAAGTGCCTTACGGCCATTTTATAAATGTTAAAGCTGAAGTTCAGAGAGACGGAGCAACTTACCCAAAGTCACACAGTGGAATCCTGTCCTAGGCCAAGGGCCATGCCTTTAGCCACCGCCCTCCACTGCCTGTCAGGCCCCTTCCCCGGCATGTCCGCCCCCTCCCAAACAGTTGCTGGAAGCTGTCCCAGAGGATGAGACAGGGCCCCGCACGCCTCGCCGGCCTCACCAGGAGCTGACCTTCCCGAGCACTGAGCCCTTCCTATGCGGTGCCCGGCTCGTGCGCTCTCCTGCTCCAAGCTGCCAGCAGCTCTCTGGGATCTGTTCCGTTATGCCCCTTCCTCAGTTAGGCACACAGAAGCTCGGGGAGGGGAGGTCACCTGCCCAGGGTCACGCAGCTTTCACCTAGGTCTGTTGGATCCTGATCCCCTCTCCTAACCCCAGGACCGAAAAGGCTCACAAAACCATAGAGGGAGGATCTGTCACAAATAGGTCGGCCCAGACAGCCAACCCTTAGGAAGTCGGAGGAGGACGCAGCCATGAGGACTGGCAGGCTTGGCCAGAGAGGGCTTCTGGGAAGAGGAGACTAGAGCCAGGCCCTAAAAGATGAGGACACTTTGGACAAGGAGAGAAAAGTCTCCCAGGAGCTCAGATAGTCAAGGCTGTCGCAAGAATCGCTCGCTCTGACTGGGACTCAACCAGACTTGACTTTCGACCCTGACTTGACCTCCTCCTGGCTGCTGGGCCTTGAGTGAGTCTCTGGCCTCAGTTTCCTCATCTGTACCGTGAAAGAAGTTGAACCAGCCCAGGTGTCATAAGGGGCTCCGGGGGGCTGAATGGGGCCAGGGGAGCAGGAGACAGCAACCCCCTTAGGGGGCCAGTTTCTGTTTGCTCCATCCAGTGGTTCTCGTGTGCTAAGCTGGTCCGGGGTGTTTCCATCTCAGGCGCAGATACAAATTTTGCAGGGTTCTGAAGCTTATAAAACGATGACAGCCCTCTTTTGAAAAATAATACAAGATTTTAGGTACATTTGATTGCGGGAAAGGGGGTGGGTACACATATCTACACAGGCTACAACTCGTATTAGAATGAGCTCCAAAACCTCCAGATGCTGGCAAGGCCTACCCTCTTCATCATAAATGTGGAAACTGAGGCCAACACATAGGAAACTGAGCACCTTCGCCATGGTCAGAGGACAAGTCCATGAGGAGGTGGGACTCCAGCCAGGACCTCTGTCCCCTCTAACTCCCTGCACGATGCCCCCAGCTGATAGTCCTTCTGGGGAAGGAGGTTCCAGAGGCTAACCTCCAGTGTTTTGTCCCTTGGAGGACACCCCCAGGGTCCCCGTTCCCTGCCCCATCACTTCCTTCCCACCTGCTCTCTCCCCAGGAATCCCAGCTATCCCTGGAACACGAGGACCCAAGGGTCAGAAGGGAGAACCCGGCACACCTGGCTTTCCTGGGAAAAATGGCCCCATGGGAACCCCTGGGATTCCAGGGGTTCCCGGACTCAGGGGACCCCCAGGGGAGCCAGGCGAGGAGGGCAGATACAAGCAGAAGCACCAGTCCGTGTTCACAGTCACACGGCAGACGGCCGAGTACCCCAGGTCCAACAGCCTGGTCAAGTTCAACACGGTCATCACCAATCCACAGGGGGATTATGACACGAGCACCGGCAAGTTCACCTGCAAAGTCCCAGGGCTTTACTACTTTGTGTACCACACGTCGCAGACGGCCAACCTGTGCGTGCACCTGTACCGCAGCGGTACCAAGGTGACCACCTTCTGTGACCACATGTCCAACAGCAAGCAGGTCAGCTCAGGCAGCGTGCTGCTGCGGCTGCAGGTGGGGGAACAGGTGTGGCTGGCCGTCAATGACTACAACGGCATGGTGGGCACCGAAGGCTCCGACAGCGTCTTCTCCGGCTTCCTGCTCTTTCCCGACTAGGGCGATCGGGCCCGCTCCAGCCCCAGGGCCGCCCCACCGACTCAGCTTCCCCGAGAGAACCGCTGGGCTCGGGCCATTCTCCCCACCTGTTGGACTCCTCTTCCAGGAAGCCCACCCGGACCCCCTGCCCCACGTTTTCTCCCTCCTCTGAGCTCCTTCAGGAGTCACTGCTTTGAGACTTAACCAACACCTTCTAATACTGTCAACCTTCCCCCCACCTCCAAGTCTTGGGAAAGGCAAGGAGATATATAAATAAATAAATAAGTTGATAAATATGCACGGCTCAGGCTTCTCACTGCCAAGTCCTCCAAGAAGCGGGCCTCTTCATCCTCAGCTTTGCACCTGCCGCAGCCATCTGCAGGCTCTAGATTTAGACAGAGCATCTAGTTGGTGCTCAGTAAAGGTTGGCACTGATGTTGAGACACTCGGCGTCCCGTGGCCGTTTGGGAGAGTGTGACTGAAGGCCGCCAGAAGTCCCCAATGGGCCATCTGCTGTCACTTGTTAGGGTGAGAGGTGCTACTGTCATTAAAGTTATCCACGCTCACAGGTAAACAGGCGTGTTTGAATCCCCAAATCTATGTTGAATTGCGGCTGCACCTGTCACAGGAGGGATTTGGGCTCAGGTAAGCCCAATGTAGCCCAAGAACAGATGTGCAGTGAATTTGTGCCGAACTAATGAGTTAGTTGGGGCAAATGAATGATTGAATAGTGGGCAAATGAGTGACTAAAAGCAGAGTAAATGAATGAGTGAGATGGACATGAGCCAGTAAGAGAGAATCTGTCCCTCCCCAGATGTCTGATTCACCCCAAATAACCGACAGAGTCTGGGAGCCCCCAGGAGCTCAGCAAACAGCACTCCTGCCCCCCAGGCCGGCAGGCATCCACGCCAAGGCTCCCGGAGGTTGGGCCCAGCTGCCATGACCCTTGCTGGAGGACCAGGAGGCCCAACACTGGCCACGACACTTTCCCTGTGGTGACCATGAGTAGGGTTGATAGTTCAAGTTCAAAAAAGATAAAAAGTATAACCTTCCTGGGCAGACTGCCCGTCCGGCCTCAGAGCCCACTGAGACCCAAGGAGAACCTGCCCTGCTGGGATCTCAGCTTGCTTCCACGAGGCCCCGCAGAGCTCACAGAGGCACTGACCCACCGAGGCGGGCTGTCAGAGCAGCGGCTGCGGCCCACTGCCGGCTCCACCCACTTTGGCTCCTTTGTTCTTGAAAGGAGCCATCCCACGCCCTCCTGCCTTTGTCCTGTTGTTTCTTCGTCCTGCAGAGCCCCCCACCCTCTCACACTAGTCCTCCCTCCACCTGGATAATACACACTCAACTGTCAGGGTTCAACATAAAAATCACCACCACCATGAAGCCTTCCCTGATTCTCCCTTTTGTGTCTCCACAGTGCCCTCCAGAGCATTGGATCACAAACTAGGTGAATTTTTAGAGCCTGCGTACCCAAATCTGGTGGTACAAGAAAATCATGCGTGCGCACACACACACGCACACACACACGCACACACACACAACCCCGGCTGGGTCGCGGGGTGCCTCTGGCAGGGACAAAGCGAGGTCACGGGCCACCCCCCTCACGGCTGTCCTCCACTGGCCACTTAGCAATCCGCCCAGCAGTGCCCCAAGTGATACATCTCTCTTCTCATTTTTCTTTTGTTTAAAAAATCAATACACCATGTACATAGACCACAGGGTCAGATCAGAAACCTGTACTTTGGAAACGACAATTTTTGTGCCATTTTTATTTTCCATAATTGTTTTCTTGTGGTTCTCGCTTTGTCACGAGAGACGGGCCTTTGAAAATGCCAGCTTGTCTGCTGGGCTGAGGGGAACCCCGGCGAGGGCCTCGAAGGGGGGCAGGCAAGGAGTGGGGGCGGGACCGGAACAAGAAGAGGACGCCCCAAGGCGTGGCTTGAGTCTGCTTGAGGTTCTCTCTCTCCCTCTCCCGCGGCCCCTCCCCGCCAAACAAAATAAATAAATAAAATCTTTAAAAAGAAGACAAAGACACCCCAAGCCGCAAGGCATCCCTTTTAGACCATGGAAACGTGAGGAGTTGTACGTCTCTTCTCTCACGCTTGGTAGGGATCATCCCCTCTGTGTCAGGGATGCAAGGCAGAGATTTTTACAGGAACAGACGCCAGCTGACTCCCACTCAGGGGCCGAGGCCCAGAGACCCCTCTGCTGCTGGTGCCTCATCCAGGCTTGGCTCCCATGCACCCAGGCTCCAAGAATTCATTCTTCTCTTCATATGTATGACACTGTCGCCGGGTTCACATGCGGGACCTACAGAAGACTGGGCGCTGGACACGCTGGGTTACCTCGTCGGCCCCCACAACCCCTGCCTTCCATTCATCTATGGAGAAACTGAGGCCAGTAAATGTGCCTGAGGCCACATAGCTAGACCAAAGCAAAGCTGGGATTCAAACCTGGGAGAGGCTGATTCCTAAGCCCGTGGCTCTCCTCCCCTCCCTGCTGCCTCCTGCTCTTAGTCTCGAGCTGTCTCCTTGAACCCCAAGTTCAAGCTCACTTTGTCTCATTGCCAAGAGCCACCAAAGAATTAGAAGCCCAGGCCCAGGTGGCCCTTGGGGGCCCTCAGAAGAACCCTGGACCTGCAATCTACGAATTTACGATTTTATAGGCGCAGAGACTAAGTGGTACGGAGCTCTACCCTTCTCCCTGCTCAGAATCCACTGCCTTCCCCTCCTCATCCAGGCTGAGTCCTTTTGAGTCTACAGTTGGCCGAGCCCAGAGACCCTTTGGTTTTACCAAGCTAGTCTCTTCTTTCCCTAATACCCACTGCAAGTAACCATTAATTTCCATTGATCAGCATCCACAAGCCCAAAGATGTTCTATCTCTTAGCACAGATCTCAAGTGGGACCCTCCTGACCTGTGGCAGCTCCTGGCGCTAGCTGGGCACCCATCCCTGTGAGGGGCACCCATCCCTGTGAGGGGCACCCATCCCTGTGAGGGGCACCCATCCCAGTGAGGGGCTCCCATCCCAGCGAGGGGCACCCATCCCTGCGAGGGGCATCACATTGCTTCTGACGCAGCATCGGCAAGCGGGCTGATATCCCGGTCCCGGGGATGCCTGGCTCTGAGTCCCACAGCTGCCACTTGCATGAGGTGTGTGGGCTCCAGCAGTCCTCTCTTTTTCCTTTTCCTTTTTCTTTTTTAAGATTTATTTATTGATTTTAGAGAGAGGAGAGTGTGCCCAGAGAGGCAGAGGGAGAGAGAGAAGGCGAGAAGCTGACACCTCGCTGAGCCCGGAGCCCGGTGCGGGGCTCGACCCCACGACCCATGAGATCAAACCTGAGCCGAAACCAAGAGTCTGACGCTCAACCAACTGAGCCACCCAGGAGCTCCTAGTCCCCTCTTTTCTCTGACATTTATCACGGAGGCTGTGAGACCACCGCGTCATTCAAGGTTTAAACCAGTCTA
Organism: Potos flavus; assembly: GCA_028534135.1. Taxonomy (NCBI): domain Eukaryota; kingdom Metazoa; phylum Chordata; class Mammalia; order Carnivora; family Procyonidae; genus Potos; species Potos flavus. The sequence goes on along the minus strand of CM052900.1, from coordinate 151,588,350 downwards.
CCCCAGTAGAAGGAACACTCCTTGGGGACGGGAGCCACGGCTGATCTGCTTATGACCCAGTCTCCAGTACCTAGCATGGAGAGGCTTGTGATAGACATTTGTTCAGGGATGACTTTCTCCCCTCTCGGCCTCAGTTTTCCCATATAGAAGGCGAGGGGAATGAGATGGGTGACCTCCAAGCCCATCTCCAGCCCGGACCTGGTGTGATTTCAGGATCAATAAACAGTAAGCCCCTGCCTATGTCCATCATTGTCACCAGCTTCGAGCCCTGCTATAAGCAGAGGAAGGGCTATCAATCAATCAATCAATCAATCAATTTCAATAAATAATGACCGCATTCAAAATTCATCATTAGATAATTTTCTGAAAACAGGGCAAGAGCGGAAGTATAGAATGGTAAGAAGGCAGAGAAGATGCACCCAAAAAAGGGAAGCCTGAGACATGTGTGATCTTAGCAATTAACACATGCCCTGTGCTTTCTAGTTTACCCTCCACCCTCTCCTCCACGATCGCAGATGAGCCCCCCAGTGCCCTGTGCCGTCTACAGAGCAGGTGTCCTTATAGTCCCATCATCTAGCAGAGGAAACTGAGGCTCCCTTGGATCCTCTTGGCGGAGAATATTTAGGCCCCCATTCGAGACCTCAGGAATCAAGCTTACTGATGAGTGCCTGGGTATTGAATGAATCCAGTACTCAGGCCCCAGGCCAGCCATGTTCTCATGTCAGGGAGGAACGCCCATGTCTGCTGGAGGGGATCACAAGGCCAGGGGACCTTGGCACGCAAGCCACTGGTTGTGGCCATTCTCCCAGCACAGTCTGTTCTCCCAATAGCTGCTGAGCTGGCGAAACCAAACTAGCCAACCACCCTCCCCATTTACAGTAAACCCCTCCCAACTGCAGAAATGGGACCCGAAACTGCCTGGATGAGCCAAGAGTGGAGGGGGCCGTCCTGCTGTGGGGGGCCGGTGGGAGGGGGCCGTCAGGGGAAGGCCCTTCCCGTCTCTGGGGACTGGAACTTCCGCTTTGGCCTGAGAGCAGCAGGCGCCTGGCTCCTGGTCCCACTGCTGCCCAGCCCAGCGACATCACCGGACCCCAGGTTCCCAGGTGAGGATGGGGCTCGATGCCTGGGGGGAGCGGCCAGCAGGACCCATATGGCAGAGAGTGATGATTTCCAAAGGGGACGCCTTGCGTCCCCTGCCTCAGAGCCACCGGGGGCGATTAACCGTGTGGATCCCCGGGCCCAGTCCCAGACTCGGGGAGTCAAACTCCCTGGGGGTGTGCTTGGGAGTCTCCAGCTATCCGGGGCCCCGAGTGATGGGAGGCACCAACATAAGAGTTTTGGAGTCAGCGAGACTCGAGCTGAGTCCTGCTTCTGTCTCTTAGATGCTGGTGACCCAGGGTGAGGCGGATAACCTCTCTCAGCCTGGACCCTCTCTGGGAATAATAGAACCTTTTAGGGGCACGGGGAGCCCCAAAGGAGGTCAAGCTCACCCAGTGCTTCGCAAAGGACCTGGTTCAAGTTATGTCAGAGGCAGAAGTGAAATTAGAACCCAGGTCCCCCTCCGCCCAGCCCAGCATTTCTCCAACACCTGTCTTCTCTCATTCCCTCTCGGTCGGCTGAGAAAACTCAGCCTGACTCTTTCAAGGAACGAATTTGACTTGTAGATAGAGTTGCAATTAGTTAGTAGTTAGCACTGAGTGAACCAAATCATGTTTGTAAAGGAGGGGGTGGGATCAGACACCCCACGAGAGACGTCATTCCTCTCAGCCTCCATCTCATTTAATCCTTGGCCCTGGCGGGTAGAAGTTAGCTTTGCTAAAGAGGCCCCGAGAGGTCAAGGCCCTTGCCAGAGGTCATGCAGTGAGCTGGCAGCGGGGGGTGGGGGGGTGGGGGGGTGCCAGTCCAGTTGGCCCGATTCTGAGTTGGAGGGTGGGGCAGGAAGGGACTGTTGGGGGCCGGAAGGATTTTCGAGGACTAGTGACCTGGGAAAGATGTGAGGAGCCAGGCTGGCGGTGGTGTCGCCTGGCGGGGACAGGGGTCAGACCAGGTGAGCTCTAGGTCCTTGCCCAAATCTGAGACTCAGTGGCCCCTGAGATGAGCCAGAACCGGGATCTTCCCATTTCCCCCACCCCACCTCCTGCTTCCCCAGGAAGCCTGAGTCTCATGGTGGTCTGGGCCCACTGCCCTCACGTCCCCCACCCCCAGGTTGGAGCTCTCCGCCCCTGGGCGGCATCTCCCTCCTCTCCCCGAGCCCCATCTCCCAAAGGGGCCGGATCCTGTTTTATACTTTTCCAACCATCCTGCATCATATCCCAAAGCTTGAGGATTCTTGGATGACGGAGATAATACAAAAAAAGCTGGTATTTGTTCAGCATTTCCACCATGCCAGGCCCTACCTCATCCGTCCTCCCACCAATCCTACATGGCAGAGATTAGCATTATCCCCATTTCGTGGAAGGGGAAACGCGCCAGAGAGAAACGATTTGCCTGAGGCCCTCGCCTGGGCGAGGCAGAGGCCGGATTGGGACCCTGGGAGGGCTGCTAGCCTTCTGACACCAGGGGCCTCTCCCCACCACCCCTGACACAGAGCCCACTGGTGCCCTACAGTGGCAGGAGCAGTAAGGATAGACGCCTCCTCCACTGAGCGCTGGCCCGTACCCCAAGCTGCTCCAAATGCCACTATGCATTAGCCCCTGTCCCCCTGTCAGGCTCTGAAGCCGGCGTTTGAACCAGTAGGCTCAGTGGCCTCTTAATGAAACACCCTGTGAGCTTGAAGATCCAATGGACGTGGGTTGGAATCCCAGCCCCAAAGGGGCCTCGTGACCTTGATGGGGGTCCTACCCTCTCTAATACCCAGTTTCCCCATCTGGAGAAGGAGAAAGCTGGGTGCTTCCGGGGGGGGGGGGGAGCATGTTAAGAGCCACGTGCAATGAGATAGCAGCACATCCAGTGTTTGGCCCAGAGCCTGGCTAAGTGCCCAATGCGTGGGTTACTGAAGTTGTCCAATCCATCGTTTTGTAAAACCTCCAGGAAGAATGGGAACTGGTCTTATGCAAAGATAAATAATTTAGGTTTAATTTTTATTATGTGAATGACCCTCAATTTTTTTTAAGATTTATTTATTTTAGAGAGAGAGAGAGAGCGAGCATGAGCGGGAGGGGCAAAGGGAGAGGGAGAGAGGATTCCGAGCAGACTCCGCACTGACCGCAGAGCCCGACGTGGAGCTCGATCTCACCATCCCGAGAGCACAATCTGAGCCTAACCCACAGCGCCACCTAGGCACCCCTGTCACCTCAATTTTTTAAAGCGACACTGGATTCGATGAGTTTTAAGGTCCCTTCTGTCTTGAGAGTCGATGCTGTGGGGTCCTGGCTGTGTTGACCAGCTCGACAGCTCAGTTCTCCCTAGTTCTCTGGCATTCAGAAGGGGCCAGTTCTTCCCTCTTCCCCGGGCCTTTAGAGGGACTCTAGAATATTCCATCAGCAGAGATGGCCTGGTGTGCCGGCAGGCGTACTGGCTTCAGGGACAGATAGGCCTGGGTTTGAGTCCTGGCTACGGTCCTTCCTCTATGACCCTGAGCGAGTGTTGGGGCCTCCCTGAGCTGCAGGGTCCTCTTCGGTCTAAAAATAATAGCTTCCTCCAGGCAGGGCTCTGAGGATGTAAAGTGGCCCCCTGGGGAAACAGCACTGGCACCCTGAACTCAGAAGCTCTAATGAATGAGAACGCTTGCAAGAAAATCCAAAGCCCGAGAACCACAGCCTTGACCTCCCATCGCTCCGACCCCTCCCCCCCCTTCCCTGCAGGGCGCTCGACACTCCAGGTGCTGTCCTACCTCCGGGCCTTTGCTTCCTTTCCTCCCGGAATATTCTTGCCTCAGCCCTTTCTGAACCTCCAGCTCTCAGCCTGAACACCCCTCTCAGAGACGCCGCCTGCCCGTCCCCAGCCCAGAAAACCATCCACCGGCCCCTCAACCCCAGTTGCTCTCCCTCTCCCTCCATGCACCCCTGCGTTTCCTACAGAGCACTCTGCACAGTCTCTCCCTGCTTCCATTTACTTCTCTGTCGATCTGCTTATCGTCCGCCTTCCCCTAAGGCTGCCAGCTCCATGAAAGCGGGGGCCATGGCTGTGTCACCCTAGCACCCAGCACGGGGTCTGCTGGTGGCAAGGACACACTCGGCGAGTACATGGAGGGGTGAATGAATGATTGAACACACGCTACGAGTGTCTGTGGTAATAACCCACTCCGTCTTCTTGTCTCCCCCTGCCCCGCAGGAGGTAGCTGAGACGGGGCGGCGATGAGGACCCCGAGGGGCGGCATTCTGGCACTGCTGCTGCTCCTGGGTCTGCTGGGTGCCTCCCGGGCCCAGGGCAGCTGTACCGGCCACCCGGCCATCCCTGGCATCCCGGGCATCCCCGGCGCTCCCGGCTCTAACGGCAAACCTGGGACCCCAGGGATAAAGGGAGAGAAAGGTACTGCCGGCTTTGGGGGATACGCTCGTGTCATTGAGCAAGGCCCCATCTCCTACCTCCCCGGTCACAGCGGCCAACCCGAGAGATCTCAAAAGCACTTGCAAATCCATCAGCTTGCCAGGCCCCCCTTCTCCCCCGCCCCACAATGACTTTGCAAAGAGGGAATTCTGATTCCCATTTTACAGCCCAGAAAACTGATGCCCAGAAAGACTACTGATTTGCCCAAGGGAGCCCCGTCCATGTTGAGGCTGAGACCAGACCGTGGCTCTCTGACCCCTAACTCCATGCGGAGAGAGAGCGGCACGGCGCAGCCCCGGGCTGCCTCCCGGGTGGCTGGCTTCCCCTCTCTGAAATGCGGTTTCTTTACCTATAAAATGTGGGCAGATTCTTTGTGGGGTTGTCACAGGGTTCAAATGAGACTTCCCACCAAGACACCCCCCTGTAAAATGTCGCTCATTCGTTCATTTAACCAAAACCAACCATTGTCCTCACATAATCACAAGTAACCCACGCAATCCCGCAAAATATCCTCATGAGCCCATTTTACAGAGGAGGAAGCTGAGCCCCAGAGAATGTGACTCCACCAAGGGGGACACGACTAATCATGGCAGATGTGGCAGGACATCTGTCTGTACCCCAGGCCCATGCCCTTGGCCACGATACTCCGCTACTTCCCTGGGAAAGAGGTTTTATCTCGCACTATGCCAAACAGAGGGGTAGTGGCCACTCCCATGAGAAGGTTTCCAAGGCCCACTTCCAGGCTCTTGTGAAAGGAATGTCGGGATTGATTAAAGATGTCTGCCCTGGGGGAGGGAGTGGGGAGGGAGAGCACGTGGGCCGAGAGTTCATTCTCTGACTCCTGGCCGAAACAAGGGAGCCTATATGAGTTGGTGAGGAGGGCAGGCCCAGCCCCTTCCCTGAGGGAACACCACTGTCCCTGCCTCGGGTGTCGGGTCCCATTGCCGTCAGGAAAGCAGGGCTGGGAGGAGACCCCCCCACCCCTCCTCTCTTCCACACACAGCAAGCCGAGGCCCAGGGAGGAGCAGGGACACGTCAGAGGTTACACGGCCAGGCTCCCGGCTTCCCAGCCCGGGGCTCCTTCTTTTGGTTCTCAGCGACCCCTGGCCCATCATGTCTCTTGTCTCTCCTTTTCCAGGGCTGCCAGGGCTGGCTGGAGACCATGGCGAGTTCGGGGAGAAGGGAGACCCGGGGATTCCTGGGAAACCAGGCAAAGTAGGCCCCAAGGGTCCCACTGGCCCTAAAGGTTCCCCAGGGCCGCCCGGAGCCCGTGGCCCCAAGGGTGAGTCAGGGGACTATAAGACCACACAGAAAATCGCCTTCTCTGCCACGAGGACCATCAACAGTGTCCTGCGGCGGGACCAGCCCATCCGCTTCGACCACGTGATCACCAACGAGAACCGCAACTACGAACCTCGCAGTGGCAAGTTCACCTGCAATGTGCCGGGCATCTACTACTTCACCTACCATGCCAGCTCGCGAGGGAACCTGTGCGTGAACCTCATACGGGGCCGGGAGCGCATGGAGAAGGTGGTCACCTTCTGCGACTACGCCCAGAACACCTTCCAGGTCACCACGGGCAGTGTGGTCCTCAAGCTGAGCCAGGGGGAGAACGTCTTCCTGCAGGCCACAGACAAGAACGCCCTGCTGGGCTTGGAAGGTGCCAACAGCATCTTCTCTGGGTTCTTGCTGTTCCCAGACGCAGAGGCATGAGCCGTGGGGCTGGCTCACTCCCTCCGCATCCCCTCCCCTGCCAGCGAGGCTCACTTGGACCCCCACCACCACCCCCATCAGGCCAAAACACACAGTAGGGCTCCGTGGATGTTGCTGAATGAATGAGCAAATAAACTTTCAAGGCCAAAGGACGGCATTTTAATTCAACTCTGTCTCCCAATACCCAGCACACAGTAGGTGCTCACCAGTGCTGCCTGAACACTGGTTGAATGAATGAATGAATGAATGACCTCTGAAAGCAGAAACTCTGTCTGATTGGAGGTGACTGGAGAGCCAGACTGCCCAGCTCTGTGACAGCCACACAGTGGGAGGTGGGGAGGGAACGCCATCTACTGAGCACCTACTGTGTTGTTAGCACTGGACTAGACCCTTTCATTCTCTCACTAAGCCTCACACTCATGCTGGGAGATAGGTTGCATCGAGCCCAGTTTGTAGAGAATAAAACTGAGGATCGGAGGGATGAAGGGATTGTCCTTGATCCCACAGGCAGAACTGGGTCAGCCCACTGATGACTTGAGACCCCTTTCAAGGCAACATATTGAGGCCAGCCACCACAAAGGTTTTCTCTTTTTCTTTCTTTCTTTCTTTCTAGATTTAAGTATTTATTTGAGAGAGAGAAAGAGAGCACGCAAGTACGGGGAGAGGCAGAGACAGAGGGAGAGAGAATCTCCTGCAGACTCCACACTGAGCACGGAGCCCGATGCAGGGCTCGATCCCACAACCCTGAGATCATGACCTGAGCCAAAATCAAGAGTCGGAGTCTTCATCACCCGGGCCATCCAGGCACCCCACTTACACAGGTCTTCTGCTTATAACGTCACACACGTCCCCCCGCCCAAGGGATCAAGGGGTCCTCCTGCAAAATCTTAACTGACTGTGAAACCAGGATCCTTCCCCTCTTGATTCTCCCCACACGCCCCCACCCCCAACCCTTCCCAGCCTGGCACAAACTCGGCCATCCAGTTAGAACAAACGTCACTCCCCCGCTCAATAACCTTTAGCGGCTCCCCACTGCCAATTGGATAGAGTCCCAGCCCGTGAGCCTAGCCCTCCAGGCTCTCCGTGGGCTGGCCTTCTGGTCTCACCCCTGCCTCTCCTGGACAAGGACTCTGCTCGGGACCGCCGGGCCCTCTATCTTCATTCAGGCAAGCCCCATGCTGTCCCACCTCGGTGCCCTTATGCCCACAGTTCCCCTCGAATCCTACACAGCCCCACTCATGTCACATCATCTCCCTGTAGCTGGGCCGTCCCTGAGCTCACTCTTCTGGCTCCTCTGACCCCCCCCCGCCCCCGCCCCACTCCTCACATGTGCAGGGCTGAGCACACACAGCCTGCATCGGGCTTTTCACTCATGCCCAGCCCATCTGCCCAGCTTGGCAGGCAGGGCTTACCTGCCCACCTCCAAACCCCGCAGACCCCAGTGGGCACCGCAGCCACTCCATAAAGACCAAGGACACAAGCATAGGACCGCCCGCTGTCCCACCCCTCTACCTGCTCCCTGCAGCCCCTCCTACTAGACCTAGTCCACCAAGACGGAGGACCGATCCTGACCCGGGGTAGGAGGGATTTAAGGCACTCCACTCCGGCCCATCACGGAGAGTCACGGCGACCAGACTCTTTGGAGACTGGCCTGTTTCTCAGGACTCCGTTCGCTGGGCATAGCTTCAGGTCTCCTGCGCCTCGGGCCTGGCCTGATGACCTGCCCCAACCTCAGACTCTCCAAGACGGACCAGCAGCCTTTTCTCATAGGGGCTGGGCCTTCTTTTTGCTGTTCAATCCTTTCAGTACAAAGTGTCTGCCTCATTCTTTGACTCTAGCAGTGATAGTTATAATAACCACACCACAATTGGGTTACTGAGCCCCTATTGCTCAGTGTATATTAGTTCATTCAATTTCCACCATAAACCCTAGGAGATACAAAGTACTCTCCCCCATTTCGCAGATGAGAATCTGAAGCTCAGAGAGAGCAAGCAGTTTGCCCAGGGTCACACAGCAGCAGGGACACAGGGAGGATTGGAGCCTGCTTCCGTTTGCCTCAGAGCTCTTGCTAAGCCTGTGAAGCCTCCTCCATAGGCCCCCAGCCTTCCACCCAAACCCGTCAGACTTTGGGGGGATTCTTGAGCCTTCGTAGTTGGATCTATCCATACAGGGCTGTACTCCCCGCCCCCCCCAGGGGCGGACCCGGCTGCAGGTGTCAAGCACACGCAGGGCACCCCCTCTTGCTGCAAGGACCCAGGCACAGCTGGCCGTGGCCGAGAAATCAATGCTTGTCTCCAATGGCGCCTGCAGCCCGCGGGTCTCCTGCAGGACCTACGCTCCTCTGCCGCCTGCCGCTGCCGCCTTTCCTCCACCGGAACCAGCACCCCCACCCCAGGCAGGACCCTCTTCACAGGGCCCCTTTCGTGCCCTCCCCAGTCAGCTCCCAGATGTGCCAGAAATCCAGGGCTCACTGCGCGTCCCACCGTGCCCGCCCCGTCAAATACACCTGGCTGTAAACAAACGTGAGTACAAGGAAACCCTTCACCTTTATTATTGCTCTTTCCCAGCCAGTGGGGAGGGTTCGCCTCTACGGCTCTCTGGGGAGATGCTTGGGGTTTCAACACAGGAACCAGGACCAAGATAACGGGGGAGCCCCGAGGTGACCCCCGACAGCTCTCAGGACCTTGCCTAGCCCATTGCTGCCTCAATGCCTCCTTTTCCCGTTTGCCCCCTTCTCATAGGGAACAGGAATGGGGTTGAAACTCAGATCTCCTGGCTCGGCTAGCAGTTGGGCAGGGGAAGGAAGGGAAGGGGTTCCCCTCAGGCCTATGACCCCTGACCTTTGCATACCCCCCTTGACCCTGACTCCCAGCCCTGCGCATGCCAGAGCCCTTTTAGATGCAAGGGACAGAAACCCCCTCAATCCAACTTAGGAGCAAAGGAGGAACTTCTCAGGAGAGCCCAGAGGTGTCCTACAGGACCCGGAGCAGGTGGGACAGCCCAGTCTCCGTGGGCGTGGGATCCAGACATGGGCGACCCCAGCCCAAGGCCATCGGGACTGCCATTGAGACATCTCAGCTCTGAGCTTCTCTCTGCAGGTTGGCCCTCTCGACTGTTAAGGCAAGTGGAGAAAAATGCATGTCTCAATAGGCCTTGCCCACCAACTTAGCGCCTACCCCTCACAGAAGTGACACAGAGACTAATGTCTCCAATTCCCAGATCCCAGGAGAGGGGATCCGACCAGCCCACTTTGGAACAGGGATAACCCCCGCCCCATCCGCAGAGGCCAAGAAGGTGCAAGCCTGTAGCAATGACAGCGGCTGCTGGTGAGCATTTTCTCCTGTACTAGTCGCAATAAGCCTAAGGGGTAGATGTTCGATCCAGTGGTTCTCAAACCGCGAGAGCATCGCGGTCCCCGGGAGGGCTTGCCGGAATTAGCATTGCTTCAGAGCTCCCTTGTCCTGGTGCTGCTGCAGCCTCTTGGGACCACGCTTCAAGAACCGCGGCTCTAATCTTCCTGCTCCCATTCTACAGATGAGAATACCGAGGCGCAGGCAGGGGATGCTACCTGCGCATGTCACCAGAAGATGTAGGATTTAGATCCAGGCCTACCTACCCGAGCAGTCCGGGTATTCAGCTCTATCCCTTATTGCCCAGACCCCGGGGGCCCGTAAAGAAGAGGAAAGGAGGGGAAAGGGCAAAGAAGAAGGCAAGCGGGGGTTGAATGACACTAATAACAGCCCCCACAGTGGACAGCTCTGAGCACTCGTGTGAAGTCTTGTAACCTTTACAATTATGTTCCCTTTTCACAGATGGGAACGCTGAGGCACAGAGCAGTTAAGTGACTTGCCCCATATTGCACAGCTAGGAATAGAACCAGGATTCAACGCAAGGCAGTTCAGCTCCAGAGGCCATGCTCCTGGGCGCTGCTCTGCTGCAGCAGGTGGGAAGCATCCCGAGGGGTTGTGCGGCGTAGCAGTTAGGAGCACTCACTCTTGAATCGGGCAGACCCAAGTTCAAGTCCCACCTGGGCTTCTTACCAGCTGTGTGGCCATGTCAAGTGACTGCCCTGGTTTCCTATTTTACCCTCTTACAAACAAACAATATAGCCATGAGCAGCCGGCTATGCATCCTTAATTCTTCTCTCTGAATAAATTCTGGAAAGTGGACTCCCTAAGGGCAAACGTGTGCAAACTTTGAAATGCGGTTCCGAAGGCAGGGATGGGCGATGAAGGCTGAGCGTGCCAAGCCAGCTCCAGGTTTGCTGCCACCAGGGGGGAGCAGACACCGTGAGAAGGACAGCCTGGAAGAGGGACTCGTGGACGGGTGGCTCAGATGGGCCCCGGAGCGCCACCTTCCGCTCTCTCTTCTCCCCAGGCCCACCCCACTCCCAGCCCGGGCTCTGAGCTACTCAGGCGGCACCAAGGGTCAGCTTTGAAGCCCCGGTGTCCTCAAATCGTGGCTTCAACATCAGCATCAGCTGGGAACTTGTTAGAAATGCAGATTCTCAAGCCCCAGGCTGGGGGACTCAGACTCGGGAGGGGTGGTGGTGGGGCGGGGGGCTGCCGTCTGTGTTTCTACAGCCCTGCAGGTGATTTTGAGGGAGCTAAAGTGTGAGAATTACTGCTGTAGACCAGGGGTTGCCAAAATTTTTCCATAAAGAGCCACACAGGAACGATTTCAGGCTTTGTGGGCCATAAATATGGTTTCTGTTGCAACCACTCAGCCCTGCTTCTGAGACCCGGAAATGGCCGTGGACAATCTATAAATAAGCGAGCATGGCTACGTTCCAATCAATCTTTATGGACACTGGCAGGAGAGTTTTACACTCCTTTCACGTGTCACAAGATATTTTTTTTCTTTTGATTTCTCTTCATCCACGTAGAGACGTAAAAGCCATTCTTCGCAAGCAGATTGCACACACATCTGTGTGTGGCTAGATTTGTCAACCTGCTCTAGACCCAGGTATGGTTCTAGGCTTGAAAGAAGAGGAGTGGAAGCTTGAACCCACCACTGCCTGATCCCCAAGTCGAGCACCTTCCGTGAGGCCGGTCTGCAAAGTTCCAACCTTGGGACATGGACAGAGATATTCTCGACTATGGAATGGGGATCGCAATCCCGGAGCGATCCGAGGCACGGGGTTTCCCATTGTAGGGCAATGAAATCCCCTGGAGACTGGCTAGTGTCTAGGCCCCATCAGAGAGGTTCTGATCCTGCAGAATCCAGAAGGGACTGGGGATCTGTGCTTTGCTCAAACACCCCAAGTGACTTCAATGGAGTGGGCTCTCTGCCCCCGGTGCGAAGGCAAAGCTAATGGATCCAAGATGAGAAATGCAGCAAAGGAGGAAAGCCTGGGGGCTCAGGAAGTGGAAGGACAGGGATGCTGTATTTAAATCCCACCTCTGTCACTTATGCGCTGTGCACTCTCCAGCTAAGTACTTAACCTCTCTGGTTTATAGTTTCCCCATCTGTAACAGGAGAACGATAATCATATCCACCCCAAAAAGCTGATGAGGGTTAGATGAGATCCTATGTGCAAAGCCCGTGGCACCCAGGAAGTCCTCCAGAGTCTGAGCCATAGCTACCGGTGGGTTGCAATTAGAATTGAGGTGCTGCAAGGGACAGGGCGCCTCAAACTTTAAAGATTTGCACCTGGAGTCTTGGTAAAATGCGTGTTCTGATTCAGGAGGAGGCCTAGGGTGGGGCCTGAGAGTTCGTTTTTTCTAACAAGCTGGGGTCGGGGAAGAGGCGATGCCACGGAGCCGGAAACCACTCTGGAAGCTGGATTCTCTTGTACCCGGGCAAGCGCTCGGTGATGAACCTCTCACTGTTATTGCTGCCACTGTGGTCCCTGTGATTATGTCCTGATGGGGACGGCGAGGGAGTTCACAGGCAGACAAAGGAAAGGACAAAGCACGGGCAGTCGGTTTCCTGCCGCTGAGCACCCTTTGCTCTGAGCACTGCGGGCCTCACCCCATTTCCTCTCGCATCCTTGCCTCTCTGGTCTCCTGCTGACGACGGGCACCAGGTGCCCTGCTTCCAACCGCCCCCAGCCAACGCGCACACAAACACATTCCCTCCTCGGAGAGCAAGCTGCAAGCTGCGTTTATTTCTGCACGTACCCAGGAGGCACGCTCCTAGACGACCCTGTTAGCCAGATGCGGGAGAAAACGGGGTGTTTGTTCAAGAAATCCAGCAGGGCCCACCCAGGGAGGGACACCCACAGCGAGGGGACCTGGCAGAGCAGGAAGCCCCCCCGATGGCAAGTCAAGAGCTCCCAGTTCTAGGCTGGCCTCGGATCCTGACTTACTGTGTGACTGCAGACGGCTGGCTACCCCTCTCTGAGGCTCAGACTTCCCCGCAGAAAGAGGGGCTTGAACTAGATCGGTGACATTGGACTTGCCTGGGACAGACGCAGATTCTCAGGCCCACCCCAAGCCTGCTGATTGGAAACCGAGGAGAGCTTGGGACACCCTGAGGAGAAGGAAGAAGGGTTCTGAAGGGCGGTGATGGGGGAAGAAGCTGCGGCCAAGTCCCCCATTCTCCCCCACCTATCCCACCGCCCCACCTACACAGAACACAGCGAGGACCCAGGTGGGAACGAAGGAGGCCAGACACACACATGTCACAGCGCAGAGAGCCCAGAAGATCCACGTTGATCAGATGAATGAACGAAAGCTTGGGTATATAGAATCATTTATTGACTGATGAATCTTTCTTACTCCAGAGCACGCAGGGCCTGGAGACAGACATCATACATGCTCGCAAAATGGTTCAGTGTAAGGAAGAAAGAAAAAATGGAAGGAATGCCAAAATTATGTCCTATCTGGGGCACCTCGGTGGCTCAGTCAGTGAAGCATCTGACTCTTGGTCTCAGCTCAGGTCATGGTTTTGGCTCAGGTCGTGATCTCAGGGTCATGAGATCGAGCCCCGCATCAGGCTCCACAGTGAGTGTGGAACCTGCTTAAGATTCTCTCTCTCCCCCACTGCTCTTCCCCCTGTCTTTCCTTCCCTCTCAATATATATATATATATATATATATATATATATATATATATATATATATTATGTCCTTTTATATACATATATATTTTATGTTCTTTTACATACCTAGGAGAGGTATGTAGGAGAGGCCATGTAATATTATTTCCTAGGCCCTTGGGGCAATTTCGATGGGAAGACTTGGGACTTCCAGGGGAAACAAAGGCAGGCAGGGAGAAATATAACCAGGTCATGAATGGCCCGTTTAATTCTCACAACACTCCCTACCCATACATGGGTGCCGTTGCCCCCCCCCAAGCACACGGAGACTAAGTTACACCCCGATGGCACAGCAGAGAACGGAGGCTCGAGGAATCTCCAGAGGGACGCACCGGCCGCAGGCGTGCAGGTCCTTGTGCAACAGTTTCTTGAGAGCCCCCTTCTTCCCTTCCATTCTAGACCTTCCTGCCTCCCCCACCTTGTTTTCCCAAAGTCTGTCACAGAGTTTTCTTTTTTGTTTTTTTGAAAGATTTTATTTATTTATTGGCAGAGAGAGAGCGAGAGAGAGAACACAAGCAAGGGGAGAGGGAGAGGGAGAGGGAGAAGCAGGCTTCCCGCTGAGCAGAGAGCCCAATGTGGGGCTCGATCCCAGGACCCTGGAATCATGACCTGAGCCGAAGGCAGATGCTTAACGATTGAGCCACCCAGGCGCCCCATCACAGAGTCTTCTCATCTGTGCTGTGTGGTTGTGCTCGTCCCCGTGAGCACTTACAGCATCTGGGGAGCAGGGATGACGCACACGAGGCCACGCGGACCCAGGGCGAGAGAGGTAGACCGCGATGCCCAGGGCACCTGCTGCGCGCCGGGTTCCCGGGTTCCCGCCCCGCGCTCCATGCATATTCCCCCACCGGGCTCAAATCCAGCTTTGCTGGGCTAGGAAGTTACCCCAGCTCTGTAAAAAGAAACAGTACTGGCTAATATTGGCGTGAATGCTAAATGAGCCAGCGGATATAAAGTGCCTGCCTGGCACACAGTAGGCACACAACCAAGAGTGGTTGTTATGAAAAACCACACGCACAGTAGGTCCTCAACACATATTAGCATTGTCGTCTATAAAATGAGATTATCTGTTGTTGTGAAGTTCCTTGGCATGGGCTATAAGGGACCAAAAATCTTTGCAGACGCAAAGGTCCTGGGCTCTCCTTGGGACAAATTTCCCTTCTTCCGTCCCATGTGGGCTGGTAGCTGGGAAGTGTGGGCTGTGCCCGGTGCAGGTCTATCTGTGGCTGCGGGTCCCAAGGCAGCACATCTGGGGCAACAGTCCCTACGGGCCCAGGTACCCACGAGACAGCTGGGCCCTCGTTAGAAGGGCGTGTGCACACCTTGTTTGGAATGCATCCGCTTATGTGATTAAAGACGGTACATAAATGTCAGCTTTGCCGGGACCCACCCCAGCTGGCTTCCAGGGAAAGAGACCTGAAAAATATGTCTTCATCCCTTCTGTGTCATGGCTCAGGTCATCGATGGCTTGTACAGGGGGGTTCACGGGGCTGGAGGGTTGTAAGGAGCCTGTGACGAGCGGCAAGCAGGGGACTCTGCCTTCAACCAGAACGAGTGTGACCCGGAGTCAGCTGTCCCCTTAGAGACTACTTTCTCATCTGGAAAATGGGGACAATTAAAATAAAATAAAATAAAATAAAATAAAATAAAATAAAATAAAATAAAATAAAATAAAATAAAATAAAATAAACAAGGGACAATAATCTATGTGCCATGGGCTACTGAGAAGATAAAAAGAGCATTCGTAAGGTACCCAGGGCAGTGCCCGGCACAGAGGAAGCTCCCACTGCAAATCGGGATAACAAAAAGACGGACACTGGGAAATCAAGCTGTGCGCTTTGTATACAAAAGTGCTCAATGACTATGCCTTTAATTGGATCCAGGCTAGTAAGGACTTGGAGATTCTCCTAAAGTGATATTGAAAACAGCTAATGGGGACAGAGTACGGTTCAGCAGCACTGGTCTCAGAGTCACTGACCCACTGTGTGACCTCTGGTAAGTGACTCTACCCTCTGGGACTTAGTTTCCTCATCTGTAAAGTGTGGGGCTTATCCCTGGCCTGCCCAGGCTCTTCCTTCTGGAGCACTGTGATTAAGCCAAAGACTGGCCTGCCAGGTCCTTGCTGGCCCTGACGGACAGGGCGTAGAACATGCTCGGATTTCGGTGCTCCCCAGGTCTGGGTTTGAATCCTGCCCCCCACCTCCACCATGGGCTGTGGGCCTATGAGCCCGTCTCCTCACATCTCTGGATCTCCATATGCTCGGTAAGATTGGGCATTCGTATGGCCAGGCCCCCAGAGACAGGCTGGTGTAGAGAAAGCACTAGATTGGCAGCCAGAGGTCAGGTTCAAGTTCTGGCCTGAGCATCTACTTG
Source organism: Potos flavus (assembly GCA_028534135.1). Taxonomy (NCBI): domain Eukaryota; kingdom Metazoa; phylum Chordata; class Mammalia; order Carnivora; family Procyonidae; genus Potos; species Potos flavus. The sequence goes on along the minus strand of CM052900.1, from coordinate 151,572,735 downwards.
CCATGGGGCTTTGTGAAGCACCCTTCTGCTCTGGAGCCCCAGATGAAGGGGACGTGAGGAAGCCTGCATCCGCAGACCCAGGAACGGCGGGATGAGGGCAGGGGAGGGCAGTGAAGACTCCTTTCCTAACTGCTTCTTAACCTGGAAGCAGAGAGTAAGATGCCACTGCCATTGGCTAGGCTCCTCCTTTGTTCCAGGCTCCGTTTTCAACACCTTCTATGTCTTACCTTGTTTAATTCCCACTAGAAAATCGCTGATATTAGGCCCATTTCGCAGGTACAGAAACTGAGGTACAGGGAGACTACGTAACTTGGCCAAGACCTCACAGCTAGTACATGGCCGAGCTGGGACACCGGGCTAAAATAGTGTGGCCCCTAAGCGGCTCTCTTGAAGTATTGGTGATTAATCATTTAATGAGCTCCCACTGTGTGACAGATTCTAAATATCCATCTTTATTGGGTGATGTCTTTCATTGTAACTGGAACAGCATCCTTAGGGAGAGGGTGTTTCTTGGATCGTATTTCGGGGATAGGGACATGAAGGCCCAGAGAGCTGCAGGGCCTGCCCCTAGTCACACAGCCCGAATGTGGCTGACTGGGATTCCGACCCAGACCTGTCTGTGTCTAGGGCCTGGACAGGACCCTAGGCCCCCAGGCTGGACAGGACCCCTCCCCAGAAACCCCGAGGAGGTGCTAAAGGAGGTGTCAAGAGAGACACAGCCACGACTGCGTAGAATGTGATGAAAGGCCTTCGGGCCCTACCCCAGGGCCAGGGAGGCGGGCCCAGAACACAGCGAGGTGGTGGGGAGGCTCCCACGAAGGAAGTTTGAGACCTTTGAAGAGCTGCCGTGAAGTTCACACGGCATCAGAGTCACGAGGGCAGGAGTCTTTATTGAGTGCCTGCTGTGTCCGGGGCATCAGACTAAGTCCTTTGTATTTGCCGTCGCTGAGTTCTTACCTGTGATGTAGGTGCCATTATTATCACCCTCATTTTCTGGAGGAGGAAATGGAGGCTCAGACAGGTGGAGTCATCAGTCCGGGGTCACACACGTAGCAGGAGGCAAACTCGGATCCGTGCGTCTCAAAGCCATTGCCTTTCAACGGGGCAAACCTTCCCTCCCGAGTTCAAGTGCTCAGCCCATCAGAAGTGCGTGGTGTCCGGGGCTGGGGCCGGGCGGGGTTCGCCGTGAGTGGAAGCCTGCCCTGCCCCCTCCTGGCTTCCTCTCAGTGCCCTCAGAGGGTTAACTTCCCTGCAGCCCCACGTCATCCCTGTCAGACCCGGCCTCTCCCCTGCATTATGAGGACCAGACCGGCTCCTCGCTCCGGCAGCTGAGGGGCTCTCTGCTCAGTGGTTCGCGCTCCAGATATTAAATTACTCATAAAATATTTGACCTGTCCCCAAAGTGGCTGCTGCCTCCCCACCCCCCGCTCACCCCCCCCCCACTACTAGGTCAAGTTCTTCGGTGTTGGGGGGAGGCTCAGAATAGGAACCGAACTTTTCACCTGGAATTAGCCTATGTTAGTTCATCGGGGAGCTGGGGAGGGAAGAGGCTCCGGTAGGGTTGGGATGTTTCAGGGGCAGGGATCCTGTCTGTGACCCTCGTTCTGGGTTTGCCAGGCCTGGCCTGAGCTGAGGCTACTCCCCCAAATCCTGTTACTGCAGGGCGTGAGGAACCCAGGACTCCTGACCACCCCAAGTCCCTGAAGACAAGGCCAAGGGTGATCTGGAATAGGTTCCCATTGTCTGAGGGGCAAGTGGTCTCTCCTCTCCTCCTCCCTCCCCCACTCAGTTGTCATGGTAACCACAGTGGGGGGTGGGCGGCTGGACCGCTCAGCTCCTGGCCAGGCTACCCAGCATGCTCTGCGTTCACCCAGTTTTCTCCCTCGCTGCCCTTCGGCAGGCGGGGGGGGGGGGGTGGCAGGGGGGTCGATCCTGCCCTGTCACCAGCCTACGGATGGTTCACATCCAAGGGATCACCACCTCTAGTCCCCTGCCTTTACACAAGAGGTTTTCCTGCACAACCATCAGGAATGGGACCTTTATGAATGTGGTTTGACAGAGAATGATTTGGGGGGTCTCTTTGGAGCCCCCTGGAGTTAATGAAGTCAGCTAAGCCCTGGGATTAGAAGGTCGGGGTCATGGGTACAGCCCATGTTTGCAGAGTCACACCCCACCCCACCCCTAGCTCCCACCAGCTGTTTCAGAAATGCCTGACGCTGGTTGTCTAGGGAACTGGTGAAGGGGCGTGGATGGGGCCTGGCCCCCCCAATCCCAAGTACCACAATCATAGTCCCTTAGAGCCCACGCCCTGCAGGATAGGCATTGGGAGCCTCACTTCCTTCTTTCTGTCCAAGAGAAGACACATTTTTACAACAGTAGTACCTCTATTAACAACTTCTCATCACCCCGGCTTGGGGGTTCTTCAATGCGACACCCAAATAAACTGGGCTTTGGCCTTTATCATGGCGCCTCCATTTGGGGCACACTGCCACCAGGTGGCGATAGTCACTGCCAAGGTGTAGGGTTTCCCTGAGATTCCAGAAGGTGATTTTCCAGGTTATGTTCCTCCACAACCTATAAAATATAATGTCTTTGCTTCTTTTACTTTTATATTAAGGTTACAGGACTTTATAAATAGCTGGAGTTAAGCAGACTTCAAACAAACTACACGTTGGTGTATAATAGCAGATGGCAAAGACTCAGGAACCAGACTGCCTGACTTCGAATCCTGGTGCAGCCACTTGCTAGCTGCATACTTGGACAAGTTCCTTGCTCTCTTTGTGCCTCAGTGTCTTTCTCTGCAAAACGGAGATGCTAGGAGTTATCTCCCCTCCGGGGCTGTTGTGAGGACTTAATGAGTTAATCACATGTAGTGCTTAGAACAGTGCCTGGCACAGCATCAAGCTCTTAAACAATGTTGGTTATTAATATTTAAAGATGACGCATGAGAGCAAAGTTTCAAAAATAGTTTGTATTCTGAGATTTCACGGGCATAACTTTCTCTATTCGGTCTTTTATCTGGCATTTCTAATCTGGTGATTTGTTTTAGGGCTACACTGCTAGGCACCCACAGTCTGCCCAGATGCTGCCTCCAGCTTGCGAGGCCCCACATTCAAGCCCATATCCTTATGCTTTCGCCTCTTAAATGTCTGTGGGGATCTGCCCCCTCCACTCCAGACTCACTGACATCCTAATCTCATTCCTGAACCTCTGCTACTAGCCCCTGTCTCTCAACCTGCTCCCCGCAGACCCCATCTCCTCCCTGTAGCCGCAGTGATTTTTCTAAACTAAAAATACTCCCCTGCTCAAAGACCCTGCATGGCTCCCCAGCACCTCCAGGATAAAAGTCCAGCCTCTAGAGCTGAGTCCCACTCCAGCCCACTTCCCATTCCAGCCTCATCGGCCTCCCTTTGCTGTCAGAATGCCGTGCTCCTGCACCAGTGGACACCTTGCCATTCCCCGAAAGCCTCAGGCGCTCTCCGGCTCTATGGCTGATGCAGATGGGAGGTGGGGGGGCTGTGCCCTCTTCCCTTATCTGTTCTCTCTCTCTCCTGCCTGCTCAGCCTCAAGACTTGGTTCCTATCTCCTCTCCTCTGGAAAGTCTTTCCTGATCCCTCTGCAGCCTCCAGATCGGGTGAAGACCCTTCTTTGCGTGCCCTGACCTGTCTACGTGCAGGAAGGGCCTGTGTTCGTCCATCTGCACCCTCGGAGAGGCCCCGCACACAGCAGGCCCTCCATGAACCTCTGGGGAGCAAATCCAGGATGGTCATTCCATGCCGTTCAGCCTAAAATGTCCCTCTTTTCCATCTTCTCTCCCAGGACCTTCTATTGATCCTTCCGGGCCTGGCTAAATGTTGTCTTCTCAGAGCCTTTTGGTCACCTTGACTCCCAGTTTTATCCGTGCGTGACATATTTCACACTCTCCTCCAGCAGGCAAACGTAATGGGCACGAACTCAACATCTGGAACGCCACAGTGGAAGCCACGGGTCCTACAAAAGCGCCCCGCACACACTCAGAGCTCGGCGAACACGTCAAATACATGAACATCGAAGGACAGAATTATTGTCTAGACCAACGGTTTTCAACCAAGGTGATTTCGCTCCTCAGGAGATATTTGGCAAAGTCTGGTGGTTTGTCACACAGTGGGGGGGGGGGGGTGCAGAGTTGCTACTGAGAGCTAGTGGGACAGGATGGCCCCCACGATACAGAAATATCTGTCCCAAAGTATCCCTAGTGCCAGGCAGAGCACCCTGGTCTAGAGCCAGTTACACTCAAATCTGTCCCCCTGGCACACTGAGGGCCCTCAAGTGGGATCTGATCTTAGTTCTGTTTCCTCTGCATGCCCCAGAAAGTACGCACTCAACAGTTTCTTTAAGTAAAAATTTTATTTTATTTTTTTTAGTATTTTTAAAAAATATTTATTCATTTGAGAGAGAGAAAGAGAGAGTGAGCACAAACCAGGGGAGGGACAGAGGGAGAAGCAGACTCCCCGCTGAGCAGGGAGCCCAATGTGGGGCTCGATCCCAGGACCCCAGGATCATGACCTAAGTCAAAGGCCGACCGTTAACTGACTGAACCACCCAGGCGCCCCTAAATAACAATTTTCAATAAATTCTCCCATCGATGACATAATTCCTGTCCCTTTCCTCTCTGCTGCTGCCACGTCTCGCTTGGAGCCTGGTCTCAAATGCTATCGGATGCCCCCCGCTGGGCAATTCCCTGGTCTCTGGGCTCCCCGCCGAGTCCCTCCCATTCCTGCTGACCCCAACCTTCCTTTCTGCAGCTTTTCCTGATCCCCACACTCATGAGGAATGAGTCCGCAGAGAAGGGAGAGCACGTTTTGAAGACGGAAGGGAAACACTGGGTGCTGGGGGCCCCGGGAGCAAGAACAGGCAGGGCACCAACTTGTCCTATGACTTGGCTATATCCCAACCCCTCCGGGTCTCGGGCTCTCATCGAGGTGATGAGAGGGGACGCAGACCCTCTCTGAACGTGTCCTAGGCATCACCCCTGCTCCCTGCGTGGGAGCGTGCTTTCTACTAACCCCGGGGGGTAGCCCAGGACTTCTGGTCCTTCCTAGGGCCTGGGTGCTCCGGGCGCTCCGGCACACATAGGGTGCCGCTGTCTCCAAGGGCGCCACTGTCAGCTGTGACCCCTGCGTCCCCAGAGGCAGTCAAACAAGCGGCCTTTGTGGTCTGGGCTCAGGTGGCCTCAGGGAGCGGCACAAAGGGTGGGAAGAAAGACGCCAATCCTCTTAGGGCCAGCGCCGCGCTTTCCCACTGTGGCCCATCTGCTCCCGGGGAGCCGGGCATAGCCGGCCGGCTCCACGGCAGAAAGCAAGCAAAAGCTGCCCGGGAATGAAAGACGGGCCTGGCCGGCCCAGATCCCCACGGCAAACACAGGCCTGGCCCAGGGCCTGGGAGGGGGCAGGGCTGAGCCGGCAGGAGAACACGGTTAAAAGCACCGCCCCAGGAGGGGGACCCCAGGCTAATCCCTGCCTGCCCTGTGCCTTCCCTTCCCACACCCTTGCGCCAGGCTGGGGACAGGGGAGGAGGAGGGGGGCTGTGATCCAAGGTCCTCCCTAAGCGCCAGGCCCTCAGTGGGGCCCTTTGTACGCAGAACCTTCTGTGTTCCTTGCAGCACCCTGTTTGACAAATGGGCACAGCAAGGCGGCACTTGCCCAGAGTCACCCAGCTGCTATATGGCAGAGCCGGGATCTCAGCTCGGGGCCAAATCTCAATTCACTCATCTGTGTAACTGCGGTTCACTCGGCCAGGGCTCTCCCACACCTCTGTTTCTCACAGCAACCCTTGGACAGATGGGGAAACTGAGGCCCGGGACAGAAGGTGATCTGCCCACGGTCCCAGCCCCCATAACTCCACGGGCAACCTTGGGCAAGTTAGCCTCCAAGGGCCTCAAGGTCCTCACCTGTAAAATGGAGTAATATTAACCACCTCAGAGAGTTCTTCCGAGCACTAAATTAATTAAATCATTACTTCTAGTCACTTAGAATGGTGTCTAGTTTGCAGTTAAGTGGCCCACAGTGTTAGCCGTTATCGCCTGTGGGGCGGTTCACGGCAGTTTTGAGGAGTGGACAGATAAGGTCGTTCGTCCCGTCTTGTCGATGAAGAAGCTGGGGTTCAGAGAGGGAGGGGGACCTCCGTGAGGGGTAGGAGCACAACCGGGACCAAAGTCACCTCTCTGGCTGCTTGTCCAGCACCTTTGTAGTCCCGGAGTCGGGGTGGTGGTCCGGGGGAGCCCCGGCTTCAGCCTCTGCCTGAGGCGGGCCCCGGGCTCCACTCTGCCGTCTCTGGCTCACGTGCTCAGGCTGGTCCTTGCGCTCCCCCAGCTCCCCCAGCCTCCCTGCCCTCCAGTGTGAAGTGGGCACCTGCAGAGAGGGTTTAGTATGAGGGTTTGATGAGAGGACAGATTCAAGACGTTAGTTCCGGGCCTGGCACACAGCAGGTGCCCAAAAATGGCTGCTGCAGTTGGTAATGAATGGCCCAGAGCAGGATGGTTCCAGAAGGGGGAGAGAAGGAAGCACCGAGTTTCTGCCCGTTGATGGCTGGCCCCAAACACTCATTTACACCACCCCACCCCACCACCCCCCCGGTGGTTGGGGTTTATCTGGCGGAGTGAGGAAGCAGCCAGGCAAGGGGGAGGGAGGTGCTGGAACGAGGAAGGGGAGGTAGCAGCTGAGGTCCAGGCTGAATCCCTTCCAGGGAGGGGACCGTGGACCAGCTGCCCCCACCCCCCACTTCCCAGCCCCGTGAGGCCCTGAGCCCAGGAGCGCTGGAATCCAGGATAGCAGAGGCCAGATGCTGTCCTCCACGCAAACACACCCCCCGCCCGGCCCTACACCGACCATTTGATAGATGCCGAAACTGAGGCTCAGGAAAGGGACCATGCCTCTTGGATCATCGGCCTGCTCCTGAGCACAGCCCAGGCCTCCAGCCAGCCTCTCCCCTCCCAGAGGGGATCTGGCCCTGGCTCCCACAAGCCTCTCTCCACTGAGGGGCCACACAGGGGCAAGGCGGCCAGGGTCTTCACGCTCGGGTTGAAACAGGCTCGATAAGCTGTCCCAGTCCCTCCATTCCCCAGCTCTGGAAGTGAACTCTGCCCAGAGAATGGAAGTGAGTCCACGATTCTCTACGCTCTCCTCTGCCTCCCCTCCTGCCTTCCTTTCTATCATTTTGCTGCTTGCTTTCCACTTCCCTGTCTCTCCTCTCACACACTCTCTCCTGTCTCTCACACTGTCTCTCCTCTCTCTCTCACACTGTCCTCTCTCTTGCATGCCTGCCCCACCCCCACCCGTGGCACACTTTCCCCCAGAGAACCCAGCTGCGTGTCCCTCGACCTGAACCAGGGGCTCTCCTGGGAGCTTCCAGACACGTCTTGTCCCTCCGGGTCATAGCATAGGGCCGGCCCCAGGCAACTCTTTGCTCTTCTCATAGACCCTCTTCCTCTGCACCCCCAGCTTGGGGTACATGGCCTCACAAACATTCCGTCCCCAAGAACTGGGGCCATTCAGTGATTTGAAAAGTTTTATAAGAATTATATTCACCTTTGGAAACGTTTCTTCCTCCAAATCCTGGTGTCTCTTTCGGCCTCCCTGGACAAACCTTCCATGCCCTGTGGCCCTGGGGACCCCCATCTCAATCACCCAACCTGACCTCCTGCCCGAAGCTCTCAGATTTCCCCTTCCCAGAGCACAGTGAGCCCATGGGTCCTGATTCTGATTCACCCCAAGATGCCACCAGCTGACCACAGCATTCCCAGTTAACCTTGGCCTTGAGGGTTACAAAATAAGATAGACTAGGAATTAGACAACCGCGGTTCAAATCCCGGCTCTATCCCAGCCCTGGTCGAGGGGTCGGACAAGTTACTTCCCCTCTCTTGGCCTCACTTTTCCTCCTCAGTAAGCTGGGGATAATTACTGATTTGTAGTTGAAATTTAAGAAGCAGATATTATGAAAGAAACAGGGCTAAGGTGACATTTCTCTGAATTCATGGATGAGCTAATTTACATACAACGGAATGTCTGCTCAGCATGAGTCCTTTTCCCTTGAGGAGAAACTGAGGCTGGGAAAGGAAGGCCCCCTGCCAAGGGTCCAAGAGCAAGAAGCAGCAGTGCCCAGACTTGAATTCCGGCCTGGCTCTCAGCGGTTGCTCAGTGCAAACTATCCAAGACAGGCAATTCCAGAAGGGAGATCAAAGGCCTGCTTCTTTATTCACAAAGAGAAATCCTCATTAAAACATGGCCAACGGCTGAGGCAACCAGGGAGACGGGCCACGTATGCACAAAAAGAGAATTAATGATCCCAGGCAGACTGTGCTGAGCGGCAAGGGAGCCATTCAGAGGCTCAGCTGTGCAGAGCTGGGGTCAGGGCGGGAGAGGTCTGGGAGGGCTTCCTGTAGGAGGAAAAGACTCAGGCCAGCCTCATGGGGAAGAGAGGATGTCCAAGGAGAGTTGACTACAGCTACCGTTTATTGAGCACCTACTGTGTTCTAGGCACTGAAAGGATGGGGATCCTATCCCCATTTCCAGAGGAACAAACAGAGAGCTAAGGGACCAGTCTGAGTGATGTCTTTGAGCAAGCCAGGGCCAGAATTTAAACCAGGTCTGGGGTCCCCACACCTCTGAGTTTGTCTCCACTAGACTGCACTGCCCTTGTGGGGATAGCGGGTGTGTCTAGGGGGGAAGAAGGGGATGGGAACACGGCCTGTCACCACTGCAATTTGTCAAAGCAAAGTGCCTGGGAGGTGGGGGGGGCAGGGTCTGGGAAGGGCCTGGCTGAAATGGCAGGATGGGGCCAGGCTGAGAAAATGTCCTCCGAGAATGTCAGGTGGGGGATTCATGAACTCAGCCATTCTTTGATTTAGCCAAATGTTTCATGAGCGTCTACTACGCAATAGGTCGTGTTCCAGCTACTAGGGACACAGCAGTGACAAAAACAGATGGCGCCCGGCCTCATGGAGCTGACCCCTTGGGGAGAAGCATGGGGAAATGAACATATAAATAAATAAAGTAAAAAATAAATCAAATTTCAGATACTGTACTGCTGTCCTGGGACTGCTGCAACTAAAGGCCACAGACCGGGTGACTCGAAACAACCAAGCATAGCGTCTCACAGGTCCCGAGGCCCGAAGTCTGGAACCGCAGTGTGGCAGGGCCGCGCCCCCTCTGAAGATGAAGGGAGAACCCCTCCTCGCCCCTTCCAGCTTGTGGTGGCTCCTGGCATTTCTCGGTTTATGACAGTGTCCCTCCAGGCTCCACCTGTGTCTTCACGCGGCCTCTCCTCTGTCCTCGCCTCTTCTTGTAAAGACTCGCTCCCTCCCACATAGGAGGAGGAAACTGAGGCCCAGAGAGGAATGACTCGCTCCAGGTCACACAGCCAGGGGCTGGGCAGCTGAGATGGAAGCCGAGTCTGACGGATCCCCAAGTGCTATGTGGGGACCCCGGCTCTAAACTACATGTAGGAGGGGGCTGGACGCTTGTTACTTCTGGGCGAGGAAGGCCCTTGGCTCTGTGGGCTTCAGCCTGAGGGGACGGCTGTCGGCGGCCTGAGGCCTGGCCCCTTCTTCTGGCAGCAGCCTCCCAGATTTCCTCTGGGGAACTCCTGTCCTTCCTGGCACTCTGTCATTTCAGAGGGGCTGACACTGCAGCCCCTACCCGTCCCACCTCCTGGTGCAAGAGTGGGCACACATCCCATGCCTGGCCAATCAGCACAGCCCATTATTCTCAGCCCGCAGGAACCTGTTCCAAAGTGGGTACGTGACTCGTGTCCAGGCGACAACAATCTGTCCGGGAATTTTGTGGACAAATACTGAGAAGGAATCCTCTCTTTTCCCTGGCTTACTATGGAGGAAGCTGTCTTGCCGACACCTGGGGAGAGAACGCTTGAGGACAAAGCCCTTGAGGAGGGAAATTGAGGCAAGGGGACTGCCAACCTCGCCTGAGGGCCCGGAGCCAGCTGTGCCCGCGCGGGGCTAGCACATGGGCGGGGCTCACCCCGTTGCCTGAGGAAGGACCCAGGCGGCCTGGGGTCGGCATTCCCACAGCCCAACTCAACCATAAGAGACCGTGGTTTCTTCATCAGTGAAGGCCTGAACATGAATGTCTCCCATCTCTGGACATATTGTGCAACCCTTCCCCCCAGACCCCATCTTCTGGGCCTCCAGCTCAGCCCTCACTGTGTCCCCACTTCCCCTCTGGGCTGAGCCCTCGCTAAGCCTCTCCTCGGCTGCCCCTCCATGACGCTGGCTTGGATCAGGCAGTGTTTGCTCAGCAAGGCGGGGAGGAGACGGAACCCCACAGCTACCCCCTCTCCCCATGGCTATCTGGTGACCAGAATCCAGGCCACACCCCCTTTACCACCCTCTCCCCTTGGTCCCACAATAGCAGCAGGTGCACCCCAGCTTGGGGACCGTTCCCCTGGTCCTCAGTGGCACTTTCTCTCCCACACAAACTCATCCCATCCCCTCCAAGGCCCAGGTGCCAATCTGTGGGGGACCACAGACACTCTGAGCCCCGAAAGTTCCAAGCACGATTTATCAACCCCTCCCCAAACTTGCTCCTGCACCAGAGCCCTGGCCCAGACCCTAAGCAGGCACCCAGACTCTGCCTCCCAGCCCCACAAACACCTATCCGCCTGCCCCCCCCCTCCCCAGGCCCTCAGCCCTCGGTCATCGCCCTGCCCGGCTCCCAGGACGGGATGGGCTACAAGGCCGCCTCCTCATGGCCCCTGTGCCTCCAGGATCCCCTCATCCGTTAGTCCGCCTCTGAGTGTGGATCCCCAAGACCCCTGCGGGGAGTTTGTGAGATCAAAAGTTTTTCATGGTAATAAGCCAGACATAAAAGAGATCTGCAAGGATTTAAAACAATGCCACTCTGAGGAAATAATGAAAAAATTGACTTCAGGAATGTTGTTTATTGTTTATAACAGTGAGGAAGCAGGTAAGAGAGAGAGCAAATAGTTGTCCAATCTAAGGACGTTGGTCCAATCAATTGCCAAACATACACACAATAAAATACTCTGCAGCCACTCACCCTGATGAGGTAGCTAACGGTGCATATATAGATGCAGAAAAAATGTTGAATGGAAAAAAATATTGAATAGATTATAAACAACACAGGTTAATTCCTGTTAATGTTGTTGTTTTAAAATGTATGTTTGATAAAACAGGCAAAATATTCACTAAAATGTTAAAGGTGGGGCACCTGGGTGGCTCAGTGGGTTAAGCCTCTGCCTTCGGCTCAGGTCATGATCTCAGGGTCCTGGGATGGAGCCCCGCATCGGACTCTCTGCTCAGCGGGGAGCCTGCTTCCCCCTCTCTCTCTGTCTACTTGTGACCTCTCTCTGTCAAATAAATAAATAAAATCTTAAAAAAAAAATGTTAAAGGTGATAATCATTGGATTCTGGTGGCTTTTTTTTTTTAATTTTATTTATTTATGTGTCAGAGAGAGAGAAAGAGCATGAGCAGGGGGAGGGGTGGGCAGAGGGAGAAGCAGGCTCCCCGATGAGCAAAGACCCCGATGTGGGACTTGATCCCAGGACCCCGGGATCCTGACCCGAGCTGAAGACAGATGCTTATCTGACTGAGCCACCCAGGTGTCCCAGATTCTGGTGGCTTTTAAAAATATACGTATACGGGGGCGCCTGGGTGGCTCAGTCAGTTAAGTGTCTGCCTTAGGCTCAGGTCATGATCTCAGGGTCCTGGGATCGAGTCCCGTGTGGGGCTCCCTGCTCAGTGGGGAGTCTGCTTCTCCTTCTCCCTCTGTTGCTCCCCTTGCTTGTGCTCTGTCGCTCTGCTCTCTCTCTCCAATAAATAAATAAAATCTTAAAGACGAATACACATATACCATCTTTACCATCTTTGGGCGTTGTTTTGCAATGATCGTGTATCACTTGTGAAATAAGAGAAAATCCAGACTCAAGTCCCTTTCAGCTCTGAAATTCTAGCATGCCCCCCCCCCTTTAGCTGCACCCTCATTAACCTTGGCTCATCCCTTGCAGCCCTCGTGTGAATCATGGCAAACAGAAGTGATAGTCAACCAGAGAGGAATGTGGATTTGGTGGGGGGAGTGCTGTGAACCTTTGGCCAGGACGTGAGCAGTGGAAGCTGCCCGTGTGTGTCATCCCTGAGAAGGCCCTGCTGTGACTGCAGAGGCAGGAAACCAGGTGTCAGTGGAGACAAAAGAGTCCTCAGCGCGTGAAATGGGACTTGGAGCAGGGCCCACCGGGAGGGGGCGGAGGGTGGCTTCCCGGCCGCTCAGCCGGTCCTGACCCGGGGAATTCCAATCGCCAGAGCATCTTGGGGTGACCTGGCCTCAGAGCCCTTCGGAGCACTGCTGTTCTGTCACCCCTTCTTACCCTCGGGAAACTGAGGTCCAGCAAAGGAAGTCTGAAATGCCTTTAGACCCACCTGGGCAAGGAGGAGTCTGTCCTAGGCTCTGCCCTTTGTGAGTGGTGCTTCCCAAACTGCCATCGCGAAGGACCGTTTTGTTTTAGATTTCTGAGCTGTCGTAGACTGATACTTTCATGAAAGACAATAAAAATGAACTAATAGAAACTAGGGATCGAAAGGGGTCCCATTCATAGAAACAGCAGAATGGTGGTTACTAGAGGCTGGGGGGGGGAGGGCATTGTTCTTGAAAGGGTATAGATTTTCCATTCGGGAAGATGAAACCATTCTCAGGATCTGTCTCACAAGCCCATGAATATACTGAACGACTAAACTTAAAAATGGTCAAGATGGTCAATTTTATACTATGTGTTTTCCATCGCAATTAAAAAAAGTTTTATAACTTGCAATGATACAGATGCCAATATAGAAAATGTTCTTCTGAAATGGCGGTTAAGGGACGTCTGGGTGGTTCGGTCGGTTAAGTGTCTGCCTTCGGCTCGGGTCATGATCCTGGGGTCCCGGGATCGAGTCCCACATTGGGCTCCTTGCCCAGCGGAGAGCCTGCTTCTCCCTCTGCCTGCTGCTCCCCCTGCTTGTATTCTCTCTGTCTGACAAATCAATAAATAAAATCTTTTTTAAAAAAAAGGAAATGACAGTCAATGCTTCCTAAAGTGACGGCACTAAAATTAGACAGGAAATGAGAGAAACGTACTTGTCTTAGAACATTTCATAAAATAATTATAAAAAGAGGAATTACTAGAATGGCGAATGCGAGCTCTAGGGCTATGAAAGTTTTGAAACCCTCTGGGTTTCTGCCAGCTCCCGCACCAGCCACAGCCCTACCAGACCACATAGGAGGGGCACAGAGACCTCCATGTCACAGACGCAAACAATTGATTAAGGAAGACGGGGAGCCACGGTCACTTGGCCTCCGCACAGCCCCTCGCCGTCAACATCCCCTCTCGTGACTGATGCGGCTCAGGCCCCAGGGAGGCAAGGAAAATGCTTTCTTGCTCATCTCTCGCTCCGTGTCCTCGACACAAAGGACGGATGCGTCCAGATGCCACCAACGCTTGTAGACTGTGGGGTGGCCGACATTGCACAGGGACGCTGCCTTGGAGCACAGGGGGGAGGCTTTCAGCAGGGCGAGGGAAGCCTTTGCTCTTCAGTAGGAGAAAAGACCAAATAATTCAAGTCTTTCCTCTCAGCACAAATGCCATCGGTGCCCAGTGGGACCAAGCGTGCCTGTCCTTGCTTCTCTTCATGTTCCAGTTTGTGGTTCCAGAGGTACTCAGAAAAGGGCCTGGTGTCCGCAAGAGTTGCACAGCACAGCTGAAGGACATTTCACGATATCGCAATATCAAATAATTCATAATCCTCTTCCATTTGTATATATGGAGGTCTAGACGTAACAGGCTTCAAGTGCGATGCCGGTTGCTTCCATGAATGACTGTTGGGTCTACATATTGCTTTGACAGACGGTAAAAATCAAGATACACATGATAGGATTTATATGAAGGACTTCAACTGTTTGTAATATTTTCCACAATCAAAACGTATGCAAGCCCATTACAGCATTCGAGCTCGCCGTGTAAAATTCATGGCTCGTTTTCTAATCTAAATATTGCTTTAAGGATATTATCGACAATTTGTTGCTACCTTCTCGACAGAGCAAGTGTTTCCCAAACCGAAATTAATTAAAAACCATCTAAGAAATATAATGACTTGAGAAAGGTGGTCTAATTTCACATTACTATCAACAGAACAGAAATTATGTGAAAATCTTGATTATAACAACACAATTACTAATCTTCCTGGAATAAAAGCAAGAAAAACAAAATTGATAGAGCAAATATATAATTTATGAATCACGGGGTTTGTTTTTTTTTTTGGACTTTTATCACTCATTCGAATATCATCAGCCCCTCACGAGACAACCCAGACATGTGATAATAACTTGATCCAATAATCTTTGATATTTTGCTGACTTTCAGTCATACAGAAGCCATAGCTTTACACATACTTTATATTTTATTATAACAAAGGTATATTTGTCATAACTCATTTACTATCGATTGATTTGCTTTTTAAATTTTATTTATTTGTTTTTAAAAATATTTTATTTATTTGCCATAGAGAGAGAGAGAGCACAAGCAGAGAGAGTGGCAGGCAGAGGGAGAAGCAGGCTCCCCACTTAACAAGGTGCTGGGATCATGATCTGCGCCAAAGGCAGACACTTAACCCACTGAGCCACCCAGGTGCCCCCCTTTTTACCTTTTAAACATTTAGATATGTGGTATGAGGACCTCCACTTGTATCTTGCCTCAGACACCCCCCGCATATGTCTGGATGAGTTCAGCCAGGGGAACTGCCCAGGGCCACACGTGATCCAAACGCCTTGTCTCTCATTCAGACACTTATTTAATGAGCACCTACTGGTTGCCGGGTATGGGGATGAGACCAAGATGTGTAGTTTACAGCCCCTGTTCTTGGGAGTCCGCCGGCTTATAATGGAGCCCAGGAAGACCTGCACTCCATCACGGGAGCCCCTCTCGGAGGTGTGAGCTCACGGTTCCACTGCAGCAGCTCTTAATTTAAATGGGGCGGGGCTGAGGTCTCCAGCCCACCGCATCCTTGCTGAGTGCCCTTAGGCAAGCGTCTTCTCCTCTCTGAGCTTCAGTGTTCTCATCTATAAAATGGGGATAATAACACCATTATGTTACAAAAGTTAAATGTGATTCTATGTGTGTTTTCATTATTACCGTGTAAGAGATTTTGCCCCAAACTTCTGGCCTCAAGTAACAACGAGTTATCATATGGCAGTTTCTGTGGGTCAGGAAGTCAGGAGTGGCTGCACTGGGTGCTGGTGGTGCAGGGTCTCACCAGGTCACTGTTGGAACAGTCATATGAGGGTCTGGTTGCAGGTGGAGGGTCCCCTCGCCAGATGCCTCCCTCATGCAGCCACCGGCGGAACTCTCAGTTCCTCCCTACCTGGGCCCCCGGATACATACCTGAGTGTCCTCAGCAACTGACTTCCCCCAGAATGATCCAAACAAGAGGAGAAAGTCAAATGCCTCCTTACGACCTGGTCTCCAGAGTCACATAGCATCTCTCCCGCCTTGTGCTATTAGCCAGAAGCAGGTCGCAAAGTCCAGACCATCGTCCAGAGGAGGGAATCAGCCTCCATCTCCCGAAGGGAGGAGGACCTAAGAATTTGGGGACATATTTTCAAACCACGACAGCATGAAAATACTTGGCGGAGGATGGGTGAGTGTTCCCCCCGTGAAGACCCATGATCCTTCGCCCTATTTGTGTTTCATTTGACAATTAACAGGGTTCTTTGCATCCCTTAGTACCCTGCATGTTCAGAAGAACCCTATGGGGTCATTATTTCCATTTTACAGATGAGGAAACCGAGGCTCAGAGAGATGTGACTTGCCTGGAGGCACCCAGACTTTGGTGGCAGAGCTGGGCTTGGAACCCCGCCCATGGTCAGCCTGGTATTTCTGTCATTGCTTCCCCACGAGTCGGGAGCTCAGGGTCTGTGTCCTCAACCACTGGGGGATGTTCGAGAACCATGGAAATCCAGCAGGTCATGAGCAAGGCCGCAACTCTTCCGGGAGAAGAGGACGGCACAGGATGGAAAGGGTCTGGCGAGCGTGCGGGAGGATTGGGACGAGACGGGGCGCGGCCGGCACGGAGAAGCAGCCATCGGAGCGTGAAGTGTCGAGGGATGAGGGCGGGGAAGCGATGGGGGGACCTGTGCCAGGTGTCAGCAGTACCTGAGAGCAGACGGAGGCCGTGATCACATCTGAGGGTTTCCCACAGGGTGGCGGGGAGGTTGGGTGGGCTCTGGGGAAGGCTCTGGGGCTTGGGGGTGTGGTCAGGCCAGTGTCCTGGGAGACAGTCCCCCCAGCAAAGGAGGGGACAAACCTTGAGGACAAGCCTGGGGCTTGGAGTGAGGCTGTCCTGACTCTACCACCCGTGAGCTGTGTGCCCCTGGGCGATCTCGCAACCTCTCTGAGCCTCCGTTTCCACAACTACTCGGAGCCAGCAGTATCTACAGACCCCCATACCCTGTATAAACACACCTACCGGGAATCCTCTAACCTACTGGGGTGCTTCTGTGTCTTCACGGGGCGGAAAAGCCTAACGTTCTGGAGATCCGCCATCCGTAGGTAGCTACTAGCCACGGGCGGCTACTTAAATTGAAATAGAAATTAATTAAATGAAATAAAATTAAAAATTTACTTTCTCAGTCACAATCGTCATATTCCAAGCTCTTGATGGCCATCTGTGACTTAGTAATACCACAGTGGACCATGCAGAATGGCCCATCGTATCACTGCAGAAAGCCCCATCCAAAGGATTAAAGCACACACCACCGCGTAATTTTAAATCTTCTGGTAGCCACATTAAAAAAAAAAAAAAGGTAAAACTAATTCTAATAACATTTTATTTAACCCAATATATCTTGAATATTATTTCAACATGTCACCAATTTTTTTAAAAAAAAACCTATTGAGATAGCTTACATCCTTTTTTTTTTTTCTCACTAAGTCTGCGAGATTTCGTATGTATTTACACGATGGCAATCTCAGTTGGTACTAGCCACATTTCGGTTGCTCAATAGCATGGGTGGCCTGTGGCGGTAGGAGAACACAGGCCCTGGGGACCCGCAGAAGCTGGCGTGAGGCCCCCCTCCTTCAACTGCCACCGTGCTGTGTGGCCTTGGGCAAGTAATTCAGTCTCTCTGAGCCTCAAAGCCTCTATCTGTAAAATGGCTATGATTTCTAGATGTGCTATGATTCTATAGGCGGTACCATTATATTCCATGTGTGCCACTACTATTATATCATTGGCTTATATATTATGATTATACCAGCCAGCGATTGTGGTGAAGACTAACAAGGAGGATGAGCGTAAAGCCTATAGCACAATGTACACTACTGGGTAAGCTTCGGATAAATGCCATTTGTGGCGGTGGCCAGTGTGACTGTCTCGGGTCTGACTATCCCACCAGGCTGTGTGTTCCTGGAGGGCAGGACCCAGGCTCTGTTTCTCCTCTGCCCTGCCCCCTGCCACACTCACAGCCCAGCCCCTGCCCTGGCACCTGAGCCAGAGCTCCCCTCTCTGTCTGGGCCTCTCTCTGTGGTCAGACAAGCAGGAAGGCCGTTCAGCTTTCATGCCCGTCCCCACCCCAGGGTCTCACTCGGAGCTCATGACTCAGGTTCGGAAACATTCTCAGCCCGTGAGGCAGTCAGTGGCTCAGAAATCCGTTCCCCTGTGTGAGTGGGGGCAGTGAGGGAAGAAAGCTCTGGGCTGGCCAGCAGGATACCTGCTCATAACACCGGCTGCTGCGGTGGATGGGTTATTTTCTCTCCCAGAACCTCAGTTTCCTCAGTGGAAAACGGGCAGGTCAAACCTGATGAATGTTAGGGCCCTTCTGTGGCATCGAAATAGCTGGTAATCAGGGGCGCCTGGGTGGCTCAGTCGGTTAGGTGTCTGCTTTTGGCTCAGGTCATGATCCCAGCGTCCTGGGATCAAGCCCCACGTCAGGCTCTCTGCTCAGCATGGAGCCTGCTTCTTCCTCTCCCTCTGCCTGCCGCTCTCTCTCTCTCTCTCTCTTTCTCTGTCAAATAAATAAATAAAATCTTTAAAAAACATAAAATAAGGTAAACAGCTGGTAATGAGGGCCCCTGACCAGCCAGGCTCTGCTCAGAGGAGAGCACAACAAATGTGTCCCTCCTCATGTGCATACTCCCGGCGATGCCAGCTTAAGACACCCAGGCCCCGCATTCTGAGGGAAAGCCAGACCCAGACCCCGAGTCTCCTGACCTTGAGGTATCTGCCACCCCCTTCCTTAGCTGAGGAGGGTGAGAGAAACATGACTGCCCAGCTTATACGCGGGAATCAGCTAGCCATCCCGGCTTGGCAACTTACCAGCTGTGTCACTTTCAGCAAGTCTCTTAACTTGCCTCAGTTTCCTTATCCATTAAATGGGTGCATGAGTACTTACCTCATAGGGCTGCTATGACCTTTCAATGAGCTAATGCACGTAGGCTCTCTCAAGCGTTCACTACTATGACATGTGTGTATGTGTCTGTTTGGTGTTATATTATTATACTGTTTATGCTACTACTGTTGTGATATTATGTGAATCATGGTTATGTTCGTTCCACATGAAGCAGGTGGCCGAGGAGGCCCACCATTTAACGGACCCCAGGAGGGTGACGGTGATGACAGGACATGAGGTTCCCAGGGGTGATTTGGCTCCGCCGGGGCCGCACGGCCAACAGGTAGCAGAGCAGGGATTTGGACCCGATGCTGACTCCACGGGCTCGACCCTTTCTCCTCTGCCTCCGTCTGCTTGGAGAAGAAGTCAGCCCTGCTTTTCTGGCTGAGCTCATGTAAGGATGATCAGTCCAAGCTCCTCTCTGCCAGGAAAACCTGCCTCCAGATTCCCTGTGACCTGACTCCCTGTGAAGTCAGGGTCCCTCCAACCGCCTCCCCATGGTCCTTCTCCCCGCTATGGCTGTGGCTGTGCGGGGTGCTTTCTGGACGGGCCTTTCCTGCAACCAGAGCAACCAGGAGCTCAGGAATCTCCTTTTCTATGGCCTCATTTGCATAATCCCCACAATCCAATGCAGACTCAGCTTCTCTTTGTGATATTAATTATGTGGAGGAAAATGTCCTGGGCAGGGAAGACTGGCTCCCGATTTCCAACCATTGTCCCCTCATGCTATCCCGACTGCTCGCCCCTCCCAAATATGTCATGGGTATAGAGCAGAATCGGGGTTCAGGCACCAGAGATTTGAAGGTGCAGGCACGTGTCCCCCCCATCCCTGTGCTCCCCTGGGGCTGCTTGGGTCCCTGGAACTACTGAAGGAAGGAAGGCCTGGGCTCCCGCTCAAAGATCAGCGATCGGTGGATGTTAAGTGTTCAAGTGTGTGATAAAACATACCGTTTGCATTTAAAAATTAATCCCAGAGGAAAATAATAGACTATTAGTTAATAGGTAGAATTGACAAGCTGGCTGCTTTCCAAAGCCATCTCAGGCAGTTACAGCGCTGAACTTCATTCACTCAGCCTTCTCGATGGTCCTGGAAAGAGGAGAGCCACCTGCCTGGTCTCCTTGGACTCCCCTTGAGCTCCTCATCCCGGCCCCATAGTTGGAAGTCTGAAACCATTTGCTAATTCCACTCTATAACCCAGGGAACAACTTATCACTAACTCGCTGTGTGACCTTGAGTTAATCACTTTCCTTCTCTGAGATTCGGTTCCTTCATTCATAAAATGAATGAAAAACTGATGCCAGGCTCTCCCGAATTTAGAAATTCTCTGGTTCTATCCTCATCATCACTTGTATTGAGGCACATCTTGAGGCCCCCTTTCCAGAAACAAAGTCTGTCCCAGGGAAGTCTGGGAAGGCTGAGAAGTTTGGGCCCACTGACCTCAAAGCCCCTTCTCTTTTTTGCTTCTCAGAACCTATTCTGGACCCCTGATGCCAGCTCCCAGGAGATCTGAGTTCTAGTCCTGACACTGCTCCAACCCACCTGAGACCCTGGACAGCACAAGACTGAAGGCCGCAGGCCTTTGGACTGGTCAGGGGTCCGGGAGGAGGACGGACACTATCTGTGCTGTACGGGAGGGCTGGCTGGGGCAACCCCAGACTCTCCCAAGAAGCAGAGTGAGGCATTCAGGGTGTGCACAAGGGGGAACAGTCTTCAGAGAGAAGGAAGGGCCCAGAGCCCCAGGCAAGCACCCTGGGAGAATTTTTTGAGGGGCAAACAAGCTCACATTGGTGAAATGCTCAGCAGAGCCCGTGGCAACTCTCATTCCGACTCTCATGATCTCAGTGCTTAGAGATGCCTTCGACTCTGAATGATCACAAGTCATGTTCGGGCCTCCTTTTGCTGGGTTCTAGTAAGTCCTGATCACAGAATAGAGCTTCCTGGTTTTTGACTGCCAGCTGTGTCCTGAGTCCATTTCTCATGATCCAGAGAATTGTCACAATCCTTTGTCAAGGCCGCCAGGAAGCCCATCTGCTTGTCTTCATCCTCCCTGCCCTTCATCCGTCCATCCATCTATCCATCCTCTCTCCTGGCTGGTAAAGACTTCTAGAACACCTCCCTGTGCCTGGTCTTGTTTCAATGGGAACCAGCTAGAATCTTTGCCCTGCCGGGGCTCCACACTTACCCCAGAACCTTTCCAGAGAGCTGAGCTACACCTGGGTCTCTGACTTTTTCTGTTCATGAGCAATGGTCCTTAAACACTGCCTGAGCCTTCTCGCCTTCTCTGCGCTCAGGCAGCCCCAGCGCCCAGCCCAGCCTGGGTCTTTTCTAAGTGTGCCTGGAGGAGGGCAGCTCTCCCCGTCTTCAGCACCTCCACGCCCAGCACCCAGCTTTCCCGCCCAGCAACCCCACCCTGCTGCACCTCTCTTGGTGGGCACCCACCCAAACAGCTCTTTTGAACTCCAAGAGAAAGGTGAATTGGGAAACGGCCAGCCCGGTGACCAGCCATAAAAACCCTGTGTACTCCCGAGTGGCGCAAAGATCAAAGCATCCTCTATCGGCTAGATGGGCCACCTCACAACCTTTTACCTGGATCCAGCATCCCACAGTTTACCGAGGAGGTTCCCATCTCCTGGCGCCTTTCATCTCCCAACGGGGGCCCCACCGCAGGGGACACCGGGGCTCCGGAAGTGACACAGCCACCCAAAGCCACGCAGAAAGTAAACGGCGGCATCGGGATTTGAACTCGGGTCTCCCAACATTTCATCAGACGGCTTTTCAAAAGGGCTTCAAAGGGGCCTTCATCTGGGGCTCAGGGAACCTGGCTCCCAGCCCAGCATTCAGGAGTCTGTTGAGTGACCTTGGCTAAGTCACTTCCTCTCCAGGCTGCTGTTTCCTCCACCATAAAGTGGGGAAGGCTGCCATGCTCATGAGATCGCTGTGAGGATCACAGCAGATGAAGGGTGGGAACAGGCTGTGGAGACAGGCTGCCCACTGGAATGAATCCTCACCCACCATCCCCTACCAGGACCCTGGGCTGCATGCTGCCCCCTGGGGGCAGTGACTCTGGCTCTAGGTAGTTAACTCCCACGGCTCATGGATACTGAGGAGCATTTTACCACCTGTTTCCAAAGCCAAGCAGGTACTTTCTGCTGCTGGGGGAGAAGTTTCAACTCACTAGAGCGAGGAATTACTCAGTCCCCAGGTGCCAGGCCCTCTGGGGTTCAGAGGGCAACAGAACGCCGTCCGCCCCAAAGGGGGCTTCCTGTATGGAGAGAGAATAAATCAGCAGGAAAAGGAAAGTAACATCCTACAGGTACCTGCTCGGGGCGGGCATTTTGCATCACGCCCTCTCATTCTGTACTCATGACAAGCCTGTAAGGATTAGGCCCATTTTGCAAAGAAAGAAACTGAGGCTTAAAGAGGTTCAGATCACAAAGAATTTGAACACGTACCTCCCTTAACTCCAAAGCCCAGACTCTTTCCACTCCGTGAGGCTGCAAGAACGCAAGATGAAGGAAATTGGGGTGTGTGCCAGCAACATGCTGGGGACCCTGAGGGGGAGTTGATCTGTGGAAGGCTTCCTGGAGGAGGTGGGATGGGACCAGGCCTTTGGAAGCCGAGTAATAGTCTAAAGACAGGACGGAGAGAATGTGGTCCAGGGCGAAACTGTATATGAGAAGAACCTGAATATGGGAAAATGGAGGGTTACTCCTGGGGCCCTGAGGACAACACTTTGGCTGGACCAGAAGGGACCTAGAGGTGAACAGTGGGAGGTGAGACCAGAAAGGTGGGCTGGGTCCTGTTTCTGAGGGAACTCGAATATCAAGTACCGAGTTTGTATTTATTTCAGGGAACAATGGGGAGCCATTGAGGACTTTTGAGCAAGAAAGTGGCTCAACTGAAGATTTAGCGTTTCAGGAAAACCTTCCAGGAGCTGGAGGGTCATGAGCAGAGACCTAGAGAAAGAGGATGAGGCTAAATAAGATCCATCCCCTATACTTTGCATTTAGCTTCCCTCTGACGTCAATTAATTTAAAACACTGAGCACCTTCTGTGGACCGGGCTCCGTGGTGAGCATTTCATGTAATGTCTTATTTCACCACTCTAGGAGATGAACACTATTATTAGCTTATGTTACAGATGGGGAAACTGAGGCACAGAAAAGTGGAGTGGCTAGCCCAAGGTCACAGGGCTCATAAAAGTTGGAGCTGGGTTTGAACCCAGGCCATCCCTCTCCCACGCCTGTGGCCCTTCAGAATGAGAGTAAGAGGGAAGCTCTTCTCCAGAAAAGACGCTCAGATGACCTCCACTGCAGAAGGCTGATCACAAGGTCTGGTGGAGACCCAGATGTGGAAACCCGCCACCCCAGCACCTCCTGCCTGGGTCTCTACCTTCTGCGGGCACTCCCGGAGGGTGCATTAACTGCCGAGGCCGCCAGGTGGCAGTGGGGAGTCTGGCTGCTCGGAGCCTCAGCCCAGCCCAGCCTCCGGCTCCAAGTCACAAAGACCCAGGGTGGGCAGTGAGGAGTGAGGCACAGTGAGACTTTCAGGGGGCCCTCCCCTCCTCGTTGGTCCTCGCCAAAATCCCAGCAGGCTCTGTGCTCAGAGGGGTATCCAAAGCGGAGCTGGGTTTGCAGGGACCTTTAGGGGAAGCCGGAAGGCGCAAAGGGTTTCCAGCTTTATGGCCATCCCGTCCCTGGAATAGTACACAGCTGATAGCAATAGGGCTGCAGGAGAGTTTTTAACAACCTAGGGAAATTCTCGCCCCACAGTGCTAGGTGGGGAAAAAAAAAAACAGGACAGAGTACTGTGCATTCGGAAAGCTTATAGTTATGTGCAAAATACTTGCATCTAGAAAAATGCCTGAAAGGAAATGGATCAAAACATCAACAGTGCTGGGGCGCCTGGGTGGCTCAGTGGGTTAAAGCCTCTGCCTTCGGCTCAGGTCATGATCTCAGGGTCCTGGGATCGAGCCCCGCATCGGGCTCTCTGCTCAGCGGGGAGCCTGCTTTCCCCTCTCCCTCTGCCTGCCTCTCTGCCTACTTGTGATCTCTCTCCTGTCAAATAGATAAATTAAAAAAAAAAATCTAAAAAAAAATCAACAGTGGCTCTCAGGCTGGGGAAATTATGGGTGGTTTTTGTTTTCCTTCTGAACTCTTTTATATCTTCTTTATTTTTACCAGTGGGTATGTTCCACTTTTATTGTGAGGTAGGAAAAGTTTTTCTTAAAAGAGAAAGGAAAGATATGGGCCATCAATAAGATTCTTTTGTCTTTCAATTGTCACCTCCTCCAGGAAGCCTTCCTTCTCTGGAAAGAGGGAGTGAATTCCTCCTCTGTGCCCCTCGAGGGTTTGGACAGCCTGTATTAAAGAGCACTTCTCGCTCTGTAGGGTAATTATTGACGTCAGTGTCTAAATCTATGCTATTCAATATGGTAACCACTAGCCACTAGTCACATGTAGCTAAGAGCAGAGCACTTGAGATGTGGCTGCTGCAAATTGAGAGATCCTAAAATATAAAATACGCACCAGATTTCAAAGACCTAGTATGAAAAAAAATGTCAAATGGTTCATAAATTGCATGTTGAAACGGCAGTATTTTGGACATACTGGATTAGATAAATATATTAAAACAAACTTCACCTGTTTTATTTCTTTTTTAATGCGGCTACTAGAAAGTTAAAAAATTGCGTACGGGGCTTGTGTTATATCCTGCTGGACAGTGCTGGTCTGTGAGTTTCATGAGGAAGGATCTGTGAGGAAAGGTCTGCCCCTGCAAGCGCAGGTCCAGAGAGGGGAAGGGCCCTGTCCAAGGTCTCACAGCAAACCGAGCAGCAGAACTAGAACTTGAACTCCGCCTGGTCTCGCTCGCACTGGCTCCAGCTGGGGTCTGACCCACCCCTGGCCGTGTCCCCCATGGGTCCTGCGTGTGGGCAGGGACCCTTGGGATGGGAGTCGGAGACCTAGTTACGCTGTGAGGTGACCTCTATGTCTGTCACTCAGCATAACACATTTCTTTCTCAGAAAGCCCTCAGGAAGAAGGCCTCAGGGAGAGCCAAGAGGGCCCAGGACTCATTGTCGTCCGCTGGGATGGGGGAGATGAGGACACAGCTCTTGCTGTCTCCACTGAACCCACAACAATGGAGTCAGAGCGGAAAGTGGGCTCAGAAAACCATCTGAGGCAATGCCTTCATTCTGCGTTCATGGCAAGTGGGGCCCAGAGAGGGTGAGTGCACTGCCCAAGGTCACACAGCGATGCTCTCCTTATAATCCTCGATGCCTCCCCATTGTGCTTAAAATACAATCCATTTTTCTTCTCCCTGACCTAATCTGCTCCACACTCCAATTGCTTGCCATGCGTCAGCTACGATTCCTAGAAGGTGCTCAGGATAGGCTCACCTCAAGGCCTTTGCATTTGCAGTTCCTCCCTGGAACTCTTTTTCCACATTTTTACATGGTGGACCCCTCATCATCCAGGTTTTAGCTGGCATGTCTATGTTTCAGTCTTCAAAGAGGACCTCTCTGATTCCCCCGGCTAGAGTAGCCTCCTCCTCCCAGTCACCCAAAGTCCCATTACCCTGTTTTAGTGTCTTCCTGGCATGTATCAGTACCTTAGTTTTCTTGTCCATATATAGGTCTTATAGGGCAGAAGGAAGGTTCTGGAAGAGCAGGGCCTTCTCGCGGCTGGGCCATGCCTCCCCCATGCCTGGCATGTAGGAAGTGCCTCATTGATGTTTATTAATCAAATTTGATTGAAAGCGATCCGGACAGATCAGGTGACTGAAGGCTCATTGCAGCTGTACCCCCACCCCAAAATCTGCGGTGTGTCCTTGGGTAAGTACTTTTTTTTCCCTCTCTGGGCCCCAGTTTCCCCTTCTGAAAAATGGAGCTTCCGCTGCTGCCAGGCTGGCTGGCAGGATAGGCTGGTTGAATTAGCATCAGTCGAGCTGATGGGTGTGAACGCTGCTTTGTAAACTGTTAAAGCGTGATTGCAAGTGTGAGTAGCTGTTGTCATTAGACAAATGAAGTTAAGCCGCCTCTTCCTCGCAGCCGAGGGGATCGGGTCAGGTGCTCCCCGGGGCCTCTTGCCCTGAGAGTGTGTTGTTCTGAGTCCGGGCACTGCCTGCAGGCAGCTCACAGTCTGCAGCAGTGGCGGAGGTAAGATGCAAATCGGAAACAAACAATCTGAGACCCCAGCAAAGGTTCTGCAAGGGGCTGACCAGTTTCAGGAAACAGCAAAGTACAAAGGCTTGGAGAGGGAGTGAGGCCAAGGTCAATGAAAGCTCTTGGTGGGGGGTGGGGTGGGGCCAAATTGAAGCATGCAGAGTGGAGGGGAGCACCCTGGCAGACTGCACAGCGGGGACAAAGGCTTGGCCAGGCCAAGGGCAGTTGCCCGAGACCAGTGAGGAGCGGCCTGGCCTGAGGATCCCAAATGGGGAATAAGATATTGTTTAGGGAGAAAAAGATAGGAGCTAAGGGGGCTTTATTTTATTATTATCATTATTTTTCTTTATAGCCAGTTAAAACCCCTGGAGTGATCTGTATTTAATTATATGATGTTGAGTAAGTCATTTCCCTCTCCAGGCCTCAGTTTCCTTATCAGTGTAGAGGGGATATAGGACGTTGATAAATGATTCCCTGAGTTCGAAGGATCCATGAAATTCCTGAGAGGGGACAGAGCTGGGCTCAGACAAGCCTGGCGTGGAACCCTAGCTCCGACTTGCTGTGTGACCTTGGACGAGTTATCTGGTCCTCCGTTTTCTTGTCTGGAAAGGTCAGCACCTATCTCAAAGGGTTGAAAGGTTCAGGGAACAAGGAATAAGGGAACAAGGATCTGGTACCAGATCCGTGATTAATGCCACCGCTGTTCCTATTTTGGGTCAAAGGGGGAGGGTACTCGTGGGGTGGGTGGGTGGGTGGGTAGGTGGTGACAAGGGCCCTGGGGCACAGAAACCGAGCAGAAGAGCTCGGTCCACGGAGCACAGAGTAACAGGTGCTCAAGAAACATTTGTTGAGTTGGGAGGGACGGGGCACCTGGATGACCGCTCCAGTGTGTGCGGTAGCTTGGGGCCGCTCTGCCCAGAAGAGGGAGTCTTGCCCCAGGATGGGCCAAGCTCAGAGTCTCTCGAACCCTGGGTCTTCTGCAAAGTCTGACAAGCAAGAACTGAAAATAAAGGTCAGCTGTACCCCAGCGGATCTTGACCCTGGTCAAGGAGGAACCAACGGGCTTGGGAGGGGGATATACCCCCCACCCCCCAATTTCTTCCTCTGGCTCCTTCCCAAGCAGTCTCCCCCAGCCATCAGGGCCCACTTCCTCCTGGTGACCTTCTAGGATTGGACTCCTGAAGCTTCCAAGGATGACTCAATTTTCCAAACCTTAGATGGGCTCTCAGAGTCTGTGGTCTGCTTTTCTTGGTATGGAAAGGGCTCTGAAGGGAGGGGATTCCGGGGACATTTTGAGAGTTTGTGGGACAAAGGGACAGGACAGGTCTGGGTGGTGCGGAGTAAATTTAAAGCATCTGTACCTCTACTGAGCGCTTACACCCACTCCACAGAGCAGGAAGCTCCTGGGTAAGTCTTGTTTGTCAGGAGGCAGCCCCGAAAGGCCAGAGGCCCTGCCTGGGTGATTCCGCAGGCCCCCTGCAGCTTGCCCACTATCCGGCCTCTGCAAGGCCTGTTAATGATGATGGTGATGAAGGCTGTCAGAGCAGGGCTGGGCCCACAGGGATGGAAAAGGGGTTGTGTCCTCCCTGAAGGGACGGCCGTGCACAAAACCATGGCTGCACAGAAGAGGTCCATTCCACCGGGGGAAGGACGCTTCCGCCGATACCCCCCATCCGCCTCTTTCACCCCCAAAACTGCATTAGGAACAAGATGAGCAGAGAAAGAGAAACCTAATGTACAGATAGAAGGGTCTGCAGGGAGGGGCTCGCGGGCTCGCTCAGAACAAGGCGGGGAGGGGAGGCCTGGGGTCTGTCTGCCAGGCCCGGCCCACCCCCGCCGGAGTGACCCCCGCCCAAGGCCCTCGTGTTAGCGCCAAGGCGCACTCTCCCAGGCGGAGGCCCCAGCCCAGCCCCAGCGCCTGGGAAAGCCGCCTGTTTTGTTCCCATCTCCACACCCCCCCCTTCTCTCTCTCTTTCTCTCTTTTTTTCATTCATTGCAGTTCAGTCCCTTTCGGAGCCGCAGGGACCCGGGTGGCGGGGCTGAGGCAAGGGGGTGGCACTCCCGGCCCTGACAGGTAGGGCCAGCCCTCGCTTTGGGCAGCCCCTTCCCCGCCCTCCCCCCGGGTCCCCTCTCCCTGCCCCTGTCAGCCGCGCCAGACGCTCTCCGGCTTTGCAGCATTCAATAAAAATTCAGAAACATTTGGGCTGAAATCGCTGCTTTATCTGGAGGAGCCACAGCGCCGGGAGAGACCACTGCTGCGCGGGGGGAGCTACGGGTCTCCGTCGCCCCGACAAGCGAGGTCTCCGCGCACCAGCGCCCGCGCCGCCCCCGGAGTGGGCCCGCGGACGCGGGGGGGGCTAGGGCTCGGGGGGCGCGCGCGGCCAGCTGGGGTCCCGGGCGCGCGCGGGGGGCGGCGGCCGGGTCGGGCTCCCCCCGCGCCCGCGGCTCAGGTGGGCCGTGCCCAGCGCTGGCGGAGCCCGGGTCCCCGTTCTGCCCGGGCTGGATGGCTCATTCTGCTGGCTGCGCGGTGGCGGCGGCTGTGTGTGCGCCGCGCCTCGCCGCTCCCCCCGGCCCCCCGAGCCCGGGGCGCGCGCTGCCGCCCGGGCCCCGCGGCGCCGCGGCCCGAGGCCCCGGGAAGCGCAGCCATGGCCCTGCGGAGGCTGGGGGCCGCGCTGCTGCTGCTGCCGCTGCTCGCCGCGGTGGAAGGTGAGCGGGCGGGCGGGCGGGCGATGGGGGCGGGGAGCGGCCGGGCACGGGCGGCCGCCGGCGCCCACCTCCACCCCGCGGCCCGCAAAGTTTGCCCGGGGGCTGGCGCCAGGCGCAGGTGGCCGCGGGGAGGTGTGTCCGGCCGCGCTGGGAGGCGCGGGCCCCGCGGGCGCCCGGGGAGCGGCGGGCGCTGATTGACTGTGCCAGGAGGAGGCGAAGGGACCATCTTGCCGAGGCTTTGTAGCCAGCCCGGCGAGCGCCGCCCAGGGCCGGGGGCTGCCCACGCGCGCTCGCCGCCCCCGGCCCGGGCACCCCCTCCGTGCGGGCCTGGCCTGGCTTGGCACGGGGTGCAGGGGCCCCTGCCCGGGGGCCCGGCGCGCAGTCGGGGCTGGAAAGTTTGGCAGGGAGCAGAGGGAGGGCGGCACCGCGGCTGGCCGGGGTGGGGGGCCCGCAGTCTGCGCCCCCGGGATGCGGCCGGCGCCCCGAAGAGCCGGGTGGGGGGGGGACCGGCAGAGTGGAAGTGAACGCGTCAGCCCCCCGCGCGGGTGCCTGCCCATCGCCCGCGGCGTACAATGGGGTCCCCTCCCGGGGAGGACTACGGGGGGGGCGGGGGATGGGTCCGTGGGTATCTCTCCGCGGCGCGGGGTCTCCGGGCACCCCTGCCGGCCACCGCCCCGCTGGCGGCAGAGCTCAGCGTGGCCGCTGGAGCCCCGGGAACTCTCCAGCTGCCGCCAGGGCCGGACCAGATGCTCTTGCCATGTGTTGGCCTTGGCCGGGGTCGCTGGTCCCTCTCCCCATGGCTTCGTGTGTTGGTACCACCCGACCCCCAAGGGGTCAGGGTGGCTGCCAGGTCTCCCAAGCCAGCTTGCTCTGGAGGGAAAGTTAGTGGGCTCTGGGTGTGTCCACCAGAAATGGCCAAGCTTGTAGGGCAAGAAATGAATATGAATAATGGTTCTCGTGTGTCCCGCGCTTTACAGTTTCCAACCCGCTTTACAGTTTCTGAAGTACTTCGCACTGTATGCGGCTCTTGTGGTTTACAACGTGCTGCACAGTTGACAAGGTACTTTAAGCTTTACAAAGTGCTTCCCCACCCACAATTTTGTTGGATTCCCCAAAATAAGTCTTCCACAGGAGCCAGGTGGGTATCGATTGTTACTCCCTTTTAATAGAAAGGGAAACCGAGGCTCAGAAAAGTCAGTGGCTTGCCCATGGCCTTTGGGTGATAAAAACAGAACCCAGGGCTGAGGTCTCTGAAGCCGGGGCTCTGTTCATATTGCTGGCTTCTCTTGCCCCTAAACAGGGTGAGCCCTTCTAGGATTCTGCCACCTCGGGCTGAGGGGCAAAGCATACGTTCCCCTCATCTCAGGCCACTTTGGGATGATGGGGAGCCCCTTCCCCTTTTGCAACTCAAAAAAACAAAAAACAAAAAAAAAAACAAAAAAAAAAACCCAGAACAAAAACCTGATCAGACCAGGAACGGGACTGTGGCCGCTGCAAACGGCGAGATGGGGAACCCCATGCTATAACTTTAGTTCTTCTCTAAGTAAATGAGCACTTTAGTGACCGCAGTTTGGGGGTAGAGGGGTGTCCCTAGATGGCAGTGGGTTTCTCGAACGCAGGCAGCTGTCCTCCAGCTCCTGGAGGATTTGGCGGTTGCCTGTGGTTTCCCAGAGTGGGGCCACTGGGGCACCGAGGTGCCACGGGCCCTGGGTGTGGAGGGCAGCCCTGGGGCCTGGCTGCTGGCGGGAGCTCCCTGGAATATGGCTGAGGTACCACTTATTAACTATGGCTTTGGGGAAATGACTCATGTGTTGGCCTGCTATACATTGGGATGTTTACAGTATTATGGGGAGCTTGGCATAAATATTGCTATTTAGGTTGCAGTCAGCGGTGCTGGAGGGGAAGAAAATTGGCCCCTCTCGCGTTGGAAGAGGCCTGGGTGTGTTTTTAATTACCGTGGGCTAGATGGAAGGCCCGTGCCTGTCCGGCCGTGGCCCCGGCTGGGGATGGCCGGGATCTGGTGGGCTGTGGCCTGGCTGGACTGTGGGCCCTGGACACAGGGCCGATCAGCTGCTGACATCAGAGGAGGGGATGGCTGCTCGGGGGGTAGGGTGGGGGAGGGCACTCCAAACCTTGCTTCAGGCCCTTCCTTTGCCCCCCACCCCCAAGGCACGAAGGAATCTAGTCTGTTAGGGGTTAACCAGGAGCTGGCTAAATAGATGGGGATGTAGTGGAAGCTGGAGGTCAAGGGCCCTGCTTCTAATTTACTTCGAGACCCTGGGCCAGCTCCCTCCCTTACAGGAGCCTCAGTTTGCCCGTGTGTAAAATGGTCCAGGAGCTCTCTTGGGGTTCCATGATGTGTACCCACTTCCTCTTTCTGAGCCCGTTTCTTCCTCGTCAGAAGGCCCAATGACAGTGCCCATCCTTCCTATCTCACAGGGGTGTTTGTGAGATTCAGACGACAAAAGCCCACCTTGAGGGGCTGTGTGCGGCCTTTCGGGGGGTGGGAGATGAGGACGGGCAGGGCTGCTCGCAGCTCATCCCAGAAGAGACGGGGTTCAGCTGGGAACAGCGGAGTCTGAAGCTTGGGGTGTTGGGAGGGCTGCCCCTGCGGTCCCCAGTCCCCCCGAGTCACAAAGCTGGCACTCCCTTCCCTCCCTGCTCCTCATACCCTGTGGTAGCAAGGCTGTCCCGAGCATCAAGATCCTAGGAAACCCCCAGTCTTTAGAACGAGAGAGGGGAGAGAAGGTGTATGTGCACTGGGGGTTGGGGGGCTCCAGGGTTAGTATGGCGAGCTCAGCATCTCCCCCAAACCATGAGCCACTCTCCCCCCCCCCCCCCAGGGAAACACAGTCTGGAGCATCTGGAATGGGGGCTTAGGGAGGGACGGAAGTGCCCTGGGGACACATGCAACAGAAGAGGCCAGTGACGGACCAGCCACTAGATGCAATCCAAAGGTTGAAATCTAGAGAAAATCGGTCTCTGTGCTTTTGCTCATTGAGTCTCCAAATGTTTATGGGGCTTCCTCTCTGGCCGCTGTAGTGGTAGACCTGGGGCCAGCAGGGAGATAGGGGACAAGCTGATAGGGAAAACAGTTGGCACTATATAATGTGATAAGTGTGTCCCAGAGTGGTGCCAGGAGGAAGTCGGGCGCCACCTGGGGCCGCAGGGGCCGTTTAAGGATGGAAGAGGGCTATTTCCTCTTTTATGGCTTTATTCTTTGCCTCGTTCTCTCCCTACTTCATTTTGCCTGCAATGAAACTTCCCCAACCACCTGTCACAATAAAGAACTGTGTTCTCAAAAGTTAAGGAGGCTGCCTTTGGGACTTAGAGGATGTGGAGAATTTTACCTGGGAAGAGAAGCAGCATGTGTAGGGACGTGGCGGCGTGGGCTGGGGACTCGCTTGGGTGCGTCTGAGGAGGGTGGGTGTTGAGGGCACCAAGGGGGGACGAGCCCGAAAGTGGAGGGCAGGGCAAGTCCTGAAAGGCTAGGACAGAAGGCTGAGGAATTTGGGCTTGATGCTGAGGGCAGTGGGGAGCCAGAGAGGGACCTGGCCAGATTTGTGTTTGGAAAGATCTCTGCCGGTCAGCGTGGGGGATGTTCAGAGGAGCCAAACCTGGCCCCGCGCACTTGAGAAAAGGCCAGCTTGGCTGTTCTCTGCTAGATTGTGAGCTCCCTGAGGGAGCTCACCTGGCTTATTTTTATGTCCACAGTTGTGGGAAAAAGAGTTCAATTCCAATGCCACCTCCGCAGAGGCCTTCCGTGATTACCTCATCTAAAACAGACTCAGTCCGGCCACTTTCTAACCCAACTGCTTTGTTTTGCTTCCTAACACCCGTGGCCACCTGACACGGTACACGGCTTTGTTCGTCTCCTTGTTCTGTATCCACCTTGCCTACTAGACTGTAATCTCTGGGAGGGAAGAGGCTGTTATCAGCCGTATTTGCTGTGGCATCCCCGTGCCTAGAACTGTGCCCAGTCCCACGGGTCCCCAGTAACTGAATGACACAATCAGCTAAGGCACATTGAATGAATGAATGTGTGTCGAGAGAGCGCGTGAACGAGTATATCACACTGTGTTGTGTGATAAGGATCAGGGGGATGACACAGAGATGAAAGAGAGAGTCCATCTGGCCAGAGAGACGAAGGAAGTCTTCCTGCAGGGAGAAGCAGAGGGGCTGGCTCGAAAGGTATACAGGACACAGCTCAGCCAGGCCTGAGGATCCAAATGGGTGAGCAGCCCCTGTGTGCTAGATGTCGTGCCCTTCTAGTGAGGGTGGAGGGATCCCGCCCTCTCCCCAGCACCCTTCTGGTCTCTCCCACCCCCCTTCCTGGCTCTCTCCTGGGCCCACCTCTTGGGCATTACCTATCTAAGACCCAGCGACCTTCAGTGGGATTAATTTGGAATTGGTTTTCCTTTTATGTTTGTTTCTTCTCCTTTTCATTTTTAAAGGAGGCTGCTTTCATGTATCTGTCTTAGCCAGGAAATCTGGGCTTATATGTAAAGCCCAAATGCTGTAGAATTCAGAAGCAAGTTGACTTATTCATTCATTCCCCCCATCCATCCGTGGGCACCCACTGCGCGTCAGGTGCGGGGGAGGGGGAGGGCCTTCTGGCTTTGGAGGAGAAACAGGGCCAGTGTGGGGTAAAGAAGAAACACAACAAGGCAGTTGGATCTGGGTTTAAAATCCCAGCGTGCTGTGTCCTGGGGGAGGAACTCAGATTCCCCGGACTTCTGCTCCCCCAGGGGTTTCTGTGGACGCCCACAGAAAGTGTCAGACACTTAGGCACATGGCCGTGAACATTAGGGCCCTTTCGAGGACCTCTCCCTTGGAGTGTAGGCATAGTCCATTGTGGCCGTGTCCTAATTTGGCCCCCTTTTTGGCATTCGGATTGTCCAGGCAACCCTGGACAACCCTCAGTGTCTCTCTCAAACTGTGGCTGGGGCTCCCAGCGCCCCCTAGTCTTGGGATGGCAAGCTCCCAAGTGTGGGTGGGCCCTGAGCTCCACCTCTGCCTCCTCCTCCAGGGCCTCGTTGGGGGCAAATACTTGGGTTCTTATACCAGAGGGACTCTCAGCAGGGGTCCACAGGCGTCCTTAGTTCTGGGGATCTGTGATCACCCCGAGATTGTAATTGAGCACTGGATGTTAATGTAGATTTTCCTAGGAAGAGGGTCCTTAGTTTCAGAAGTTACTCACTAATGGTGAAAACACCAGCCTACTCCAGCGCACACGGTGGAGGGCTTGCTTCCCCTAACTCTGGAATCCCAGGTTCGCTCCCACTCCTGCCAGCCCTTCTGCTCTGCCGTGGCCCCAGTCCCTCCCACGAGGTGGTTCTTCCTGGTGCTTTTGTCCCCCCCCCCCCCAACTCCATCAAGGTTTTGCATCAGCTTCAGGGCAGGGGTGGGGTGGGTTCTCTGGGCCCCTGCGCTGGGCTCTCAGCAAACCCCAGGGTGGCAGCTGGGCAACTCTGCCGCCCAGGGCTCACCTATGAGTCTAGGCTGCAGGTCGGACCCCTGCGGTGTGGGGTGGATGGGGCTGGCTGGTGACAGGAGGCCTGGACCGGGCAAGGTAGGGGAGCGGTGCTCTCTCCCTAGGTGG
Source organism: Potos flavus (assembly GCA_028534135.1). Taxonomy (NCBI): domain Eukaryota; kingdom Metazoa; phylum Chordata; class Mammalia; order Carnivora; family Procyonidae; genus Potos; species Potos flavus. The sequence continues at coordinate 151,538,838 of CM052900.1, read as the reverse complement.
AGGGGTGAGATCAGGACGGCCTCCTGGCAGAGGTGGGCCTGGCCTGCTTGCCTGACTTAGCTTGAGATTTGATAGATCAAGAAGAAGGCCTAGGAGTCTGTATCTTTAACACATTCCCCTGGTCTTTTCCATTGGGCAGACAGATTTGTCCCCCAGAGGCCTAAGATAAACCACAGGACTCCTGGGAAAAAGGAAGAGAAGCCACAGCGGGAAACTGGAAAAGACTGAAATGAAGTGAAATCAATCAGAGTTAGCGCCACCTGCACGGGCTGCCTGCCTGCTGGTGAACAGAGAGGCTGGGCTGGGGGAGGGCAGGGAAGAATGTTTGCATAGCTCCCAGGGGTGGGGCAGGCCGTTGATGGGACAGCACCTGGAAGCTTCCTGATTGGGATCGGCTCAGTCTGATAAGGCGGCTGAAAGCCCTTCAGGGCCTCTTAAGGCAGCTGCCTTCTGGAGGGTGGGAGAAGGGACACCTGTCTCTTTGGCGCCCCTGTGTCACCTGGGGAGCTTGCCCAGGCCACCTTAGCCTGGGCCACGCTACGTGAGCTTCCTGGAACCATCTGTCACCCCGCTGCAGCCCCCTGGGGTGGGGGTGTCCTCAGGGAGGAGACCTCGCCTGCTCTGTGGCCTTGAACAAGGGATGTGCTGAGCCTTAGCTCCTTCACCTATAACCCGGAGATGTAAATGCATCTGCTTCTCAGCGGCTCCTAACGAGGATTAAATGAGATGCTATAGACAATGGCCAGTGGTGCAGCCTGACCCGTGGCCATCCCCGACGGTCACTGGTGGTCATTACTATGAAATGTCAGCACCTTCACTCCTCACCAGAGTGCTTGCTCTCTTCTCTGAAATCCCACAGCCCTTTAGCTTAGCCCTGACCACTTTCTCTCTTGTTCTATAAGCAGCCTAGCCTGGGGGCTATAGGAAGGGCTTCTGGAGTCAGACCATCCTTTACTGTGTGTCCTCTGGTGGATTACTTAACCTGTCTGAGTCCCGGCGCCCTCCTCTCTAAAATGGGGATAACAGGAACACCTGAGTGACTCAGTTGGTTAAGCATCTACCTTAGCTCAGGTTATGATCCCGGGGTCCTGGGATCGAGTCCTGCACCGGGCTCCCTGCTCAGCTGGGAGTCTGCTTCTCCCTCTCCCTCTTCCTCTCCCCCCCCCCCCCCCGCTTGTGCGCTCACACGCTCGAGCTCTCTCTCTCACTCTTTCTCTCTCAAATAAACAAATAAAATCTTTTTTTTTTTTTAAAGATTTTATTTGTTTATTTGAGAGAGAGCGCGTGTGCACAAGCAGGGGGGCAGCAGAGGGGGAGGAAGAAGCAGGCTCCACACTGAGCAGGGAGCCCGATGTGGGGCTTGATCCCAGGACCCTGGGATTATGACCCGAGCCAAAGGCAGACACTTAACCAACTGAGCTGCCCAGGCACCCCAATAAATAAAATCTTAAAAAAAAAAATAAGATGGGGGTAGTTGCCAGCTCTTGAGATGGTTGTGAGGAATGAATGTGTTCCCACACAAGATAAAGCCGAGTGTGGGCCTCAGGGCTGATGACTGTGCGGTAAATATTAACTGGTCATTATTAACCCGATACCAACAGCAAACTGGCTTCAGAGTCAGGGAACATGGGTGCCGACTCACTAGGGGGACTCTGGCTCCAGCTCCCCCCACCCCCCGCCCCCAGCCTCTTCACTCGGCCGTCGGGAAAGACCAGAGATCCAGTATTAAGTTCCGAGCCTTCCAGGGCAAGGACCTGACTCTTCCTGGGTAGTCGAGAGGTCCCTCCAGCCTCTGTCTCTGGGACGCATCCCTTCCCCAGTTCTGCCTCCCTGATCACAGGAAAGTGGTGGGCTCCTCTATAGCTATGCGTTTCTTCTGGGCCCTTTGCCTGCCAGGCACCAAATTCCGTGCCATGATAATGATAACGGCCATCGATTCTTGTGCCAGCCAGTCTGCCAAGGGCATCGTGCATGTCATCTGGTGCAATTGCCCCAGGAGCCACCACCGAGGAGCGGTTTTAGTATCATGCCCATTGTGCAGGTGAGAGAACCGAAGCTCGGAGTTTTAGCCCAAGGACCTAACGCTAGGCAGCGGGAGTCGGGGATTCAAACCACGTCCTGGTGACTCCAAAGCTCTTGCTTCTCACTGCCACTCAAGCCGCTTCTGGAATGTGCCTCCCGGCTCAGAGGAAGGGCTTGGCTCTGGCGAGGGTCTCCAGGGCAGCCGTCCAGCCTCTGACTCCATCAACATCCTGAGATAATGCAAGCGGGAGGGTTCTGGAACTCACAAACCTGCCATAAAAATGCAATCTCTGTCATAATGGCCAGAATAATGTTGTTCTAACTTAGACAAATCGGGTGTTAACTCGTTACATTGTAAGGGGCGCCTCCACAGAGATCGGAGCCGCCGGGCCATTTGTAGCTTGTACTTCCAAATCCATTAGCTCATCGGGTTCTCGCAGCAACCCAGTAAGTGGGCAGGAGCCAGGGGGCCCATTTTAGAGATGAGAAAACTGAGGCCTGGGGGTATAACACTGCTTGCCCAAGGTCAGCGGCCAGACCAAGCCGGATGCCCAAGGCCAATCTCAATGGCCCAGAGATCATTAATCCAATTTGAATTCCTAGCCAACATTTAAAAATCAAGAGATTTTAGAGAGAAATCCTCTTTCTGGCTTCTGTGAAAAGTCAGACAATCTGGCTTCGCTGGGCGCACATCCCACACGACCACAGTTGCTGGAGCCGAGTAGCGGCTGCCTCTTCCGACGGCCTGAGAGCTAGGGGTAACTTGCCACCAACTTGCATTACACCTTTGTGTAGCTCTTCTCGCCCCTGGAGGCGCAAGTTTTCCTTCTAGATCTGCCCCCGTCTTCCTGTGTGATCTGGAGTAAATTACTGCCCCTCTCTGGGCCTCAGCTGGCTCTTCCATAAAGCAAAGGGGTGGGACTCCGTGGTTTGGGAGGCCACTTCCAGCTCCTGCATTCAGCACTCAGTGCCAGGCTCCGGGCAGGGGAGGAGAGGGGCGAGCTATAAAAAGCACAGGACTCCGCTCCTGGAAAGTGTATCAGTTATCTTTTGCTGCATAACAAGTCATCCCAAAACTTACTGGCTTAAAACCATGAGTTATTATTTGTTCTGATTCTGTGGACGGGCTGGGTTCCACCTGGCATTCATTCTGTTCCTTGTAGCGTCAGCTGGGATCACTCGCGAGCCCACACTCAGCTGGGTCGTGCCAGAAGGTCCATCGTGGCCTCACATACTTCTCCAAGGCCCTGGTCGGGATGGCGGGGGCCGGGCCCGCTCTCACATTCCTCGGGATCTCTCACCAGCAGTGGTCCAGAAGGACTTGCTTTCCATGGTGGTTGGCTCCCAGGATGGGGAAGCAGAAACTGCCCAGACTTCTGGAGAGCCAGGCTATAATGTCACAAAATAACACCCCTGCCACCAAAAAAAGGTCACAGAGCCATCTCAGATTCCTCCCAGACTTCTGTATCAGGTTCAAGGTGGGGGGAAATACACTGGGCTGGATTTTCTGCTCAATTGTTAAAGGAAAGTCCTACTTCTTTCTTTCTTTCTCTCTTCTCTCTTTCTAAGTAAGCTCTGTGCCCCATGTGGGGCTTGAACTCACAACCCTGAGATCAAAAGTCACACGTTCTGCCAACTGAGCCAGCCAGGTGCTCCCAGGAAAGCCCCATTTCTTGCTCAGTGGTTTAACACATAAAATTTGACTCTGCATTGCCCACAGTCTTCAACACGTCTTTGGAGGGGATGCTTAGAGCTTGGTATCTCCCACCCACCCACTTCGCCACTGGCACACATCTCCAAGTGCTCTGAGCCAACCTGTGGTCCAAACCCAGGCTTAGACCCCCGCCCCCCTTAATGGGAGGAGGGGCTTTGTGTTTAGCAATGGGAGGCATTGGTGGTGGCCGTATTTGGAGACGATCTGCCACAGGGAGTTTATAGTCTGGTGCAGGGGTGCGGGGAACGGGAAACCTACTCCCAGAAACCCTACTCCCTACCTTCTATTCCCTCCCACTCCATCCCCGCACTGCCTCCCTTTACTGGCTTCCGGGGTGATCTGCCTCCCCCTGAGAGGGCGAGGGACTCTCCGCTTCACCTTACCCCATGCTCAGCACACAACTCGTGACAGGTGCAAAATAGATGTTTATGCAGCAAATGACAAATAATTAAAAACGGCAGCCTGAATCATAGATATTCAAGATCCGGCATGAGGCATGAGGTCGGAGAAGGGGGCCCTGGTCTGGCGGGACTAAATTTGGAGAATGGGGCCAAGGCACCCCTGTGGCCTGGGGCAGCACACATCGCCCCTCGGGGCCTCAGTTTCCTTATCAGTAAAATTGAGGATCATGATTTCATCCACCTCAAAAGGCCATGGCAAGGAGCAACTATGTTCTTCACTCAACTGTGAAAGAGCCTGGAACCGTGTGACCAGTTTGTCACTCCTGCCTTGGCCAAGGGCCACCGTACAGGTAGGGAAGTCTCGGCGGAAACTAAGAAGTCTAGAGGCATTGGCCTGCTACTGTCAGATCTAAGTTTGGGCCGCAGGTTGGCCCAGAGCACCTGGAAGTGCTATGCCAGTGGGGAGTTGGGGTGGGGGGGACACTGAGCTCTGAGTGGGAGCCGAGTGTTAGACGACAGTGTCCCGGAGACAGGACCTGTCCTCCAAGGAAGGCAGGTGCTACCCGCTCATGACCGTGTTGCTGAGCTGGAATTGGGGTTCAATTTTGCCACATCTTCTGGTTTTTCAGTGTTTTGATGTGTATGGGAAAAATGAGCTTTTAAATGTTTGTGCAATGCATTCTAAAGCATAGTCCTGGTCAACCCAAACCGTGTTTGCTGGCTGGATCTGGTTCGCTGACTGGCAGTTGACAAACTCTGGTTCAGGTGTGTCGGTGGGGAGAGGAGCCAAATAGCAAGAGCATCATTATTCCCGTTTTGCAGATGGAGAAACTGGGGTGCTGAGAGCTGGAGTGACTCACCCCAGGTCACACAGCTCGTAGGTAGGGAGGTTGCTGGAAATGCGCCTTAACCTTGAATTGGGGGATTCCTTTCCCTGTAACTTTGCTCCACACTTCCTTTTCCTGCCTTCCGGAACAACCCGGAAGCATAAGCTCCTTCTTGCAGGTATCTGCCATGTTTGAAGGTAGAGGGCATGTGTTCCGTTGGGTTTCTTCTTTGGGGCAGAGTGGCTGGAGTGGAAAGCACTTGGTCTTACAATAGAACCATGCCAGGTTGGACCTTTGGCTTGACTCCACAGCATGACCTTGGCCCCTTTAACTTAGCTCCTTGAGTCTCCATTTCTTCCTCTGGGACATGGGGCTAGGAAAGTCTTCCTAGGAAGCAACTTCTTAAATGATTCTTAAGGAACAGCCAGGGAGGAAGCGGCAAGGCAGGCATCGTAGGCGATGGAATGACGTCTGCAAAGGTCCGGGTGGGGGGCCTCTGAGTGTGCGGTGCACTGGGGAGCTGGAGAGAGCCCCGTGTGGCTGAGAATAGGGCGTGCCAAGCACCAGGGCGGGGTGCAAGCTGCCTGGCCGCAGCAGGGAGAGAGCGTGGGGTCAACATTCCCATTATGGCGACGACATATGTCCACAGCACCAACTTGTCACTTGGCCTGAGTCCATGGGAAGCCGGAAGGACAAAAAGCATCGGAAACATGTAAGTGGGGAGAAAGCGGCTTAGCGCACAGTGGGATGCGTCCTGCCTGAATGGGGCTTCTCCGCCTCTCACGGGGAGGCAGAGCCTGGGAACAGCCTCGGCCAGAGCCCGCAGGGCCTTTCTGGAACCCACGAAAGGCCGCAGCCCAGGGAGTCTGTGCGAGTCAGGGCCCCGGCCGGTCCGTCCTCTTGCCTGTCCCCATCAGCGTCAGCTGTCATTCCCCACGGCCTCAGATGGCAGCTCCCGTGGCTCTCGGGAGAACAGCCGAAAGGCCCTGACGCTGGGTGTCCCCGTGCCGGCCCGGAAGCCCAGCCGTGCCAGCGAAGCTTGGGACTCCCTTCTGGAGTTGAAAGGGTTCTGATGTCCCCTTGGCCTGGGTCCAGGGACGTGGAAGAGGCAGGAGACCCCGGAGGAAGATCCCGGACTTTGGAGACGGGCAGACCGTTCAGATCCCGGCTTCTCCACGTGCCTGCTGTGTCACCTGGGGTGGGACACTTCATCCTCCTCCGCCTCAGTTTCTCTCGTCTGTAAAATCAGGATCATCTCGCCTGCCCTGTGACGTCGTTTGGGGAGTTAAAAGAGGTAACGTACGAAAGGCAGGTGTTTGCTGAACCTCCTCCAGCCTCGGTTTCTCAGCCGTTCCCGTGAGAAGAGAAAGAATAATCAAAACAGCAACTAACATTTATCGAGGGCTTGCTAGAGACCAGCTGCGGTATGTGGTTGTTACCGTGACCCGCATCCTAAAGACGAGAAAGTGAAGGCTTGGAGATGTTAAGTAATTTGCCTACAGTCAGTAATGGAGCCAGAATCCCAACCCAGGGAGCCTGACTTCGCGACAGATCAACAAAGAGCTGATTTCTTCTTCTCTTTAATGTTTCAAACATACAAGAAAGTTGAAAGTGTAGTGAAATAAACACCTATGGATCCCTCACCTAGATTCAACAGTTGTGGACGTTTTTGCCACATCTGGCCCGCTCCGCATACGGGTATGTGTGCACGTATGTGCGTGTTTGACCAGAAGTTACAGGCGGGGACAAAGAACTAGTGTTTACTGAGAATGGACACATGCGTGTCTAAAGCCCGTGTTCTTAACCACTATTTTAGATCGCATGTTGAACCTTGGCAGCGACTGGGAAGAGTAAGTAGGGTCACGTCCCAGCCAACCAACTACTTCCCCCTGGATTGCTCATTCAGTCCCCGCCACGGCCAAGGGGGGAGCCAGTCGTGGCTTGTTCATTTTCAGTAGAGGGAAGAAAGACTCAGAGGTTAAGTACTTTGGAGCAAAATAGGAGGTTGGGATTTACACCTGTGTCTGCTGGACAGCAAAGCCTGTCCCACAAAATGTTGGGGGACCCACTTTTCTCCCTTCCAGATGTACCCCTACTGTAACCACCAGAATGCAGCCCAGGTCAGCAGATGGCCACTTGGTTCCCAGCTGCAGGAGGACATGGCCCTTTCTTTCTGGGTATCAAGGGGGAATTGTAGAGTCCAGTGGACTTGGAAATGTGAGGACTGGCCCATGGTTCACAGTTAACCAGGTGGTTATGAGGACTCAGGCCTTTGGACTTCTAGAATCCACCATGCTGTTTCCTTACCTGGATGGCCCTTTCTCTGGCTCATTTCTGCTGCTTATCCAGACCAAGCTTGAGCATCTCCTCCTGTTTGAAGCTTGTTCTGGCCTCTCTCTCTGGTCTTTCCTGCTTCTGTTTGCAATGTCTCCTTGGTGGCCTCTTTGTTCTCAGTGGCACCTTGTACATACCTATTTTATAATGTGTAGTTTAGACCATACTGTGTACTGTGTCAACATATCTGCCTCCCTCCCACCCCAACCATACTGGGAGGTCCTCAACCATACTGGTTGGCTAGTCTACAGTTGGATAAGTGGAGGGCAGCTGAACGGTTGGATGAGTCCTTGAGCGATTGACGGTTAGATGGGTGAGTGGCTGGATGGATAGAGGATAAGTGGATGGATAATTGCATGGATGAGGTGGTGGGATGAATGATGGACAATTTGAAGGTTGATTGGATGATTGGATGGATGGATGGTTGGTTGGCTGGCTGGCTGGCTAATGGTGGAGAACTGCCTAGTTTAGATAGCTGGATGGACACATGGGTAGGAAAATTAGCAAACACCGAAACCACAGTGCAGTTCTGCACCTCTCTAGATGCCCTCTGGTATCTAGACTGTGATATTTCCTTATTCTCCAGTTTCTGGCCCTGGAAAGTACTGGCAAACAGCATACTCCCCAGGTTTGGAGAAATCTTCTGAGCCATTGACAGTGGATTTGCCAAACTTTCTGCACTGAGGAGTTCCGGAGAAGTTGGCCCCCAAAGTGAATTTCTGTAAAGTAAATCCTATTTTCCCATTGACTTGGCTCATACTTTTGGAGATATGTTCCTGCTGTCAGGGGCTGGTGCTCTCAGAGGCTGGTGACAGGTGGAGGAAGAGCGGGAACTCCCCTGGGCACCAGCTGCCCTGAACTTCTACTCGCTCAACCTCGAGAGCAGACTGATGCTGGCCAGGAGCACAGGAGCTTGGAGCCGGGGGGGAACAGATTTGGCATCTGGTCCCAGAATCCTCATCTGCCAGTGGGATGCTGTGCTGCTAGGCTTCTGGGAGAGCACACTCAGTCTCCCCCAGACCTATCTGTTTCAGTTCATCTGTCGATACACCCTTCCTTCCTTTCCATATTCTACCTTCCTTCTATCTATCCATCCATCCATCCATTTGTCTGTCTATCCATCCATCCACTGTCTATCCATTCAGTAATCATTTATGAAAGCCTATAGGATGCCAAAGGACACAGGAATTCAACAGAATTCACATTCTGATATTGATGAGTTATATCCCAGTAGAGGGTTAGGACAGGTCTCTTTCCTCTTCTTTCTTTTCCATCTCTTATTCTTTCCCCTTCTTCTTCTCTTTCTTCTCTTCCTTCATTAACCTCATCATCCCAACCACCTCCCACCGCTGAGTCCCTATTACATGCTAGGCACCATACTGGCTGCTTTTCAGACACGTTCTCGCTGAATCCCTGCAACAACCGTGCGTAATAGTTGTTAGCATGTGCTTTGCAGATGAAAAAGCAGGTTCAGAGATGATGGACTATATTGAGTGCAAAGCGGAAGTGTCTTCCAGCCCGGGCTGTCGGGGGAGGCATGTTTGTCGACATAGGATTTTTGACACACAAGGAATGGAATGAAGGACATTCTCAGCAGTGGGAACAGCCTGTGCAAAGACCCAGAGGCTGGGAGAGGGCAGGTTCTCAGAAGCCACAGTGAACAAAAGCGTGTGAGAGAAATGGGAGGTGAGGCTAGCAGAGAAGGTTTGAGCCACGGAAGAAAGGCCTTGAGTACAAGCTAGCATGTTTGGACTTGGAGGCAATAGGGAGCCACTGAAAGACAGCAAAAGCAGGGAAGGGTTCAGGAAGGAGGCCGTGGAGGCAGGTCCAGAGCAAGGAGAGGCAGGCTCGAGGCTGATGGGAGGGGCTGCCCAGGTCTGGCCTCAAATAAGCCAGAGCCTGGGTGCAGGGCCATGGGCCAGCTACTGTGGCTGCGGGCAGGGCCAGAATGGAGCAAGTATACTGGGAAGGTGGGCCAGAATGGTGGGGACCCTGACCAAGTGAACATGTCGGCGGGGGGCAGGGAGGGCAGCTGCCTGGCTCCTTCTTCCCTCGCCGGAGCCTTGCAGCTCCCAGAGTGCCCTTCGGGATCCTGTCCTCCCCACCCCCCCTTCACCCCTCTGTGCCAGGGAAGGGTCGTGGTCACTCTGCTGGGGCTCAGCTCTTCCACAGAGCCTGGACAAACCAAGCGGCTCACCGGGAACCATCCCAACATTCAAAATACTAGAGCTGGACATGTGGGGAAACCGAGGCCCAGAAAGGGACAGCACACTGCCTGAGGTCACACAGAGCCGCCTGCAGGCCTGGACCTTGGGGCTGGGTCCAGAGCCACTAAAACTCTTTACGAGGCAGATAAGACCGGTAAAGTCAGCGGCTCCCTTTCCCGGCCGTAGAGACTTGGATGACGCATTTCACATCTGCCTGTAGTCCTTTTAGAGCGAGGTGTGATAAAAATTAGTAATGGAGATTTTTAAAAAGTGACTTAAACCATTTTGGTCTTCAGTTTACCCTTCTGTAAAATGGGCATCATAATAATGGCGGGGGGAATCCAGAGCATCGGTTAGTCTATTGTCTCTGAGCTGAGGCTCAGCGCAGTCTCCAGGACTTGCCCCCAGGGCCCCGGGCGATATTGCTGGCCTCGAAGCCCCGCCCTGGGGGCCCCCACAGGTGCACGGGGGCTGCAGAGCTGAGTGAGCGCCGTGGCGTTTCTGGGACCTAGTGCAGGGTCTGGCACCAAGTAGAGCTGGAGGTATGGTGTCGGTGGCTCCGTTCGCTCCCGTTCCCCTTCCCTGGACCTCAGTTTTCCTATCCGGAACGCTCCCGAGCTGGACGCCGGCCTTCCCAGCGTCCTTCCGCATGGACCTCTCCCACTAAGGAGGCCCCTCCCCTTCCCTCCACCGTCCCAGCTGACGACCCCATGGCCAGCTGGTGACCAATTCCCATTCCAAAGAGAAAAGGCCTCCAGAGGCCCCTCAATGCTCACTTCCTCTCCAGGGACCCCAGCACCTCTGTGGTCTCTCCACGCGCTTCCCGAGGGGCCCCGATTTGGCCTCCAGACAGATCCACCTGGACGGCAGCCGCCGGTGGCCCTCAGGAGGGGCGTCTTCTCCCTGATGGCGTCCGTCCCAAGGTGCGAGGCTCCAGCTGCACGCGGCGGCCGGGCTGCTGCTCTGTCTGGAGCGCTGCTCAGAGAAACAAACACAGCTGTGTTTATTACAGAAATTACACATCCTGATAATCTGCTCGCTCGGGGTAATGCCTCCCCGATCACAGGGGGAGCCGTGCCGAGTTTCCTGAGTTTCTGGGTGGATTTTAATTCTCTGTGACAACCGTTCTGTTGGGCAGACCTTGGGCAGCGGGTAGACCTCAGGCAGCAGACACCGAGACGCCTTGGGAAGGCTCAGTCTTGGCAGGCGTTCTCACCTTGGCCTGAGATGCTGGGAGGAGAGGATCTTTTGCCTTGAAGCCTCCAAACTGGGGGACTTGAGCTGGACCCCACCAACCCTGGCCACTCGGTGACACAGACACAGAAACATATGGACTGATGTTAAGGGAACATCACCTGGAATTGGATTTTGAGTCCCACCTTCTCTCAAGCTTTCCCGTGACTTCCTATTTCTTTTAGGATAAAGACCCGCCATTGCCATGGCCCAGAGGCCTTGCTTGTTTTGACTGCTGCCCTTTCTCTAGCTTGTCTCCATCACCCACCTCATCTAGGGGTTCTGGCCACTCTGACCTTTCATCCCGTACACTCCCTTCTGGCTCTTCCTTTGCACTGGCTGGTCCCTCTTCCTGGAATGCTGTTCCCTTCACTCATCACCTGGATAATTCTTACCTATCCTCCACTTCTCCAGAGAAGATTCCTTGATTTTCCTGAGAGATCCACAAGCCAATCTTTTGCAGCATTTGTCAAAGTCATCATTTTAAAATCATTAGTGTGTTTCTTTGCTCATCTGTCTCTCCCACCAGACTGTAAATTCCATAAGAGCAGGGACCATTGTTGAATTGTTTTATCACTAGATTCCCCAGGCCTAGCATAGTGCCTGGCCCATAGTAAGTGCTCAGTAAATATGTATTGATTGGGAGAATGAATGAATGAATGAATGAGCGAACAGTTCTCAGGATAAATGAAAGGAGGATACGCTTCTGTTTGTTCTTTTGGGTGACAGTTGGCAGAGTGCTGTGACATCCATCATCTCTCTTTAATTGAACAGACTGGTATTGAAGTCTGCAGGGGCTTGGCACAGGGCCAGGTCCCAGGGTGGGGGCAGGGGGACCCACAGTGCATCAGGCATCATGGGCCTTGCCTTCAGGAGCTCGGCACAGTGGATGTGCACAGCCCCCTGGGAGGAAGAGCCCACTGGGATTATTCTCCTACACAGAGGGAGGAGGCTTCGGATACTCGGAGAGAACAAGCAGCTTGGTGGGGCCACACAGTAGGTAAGCGGGAACAGATGTACCCTCAGATATGGTGGACATCAAGCCTTCCGACCCTTCCTTTGCTTCTCACTCAGATGGGGGCTGCCAAGCAGGTCCCTGGCCTCTGGGGGTCTGCGGCCTGGTGCCTTGACCTCCAAGCCTCTTACCGGCGGGACCGTGGGCAGTATGGCCTGTCCTGCCTCAGGGAGCTTTCCTTCTAGTGGGCAAGACTGGAAATAACATCCAGTGAGCCAGGTGGGTGGTAAGGGTGCTGAGAAGAAAACTAGGGCAGAGGAGAGGTGTCAGGAGAGGCCCTTTAGAGGAGGTGATGTTTGAGCAGAGGCCTGAAGGAAGCGAGGGAGGGAGTGCTGTGGAGACCTCAAGGAGGGTGTTCTAGGCAGAGGGGCAGTCAATGCAAAGGTCCTGAGGCAGGAACGTGCAATAAGGCCAGTGCGCAGGGGCAGGAGGACCAGGGGTGGGAGGAGGCGAGTGGGAGGAGATGACATCAGAGGGGACAGGGACCACTGTCAGGACTTGGCTTCCATCTTGAGCAAGATAGGAGCAATGGAGGGTTTTGAGGCGGTGGCGGGATCTGATCTGTGTTCGTAAGGCACTGCCCTGACCGCTGTCAAGGGAACAGATTTGGAGACACCGGTGAGGCGGGGTCCAGGCGGGAGATGGTGGCGGCGGGGGTGGCATCTGTTGATAGACTGCGCTGGTCTAGCTCCCTGAACTGCTTCATGCAGTCGGGGGAGGGGAGGAAGCACAGCACATTTCTTCTGGTCCCGACCCTTTACCCCTCCACCCGCCCCAGGAGGCCCTATTAGCATTTGTGATGTGGAAGTATCTGTCTTCTTGTTTCTAACATAAATTAATAATTTATTGATGACTCGATCTCCTGGCAGCCGTGCTGGGCTGCTCTGGGGGACCGGCGGGCAGAAGGCAAGGGGCAGGCCTGTCCTGGGTCCCAGCCCAGACCTGGTCAGGACCCACAGGGTGACTGCACTGTGACTTTCCCTTTTGGGGCTATGGCTCATCTATCTAGAATGAGAGGAGACCTGGGACCCTCTGCTGTGGCTGGCCTGACCGTGTGGCCGGCATGACCACGTGGCCGGCATGACCACGTGGCCAGCCTGACTGCGTGGCCGGCATCCCGGGACCCGTGCTCAGGAAGCACCTGCCACGTGCCGAGATCCGTAGAGCAGTACACAGAGGACGAGGCCTTGCTGCCACCCTCAAGGAGGTCAGTTGCAGCGAGCCGACTGGGTTGAACAATAGACGTATAGGAGGTCCTGGATGACTAAAGAAAGCCAGGCTCTGGGCTGCAGTGGAGGGCAGCTGACCAGCTGGGTTCAAGTCCTGGCACCAGCACTTACTAGACGTGACCCGGGACAAGTGGATTTGCCTCTCAGAATCCCAGTTTCCTCGCCTATAGATGGGCAACGATGATAGTCCGCACTTAACTTACTCAGTTGTGACACGTAATAAGTGCTCAAGAAATGGTCATCATCACTGGGTAGAGGGCAGGGCACAGAAGCCAGAGGTGGGAAGGCCTCCGTCTAGGCCGCGCCCCGACCCAGTCCACATCCGGGGAGAATCTGCCTGACCCTGGGTCCCTTGGGTCTCAGACCTTGCAAAGCCTGGCTGCCGGGGCCGGGGAGCCAGCGCCCTCTAGAGGAAAGGACTCAGCCTCAGAGCAGGCTGTGTAACCTCAGGCGGGGGACACAGCCTCTCTGAGCTCCAGGGGTGATGACGAGTGTCCCCATCTGTGAGGTGGGGATACGAAGAGTTGCCTCCCAGGGTTGCTGTGAGGATGAAATTTGGAAAGGGCTCAGAGGATGGGGCTCAGTGAATTCTGGCTCCCTTCTGCCCAGATGTGTGGGCCAGCTGCCTCCCAGGAGTGGGAGCGGAGAGCTGCAGGGCCCTGGGAAAGGTGAGGGGGGCCTGGGGAAGGTGGCGGGCAGATGCCTGGAGATGCGAGGCAGGAAGACCTGGGGAGGGGCTCGGGGGTGGCCAGAGGGCGGTTCTAACAGTTCTCTTTAATTTTTGAGAAAACCTTTCTCCCATCTTCATATAATTAAGAGTATTTTTTAAATGCTGTGTTGAAACAAAAATAGTCCATTTTCATATGACCTCATTTCATTCCACGCCCCCCAGCACGCACACACACACACACACACACACACACACACAGGACTAAAAGTTAAAGCTGCCTTTTGTGCCTCTGCTGGAGGGTTCTTTTTTTTTTTTTTTTGCTTAGCAGGTAAATATTTGGGGGACCTCCTCTCTATTTTCTGATTTATAATCTGAGGCCCTCGAGGGACCCCTAGCAAGGCTGACACCGCAGCTCTCTGGAGCGTAAAAGGTGCCTTCACAGGTCCCGTCCGAGTCGCCACCCCGCCCCCACCCCGTGCAGTCCTGGGAGCGGGCATCACCGTGATCCACCCCCTGGAGGGGTCACCACACCGTCATCATCTTTCCGCCAGCGGCCTCTGGCCCTGGGCCTGGCGTGTACCACACTCCAACCCAGTCAGCGTCTGTCGAATACAGATGAATACAGATGAAGAAGGAAGAAGGAAGCCCATATACAGATGAGGAAACTGAGGCTCAGAGAGGTAGAAGCCCTCGCCCAAGTGGGTTTTTGCTCCAGGACTGTCCCCCTGCTGTGTGTGTCCCCTCCTCGGCTGCTCTTTCATGTCTGCCCTTTCTAGTTAGCCCCTTTATTTTCAGACGGGGAGAGCAAGACCCAGGGAGGACAAAGGACTTGCGCAAGGTCACACGGGGAGGAGTAATGACGGGAAGGACAGACAGCGTCGAGATCGTGTTGACTTTATTTATAAAGCAGGTTCACGTAAGCGTCTTGAGCATATCCTGCAGCCTTCCCCTGTGTGAGTTACTGTGCTTTGTTGAATCCGCTGGGAGGCAGGACCGTTGTTACCTCTGCCTTCAAGATAAGAAAAGTGAATCTCTGAGAGGTTTGGTACCTGGCCTGAGACCCTGTGGCCAGGAAGTGGCAGAGCTGGGATTTGAACCCATGATCTTCTGAGTCCACAGCCCATGCTCTAAACTATTATATTGGGCTGGTGGGACTTGGTGGGGACGGAGTCAGGAGTTGAACTCGGGACTCTGGACTCTTGGCCCCCTGGTGCCCAGAGATAAAACTACACCCAAGAGCCCTCCCCCATCAGGGGCTCCTGAGTAGGGAGGACAGAGCTGTGCCCTGGGCGCCCCCCCCTCCCCCCCGCTAGAGTCCAGCCTGGGGTGGGGCAGGGGGCTGGTAGCTCTCCCAGGCCCCTTTGTGTGGGGCTAGGGAGCAACCCCAACACTTTGCAGGGTCCTTTTACCTCCACTCTGGACTGAGATTCTGAACCTCCTCATGAGACAAGCAGGGCGGGGGCTCCCTAGTCTTTGAGAAACTGAGGCCCGAAGATATGTCTACCCCATATACCCCAGGAGGGTGCTACAGAAACATCAGTGGGTTTTTTTTATTATTATTATTATAGCTCTAAACTTCTATAGGGTCACGAAGAACCTTAAGAAGCTGTGAACTTCCCACGTCCCAGAAAATTGGAGACATGCACACATGCTTTTGTGTACAATTTTAGGGGACTCAGACTCAGAGCTTCTGTCGTATTGCTCTGTGGTGCCAATGATAACGAAGACAGCATCCTTTCACTGCGCGCCTCCTCTGTGGCAGGCAGAGTGTTTGATGCCATAGACACATTTTTTTCATTTAATGCTGATAACAGCCCTGCGAGGTGGGGAAACTGAGGCTCAGAGAAGGTCGCGCTCAGTAAGCCTGCCCAGTGGCGGCGTGAGGCAGATCTGCCCCGGTCTGCAGGTTGGGCTCCATTACCCCCGGCCTGGGGCGGGGGGCCCAGGGTCACAGCATCCTCCGGAGGCTCTTGTCGAGAACCAGAGGCTCTGAGGAAGTTCAAAGTCCTTGGCCTCTGCGAGAGGAGTGCTGGCTTCACCGGGGCCCGAGCGCAGGGAGCTGGAGCGAGGACTAGGTTCTCCGACTCCCCGGGAATTCCCAGCACGGTGACTCTTCGTCCGCTTCTCAGGGGTCTGATTTGGGGACAGCCTCGTCTCCATTCTTTATGGCTGGAAAATCTGCGGTTTACCCTGGACTCCTTTGGACTCATCCAAATGGTACTATATCTAATTTGGGGAGCCTGTCTTCCCGGAAACTGCCCCTCCCACCCCAGGATAACCTCCTCATTCTTCCAAGGCCCTCAGAGCTCCTCGGAAATGCGTCTGCCCGAGCGCTGGGGAGGTGACGAGGTCACTGGACTTAGAGGAGAGCCCCCGCCAGTTCCCCCTTCGCTAGCAGAGCAGCCGCGGAAGTCTTGTGTGCTGGTTAAGAGCGTAGGCTCCGGAGTCTGACGGACATGGGTTTGAATCCCAACTCAGCCACTTGGAACGCTCTGTTTCCTCGGATAGGCCTCTTTCCCCCTCTGAGCCTCCATTCCCCGTTAGTAAATTGAGGATGATAATACAGCACAAAGAGGCACGTGACAGCGTGCCTGGCACCGAGGAAGTGCTGGATAAAGGCAATGGGTTCGTTATCGTTCCTGTTGCCTTATACAGAGGGGGTGTGTGTGCGTCAGGGATTGTGCTGACTGGATGGGCGTCTGCAGGAGGCTGGTCAGGGTGAGGCCTCCCTTTCCTCCTTGGCAAGACTGTACCTGGAGGGGGGTGAGCGAGGAGCGAGCAGGCCAGTGGGGACAGTGGGGGGTTGGGGACAAGGAGGCCCCTCCTGCCTGGTTGGTGTAGGGAGTGAGGCCCAGAGGCACAAAAGACTTTCCCCTTCATCTTCCCTCCCCAATAATTCTGGAGGCTGGACAAAGAGTTCCTCGGGGCCCCCTTCCCAGCACATAAGCAGGGGCTCTGTTTAGTTCCCCCCCCACACACACAACTTCACCAGCCCGCCTCGGTCACCACGCTGGCCAGCGCGTGATTCCCCCGGGGGGCGGGACAGGCCTGGGAGCGTCAGTGGGGCCTGCAGGCCGCAGTCTTGTTCCCATAGGAGGCCCCTTCACAGCTTCAGCGCAGGGCCCTTTGGGGGTGGGGGCCACGTCTGCAGCCCGACACGTTTGAGCCGCTGACACTGTGGCAGGGTCACCGTGGATAAAGGCGCTGCCCAGACCCCGGGCCCAGCCTGGAATGGGGCTTTCTTGTCAGAGAGGAGCTTTTCTTCCCAGCACACTGTGGGGTGGCGGCAGGGGGTCATCCAGCCTCAGAGGATAATGGAACTTCGTTGATGGAGACACAGGACCCAGCCTGCCCCCTCACTGCCCCTCATCGGAGCGGGGGTGGGGGGTTGGAGGGGAGGCTGGGGGTGGCCGGTTGGCTTAGAAATGTCAGCTGCCACCTTGGCAATGGCTCTTTCTGAAGGGAGACTCCCCCTAGAGGCCTCTGGGTATCTGTGAATCCAGCCATTGGCCCGACCGGGAATCTTGGTCCTGCCCTCCAATGCCTCAGTTTCCTAATTTGACTGGCTTATGGATCTTGGAAGAGTCCCCGGGCCAGAGCAAGCACAGTCCTCTTCATCTGTGCCTCCCTTTCTCCCTGGCCATTCCAGCCGCTCCCTGACCCTCCATCCCTTCAGCCACTGCCTGAGCTCAAGGCCTCACCGTTCCTCTCCTGGCCCATCTCAGGGATCTCTGGACCCCACAGAGCAGCACCACTGAGTCTTCACAGCTACAGCTCAGACCCTCTTCCTCCCCTGCTCAGACCTCGGGTTCTTCGTTGTCTAAAAAAATCAAAGTCAAACACCTTCTCCTGGTTTTGCTAACCCAGCTGCTTGGTGACCTGGTCCCTGCAGACCTCCCTGCCTGTCCTTGTCATTCTCATCCCGAGGCTCTAGGTTCCATACATATATGTCATAAACTCCTGTGCCCCCAGACCTTTGTTCAGGCTCTAGCTATTGCCTAGAACGAATGCCCTTCTCCATCTAGCAAACTCCTAGTTATCCTTCAAGGCCCAACTCAAATGTCCCCCCCGCTTAGTATAGCCCGCTTTGCACCCACCCTTGGCTTTTTATTCACAACTCCCTTATAGACGACCTTATAACAACAAAATGTAGCTAATTTTGTCCGCATTGGCCTTCCTGTTAGACTAGAATGTAGAGACTTTCTGATCTTATTCATCATGGGGCCGCCAGTGCCCAGCAGAGGGTCTGTTACCAGCAGGCTCTTAAACCGATGCTTTATGAATGAGGGAATGAATGAAGACACTGTCTGCCCATAAAAATAACTTCCTCCTCTATCCTAGAAGCATTTACAACTCAGCGTGACGCCCTCTCAAGACCTTGGAAGTGGGAGGAAGTGATCACAACGCACAGGCTGTTCCCGATGCAGCGAAAACTAGGCAGAACCTAGAAGGAGCCTGGAACTGGGTCTCGGGCCAGAACAAAGTGGCTCTTTTATCAGCCCCGCCTTCAAAAGCTCTTTGCGTCCATGCCCCGCCTTGAGCAGGACCTAATGAAGCCATATGCAGGTGAAAAACACCGGCCCATCTCAGAGACGTGAAATCCCCACTTTGGGGCTGGGGGGATTCTTGGGGGCCCACCCTGGCCCAGCCCCCTCTTTGGGGATGATTTTCACAGAAGCACAGATGGCTTTATTCGCTTGGGGGTCTGGTCTTCACTTTCCCTTCCTTCCTTTCCTTTATCACTTTCTCGTCCCTAAATATGCCTGGCTCTATCCGTGTCTGTGTCGATGATCCTTCCAAAGCCGGGAAACCTCAGACGCTCTTGGTCTCAAGCCCTCGAGCATCAGGGTGAAGGTGCTGCTCTGGGGATCCATGTAGATGATGGTCACTAGACTAATCACTTCCGTCTCTGAGCGTGCCTGGGTAGCAGGTGCTGTGCTGAGTGCCGCTGGTACCTTGGCCCATGGCATCTTCAGAACAGCGCCCTGGAGTAGGTGCTGCCGTTCTCCCCATATCACAGATGAGAAAACCGAGGTTCCTGGAAGCCGAGGGTCATTTCCCTGAAGTCACCCAGCTAGTAAGTGGCAGAGCCAGGATTCAAATCTCCATGTGAATTCCTTGCACTTTCCTGCTCGGGGACCACACTGCAGCCTTCGATCCGCTCGTTTACTCATTCATCGGCTGTCGAGAGAGCTTTGTGCCATCTTCGGTCATTCCAATCACCTATTCATGTCTCGCATTCAGCAGATGTTTACTGAGGACCTACTATGTGCCGGGGCTCTGCTGCAGAGGTTTCCAGGGGAAAGGAGATCGGTAGAGAGGAGGAGAGGTGTTCTCAAGCCGGGATGGAGGAACCCCGAGGGTCGAAGTGTCCCCTGTAGTCCGGCAGGTTGGGGACAGTGCCCCTGGCCATCAGCAGTGAGTGAGCGAACGTGCACAGGAGTCCGGGTTGGGAGACTGAGGCCCGCTCAGGGTTATGGAGTGGGCCCCCAGAGCTTCTAGGCTTAGCTGTCACCTTTTCCTTTTCACTACATTCCCCCTTCCCTGAGCTAAACTGCCCCGCTCACCTGGTCATTCCAAGGCCCCAAAGAGCTTATCCATATGGAGGGCCTGGCCTCAGAGGTCAGACCCAAGCCAGCCTAGGTATTTCTGGTGGCACCCACGGCTGACCCCTGGGGACTCAGAATCAGAAGAGACTGGTCTGAGTCTGCCCCGCCCGGCAGCCGGGCCCCGGCCCAGGCCCGGCCCCGGAGCTGGGAGCACAGCGCAGGCTCCCCGCCCCCACACCCTGCCTGGCCTGGAATCAGACTCGGATTTGATGAGTGATTCATAACCTGACGCTGCAGAAAGTTTGCTGGGCTGCAGAAGGGCTGCCCAGGGTTTGTGGTTTTGAACGCAGAGAAGAATTCCCTCATCGGCTCAGGGTAGGATAACTTACTTGTTGAGAGAGACATTTTCACAAAATAAATCCTTAGAGAAACCAGGCGCTGAGGCAGGGAGGCCTGGGGAGGGATTATCTAAATAAACCCCCTTTTTGAAGCTTCAGGCCCAAATGATTTGCCTGAGCCTTTTGTTGCTTCCTTGTACTCAGCTTGAGGTCCCCTGTGACCCTGAGATCTCTTTCAGTGGTACCAATGCAGCCAGGTCCTTTCCATCTGGGTGATGTCCCCGTCATTCAGCCTCACTGTAGTTCTCTTCTGGGGTGGGGTTCTCCTATTCTCTTCTGGGGTGGGGTTCTCCTATTGGGGGGTGGGTGTCATCATTAGTCTAATCTACTTTTATTTTTTAAACAAGGTTGCTATTCATATTTCGGGCAGGACAGTTCTTTGTCTTGTGGGACTGTTCTGCCCCCTGCAGAATATTTCGCTGCCAGGCTCCACCCCGTAAAGGCCAAGAGCAGCCCCCGTTGGGCCTCCATGGTTCTTCAGTGTTGGCCCCATGGCCCTGGGGTCCTGTGAACTAGCGGGCTGCCAATGGAGTCCGCTGTGAGCAAGTGTGGCTGCACGTCTCTGTTGTCTGTACGGCAACCAGAATTGGCTCGACGCCTTTCTCAATGGCAACCAGGGGACACAGTGACCAGGTGGACCTACTGCCCTCGTCACGGCCGCATGTCCTGCCGCCCTCAGTGTCTTGCTAGGTCTCTTACTCACCCTGCCTTTCCACACTGCCCCGCCCATGCGCTGCTGCTGTTCCCGCCCCTGGAATGCCCTTCCCCACGCCCTCCCTTCCCTTCCAGAGCCCCAGTCCCTCGGCCCCAGAAGCCCCTGTGTAGAGCAGTCAGTAGTATGGTGGCTCCTCCACCATTACCGACGTGTGGTGGCCTCGGACTTTTTCTTGGGCTCCCCGAGCCTCATTGCCCTCATCCCTAAGAGGAGGAGCAGAATAGAACTTTCCACCCTCGGTTGTGGGGCGGGGTTTGTGCAAAGCTCTTAATTTGGTGCTCAGTCAAGTGAGCACCTGGTGAGGGTGAGCCGCCCTTGCTGTGGCCATGACTTCCCTCACTGAAGGCAAGGACGGGCACCCCGGCTGGGGCGCCCTGCTCACTGCTGCCTCCCCGCCTGCCCACCGCGAGGAGGTGGAGGGGGCAGTCCCACATCCAGGGCCTGGCTGTGTGGGGTTCCGTGTGCACCGGTGGGGGGGGGCTAAAGGGGGTCAGTGGGGCTGGTGCCGGCTTCAGAGACCCCCATCCTCTTATCCTCTTATTCATCCCATCGCCGCCCCCTCCTCCCCCCCCCCGGAGGCTCACCCTCCAGTGATGGCCTTGGGGGATGTCTCCTCACTCACCCCGGGGCTGCTGGGACTTGTCTCCCTCAACTGACACCTTGAGAGTCTGTCCCCTCTGCTTTATCCTCCTTCTAAGTAAAACTCCTGAAAACCGAGTTCCTAGAGCCGTCTGTTTTCCCTCCCCTCCTGACACCTGGCTGCTCTCCCCCCAGCCCACGTCCCCCCCCCCACCCCCCGTCTCCCTCTTATCTAAATCCCAAGCCATCTTGTCTCTCCTTGAGAGATAAGGGGATTCCCACCGCCCCTCCGCTACCCCCCCACCCCGACACCGCAGTCACACGTGAGCCACTCACTCCCTGCCTGACACTTAGAATAGCTCCTGGCACATAGTAGGCACTCACATACTTGTTGAGTGAGCGGACGGACCGTGTGGCCCATCTGTTCCTCCTGGTCGGAGATTTGGAATGAAATCGAAAAGCCTCGGGGAAGGCAGGGAGCTGTTCGCTCTCACAGCCCGGTTTTCTTCCCAGCAAAAAACTTGATCGGTTTCTCGAGTCGCAGAGCAAGAACCGTAATGACGAGAGCGGCAGGAATAGTTATAGAGCTTGAAACGTGCCATGCACTGGGCCAATTGCCTTTCTTGCCCATCTGTGAGGTGGGCTCTATTTTTTTTTTATCCCTGTTTTAGATGCAAGAAAGTTGAAGCTCAGTGTGGGTAAGGCACCCGCCCCAGAAGGGACGTGGTAGGGTGGGGATTTGAACCCAGTGTGGGCCTCCAGGGCCCAGGCACATCATCACTGCCCCACATCTCCTCTGCTCTGTTTTATTTTCCTCGCAAACTCCTCCTGTTACAGATGGGAAGACAGGCTCGGAGAGGGGAACTTACCTACAGCCCCCGGGTGCGTGGGTGGGTAGGGGCCAAGCCAGGGCCAGCCCGAGGACCCCAGCTCCGGGGGTCTGAGCATGTCCCCCCTGCTGGCTGAATGAGCCCAGAGGCTGCACTGGCCCGGCACAGCTCTGGGCTCATGGTGGGGTCAGGTCCCACAGTCACTGGCCTCGAGACTGCCAGGCTGATGGAGGAGGGCGCCTAGAACGAGACACGCTGAAGACAGACGGCCATTTCTGCAGTCAGGGCAGGCACAGGGGGCCGGTCAGGACTAATGGATGGAATGTTAGTGGCCAGGGTTGGGGTGCGGGCAGCACCGGGAGCTGGAGCTCTGAACAGTGTTCCCAGCTCCTGGGCCTCCCCCAGCACAAAAGAGGAACAGTGTTTATTGACCCTCTATTCCAAGTGCTTTGAAAGTGTCTGTCTGGGCAGAGAAGTTAACACCCAGCTTTGCTCAGGGGTCCTTGTTCTGTTTCCTTCTTGACATTAGCTACACTCACTGGTTTTTCAGTTACCAGCAAGCCTTTCTTGAGCACAGACTCTGTGCCAGGCATTGTTTGCTTGGGGACGCAGTGGCTGTTAGTGGTCACATTAACCTAGGGATCCACAATGCCGGGGCTGTGCTTAATGTCCTGATCAGCTTCTGACCTACGGCACCAGGAAGCTACTCTATCCACGCACTTCCTTCCTGTGAGACCCAGTCCGAGGCACGGCCCTCACTGAGTCTCAGTTTCCTCCTCTGTAAAATGGGACAGTCATTACTGCTTCACCATACATTTGGGAGGATTAAAGGAAATGACTAGAAGCCTTGTGCACAGGGCCCGGCCTCTTCTTACACCTCTACAAAGGGTCATTTCATCTGTTTCTGGACTGGGGCCCCTGGCTCTAAGTCCGAGAGCCTAACCTGATGTCCGGGGCAGCTATCAATGGAGCCACATTTGTCTGAACCCCCAAATTGCACATAGGAAGTCTGACAGAGGGCTTATAATTGATTCGTGAGTTTATTTCTAATGACAGTCACTGGTAGTCTTGCAAAAAGTCCAATCACGTGATTATTAACACAATAGATCAATTTTATCCAAAATAACAAAATCACCCCCACACCATGAGTTCCCTAAGAAGCAGATTGGGGCGATGATGGGAGTAC
This sequence comes from Potos flavus, assembly GCA_028534135.1. Classification (NCBI taxonomy): domain Eukaryota; kingdom Metazoa; phylum Chordata; class Mammalia; order Carnivora; family Procyonidae; genus Potos; species Potos flavus. The sequence continues at coordinate 151,515,929 of CM052900.1, read as the reverse complement.
AGTCACATAGGCCTTTTGGAAAATAGTTTTGCAGGTTCTAATACAGCTAGATGTATGCCTACCCCCTCCCCCAGCTGTCCTACTCCCTGCACAGTGTGTACCTAAAGGAAATGAGTGCACACGCTCGCCAAGGCAGGTACCAGGCTAGAACGTTCACAGAAGCTTTGCTCATAATAGCCCCGAACTGGAAAAGCCCCAAATGCCCATCCACAAAGACTGGGTAAATCAATCATGGTGTATCCACACAAGAGAATACCACACAGTAATAAAAAAGAACAAATTGCTGGTAACACAGCATTGTGGATAAATCTTAAAATCCCTATGCTGAGCAAAAAAGGCCAGGCACCAAAGAATACGATCTGAGGGATTCATTGATGGGAACTTCACAAACAGGCAGAACTAATCAATGGTGGTAGAAGTCAGGCTACTGACTGTGGTGGTCGGTGCGGAGACAGGGACACGAGGAACGTTCTGGGTAGTAGTTACGTGGGTGTAGACATTTGATCATCAAGCTATATGTGTCAAATCTGTGCACTTTACTATATGCATATTATATCTTAATGAAAAGATTAGCAATTCAGGCAGTGCCCCTCTCCACTCTCTGATATTGTAACTTTGGGTACGTGACTCTGCCTCTCCGAGCGTTAGTTCCCTACATCTCTAGAAGGGGGTGACAATCCCTACCTCACGGGGCTATGAGAATTTAATGAGAGAATTACCATCCGTGCAGGGCCCTGACACACGGCGGGTGCTTAGCTGTGGGGCCTTTGTTGATGTTGTCCTGCAAGGCCCAGGCTGGGCCGAGAGGGGTCGGCAGCCTTGAGCCTATGAGGGGCTGGTGTCGGCCCACAGATGTGACTGGAGGGACTAGCTGGCGCTCATCTGGTTTATGTGATGATCTGCAGCTTTTCTTTCGAAGCCTGTCTCTCAGCCCCCCCCCCCCATTTCCACACCCCTGCGATCAGTCTGCAAAGTGGGGACACGGTGGGGTCAGTTCGACCTCTCAACATGCCACCTAGGCTTGGTGCATAGGACCTCCAGCGACATTGTTGCTGATTGGCTTTGTTGGTTCTGCATTGAGCAAGATCCAGTAAGGACTGGGCATCCACTGGGGACCGGGCCCTGAGCTCGGGGCTGGGATACGGCAGTGGCAAGACCCCGTGAGACGCCTGCCCCTCAAGAAACTTAGAGCCTGCTGGCAGAGCAGATAGTCAGCAAAGAACCTCACAGACTTGGGACAACCACATATTAGCTACTTCAGAAGAGGTAAGGGAGGATTGGATCTGATAGGGAGGCCAGAGAAGGCTTCCTGGAGGAGGTGACATACAAGTGTGTCCTGAATGATGAGTGGGAGCTGACCTGGCTCAGAGGGAGGGGAGGGTGCACCAAGCAGGGGCCATAGCTCGGGCAAAGACCCAGCAGGAGTGTGGATTATTGGTGGCCGAGAGGACCTAAGGGGTTGGAGAGAGAAGAGGGGATGAGGCAGGGAGGCCTGCAGCTCTTGGTCAAGCCCCACCCTGTGTATCCTCATATCTGGAGCAACAGGAAGCCATTCCAGACTTTCCTGCAGGAGAGAGAGGAGATGGTGAAATTGGTCTTTCGAGAAGAATAACAAAGCCTCCTCATTGACCACCTGGGGTGTACCATGCCGGGCTCTTCTGGCCACACTCCTCTTCCTGACCCTCTCCTGCAAGGGGGTCTCACTCGCACCCTTTAAGGTGGAGAGGTCAGGTCAGGAGGGTGTGAAGCCTTTCCTTCCCGACCTTCCAGCTAGGGAGTGGAGGGGCTGGGCTCCAAACCCAGCCGTGTCCACATTCTTCCCACTGCGCCCTTCTTTCTACAACAGCCTCGGGGTGTAAATCCCTTCACTTCTCACTCAGTCTTGCTTTCCTCCTCCCTGGAGGGGGGTCAGGACCTGCGCTGCCTCCCTCCTTGGAGGTGCTGGGAAATCAGATGAAGTAAAGGATGAAGTGACAAGCGGTCAGGGTGGGGGAGCACGTCGGTCCAAGCCTCTTATTTTATAGAAGGGGAAACTGAGGCCCAGAGAGGGGGATGGGCTCTCCCCAGATCACACAGCTACCTGGAAGCAGGGCTGGGATGGAAACTCCGCTTTCTGCACCAGCTGCACCAGAAACCCAGGCGGAGCGGTTGACAAGACAGAGCTGTCTTTTGCTCCGACCTCCGTCGCTGGGCTGGGGCCCCAGTGAGGCAGGCTCGTGTCTGTCCACCGTGGTCAGAGCAGCTGTGGACCCCGGAGAGGCCCAGGCCACGTTAATTGCCTTAATACTACCTAAAGTACTTTCTATGTGCCAGACACTGGGCTGATTGCTTTTACTGAATTATTTTAGCTGATCCTTGATGTTACCCCCTAGTAATGAAGTTACCTGCCCAAGGTCAAACTCCACCAAGGTCTGTGGACTCTGGACAGGCCAGGCTATTCCAGGGGCCCCGTGATCCAGGTAGGGCAAGTCGAGAGGGGTTTGGGATCCTCCAGATCCCTTCTGCGGACACCCTACACACACACAGGCAAGAGGCAAAGGCTCGGAGATTACTCACCCACCCCGGGGAGCAAAGCAAACACCTTGGCATGGCTTGTGGCCTGTGTGAACCGGCATTGCCAGACCCCTAGTCAGCAGGGACCTGTGCCGGCAGGGGACGGCCTGTGGGGACTCAGATGTGACCTGTCTCGTCGCCTGGAATGAACCCTTTGCTTCCTATTGTCGGTGGCATGAATTCTAAAAGCCGTCGTGCTGTGGAGCTGAGACAGTATTTGAGAGGGGAAGGACGGGGAGGTTGGCCAGGGCTCACTGTGCCATTGGCACGCTGTATGACTTTGGGGAGGTCACTTTACTTCTCTGTGCTTCAGTTACGTTTTGGCAGATGCAGATAATCATGCTGCCTGGTAGGCTTGAGCGAAGCCAGGGGGAAAGCGTGGTGGCTCGCCACTGGCGTGGCTCTAGAGTTACATTTCCTAGTTTATGTCTTCGCTCCGCTGTTTGCCGGCCCCTTGAGCAAGTGACTCAATCCTTTCTTGCCTCCGTTTCTCCATCTGTAAAACGAGGCCAATGATCTTAACTCTTTCACGGGGTTATTTTGTTATATTGTTTCCACACATAAAGTTCTTAATGCCTGGCACAGAGTGAGCACTCAATAAGTTTTGACCATTGTTCTGATTTTCCTTCCTCTTCCCCGGCCCCCAGCCTGTTTCCTTTCTCACTTTGGCTGCCAGGAAGCTCAGGGCAAAACATTGTTTCCTGATTATAGTCACAATCTCATCCCAGATTCATGGAACAGTTCTTTTTCCCTTACCTCTAAGGGTTGGGGGATTTTTGTTTTGTTTTGTTTGTTTGTTTGTTTGTTTTACATAAGTGTAATTTAGCTGTCATATATAGATTTTTTTTAATTATAAATTTCCCTCAAATTCTTTCTAGAAAGAGCTGAGTTTATAGTATTTTATAAAAGCCAACAGGGCAGGCTCCACATGTCACAAAGTCTCTTATCTGTGAGCTCCTGTCATCAGAGCCTATCCCATTCTTCTGTACTTCATGACCGCTGGTCACCAGCACATACTGGAGCCCTGGAACAAGAGAGGAATGGAGGGCAGAGCCCGGGATGTGCATTTCCTTTGGCCTTGTCTCCCCTCAGACTCCTCATAAACCTCCAGCAGAGACGTGGGCGTGAATCAAGGGCTCCAGACAAAGGTGTTCAATTTTGGGGGTGACTACAATAGGTGTTTTTGGTTGTGTGACATCACAAATCCTGGCATGAGTTCAGCGCCCACGGAGGGGAGTTGTCCCTCTAGTGCTATGTTCAGGGAAGGGGAAAGGAAACTGAAGGGATGGGGCCCAAGTCCGAGAAGGGTGGACACTACCTCCCCCCGTCCTCGGGCTGTCTTAGGTCTCCCTGAGCCATGACTTCATTCATTCATTCAACAAACACTCGGGCAGCTGGGCCTCTGGGGGTGTTCCCGCCCTACGCTGGGGGCTGAGGCCACTGACAGGAGCCAGCCGGTCCCTGCCCTCGCGGAACCCTCAGAAGGACAGACAGACGGAAACATGGGTATGACGAGGGGAGGCATGAAGCATTACAGTTACTGTAATCCAGACGCAGGGTTGGACAAAGGGCTTCTTTCTCCAATTTTGCGTTTATCTGAAATAACAACGGCCGTGCTCGCTGGCCGTGTGCTAGTTCTGTGCCCAGGGCTGTGCTAAGCCCTGAAGCAGCATTACGGCCTTGACACCTGTGTTAACCCTCCCCGGTAGGTACTTTATCCTTATTTGGCAGCTGAAGAAATGCAGCAGACCCCGGGATGTGACGCTCCCGAGGCAAGTCAGAAATGAAGTTCAAAGTCCAAGATCTTTTTGCTCCATGCCTCCTGGGGACCAGCTCCCTGCGAAGAGAAACGGAGTGGGACAGTTGAAATGGGGCTGACCGAGAAAATCTCGAGAGGGCGGTGGGAGAGCAGGACAGAGAGGGGCGTGGGGTGGGAGGGTGCCCTGACCCGGACCCTCGTGTGTGTGGCGTCCGAGGTTTGCTCTCCTGTCTTCCTGGAGTCCCGGGGCATCAGAGCCAGGCTGGGATGGATGTGCTTTACCCTGCGTTTACCGGGGTGTCCAACAGCGCAGACTCTGGGGGGTGAGGACACGGAAATGGCATTAAATAACACCGAATCGCACAGTAAGAAAGTCCCCCTTCCTCTCTCCTGCGCGCCTGTTGATTACTCACGGAGAAAGTCTCTGTTTCCTGCCAACATGTCTCTCACACCTCTCCGACAGCCGCTAATCTCTCTTTTCAATAGGGAAAAGCAAGCCTCGGGCTCAGACCCTACTGCGGAGTTGGAATGCCAGGGCCTCATCTTGCTTCCAGGGTGCCTAGCTTGTTTTCATATTTTTATTTAACAGATACATCCACGGCCCTTGCTAAGTGCCGGTGCTTTGCAAAACAAACTCCTTTTATCCTCATAACAACTTTATGAGATCAGCGTTGTTATTATCTGTATCTTACAGATGAAAAGGCTGAGGCTGTCTTCTCCGCCACCTCGCCAAACCACGTCTGGTTACAGTAATCGGTGCTGGCTTGCTTCTACTTACCGTGGCAGCCCGATTTTTCCTTTGCTAATGAGCATTATTTCAGTAAAAATAGGTGAGTTAATTAAAAGGTAAAGCAGAGTTCAAGCGGTTACATGGATGCGGCCAAAGTCCTAAAAATAACTGAGGAATGACCGGTTTGAGAAGCTCCATTCTAGTCCAAGCCCCTCCTCTACCAGATGGGGAAGCTGAAGCCCAGACTGGGGACAGGACCTGCCTGAGGTCACACAGCCACCAGGGCAGATAGGGTGGGACCCTCACCTGCCGCTCGCACCTGTCTGTGTCCCGCGGGCCCGGGGGCTGAGATGCGCTCCTCTGCCTGCAAGTGTGTTGGTGACACAATCCCGTGTCTGCTGTGCCCTCGCCCCAACAGCCTCTCGACCACCTCTGAGCTGACTTTCGCCGCATTCTCTATCTCCTCTCCCAGGACTCGTTTCAGCCCGAGTGCAGAGCTCCATCCTCAGCTGCGTGTCCCTGCTCACCTTCCCACCTTCATACCTTTCCAGAAGGTTCCACAGCCTCTGCCTTGCAGAGGCATAGCTGACCTGGGGTCAAACTGTGGTCCTGCCGTGGATCCCGATGCTTAGCCTCTCTGGGCTTTGCTGTCCTCATCTGTAAAGTGAGGGTGAACAAGATCAGGGACAGTTGGGGGGGGGCGTGAGCTGAAGTGGGCCTGCCACACAGAAAGGCAGGAGTGGGTGTCACTGCTCAGCTAGCTTCTTTCAGAGTCACTGGGCCGCAGGGCCACCTCCGTCCTGGAGGGGCAGAAGGCTCCGCTGAAGAGGAGACTGAGTGAGGGTCACTGTCCCCATCACAGAGATGAGAAGACCTAGGTCCCAAGGGTGGGGGGCAGCTTCTCCCGAAGCCGGGCAATGGTCTGCATGTCACCCTGAGGGCCGCAGCCCCACTCCCAGGCTCTGGACCCCGGCTGGACACTGGCGCCTGTGGCCTTGGGTGGGTCATTTCTCCTCCTCGGTCTCCATCTCATCTGTCAAACAAAACCTACCACGCAGGGCTATTTTGAGACTTACGTGAGGAATGTTCTCTGTAATGTCCAAGCACTCTACAGATGTTATTTATGACCGTCTGCATTACCTGGTGTGACAGAAAAATCACCGTGCAGCACTCCTACCGTGTAGACAGGACGTACAAGGGAATTGGAACCCCCTTTTCAGTAAGAGGCTCTGGAAAGGACCGCGATCTGAGCGGATACCTGGTTTCCCATTCATTTTCCCGGCCCACAGTCTTTGTTCACCCACAACTTGGGTGAGGTATCGCGGTGCAGAAGAAAGAGCCTGCGCTCCGTGCCCCGCTTTCCGACTGTGTGACCCCGGGCAAGGTGCTTCCCCTCTCTGAGCTTCAGCTTCCTTGTCTGTAAAATGAGGATGATGAGAGGCCCTGCCTCACCAGACTGTCGTGGGGATTAGATGAGTGGATGTGTGTGGAGTGTGTGGTGTACATCCTGGCCCACGGTGGGCACTCACTAAATGGGGGCAGGTCTTGTCCTATATTACGACACCCTGGGCCCTCCGCTAGATTCTGGTGGCCAAGTCGCGTGGCTGGACAGACATACAAGGCAATCTGTCCCATGCGCTGGTGGAGGAAGGCCAGGCGCCACACCCAGCCTGGGTGGCCAAGGAGGGCTTCCCAGAGCCCCGTGAAAGGAGAAGGGAAGAGCGCCCCAGGCAGTGGCCTCGGGCTGGCGTCTTGAGGGGGAGCCGTCTCTGCCTTTGGCCACGCTTGGGCTGCGTGTGGGGGAGAGGCAGGAGATGAGGCTGCTGAGTAGACGGCCCCCCCGGGGACAGTTTGTCGAGGCGCTTGACAAGGTTAAGGATCTTCCTCGAACATCCTTTCACTTCCCCTCAATAACCTGGCGCGGATCTATCATCCCCGTATTTATCTAAACCCTTGCTGGACCCATTTATATCCTCAGACTCTCCAGCTTCTCGGCGTAATGAGCTCCAGATGTGGTGAGGAGGCCTTCCCAGAACCTCTACCTCGAGTCCAGAGGGTGCTGGGATTGGGGGGACAAGGGAAGGACTCAGTCTGCTCCCTGACCCCGGCTTCATCTTTCCCCGGGCCGAAGACACTCGGGTCAGGGCGGGGGCTCCAGGCTCTGCTGCGGGACCCTGCAGCCTGGGCCTGAGCCCTCTGCCCGCTGGGGCGTCGGTGGGCCCCTCAGGGGCACCCCGGAGATGTCGGGCCCACCGTGGCCACCCCAGGAGAGAGACGGGGCAGCCAAGAAGCTATTTCAATGCACAAAAATAGCAGGAATGTCCCCAGACCGAACCAGAATGTTAGGGCTTAAAGGGGCAGAGAAACCTTTCTCATCCTATGTCTCCCAACTGTCAGTCTCAACTTCTGCCTGCCTGAGCCATGTTCTCACCGCTGTTCTTGAAATGACTCACTTTTCCGTTTACTGGAGTAAATGTATTAGAAGGAAAGTCCATATCCCGGCGATCAATAAAACAGCAATATCTCTTGACATAAGCAGAAGGGAGCGAGCTATAAACACAGCAGAGAAAGGACAGGATGGCTGTGGTCCGGCTCCAGCCCCATGCTCTCTCTCCTAGCTGAGCCCTGACAGAAGGAGAGGAGGCTGGGGTGGGATTTAGGGGATGAGAGGGGCACCAGGAATCGAGCAAAGGGCATGCAAGGGCACAGCCCAAAGCTGATCACAGCTGTGGGCATCTGGGGCTCAGTCTCACCAGGATGTCGGGGCGGAGCCTCGGACTCGGCCAGTCCCCCTCCCTAGCCAAGGTTGCTCATGGGGACTTGCTTCCTACGCATGTCCCTGTTTGCTAAAGGTGAGAGGGTAGAGGCCCCTCAGGCACTGGGGCTGGAAGGAGAGGTCTGCAGGTGAGGCGGAGGGCAGGAGCACTGGAGGCAGCTCTTCACAGGTCCCGAGTTCAAGGCCCGCTTGCTTCTCACTGTTAAAACCCCCACCAATGTTTCAGGGAGGCGTTGAAGTCTCAGCGGCCCCAGTGGAGGCTCTCTCTTTGCGGTCAGGGGATCGAAGGGAACTGGACAGGGAGAAACATTCTCACTGTGCGGCATTCTAGGAAACGGCGGCAGGTCCCACTGAATCCTCTCGCAGATGGCCCCCATGAGAAACAGGTCCCAGGAGCAAAAGGGGCTCGTCCACGTCATAGGGAACCTGGAAAGTTCGGTCCTCCTTTCACGACACTGACCTGCCTGCCCCCGATTCATTTTCACTCACTTTTACAGGGTTTTGAAAAATAAAAACCAGGAAATATTTTTTACATGGATGCAGGAGACAGGGGCGGTCCCCAAAATTGAATAGGCAAGGGGCTGCCTTCAGCAAAGCTGTGGTCTGGTGGAAAGGACAGAGCCTCAGAGAGAAAGGCTCATCTGTCCCAGCCGTCCCCCTTCCTCCCCACCCAGGTTCAGTGCCCTCAGGGTGACTCTGAATTCTTGCTATTAGAGAAATGACATAAGACAGAGCGGAGACCATCTTCCTAAGCTTCCAGAGGCTTTCTGAAGGAGGGGCTTCCTGGGGACGCTAGGTGCCCTGCGCTCAAGTTTTTGTTCTGCCCCCCAATTGGTCACATGGCCTTGGACAGTTACTTCACTGCACTGGGCCTCAGTTTTCTCATCTGTGAAATGGGGATAATACAGTGCCTGTCTTAGAGGAGTGTCGAGATTAAATAAAGTGAGATACATGTAAATGTTTCCAGCTGTCCAGGCACAAGCACTGTGTGTGTTTGCTGATATGATGATCACGGTGATGATGCAGGAGCACAGGGAAGAAAGGAAGGAGGTCCTTCTGAAGGGCCAAGCACTGTGCCTCTCATCGGCTTAGCTCATTCTTTTTTCTTTTTTTTTTAAGATTTTATTTATTTGAGAGAGAGCACAAGCAGGGGGGAGGGGTGCAAAAGGAGAGGGATAAGAATCCTCGCTGAGCAGTGACAAAGGGCTCCATCTCAGGACCCCGAGATCATGACCTGAGCTGAAGGCAGACACCTAACCAAGTGGGCCCCCCAAGTGAGCCCCCCAAGTACATCGCTCCTTCTACGCAACCCACACAAGAACTCTAGGACGGCAGCTCTTTGTCCCTTAAGAAGATGGGGTTCCAGCAGCGCACGTGATGTGCCCATGGTCACATCATTGTGGGGGTGCAGCCCGCATCTATCTCTGGGCACGTGGATATTCACCACGTGGACTCAGGCAGAGTGGGGAGGTGGGAACACGCAGCGAGAGGAGCCGAACCCTCTCGGTTGAGGGCCCCTGGGGTGGGGGGTGGGGAGACATCAGGATGGAAGGGCCGCAGGGGCTGGCTCAGGAATTCCGGGGGAAGAAGTTTGCACTTTCTCCCACAGGCCCTGGGGAGCCACCAGCCGGCCACAAGCAGGGAGTGACATGATAAAAGGGGTGTTCAGGAAAGGCCTGTGTGGCTGCGGTTTCAGGATGGATGGGCGCTGGAAAGGTCCAGAAGGGAGGCTGAAGCTTAGCCGGGCAGCTGGACTGGAAAGGTCCCCTGACACAGGCACAGGCAACCTTCAGTCATATTGACCCCTAGGACCGCCCCCACCGGGGCAAGGCCCAGCTGGGTCAGGGCCTGGGACGGAGGTGCCGAACGGGCCCTAGAGACCCAGCCTTCTGCCCGTTTGCAGCTTTATCTGGGAGTCCCTGGAGGGTGTCCCGGCGGGTCGAGCAGGCCTGGCTGTCTGCAGATTTATGAGGTGTGGGGGAAGTGGGCCGGGGCGGGCGGGGCTCGTGGGCGCGTGAGACGAGCCTGTTAGAAGAGGGGAGAGTGGGAAGATCTTCTCCAGCCTGTGGACCTGCTCTGACCCCACTTCCACCTCAGAACCCAGCGGGCCCAGCAGAGGGCACTACCCCATGCCGTTCCACCCACCGTTCCTGAGAGCCCCGCCCCCCACACCTGTTGCCTCAGTTTCTCCTCACAGACTCCCTGAGGGATGAGCAGAGAGGGGCTGCATCCTCCAGTCTTAGACATGAGGAAGCTTGCCCACATAGATTACCAGTCGCTGGGAGAAAGAATGCGCCAGAACCTTCTGTACCAGGGTCAGAAGGGGTCTATAAACGTGGAGAGCAAGTTACAAACAGTATGTCGAGTATGATTTCATTCGTGACTTTCAAACGGATAGATATGCCTTTAGGCCTCTCTATATACATTTTATGCTCGGGAAATGTCTAAATGATTCCTAATTGTGGCTCCCTCTGGAGAAAGAGCTTTGACTTTCCTTTTTATATTCTTCAATAATGTTTCAATGTCTTATAATAAGCATATACATCTTTCACTTAAAAACTATGTTTTTAAAATTCAGAGTATGGCGGGGTGCGATGTCAGAGACAGAAGGGAGGACCTTCTCCGTGCTCTGGGGGATGGGCAGGCTGCTGTTGCCAGGGCCTCAGGGTTTGGGTCATTCTGTCTCAAGTGAGATCCCTGCCCCCACCCCCCCTGCTCGGAGACCCTGCTAACCCACATGCAGACAGCCTGTAGGGAGCATTTGAGGTAAGCTGGGCCAGTCGAGGAGGGTTTCCCAAAGGGAGTGGCCCTCGAAGTATGGTAAGATTTGGCTAGATGGGAAAGAGAGTGAGGGCATTCTAGAAGGACTGGAGCAGACTCGAGTCTGGAGTCAGATGTGCATGCAAATCTTTGCTCTTTTTACTTAGCAGCTGTGGGACCCTGAGTCAATTTTGTCCTCTCTCTGAGCCTCAGTTTTCTCATCTGTGTAATGGGGATCGTAAATGTTACTAAAAATAAGACCGTGCTCACTATGTGTAAGCCATTAGTTTTAGGTACGGGGGTCCCCAACGCTGGGGGTGACCCTGCGGAGCTGGAACGCCCCCTGCCAGATCTCCAGCACCTCGACCTGGAAAGGCAGTGGGTCAGAGAGGGTTGCATGAGGCACCACGGAGGGGAGGCAGTTCCTCCTGGGAAGGGCTTCCTGAGGCAGCAGGTCGAGGGCAGGGGGAGTGGCCACGCCTGGCAAGAGCAGCAGGCCGCCAGTTCTTGGATCAAAGCCCCTCGGGCCCAGGTACCCAGCGGCAGCCGGCACTCATTTGCATGGGCGCTGCCTCCCCAGTGGGCGTACGGGACGCCCACAACTAGGACACCATGGTGCCCATGCACTAGGTAGCCAATGAACACACTGGAATCAGATAATGAATACTCCCTCCTCAGGGCCTTTGCATGTCCTCTTTCTTCTGCTCGGTTCGTTTTTCCCCGTTATTTACCTGGCTCGCTCCCGGAAGAGCATAGCATAGCCATTGGTCACCACGGGCCTTGAGCCAAACCCTTGGCCTCACCTGTATGATGAGGCCCCCGAGACCTGTCTTCCCGCGTGGCCCTGTGTGTGCCCCTCGAGGCGGTACCCGTTACCCTCTATTGCACGTAAGGGTGGCCTGTCTGCCCCATGCTCCTCCCGCCCCCACCTCCTCGTAGTCGGCATTGCCCAAGGGGCCGGAACCCCTTCCTCCAGCACGAGGCAGGCAAGTAGGAGATGCTCAGGGAAGGTCTGAGGAATGAGTGAATGTCCGTGTGGCAGAATTGTGGTAAGAGAAGCCCGAGACGATGAAGGGGCAAGTGCCTTGTAAACTGTGGAGCGCTGGGCCACCATCTGGAAGGAGGCTTGTCTTGGCCCCTGGCCACACCAACCACGTACCTTCCGTGGCTCTGCCTTTAAGGGCCACCCCTCTAGGTGTCTCTGAGCCTCTGGGCAGAGAATTCAAAGCATTTTCCACCCGCCCGCACTGCATTCCGTGCCACACTAGAAGAGGTGTGGGGAAGGTTGTTCTTGCACCAAGCAATTAGCAGCTCGCCTCCCTTGATGACAGTGGCACCTCCGAGGGCCCCCCACCCCCACCACAACCGCGTTCGCCCCACGGCTCCTGCAGCCCATGGCCTGCAATGCCAGACTTTGGGCCCAGCTGAAAGCAGGCCCGTGTGTGTGTGTGTGTGTGTGTGTGTGTGTGTGTGTGTGTGTGTCAGGGGCCCCTCAGGCACCTGCCCCAGGTCCCACCCATGCAACATTCTCTCTGCCCACCAGCTTAAGGCTTATGTACTTTACAGCTTTCAAAATGCATCCACGCCTTCTAATTTACTATAGAGGACAAACCTCTGAGGTGTGTGAGAGAAATCACATGACTCGCCCATTTTACAGCTAGGAAAACTGAGACTTAGAGAGCCGCTCGTGCTTGGTTTATTCAGACAGAATGGAATCCCTGCCCTCCTAGACCACACAGTTTGCTGCAGGTGGGGCACTCAAACCATTCTATCCCAGCATGAGCCAGGGACGGGGACACACAGAAAGGGGGCCGAGGGAGCCCAGCAGGTGACCTTTGAGCCAGGCCCTGAAGGATGAACAGAATTTTGGCAGGTAGGGTGGCCCGGGCTAAGGTCAGTTCCAGGCATGGCAGCGGGGGCCTGGTTTTTAAAGGACCAGAGTGGTTGGTGTGTGAAGGAGGGGCAGGTGGGAGCAGGGAAGGGAAAGGCAGGAGCTTCATTCTGGAAGTGTGGCGCATAGTGGGTTGTCAGGAAGTGAATGGCAATGACTACCAGTCTCGTTGGGACCTCCACTTGTGATAGTAGGGAGCCACCGATAATCCTGGAGTGACGATCTGAGTTGTGTCGCGGAAAGGGATGCTCTGGGGAGGCAGAGGCAGGGTCTTGATCACAACAAGATCACAAAGATTGTGCTTTTCCTTCTCGAAGTGCCCCTTGCCTCACCTGTACCCCTCTTCCCTGGCTCCCAGGGGCTCTAAGCCTCGTCTCAGGGAGCAGCTTCCCACCCTTCCCAAAGCCTGGACCCCAAGAATCTGTGTCCTGTCTTCCCCTGCCTGCGTCCTGCAGGAGGGATGGCATGGGCCTGTGGTTCCCACGTGCTCCTGAGTCCTGGAAGGCCGATGTGCCTGGGGACATGGGACAGCTGATCATACCCCAGATCCCGTGGTGGTTGCTTTCTCTGTTGTACCCATTTCTCTCTCCTCTGGGGTCCTCTCCACCGTACCAGCTGTACCCCAGGAAAGCAGCCTTAGGACCGTTATGATGGTGGCCTTGGGACAGTTTTGATGACAGCCTTGGGGGAATGACCATGTGTCAGGTGGGTGTAAGATCTTATTTGGCCTTTTCCTCTCCTCCTCGCCATCACCCTGCAGAGGAAGTTCCCATTTTCCCAGATGAGGAAACTGCAGCTCAGAGAGGTGGATTCACTCATCCAAGGCCACACAGCTCAGACCACAGTCCAGCCAGGTGGATCTTGGTCCCACCCACAGTCTTACTAAGTGCAGGTGTGTGGGCTGATCCGGGCTGGCTGCTTCCGCATTACCTGGGAAGCTGGTTGGAAATACAGATCCCCAGCTACCAGCTACCAGCCATTCTAATGCGTTCTGTCCTACGGGGTAAGGGACAGCCAGGATTCTAATGCGTTCTGTCCTACGGGGTAAGGGACAGCCAGGATTCTAATGCTTTCTGTCCTACGGGGTAAGGGATAGTCAGGATCGGTGTTTTTAAAAGGCACCTGAGTCTGTTGTGATGCACAGCCAGCTGCTCCCCTGTGCCACCAGCAGATGATGTTAAAAGCATCGCAAATTACGTGAATTAAAAAACAAAGAGCGGAAAGAACATACCAGAATGTTAGCAGTAGGTCACGTAGGGGTGGAGGGACAATAGAGGGGAGATGATGATTTCGTACATCACGTTTCCTTCTGGCTTTCCTACATTTTCCAGATAGTCTGTAATGAGCTTGTATTGCTCGTATAATGAGAAGAGTAAATAACAGTGGACGGGAGCAATTTGGAAAAGGGCAAGAATGAGAACCGGAGATGAGCCCACACAGACCCCTCCCCAGCTACTGGGCTCTCAGGCAGGGCCTCCCTTTCCTCATCTGTAAAATGGGAACAGGAAATCCCCAGAGTGTGGCTGGAAGTGTTGAACAGGATCGTTCCCCACGGCCAGCGACCGTCCTTCCTGCCCGGGCGTGTTACGCCTCTCTCTCCCTGGCCACACTGCCCCTCCCGTTGGACACCCTTTGCCGCCAGGGCCCAGTGGAGCCTCCTCCCCTGCTCGAGCCCAGACCCTCAGAGACTGTGCGGCCGGCAGGGGCTTTGGGGGCCGCCTCAGCTGGCCCCGCTTTGCGCTAGGGAAACTGAGGCACAGAGCAGCTGCAGAACCTGGTCGCTGGCTCCAGTCCCCCTAGCCCCGGAAGGAGGGGTGTTCGTGTGTTCGCTGCGCATCTCTCCCTGCCGGCGCCTTGCTCAGTGTGTGAGGGGCAGCAAGTCACCATCTGTGTTTTCCAATAAAAGAAAATGAAAATTGAAGCACATTAAAAATAGCTCAATTGGGATTCCGAGCGGGGCTCTGAGGCCTGCTGTGGCAGAGACGCGCAGCCTGCCTCCTCCCTCCTCCCAGCCTGGCACCGACACCACCGGGAAGTCATCTGAGGCGAACGGCTCCTGGGAGGGGCCAGGGTACAGGCAGGGTCCCCGCTAGTACCGGGGCTCATTGGGGACCCCCCAGTTCCAGCTCGCCACCTCCTAGCTGCTCATGTCCCGGGTCGTGGGGTCCTGATGGAGATGCATTTAGAGCCATAGGCCACCCCACTGGGCACATGCAGAATCTGTTTGCCCCCCCAGGCCCCCAGGGCATTCGGCGGGAACCCCTGCCTCCCAAGGGTATCACACGAGGGATGCCCTGTGACTGAAAGGAAGGCAGACTCATCTGGGGCCTGGAGACCTGGGTTCGAGGCCCACCCCTGTGCTCACTCGCTGGCCATGGAGCAGCCAGGAGCTTCCCTGGGCCCATTCGCTCCTCTGCGCAGCAAGGACATTAACAGAGGCCTGGGAGGGGTGCAGGGCCGGGCTTCTGAACCCCAGTGTGCTAGCTGAAAACGAGCGTGATTTCAGAGTGTCCTCCTGGGCGACGGTCACGGGACAGAATGAGAGGCAGCGGCCGGCTTAGCTTGGCTCCTGGTACGCCTGGAGGCTCCACAAATGGCCCTTCCTATAATCATTCTCACTCTCGTTGTTTTCTGCGCAATGCGAACGGGCTGGCGAGCTGGAGGAAGCCTGAGTGGGGTCATATGGGAGAGGGCTTTGCACAGAGCGGCAGCCGCTCCCCCTGAGGAAGGGCTGGCTTCCATCCAGGGGTCCTGGTTCCGCGGTTTCTCAGAGCGCCTCTTCCTCCCCAGCAGGGCCCAGCGCTCGGAGGGGCCTCCCGCCCCTGTGACCTTGGCTACTGTGCCGACCTCTGGGACGCAGACGAGGAAGCACAGTTCCTACCCCTGAGGCCCCAGGGAGTAGCCCCAGGTGCCACAGCCCGGCCTGCAACCGAGGGCCCCTGGCTGGCGGGACTGGCAGAGCTGCGTGGCCCGGTGCAGACAGGAAATCCAGAGAGGCCCAGGGCTGCCCGCACCTGAGCTTGCACACGCGGAAGCCAGACGACCTTGGGCACATGCTTCATTCTCTGGGCCTCGGTTGCTTTATCCGTAAAATGGGGCTGGTTCCTAGTTCCCAGGCTCTGTGAGGATTGGGTCCTGGGCAGGGTTTGGTGCGTGGCGAGTACTAGAGAGACGGTAGCCCCTAGAATAGCCCGTCCCCACCGCCCTCTCATGAGCCCAGCACAGAGACTTGCTGGGCCCCCCGGTGCCCAGTTACCTGGGACCGGCACCTGGCCTGCCACAACCACAGGCCTCTCCCGGACATGCATGCCGCTGGCAGGCAGGACTGGGAATGCTGGAGGCCCGGGGGGTGGGGGTACTGTCATCACCACAGCTGCGGACCCCCAGCTCCCACCACTGCCCTCTATCAGCAGAGGGGCTGAGACTTTCCTCGGGTTCTTAAGGATGGAGTGGTTGCCAGTGCACAGGAAATGAGCACTTTCTCTATTAAGGATGGTATCGTGGTTTCCTACTGCCGCCGTAACAAGTGACCTCATCTTAGTGGCTTAAAACAGCATAATTCCTGTCTTATAGCACTGGAGGTCAGAAGTCTGAACTGGGCCTCACTGGGCGGAAATCAAGGTGTCAGTGGGGCTGCATCTCCCTAGGAGCTCTGGGCACGAATCCGTTTCATCGCCTCTTCCAGCTTCTTTCTCTGGCTCGTAAGCCCCTCCGTCTGTCTGCAGTGCCCCACTGTGCCCTCTGCTCGTGTCCCCCGTATCTCAGACTGTGGCCCTTCTGCCTCTTACCTCTCAATCCTGGTGATTGCACTGGACACACCTGGACAATCCAGGGAGCTCTCCCCATCTCACGATCCTTAACTTAATCTTGTCTGCAAAGTCCTTTCTGCTCTGTAAAACTGTCACAGATTCTGGGGATGAGGACTTGGACCTCTTTGTGGAAGGGGCATAGCTCTGTCTACCACAGACCTAGAGTTGACTTTAGCCTTGACCAGGGGGGTCTGGCTAATGCTGGGGGGTAATCACAATACCAAAACTTCCTTTACTGAGCGACTGTGCCAAGTCGTGTAGAAACTGGACTTGGAGTAACGACAGCCACTATTTTACTGAGCACCTACTAGAGCCAGGCACTGGGCTCAACATCCTCTGTGTATGAGCTC
Organism: Potos flavus; assembly: GCA_028534135.1. Lineage (NCBI taxonomy): Eukaryota > Metazoa > Chordata > Mammalia > Carnivora > Procyonidae > Potos > Potos flavus. The sequence continues at coordinate 151,499,301 of CM052900.1, read as the reverse complement.
ACTCATTGTCACAGCCACCTGCAAGGTGCTAGCGCTATTCCCACTCCACAGCTCAGAGAGGGGAGGAAGTAGCTTGCCTGAGGTCACCGGGGCAGGAAGAAGGGTTCAAATGTAGCCCTGGCCACTGAGCCCACCCGTCCGCTCCCTGGGACGTGCAGGATATGCGGCTTCCCTGTGTTTGGACCCAACACCTGGGTTCCTGCTCTCCTGCTCCCTCGTCCCCAGCCCGGCGTGTGTGCCTCGCCCTGATGGCAGCGCCGGAATCGCTTGCTGGGGTATCCCTCTAGCAGCCTGCGAGCCTCCAGGCAGGGGCCGTGGCCACACAGCACGTGCCCAGGGAGGGAGTCTGTTGAGATCGGAGGTGAGAAGATTGGGGTGGGGGCGGGGGTGTTGAGACGGCCCGCAGGAAAGACGGATGGGTGTGTGCCTGAATCATTCTGGGTCTGAGTGGGAAGAGGGGGATGGGCAGCCAGACTATCTGGGGTTGGGGTCAGGAAAGGAGTTTGGGTTACACAGCCCAGAAATCGAAGTCTGCCTTCCTCACCAACCTGCCCACTGACTTGTCTTCTCTGAGCTCGATGCTGGCCATACCACCGAGCAGCCAACACGCAGCCTTGGCCCAGCCCTTCCCTTCTGAGGCTTTTTGTCTGTGGAATGGGGCTCCCGTGACACTTCTGTCCCCCGTAAGGCCTTCAGGAGGCAGCGGCCCATTGAAAAGCCCGAATCCATTCTGTGAGCCCTGTTACCCTCTACTCAGTCCTCAGGGCCCTTCCCCAGCTCCGTCTTTCCACCTGTCAGTGGGCTTGCTGAGGCCCTTCTCTGGGTCTGGGTTCCATGCACACTGCAGCCTCAGTCTCCCCATCTCTGCATTGGGTGCTGTCTTGTGCCTCGGCCCGTGGTGTGAGCCCTCTGTGGCCTTGGCAGGACTCACAGGGCCCCCGTCCACCCTCCCCGCCCCCGTGCTGGCCTGGCCAGCTCCCTGGGGCAGGGGCAGGGGGAGAGAGGCCCAGGAACGGGAAGAGAACCCACGTCCTCTGTGCTCACTTAGTCACAGGCTCAGAGAAGGATGCCTGAGAAACTCCCTGTTCGTGGCGTCCTCCGTCAGGGTCTTCCCGCCTCCCCGGAGAGCTCAGCTATAACCAGCGGGAAATGGGACAGATAATTGCAACTTTAAATAAGGCCAAGTTAATGCTCCCTGCCAGGCCCAGCACGGGGGACTTTCTGAGTGTTGACAGGAGGCAGTGGGAAGTCCCAGACCGCACTCAGAATCCCCAAGCTGCCACCAGCTCCCTAGAGACCGCAGGCAAGTCACTGTCCTTCTCTGAGCCTTAGTTTTCTCATCTGTCGAATGGGGACCAGATGGCATCCCCTATGGAGAGAAGCTAGCGTAGTGCCTGACACATAGTAGGTACTCAGATTACGACAATTATCCCTGTTCAAACGCAGCTGCCCGTCCCACCCTCCCCAGAGCTTTCTTCGGGAGCTGTTCTCAGTCCCGTTGGCTTCCTGGCAAGCAGGGGTGATAAAAACTGGTACTAACCTCTCCCGAGGGTGACCGTACCAGGCCCTGTGCTAAGATCAGAGCTTTGCATCCATACGTAGGGGTAAGTCTTGTTTAGTGCTCCCATGTTCCAGAGGAGGTCCCGGCAGGTGTGGGGAGGGAAGGGATCAGGAGCTCCAGTCGGCTGCGGGCACAGGACTGCCCAGCACACACCTTGGCCCTGCCAGAGAAGCATCCCGTCCTAGCAGGGTACACAGCAGCAGGCTGAGAGCCACAAGGTAGAAGTTCCTCAGTTAGAATAGGAATGAATCACATCTGCCATCACATCTGCCGGAGCCGCTGCCGCCCCAGAATTCCCGGTGAGGAAGAGGCCCATGTGGGCCTGGGGGGTTGAAGGCTGAGCAGGCCTGACTGCGGCCAGCGGTCCTGTGGTCTCCTGCGCCCTGACAGACAAGCCAAGAGGCAGAGCCAGCAGCTCGGGAGGGCTTCTCCTCGGCTCAGCTCTGAGGCAGGCCGAGCCTGCCATGTTTGTGAGCTTGAGGCCATCTGCTCCCTGTCTCACATAGCCTCTCCTTGTGCCCGGCGGGAGCCAGTTCCTGGTCACCCTGGACGCCGACAGCCACCGTGTTCCACTCAGCACCCAGCCTTGCAGGACCCCTGCCCCGTCCAAGCACCAGCTAGGAAAGGGCATCAGACAAACTCGGGTGAGTTGTTGTTGAGAGAAAGGCTATCTAACCCAAGCCGGGGAAGGGGGTCAAGGTAGTCAGGGAAGGCTTCCTGGAAGAAGAGACACCTGAGTTTAAGTCTTAAAGCGTAAAGAGGAATTGTCCAGGTGAAGAAGGTAGGGCAAAGAGGGAAGCAGCTTATGCAGGCGATGAGAGCAAAAGAAGTGTCTAGCACATTTGGGGAGCTCCTCTTCCCTGCCCTGGACCTCGCTCCTTCTTCTGCTGCCTGCCTGCCGTGCTCCCATCTTTTCAGAGAGGGTGTTCCAGGCAGGGGTATGACCAAGAACAAAGGCTCAGCCCTGGAGAGCTGAAGGCGAGGCCTCCAACAGGGAGCAGCCTGGCCCTGCGGGGTGGGGGAGGTGCAGTCAGGGTCAGAGGCCCAGGCAGCTGTAGAAGGCCTTGACTGTCAGAGGGGTCTGGAGCATCCCCTCAGGGCAACTGATGGCGGCCTCTCTGCCTGGCCCAGCAGTACCTGGTCAGCTTCCCAGGCCAGTGCTATAAACCATGGGTGAGGAAGAGGGGCCCTGCCCTCCCAGCACTGTGGCCGACTCCCCTTGGAAGCCTTCCATGACTTCATGAAATGAAATGATCTCTCACATGGGCAAGAAATCTGCTCTGCCACCATCCACTCTCAGAAGCCCAGAAAAGCCCATTGCAGGTGATGTGACCGTCACCGCCCACCCCAGGTCCCTCCGGGAGCAGGCAGCGCCCCCCTCCTCACACTCATCAGGCTACAAAGGCACCCAGCGGGGGTGGTGGGAAGAGCACAGGACTCAGCATCAGCACTCACCTTCCCTGGCAATAGCCTCCCGCCTCCAGATCAGACCACACCTCCCTGATTCCATGCTGCCTCCCTCAGGCCTGGAAGCTCCCACTTCCTGGCCCCACCATCTGCTTTGGCCCTCACCCCCCGAGCCTGTGGACTCCCCAGAGTTGCCTTGGAGCCATGAAAGGAGTTTGGGTAATTCAGCTCAGAAATCGGTTCACCTTCGTCACCGACTTGCAGGAGATCTTAGCCCACTAACTTGGCCTCGCTGAGCCTCGGTTTGCTTATCTGCAAAATGGGGACGGTGATACATCCCTCGAAGGTTTGGGGGAAGCTTGTATGAACTCAGGTGCGATTCTGGCTGTCCACGGCGTGGCACGGGGCCTGGCATAGAGTAGGTGCTCAGCCAATGGTCTCTCCGTGGTGATCGGGATGCTGGTGGGGGAGTGGTATTCCCTCCCTGTCTGGCCTGTCCCCTCCCTGTGTCTGGCTCAGAATGCCCCCCCTCAGTGTCCTCTCCACCCTAAGAGCCCCCTCATTTCAAGCCCTGTTCCTTCCCAGGTCCTTCCTCTGTCATCCACGCCTCTGTGCACAGCCGTGTCGAAAGCCCCAGCAGCCCACGCCGGGAGCTCTCGGGCCTGGCTCTTCACCTGGCATCGTCTCAGGGTGTCAGGGACCTTGGGGAATGAACAGGAGCTGATGACAAAGACATGGAGGCTGTGATCGCGAAGACGATGACAGGAGCTTGCTGGGTGGCTCTCCTGTGAAAGATGACACAGGAGACAATGCCCCAGCAGAGCCATGTTCGCTTAAATGCCCGAGATGCCGGGCACAGTTGGCAAGCAAGCTCGGGGACCGAGAGGAAGCAGGTGGAGTCACGCTGAGCAGAGATAGTGCCCCGGGGGTTCCGTCACTGCACCCATGCTGCCGAGGGCCACAGCCGCGGAGCTAGAGGGGAGTGTTAATATAGGAGGGAGGCAGGCATTCTGGAAACTGCTCCTCTGAGACAGCAGCTGCTCTCAGAATGAGTGAGGGCTTTGGAGCCATCAAAACTGGGATGGAATTTTTATTCTGCTTGTGACCCACTGTGTAGCCTGGGACCGTCCTCTGCACCTCTCTGACCCCTGGGCTGTAATTTCCTCATCCATAAAATGGATCAGTTACTCAATAGAATGCAATGACAGTTGAATCAGGCCCCCTGCCCCCCCACCCCCCGACCTTCCGGAGGCTCCCTGCTGCCCTCAGGATGATCTTAGGCATTCGGCAAGGCATTCAAGGCTCTTTGTGATGTCTGGAGTTCTTCTAGGCCTTCCGTTTCCTTCTCGTGACTCCCTGTAGGGGCCGAGCACATTCTCTCCTCCTGGCGTTTACACAAGCTTCCTTTCTCCTTCTCTTTTTCTCTCCTTCCAGCCTGGCTGTCTCTCCTAGTCAGTATTTGGGGTTCAGGCCAGGTGTCACCCATTTGGGAAGTCTCCTCTGAGTTTGTCCTAAATCAGAACATTTCTTGAGGAAAGTAACAATGTCTATTTTTGATTCTCCAATATTTAGCATGGGCCTAACACATAGTAGGTGTTCAATAAATGCAGCCTAGCTGGATGGCAGGAGTGGATAGACGGGTAGCAGATTTTTAGGTATATAAGTGGTATGAACAGAAGGACAGGTAAGGGAACGGTCAGGTGGATAGACAATTGAAAAGAAAGGCAGGGAAGGAGGGAGGGAGGGAGGTTGGTTCAATGGAAAGATGGATGGTGGACGGCTGGGTAGGTACCTGAGTGGGATGCTAGATGTATGGGGCGGCAAATGGATGGTGGATTATTGGGGAATGGAATAACAGACTGATGGATGGGGTGAGTGAGAGGGTGAATGGATAGAATGGATGGATGGATGGATGGATGGATGGATGGATGGATGGGCAAATGGCGAGAAGGCAGAATGATTTCATGAGTATTTGCTTGGATTTGGTGGTTCAGTGGATGATGGGTATGAGAATGGGTAGGTAGATGGATGGGCAGGCGGAGTGTTGGGTAAGTGAGTGGGTAGATGGATGGATGGATGGAAGGATAAGGGTGGGCAGGTGGGTAAATAGCTAGGTGGATGGGTGAGTAGATAGCAAGAGAGCTTATGGATGATTACAAGGATTGGATGGTTGGAAAGCTGGATGAGTGGGGGTGTAGGTCAGTAGGTAGATGAATGAACAGTAAGATTTCATGTAGCTAAATGCCTGACATCTTGCCCAGAAGCAGAGGGGTGGTCTGGATTCTGGGATTTGAGCTAATTGTCCTTCACTGGGAGAAACCAGTGCCAATTAGGCAAATAGATCCAGTCCCAGCAGGTCCTGTAGCAGGCTTGCTAATTGAGTCCAACCTGACAGACCCTTTCTTGGACTTACAGTGGCCTGGGTCTTATTGATTTGTAATTTACACTCCACACACATATCCAAAAGGATTTGAGGTGACATAGTAGTAAACCTGCGTGCAAAAGGACAGTTAAAAATAAAATGAGAAAAAAAATAATAAAAAATAAAGTGAGAAGGTGGGAGGCTACAGAGCAGAGTGGGTTAAAAGCAGACCTGCGTTCGGCTCCCGGATCTGCTGCTTACTGGGTACGTGACACTGGGCAAGGTGTCACCTCTCTGAAGCTCATTCTCCCACGTGTAAGAAGCTGGGGAGGAAGAGATGACGGAAGGAAGGGAAGTTGGCTTAATGGAGAAATGTATGAATGATGAATGGGATTTCCGAAGTGGGATACTAGCTGTACGGGGTGGGTGGGCGAACCGGTGGTGGGTTATTGGACCCGTGGAATGGCAGACAGATGGAGAGGGTGAGTGAGGGTGAGTGGATGAATGGGTAGACGGATGATCGGTGGTCGAGCAAATGGGAACAATAATAATTCTATCTCAGGTGACAGCACAGTGGTTGGCACTAAGTAAGCACTTAGAATGATGTAGTATATGGAGTCATCTTGATACCAGAGACCATATTTCCCGGAGGAAAAATCCAGTCACCCAGACTGATGGTGTAAGCAGGAGAGAGCATGTGATGTCTGGGTCGGCCGGGGGTGGGGACGAGATGGGGGGTTAGATGGTCTGAGCAGCCGGCTGGCCTCAGCCTGTCCCGCAAGGCGCTCACAGTCCAGTTGGGCTGACGAGTCAAGGTCACAGGGCAGGGTGACAAGTTTCCTCTCTTCTTACTTATTTTCTTAATTTTTGTTATTGAAGTATAGTTGACCTTCTCTCCATCCTTTTAAATGGCCATGACAATTGTTCTCAAAGAATCCGCCATTGTGAGGATCTCACGAAATGAAGTCAAGGGCGCTCAGCACGCACGGGGCTCGCAGGTGGTGCTCAGTAATGCCCACGGTCATCACCATATTTTTATTACCTACTTAAGAGGTGGGAAGAGTCTGGATTCACTTAAGGAAAGGGGCTTTAAAGGTTAAAAACCACTGAGTGATGCCGCCTGCGGGAGGCAGGTTGGGGCATCAGGAAGGCTCAAGGACAATACGCTTGGGTTCAACTTCTGATGTGCTGTGTGGCCTTGGCCAAGTCACCTAACCTCTCGGAGCTTCAGTTTCCTTGTGCGTCAAGTGGGGCCGGGAACCGGCATCCCTCAGGGTTGTCGTGAGGGCTCCTGAAGCTTTTCTGTGTGCAGAGTCCCTGCTTCCCTTCTCCCCCTTCCCCAGGCAAGTCCTGGTGTTCATTTACCACCCGCCCCGCCCCCAGCAACCCCTTCCCAGACCTCCATCCATCATCCTGTCCTTTGCGGAGGTTAAGTGGGTCCCCAAGCAGCGAATCCAAACTCTCCCGAAGCCCCTGCCGCACAATGCGGCCCGCTGTTAGCGAGCAGCCCGGCTCGCCCGGAGGATTGGGTTTCAGGCGGGCGGCCGGCGCTGGCGGATGCCCAGGCCGGCAGCGGGCAGGCGGGGGACGCAGCGGAGGACCCGGCGTCGCGGGGACTCGTCCGCCAGAGCCTGAGAATGAAAACAAGAGCCGGCTCCAGGCAGGCAACCGAGGCAGAGGAGGGCCTCCGAGCGGCAGGAGGGGCAGGGGCAGAAGGATTTTACATTACTTGGGTCCCCTTTCCGTGAGCCTGAGGGCGGAACCGGGGGAGGGGGGACGAGCTGGAAAAACAACGTGCTGCCTGTTGGCCGGTTTCACCTTAGAAAGCCCGCGGTCTTCCGGGAGGCAGCTCGGGGCTCCTCTGGCATCGCCAGACCGCCCACCCCCCCACCCTACTCGCCTTGCTTGGGGCTGAGACTCTCTAAGCCACCGATCTTCATTGGTTTTCAGGGGAGAGGCCTGGGGGAAGCCCATGGGTCTGATCTGGGTTCAAATCCAGCTCTGCTTCTTTCTGGCTGTGTGACTTTGGGTGAGGCTCTTAGCCTTTCTGAGCTCGGTTTCTTCATCCGCACGATGGGGAACAATAGGGGCAGCTTTGCAGGGGGTGCGGAGTGACTGGTTCAGGGTGTGGCACCGAGGGCGTGGGACACAAAACCGTGATTTTTCCCTCCCGTTTGTGAGGCAGCATAGCCTGGTGGTTTGCGGGTCAGACCAGGGGTCAGATCCTTCCCCACCCCTTACTGACCATGTGGTCCTGGGGGAGTTCTTGATCTCTCCAAGCCTCAGTTTCCCCGGAAGCTTGCTCTGGCCACAGTGAGATAGTCAGCGTTGGTGAAGTACCTTCCCGGCGACAGCCTTCATGAGTGTTCACCATTTTCACTGTTGCCTTCCCTTTGCAGGGCACCTGGCTGGCTCAGTCCATTAAGCATCTGAGTCCTGATTTTGGCTCAGGTCATGATCTCAGGGTCATTAGATCGAACCCCATGTTGGGCTCCCTGCTTAGTGGGGAGTCTGCTTGAGATTCTCCTCCTCCCTCTGCCCTACCCCTACTCATGCATTCTCTCTCTCAAATAAATCTTTTATTTAATAAGATTTTATTTATTTAATTTGACAGAGAGAGAGGGAACACAAGCAGGAGGAGTGGGAGATGGAGAAGCAGGCTTCCCACCGAGCAAGGAACCCAATGCAGGGCTCGATCTCTGGGATCATGACCTGAGCTGAAGGCAGACACTTAATGACTGAGCCACCCAGAGGCCCCTCGAATAACTAAATAAATCTTTAAAAAAAAAAAAGGTTTGCACCCAATGCCTCCTTGGATCTTCAGAGCAACCCTGTGAAGTACACAGAGCAAGGACTTTTGTGATCCCCATTTTACAGATGAGGAAACTGAGGTTCAGAGAGGTGAAGTGACTTTTCCAACTCACCCAGTTTGTCAACGGCCTTGAACTTTATCTCCTGGTGCCTGCCTATTGCTCCCTCTTGGAATTTCTAATATGGATGCGGATCGTAGAAAGAGCATGCCAACTCCCAGCCATTGACTGCCTGTGTTCGAGTCACCGCAGCCCTATTAGCCCCAGACAGGGAGCATCTGGAGCTGCCAGAAAGGGTCCAGAGCAGCACCAGGCTGATTTGCTACCTGGGCTCTGGGCCGCTGGCCAGTCTGGAGCAAAGACCCCAGGTGTCTGTCCATTTTCAGGAGAGACCACATCGCTCCCCTTCTCAGGAATCCTCCGTAACTCCCCATTGCCTATGGGACAAGATCCAAAGTCCTTAGCCCCACATTCAAGAAGGCCCTGTAAGCTCTGGCCCCATCCTAAGCTCCCACAGCCTTCCGCGAAGCATTTTGCTCCTACCGTGTGGGACAGAAACTCTAGCATGGCGAAGGTTACGTACATGCGCTCTGATGGGCAGCAGACCCAGAGGCACCACTTCCTGGCCATGCAGACCTTGAATCATCCCTCCTAACTTCAGTTTTCCCATCCGTAAAGGGAATAACCAAGTACCTACTTTACAAATCAGTACGACGAAATGTAACGAACGCTAAACCCTTAGCCCAGGGCTCACGACTGAGAACCGGTCCTCAGGCCTTACTATTGTCCAAAGTGCCTGCAGTTTTCATGCATCCATGCCTTTGAGGCCGCCGTGCCCCAGACGTGGCATGCCCTTGTCCAGTTCAAACACCACCTCCACCTTTGCTAATTTCCTGCTCAAAGCTAACACCTTCTGTCCCTGGGTTTCCTGGTCCCCAACTGGGACCAGCATTCTCACCTTGCTTCTTTGTGTAGAAAGTTCATGTGTCAGGCACTAATCTGGAAGCTCCTTGAGGGAAGGGTTTGCTGATCTAGTTTGACATCCCCAGAGCCCAGCACAGGGCCTGGCACACAGTAGGTAGATTAGATGTTCATGGAATGACCATGGTCTTGGTACTTAACCCAGGAGAATTCAGGGACAGCTGCCAGGAAGAAAGAGCCTTTAAGTTAAGTTATGGAAGAGAAGTTAGCCGGGCTTACAAAGCTGGAAGGGCCAGGCATTCTAGGCAGAAAAGCCTGGAATGGTCAAGTGACCAGGGCCATGCTTGCAGAAGGAACTTCAGGGTGGCTGGACACTAGGGACATAGGAGAGCGTGGCTGGAAGATAATCAACTGGCCTGGCCTGGTCAAGCAGGAGCCTTGAGGGCAGGGAGTTGGGGCTAAGACTAGCTCTTGCCAGCAGCAGGAGCTCTGAAGGGCATTAAGCTCAGTTAAGACATGATCAGACATGGACTTTAGCAACATCACCTAGCTGCCATGTGGAGGTCAAAGATGACTACTGTGGGCCAGAACCAATGCTCGGTGCTGGGGATACAATGGTGAAAGAGGCAGACACAGAGCTCCCCCAGAATGAGAGCTCTGGGAGACAGCAGATCAGCAGGACGCCCCTGTCTAATGCTCACACGACCCATCTTACAGATGGGAAAGAGAGCCAGAGAGGAGCACAGGCTTGCTTGCCTGTGGTTACACCCTGGAGAGTGCCAGAGCCCAAGGTTCTAGCCCGGACAGTCTGAGCCCCACTCCCCTACTGCCCTTCCCTCTTTCTCTCCCACCCTCACTCAGGCCCACACAGAGGGAGAGAATAAACACATACAGAGGGCCCCAGTGATTGTGTGTGTGTGTGTGTGTGTGTGTGTTGTCTGTTTTTTTAAGGCTATACCTGCAACATCTTAAAAATCATCCAGATGGGGGAACCTGGGGGGCTCAGTCGGTTAAGTCTCACCCTTGATTTCGGCTCAGGTCATCATCTCAGGATCGTAAGATCGAGCCCCGCGTCAGGCTCTGTGCTCAGTGTGGAGCCTGCTTAAGACTTTCTCCCTCTCCTTCTGCCCTACCCCCCACTCTCTCTCTCTCTCTCTCAAAAAAAAAAAATCCTACAGATGTAAAATGAGACAGATGTAATCTCAGATGCCAGCCTTGCCTGTGTGCCCTTGTGATAACTGGGTCAGCCTGACCTCAGTTTCTGCATCTATAAAATGGGATTAATAGCATATACCCCACAGGTCATCGTGAGCCAGAAGCCGTATTTAGAGTGCCCCTCTCGATGCCCGGCATCCAGTAGGTGCTCACTGAAAGTTCCTCCTCATCTCTTTGGAACTCTCACACACTGCCATTCGTCCAGACAGTGTCCGTGGTCCCTGCGGGGGTCAGACCGAGCTGACCGGGGCTGGACTGGGGAGCAGAGGGTGGCTGCAGGCTCCAGCCTGAAACAGGGGCGGTGGGAGCCTTGGCCAGGGCCTCCTTGTGCAGCCACCCTCCTGTCGGCCCCGCACTAACGACTTCAGTGTGTCTCCCCTTTTAGCTCAAATATTTCTGAAATGCACACTGCTCGTTCACACATAGCCAGAGGGGCCTACGGGCCTCCCCAGCCTGTGCAATCAGGGCCTCCTGATTGCTTTCTTCTGTGCAGTCTCCAGGAAGGAGAGGGGGTGCGGGCGCAGTGGGGCTGGTGGCGGGAACCCGGTTTTCCCAGCAAAGCAGGCTGTCCAGGTTGGCGGCTGGAGGCTCTGGTCCCAGCTTTCTCCGGGGTGCTGAGACTCTGTCCGCACAGCCTCAGTCTCCTCATCTAGCCATTGGGATTTTAAAAGATGGTCACGGAGTGCATTTAGGGCTTGCAAACCAGACCTTTTCACAGGGCTCGCTGGGGTGGGAGGGTCCAGGGGCGAGGAAAAGGGCAGCGTGGGGCAGGGCAGGGGTGGGCGGGGCACTAGAGAAGTGGGCAGGGATGTGGGCAGGTGGACGTGGTCCACCCAGGGGGCCTCAGAGAGCTGCCGACCATTGCCAACTCTTACTCATTCCCACCAGGCTATTGCTCACCTCCTTGCCTTTGCCTCTACTGTTCCCTCTGCCTCACATGCCCTTCCCATTCAGCCTCTCCTAACTCCCTCTTCACTCATTCTTCGAGCCTCCATTCCCGTGTCACTTCCGCCAGGAAAGCCATCCCTAAACTGAGCGTTTTCTTCCTCTCCTTCCACGCCCAGTTCCCACACCCACGGTACCCCATGCGCGTCCCTGTCGCAGTCTTTGTCACATCGTGTGATTAATGATCTGTGTACAGCGAAAACAGCTTCCCCTGCATGAGGGATTGTCATTGTCGAGTGCTTCAGAGGTAGCTCAGTGCCGTCTTGTGGTCCCCAAAGTGTGGGAAGTGAAATGACGTTAGGTAGTTTTCAGAAGAGCATTTTTAATTGTAATAGTCGGGTGTTCATTTTCCTTCTTTTTATGGCAAATGATATCAGTTTCCCATTTATACTAATGATAACTTTTTCCTCTTTAAAATGCACTTAAAAGAAGAGTCAGCTGGAAGAAAAATAGTAACTAAATATAGCGCAGGTTGTAGGTGGCAATGGCTGAAGTCATGAATGTTGTTCTGACGGAGCAGAACGTTAGCCTGGGGGTGGGGGTTGATTTCATCCTCTGACTGTAGACCTACTATGTGCCAAGCCCCCGTGCTGGGTCTTGAGGGCAGGCAGAGGAGGTGTGGCGGGGTAGACGATCAGAAACAACAGTATGTATGGGGTACAGGGGTGAGACAGAGCCCCACGCCGACCGTGCAGCTGGAGCACAGCTTGTGAATGCAAGATGTGTGACCTTGGGCAAGTTCCTGAGCCTTTGTAAGCCTCAGTTTTCCCATCTATGAAATGGGATGGTATCAACTATGTCTTGGCATCGTTGGAAGAACGTTGGTGAGGGTCTCCAGCTCCTATTAGAAAGGTCTCCGTCTCAGGGACCATGAGTTCCCTCTCCCTTTTGTAGATTTTTGGGGCTGGAGGGAGATGTCTGGGGTGATATAGGGAGAAGGAAGGAAATGCTGGTGGTGGAGGGAGGCCTGGCTTCCTGAACCCGCCCAGGTTTCCTGGGGCAAGAACTACGAGCCCCAGATTCCCCAAGGAACCGAATGTGACTATTGTGCTCGTTTTGAGAGGAACAAAGAGGAAACCCAGGGCATCCCAGGAAAGCAACCTCAGATGGCCCAGGAAGGTCTCCTCAGAGGCTGCGGCACTGGAGCAAGACGCTGATGTTTCTCAGATGTTGGCAAGCACCGTCTGGAGTGTGGGGGGAGCCTCTCAGACCTGCCTTCACTTTCAGGGGCCACCTCATCAGCCCAGAGGAAATGGCATGTGTGCAGGCCCTGGGTCAGCCAAAAAGCACCACGCTCCGTCTAAAAAAAGAGCATCTGCCAGTCACTGAGGCTCTGCTTTGTGCTGGGCTCCAAGCGAACATGCTTCCGTGTCCTTCCGTCCTCCTGGCCCCACTCAGAGGGCGCTGTGGCCATTTTCCAGGTGAAGAAACTGAGGCTTAGGAAGGTTGCAGGTCCAAAGTTACGAGGCAAGTAGGTGGCAGAGCAGGTGTCAGAATCGAAGTGCCTCTGACCTCCTGACCCCTACTTTACCTGCTCTGCCTACCTGCCTTGTGTGCAGTGGGTGGAGGGAGGTGTCAGCATTGAAAAGCAAAAGGCTGAGGGGAAGTTGGGGGGAGAGCACCCATGGGTGTCCTCCTGCCCCAGCCCTGAGGGGTAACAGCTTTCCCAGAGGCAGGCTTCCGGGCAAAGCCAGGACTGGCACAGGGAGGACGGAGCCTCTTGCGTCCCTCCCAGGGGATCTGCAAATTTCACACTCCCTCTTAGCCCCTTCCTGTCTGTGAACCAACCAGCCCTTGACTTCCGGCCTCCTGAGATCCACCCTTAGCTTGTTACAGGTGGGGTGGGAGGCAGAGGGGGGCCGTGGAGCACCCCGCAGACCGAGCTCCCTGGGAGCCTGGAGTTTGAGCACCAGCCTTTAGTCCGTGACTTTTGGCCAGTCATTTGCCCTCTCTGGGCCTGAGCTTCCATCCCTACAATGAGGTTGTCAGCTCACAGCCCCTCCTCTGGGCCGTGGAATCCTCTAGTGCTTGGCCTCTGGGTCAGCCCAAGAATCCAGCCAAGGGGTGGGGCCACTTGCTTGGCAGGCTTGCCTCCCCCACCCGAGCCCTTTCTAGTCCCAAGCAGAGTCTCCTCTGCCTTGTTCCACACGGCTCCCAGCAGCTGTTCCTCAGGCCCAGGCAGAGAGCCCGGCCTGGCGCGTCTCTGGCTGAGGCCGATGAGAGAAAACAGGTTAAAAGTTCAGCCCTTGTTCTCTCCAGGAAGAAAAATCTGTAGCATTCGGAGTGTGAAAAGGAACCCTTTTTTCAGCTCCAAAGCAGCACAATAGAACTTCCCTCCAATTTGCCATCAAAAAGACGCCCTTGGCACTGGACTCCACCATCCCTGGCACCTCTCCTCCCCCCTTACCAGCCCCCCCCCGTGCAAAGGGACACAGTGACCACAGACATAAGCCACAGGCGGTCATGGGGACACTGCTGTTTCCTCTGTTGTCAACTCGTAGGTCTGACTGCTGGGGTCGCCTCTGGCTGAATGCGTCCTCCCATCCACGCTGCTCCTGCCCTAGTTCAAGACCTTGTTGCTCCCATTTCGACCTTCACAGTGGCCTGGGCCCTGTGCACCCTGCCCCACTGTCCTCACCCAAATTCATCCAGCCCAGGTTATCCAACTAAGTATCTAGAAGTTTATAGGGTCGGAGGCAGGAGATCTGCCCCTCCCAGTCGGCCACCAACTCCTATGGGATCTTTGGGAAGTCTCTTCCCCTCTCCGTGCCTCCTCCGCTGCCTTATCTCCAAAATGAAGCAGTGGGGCTGGGCCAGTGATAGCATCTCCTGTGGTGGGGGGTAGTTTCCTGGCACAGCGGCCAGGAGCATCTGCGGCCACAGAGTGCGGGGATTGATTAGTGAGGTCTGCCGGGGGCACAGAAGTGGGGCACAGCAGCCAGCATACCTCACCTGCGCCCACCCGGCTAGGCGGTGTGGAAGGTCCAGCTGCGACCTTCTAGGTCTCTCTGCCTGCTCTCTCGCGGCTATCTGCAGTCGTGCCTTATCACCATGCTAGATTGTAAACAACTCCATAGCAGGGTCTTACTCTCTCCACTGTTTTCACTCGCGGGGTCCCCAGTGCCTGGCCCATAAGGAGCATCAGGGTCTATTTGTTGAATGAGTGCTTGAAAGGGGCCAGTTTAAATCTGCTCAATGCAGTTCAGCTCCAGAAGTGTTTTGAGTTCCCTATGGCAGGGAAGGAGTGGTGGGAAGGGGTGGTGGGCCTTATCTGGGGATGAATGGGGCTCTCTCTGGCCCTGGGGTTCTTGTTCATCGTAGGCTGTGTGGCTTTTTCCTTCCAGCTGCTGGGGTGTGGGGGAGGGGCAGATGGAGCCCTGGCTGGTTCAGAAGCTCAATTGAATTTCCTCAAACCTCCCCCCATGAGGGCAGGTGACAGACTGGACCTACTTGGCACAGTGTTCACCCTTAACACCCATCCCCCCCCTCCCCACCCCACTCCTATCCTAGGAGCAGTTGACTGAGCCCTCGGGGAGGGAGCCCAGTGTGGGGACACTCTGGAGGACTCCAGGTGCCTGGAGAAGGGGGGAGGGTGTCCCTGATAGGAAGTTTGGGCCAGAGAGCCAAGGTGGGATAACTGATGGGGCTCAGCTGGGACCAAAGAGAGGCCGTTCCAAGGGCCACATTCCAGTTTTTGAGAATTTGATGCGAGCCGAAAAGCAGACAGACACATTAAGTCTGACGTAAAATTTCCAGGGCTGCCTGCTGGACTCTCTGAAGCCCACCCAGGAGAGTCCAGGTTAAGACCCTTCTCCACCAGCAAGGGAGGGAAGTGGCAGTAGCCAAGTCGGTGGGACAAGGAGGGGCGGTGAGGAGGCATGAGCCCGGGCGGAAGGGTTGGAGCTGGGCTTTAAGGGGTGGAGCCTGGAGGGGTAGAATCAGACGATTGGCCGGAACGTGGAGTGGGTGGGATCATGGAGTAGGAGACCTAGAGGGAGGGCAGTCTGCGGCGCACAGCGAGATGATTGATTGGTGCAATGGAAGTAGGTGGCGCTCTGTAAAGAAGGCCCTTGAGGGGTGGGGGTCTTCGGGTGATTGACAGCACGCGTCGGTGGGCGGCAGTGACTCTTTGCTTTCCTCACAGAAACGCTGATGGACTCCACCACAGCCACGGCGGAGCTGGGCTGGATCGTGCATCCTCCATCAGGGGTGAGTCGGTGGTCCCCAAACCCTGCCTGGCCCCTCAGAAGACCTCGGGTTCTGCTGCAGGGCCTGGATGCCCCCTAAATTCCAGCCCCTTTCCCGCCTTCAGGGTCCAGGGCTGGCCTCTCCTTGGCTCCACCTCCTGGTCCCCTACTATTGATGGAGCGCCGGTTACCATGACAACATGCTGGCTGCTTTCAGCCTTTAAGCCTGTGACATCCTCAGAGCGAGGCTGAGAAGTAGGAACTCACGCTGCCCCCATTTTACAGATGAGGAAAGTGAACTGGCATTTTCTGAGCACCCACTGTATCACATACTGTATCAAAGAAGCACCTTTATTCACATCCCCTCCAATCATGTGGGGAGGAACACCTCCATTTTACAGGTAAGGAAACTGAGGCTCAGAGACTTGTAGCTGCCTGCCAGGGGTGTTACACCTAGTTAGTGATGGGGCTCAGGTTTGTAGCCAGGGCTCTGACCGCCTTTGTGGGGCCCCCTTTGTGGGTCCCCATAACACAAGGCTCCCCCTCGCTGAGCTCTTATCATCACACTTCTGTGAGTCACATACACCCCTGGGGCCAGTGGTTTGAGCCCAGGTAGGCTGTGAGTCCCTCAGGAGCAAGAGGAGGCACAATCTGAGATTCCTCTTTCTTCCAGCACCAACTTACATACGGGCCGTGGGCCCAGACGTGCCTGAAATTCTGTCCCCGTTCTGCCACTCACCGGCTGTGTGATTTGGGGCCAGCTCCTTAACCTGTCTGAGCTTCAGTTTCCTCATCTATAAAATGACAGTGGTCATGTCCTCTGCATCGGACTGTTGTGAGGTTTTCCCGCATGGTGTCTAGCACAGTGCCTGGTGGAGGGCAGCCCCCCACCCACGATGAGTAGCTGTAGTTGTAACACCATCATCATTGTCACTGTCATCGGTTTTTATAGCATTCCCTCCTCATCCCCCTGGGCTCCCCCAGCCCATCCCTTCCCTTCCCCCCATCCCAGCTCCTCCCACTGGGACTGCATCCCTCCACCCCCCAGCCCAGGCCTGTGCTCTCAATAGGCAGGGCCCTAGGGTCAGGCCTCTTTCTGTGGCTCTTTCTTGTCACCAGTTTTCCATCTGCGAAGACGGCCGGGCCCGCAGCCCCACCCCAGCAGGAATGAGGCCAGGCTGGGCTGCAGGGCCCCCGGACGCAATTATTTGGGGTGTTTAGGCTGCAGGGCCTCCGCATGTTAATTAGAGAGAGGGGAGAAAGGCAGAGTGCTCTAATTAAGTGCTCTAATTAAGTTCTGAAGAAGAGCAGTGGTTGTAACAAGGGGCCGACTTTGTCACATGGTGCCACCAAAAAAAAAAAAAAAAAGTGATGGAGGGAGCTTCAGAGCCGCCATGGACGTGGAGGCTGGGCCAGCAGGCTCCAGCTCGGCCTTCCGCACGGGCACTGGCCCCTCACACCATCAGCCCTCCCCAGGCCCACAGCCACTCCACGCCCCGCATGGACTTGGCCCAGATTTCTGAGAAAGACACCAAAACAAAGAGCACCCCCACTTGAGGGTGACACCCTTACTACCACCGACCTCACTACCCCCACCCACAGCCCCATTTGGCAGTTGGGCAAATAGAGGCCCAGCAAAGGGAAGTGACTTGCCCAAGGCCACGCATCGAGTTAGGAGAGCCGGGACAAAATCCAGGACTCCTGGGGTACCTGTGGGTCGTTGTGTTTCGAGGCAGCATGCACAAGCACGGAAATGGGTCAGGCCTGTGTGACCTGGGTCAAGTGGCCTCACTTCACCTGTAGAATGGAGATGATAATATACCATGTGCGATAATCATGACAAAGAAATGAGGTCCTCCTCCCGGCATGAGTAGGAGGGGGTCCTCTGCCGTTTCGGCTCTTTTGGGTCTGCCCCGGGAAAAGCCAGCCCAATGCCAAAGGGGACACAGGAGAAGGAGGGGGTGGGGAGCTACTCTTAGCACGCTTTCAGCCCCACTGGGGGGACCAAGCCAAGAGGCCCAAGGGTGCCCAGCCCTCGCCCAGGCTGATGGTCCCCAAAGGCCCATGGGAGAATTGGCGAATGCAAACTCTGCAGCCAGAGAGAGCCCGCTGCCAGAGGCTCCAGAAGAATGGACAGAGAGGACAAGAGGGTACTTGAGGAGGGTACAGAATTGTGAACAAAGGCTCAGCATGTGAGTGAGCTTGGCTTGTGGGGGTCTGTGAGGAGACACCATGGGGCCAGTGCCCTTCATCCCCAGCCTTCTATGGTCCTGCCCAGCCCCCCCCCCCCCCAGCAGTGGGGCTCAAGAACTCTCAGCTGCATGTGTGAGAGACAGGCTGGGGCCCAGGGAGAGTGCCGAGGCACCTGCCTTAGGCAGGAAGGGTGGAAAGTCTCTCTCCAGGTCCCCTAACCACTGTAGTGGTATCTTAACCACATAAGGCCCCACAACAAACTGCCTGTCTTCCCCATTGTGGGGGTAAGGGCTCTTCTTCTGTCAGACTAGGAATCCCCTGAGGCAAGGACTGTGTCTCCCTGATCAGACTAGGAGCTCCCAGCAGGCAGATGTTCTGACTCCCCCGTCAGACTAGGAGCTCCCAGTAAGCAGATGCTCTGACCCCCATCAGACGAGTACTCCCCGAGCACAAAGCTTTGTCTGCTCTCAGCAGAGGGAATTCCCTCAGGGTGGGCCTCTTCCTTGTTTCCCTTCCAGGTGGGAGCTTCCCAGGAGCCGGGGCCATGTCCCCTTTATCACCCCGGGGGTGAGGGTCACATCTCCCATATTAATTAGGGGAAAACCAAGAGCAAAGTGTGCACCCTTTCCATCAGATTGGCATGTCTCCCTCACAGACTGGGGAATTCCTCGGGGCCAAGGCCATGTCTCTCCCTCCGCTTGGGACTTCTCTGATGATATGAATCGTGTCTCCCTCGTCAGACTAGAAGATACCTAAGACAGAGTGTGTGCCTCCCCCACTAGACTAGGAGGCCCCCAGTGGTGAGAGTCCTATTTCCCCCCATCGGACTGAAAGGATTCCCTAAGACAGGGTCTGTGTCTCCCCTGTAGACAGACGCCCCGCGGGGCCGAGCCCCCTGTCCCCCCACCTGACTAGAGTTTCACCCGCAGTGGGAAGAGGTGAGCGGCTACGACGAGAACATGAACACGATCCGCACGTACCAGGTGTGCAACGTGTTTGAGTCGAGCCAGAACAACTGGCTACGGACCAAGTTCATCCGGCGCCGCGGCGCCCACCGCATCCACGTGGAGATGAAGTTCTCGGTGCGTGACTGCAGCAGCATCCCCAGCGTGCCCGGCTCCTGCAAGGAGACCTTCAACCTCTATTACTATGAGGCCGACTACGACTCGGCCACCAAGACCTTCCCCACCTGGATGGAGAACCCGTGGGTGAAGGTGGACACCATCGCGGCCGACGAGAGCTTCTCGCAGGTGGACCTGGGCGGCCGGGTCATGAAGATCAACACCGAGGTGCGGAGCTTCGGGCCCGTGTCCCGCAGCGGCTTCTATCTGGCCTTCCAGGACTACGGCGGCTGCATGTCCCTCATCGCGGTGCGCGTCTTCTACCGCAAGTGCCCCCGCATCATCCAGAACGGCGCCGTCTTCCAAGAGACCCTGTCGGGGGCCGAGAGCACCTCGCTGGTGGCTGCCCGGGGCAGTTGTATCGCCAACGCCGAGGAGGTGGACGTGCCCATCAAGCTCTACTGTAACGGGGACGGCGAGTGGCTGGTACCCATCGGACGCTGCATGTGCAAAGCGGGCTTCGAGGCGGCGGAGAACGGCACGGTCTGCAGAGGTGAGGGCCGTGGTGGCGCGGTCGCCCCTGCAGGGGTGTGGAGCTGCTGTCGGCTGCAGATGCGGGCCGCAGGGGCGCTCAGGCTGGCAAGGGCAGTGGCCTGGAGCTAACCGGGAGGCCCTCTCTGGCTGGGCTTCCCCAATCCACAGCCGATGTTCCGTGTCTTAGAGGGAAGCGTTTGAAGAGCGCTTCTAGAATGGCGGTAGGCGTATGTCCCACGGGGAGCGTGCAAGGTGATTTTCGTGGGCATGGGGATAAACGTTTCTCGTCTTATTTTTTTCATTGTTTTATATTTTTTGGAGATCTTATTTATTTATTTGGCACAGAGAGAGAGAGAGCATAGGCAGGGGAAGCAGCAGAGGGAGAGGCAGGTTCCCCACCACTGAGCAGGGAGCCCGATGTGGGACTCGATCCCAGGACCCCGAGATCATGACCTGAGCTGAAGGCAGACGCTTAACCAACCGAGCCACCCAGGCGCCCCTAAACGTTTCTCATTGTAATTATTACGTGAATATGACAACAGCAAGCGGTGCTGTATGTCTTCATTTACAAAAGCGATGCCGTTTCACTGTGAAGGAAATAAGGCCTAGTACATAACAGGGGTAAGTTAACATTTATTGGACTTTGGCTGCGTCCGTCAGTACAGGCCAGACTCGGCAGAAGTGACCAAACAGTCAAAGTTCATTTCTCGATCAAGGCTGCCTGTCTATTGGGGGTCGGCTGGGGAGTCCCCGCTCGGGGAGCCAAGCAGACAGAGCAGCCGCCATTTGAACTGTGGTGACCGTGAGGACAGAGAGAAGGAGTGTGAGGTGGATGGCGAGCTGGCTCCCAAGCTTTGCCGGTGGTGGCACGCACGCCGCTCCCCTGCATGCCTCAGTGGCCAAGGCGAGTCACATGCTTCCTTCCGGTGCAAGGAAGGGGTGCGGAGGACGCGCAGGCCCACCGCGAGCCGGGCCTCCTGACTGCCACTCGTACTGCGTGCTGAGCACCTTGTGTGTCTAACTTACTATCCCTCACAAGAATCCTGGGAGGGATGGTGCCATTTTACAGGAAGAAATCAAGGCTCAGAGAGTTCAGTGGGGGAACCAGGAGTCTTATCCAGGTAGTGTGATTCCAAGCCCACCCCTCAGCCACCGTGCCACTTGGGGTGATTTAAGGAGAAGTCCTAAGTAAGCAATAGTGCAGGTGCTGTTTGATTGGGGCAACAATCGTGAAGGTGGTTGGCAAACGTAAGAAGTTTGTAGGAGGGACTGCATGGTTGTAAGAAGGCTGTGAAGGTAGACAGACCTGGGTTCAAATCCCAGCCCTGCTTGTTATTAGCTGTCTGTCCTAGGCTACACGTGAAACCCTCTTCCTTAGGGTACTTGTGAAGACTCAACAATTCAAGACTGGAAAGCACTTAGAATGGCTTGTAGTATGCAGTAGGAGCTTAATAAATGTTAACTAAATGAGATGTGATGTCTACGAAACCTGGCCTGGTGCAGGTACTCCACGGTGTGAACTGGGTAGTGATTTAAAACCTACTTAGACCACCTCCTCTTGCCTTCCCTGTTGATATCAGGCCCTGGGGGTCCTCCAAATGCCAGGCTAAGAGTTTGGACCCGATTCTGGGGTTCCTAAACTGCCAGTCATGGCCTGACGTGGCTACAGTGACCCTGCCTTTTATAAAATGCTGCCGCGTCCACCATTGCCATGGCTCCTCCCTCTGTGATCTGAAGCAGCATTTTAGAGGTTCTCGAGAGATGGTGGGTGTCTGGACAGGGGCATCCACGGTGCTGGGATCAAGGGATGCGAGGAGGATGAATGAAAAGGATGGCATGAGCACGCAGCCCATAAAGGAGGAAGGAGGAAATTCGAGCTTGTGGGGAGATGATGGTCCTGGAAAAAAATCAGGGATGTTGAGTGAAAAGGCTGGTTTCTAAGGGAGGATAGCAGAGCAGGTTTTCTGTACTTGAGTGGGAAAAGGGCACAGCCGTGGGACGTGGCCGGCCATTGGGGGGGCAGAATCAGTCCGTCATTGCTCATTATTTATTCGCTCATCAAACCTCACCCGCGCCTGCTCCGTGTCAACCTTGTATGGATGGTCAGGGAAGACAGAAGAACACAACTGCGGCTCTGCCTTCTTGGAGCCCCAGTCTAGCTGGGGAGACAGGCTGGAAGTGAACAAGGAAGGGAATGCCTTTAACTGGCTCTGACTGGAACCACCTGGGCTGGGGAGACTGGTGGAGGGAGGTGGGGAGGTGACACAGAGGAGGTGACATTGGGGCTGAGTCCTGGGAGAGGGATGAGTTGACTAGGTGGCCCAGGCCCTCCAGAGGAGGAATCTGCAAGGATCTGGGGACGTGAAGCAGCGTGTCCCATTGGGGGGACTGGGACGGTGTCTGGCACAGCTGTGGCTAAGGCCTGGGGGAGCAAGGAAGGAAGAGGTGTCCCTGGAAGGTTCCTAGATGAGGAGGTACATTAGTCACCCATCGTTGCCCAAAAAGTCACCCCAAAATGTCACAGCTGAAAACAACAAGCGTTTGTAATCTCACGGTGTCTGAGGGTCAGGGATCCAGGTGTGGCCCAGGGCGGTGTCCCTGGCACAAGGTCTCTCCTGGGGCTTCGGTGTCCTCTGACCGCTGCGCTGGGGAGGGGTCTGCTTCCCCATTCGCCCACGTGATTGTGTGCAGGCTTCAGTCCCTCGCCACGGGGACTCACGTGGGCAGTGCCTTCCCCCAGAGCGACTGACCCAAGAGAGTTCAAGAGAGCACCCACGACAGAAACCATCATCTTTTTATGACCTCGTCTCAAAAGTGGCATCTCATCGCTTCTGCTGTATTCTCTTCGTCAAAAGCCAGTCCCCCGGTTCGGCCCCCACTCCAGGAGAGGGAATTACCTGAGGCGTGAGAGCCAGGAGGCGGGGTCGCCGGGGCCACCAGAGCAGTTGCCTGGCATGGACAGGTCCTCCGAGGCTGAGCTTCTCCTTGCAAGTAGGTCCCGGCCCCCTCCTGGCCCCCTCCTGCCCGGACCTCTGGCCTGACCGCCCCAGGCATCCGCCCTGAGGGATGGGAGGGGTCGTCAGCAGAATCTCTGCGAGAGTGTGGTTTGGGAAAATCCATTTGATATCGAAACATAATTTGATAGGCAAAAATCCATTGCTTCGTTAATACAAATTGGAGAAGATAAGGCTGGATAAAGTCTATTTGACAGATGGCAAGCAGATGAGTCCTCATGGGAGTGGCACAGCCATGGCAGGGGCGGGCAGGGTGGCTGACGAAGGGCTGGGAGCTCCCATCGCCCGGAGCATTTCCCAAATGGGCAATGTGACCAGCTTCCTCCGGGGCCAACTGTGTGCAGGGCGGAGTGGGGAAGTGAAGTGCCTGGAGAAGCCAGTCAATCACTCAGCAAGCATATATTAAGTACCCTCCGTGTGCCGTTGGCCCTCCAGCCAATACAGACTATCCCTGATTTACGATGGTTCGATGGTTACGATGGTTCGACTTACAGCCATCCGACTTCTCGTTTTTCAACATTCCGACGGTGCTGTGGCGATGCATATTCAGCAGAAACCATTCTTTAGAGTTTGAATTCTGATCTTTTCCTGGGCTGGTGACAGCTGGTCTGATACTCTCTCCTTACGCTGGGCAGCCCGCCACACAAGTCGGGGGGTAAACAAGCGGTCCACGTGCATCCCTTCTGCACCCATGCGACCGGTCTTTTTTCCACGTTCAGTACCGTATTCAGTAAATTGCATGACAATGTGTTAGACGATGTCGCTCAGTGAGCATGCTTCAGGCATGCCAGGCTAAGCCCTGATGTTCGGGAGGTTAGGGGTGTTAAGTGAGTTTTCCCACTCACAATATTTTCAACTTACAGTGGGTTTATCAGGATGGAACCTTATGGTAAGTCGAGGCAGATCTGTATATCTTGAGTACCGTCTATGAGCCACGCACCTACCGGGGCTGGGGAACATGGATGGGAATGAGAGGGATACATTCGCTGCCCTTCCAGAATTTTTAGTCTGAGTCGCTGGACAGAAGAAGATGAAAGGGAAAAGTTAGTGAGCAGATAAATAAAATAGTTACAAGCTGTGATGAATGAAAGGGGGGAAAAGATGCAGCAGTAGAGATCAAAGGAAGACTCACGTTAGCCAGGGCGGCCAGGGAAGGCTTCTTGGAAGAGGTGTCACTTGAGCTGCCAGTGGCTGCCCTGGGAAGGCTGGAGGAGAGCACTGAGATGCAGGGTTTGGCTCACTGGCTCCGGGGTGAGCAGGGGACTCAGAAGAAGACAGAGTACAGTCCTTCCAGAAATGAATTACATCCAGTCAAAGCACTTTGAGAATATGAGAAAGAAGGCGTCTTTTCTGGCTGGAGGTCTAGGAAGGCTTCGAGGAGGAGGTGGCATTTGAATTAGGCCCTGAAGAGTGAGTAGAATTTGGATGGGTGAAGGGAGGGAGGTCACTGTAGGTCAAGGAACCAACTGCATGAATAACGGCCCCGAGGTATGATAGTATAGGGAGTTTTGGTGGGTGTCCAGTGCCTCCCCTGGGGCGGGTGTCAGGGTATGACTCCTCCCTACTCGTGTATCTGTTCACTTTTTATTGGGCGCCTGGTCAGGACCTGCACTGGCTGTACAGCTTCAGGTGAGGGACTCCGGGACTTTCTTCAGAAGAGCTCTGGCCCCCTCTCCTCCCCAAGTCCCCAGTCTCCTCAGCATCACGGTCCCCACTGGGGTTTGCCGCCAGCAGATCTGGGGGTGGGGGGGAGCTGGAATTCCTTCCCTGCAGCAGCGGCTCTCCCCAAGCTCCCAAGTCTGTTTGTCTGACTCTTTCCAGATGTTCATGGGCTCGATGGGGAAGGTGCCTCTGCCTCGGTGTCTCCAAGTTTGTCTCTGTAGCCCTAATTCTCTTGGTCTCTCCTTTCCTAGCTCAGCGCCTACTCTGCCCCTGCCCATCAGAGTCCCATCCCAACCCCGGTTGGGGGCCCTGCCCTCCTCTCTCCCAACGGCAGACCCGCATCTATAACTGACCTGGAGGCAGCTCCACGGTGATCGTGATTGCTGCGTGCTGTCGGGGCGTAATGGGATTTTTAATATTTAGCTTGGACAGGGAGAGGGGCTGCGAGCCAGTGGGGAGGGGCACGGGGGCGGGGGCGGTTGCACGCACATGTTGCTCCTCTGGCTCCAGCTTAGACTCCCAGTTCCCAGCTGCCGGGCTTCTCACAGCCTCTCCCTCTCCTCCACCCTGCCCTGCCTGGCAGCCCCCAGCCCCGCTCTCCCCTCCGCAGCTGTGGCCTCTCCTTGACCTTGGCCTTGGAGACCTGGTTTCAAACCCCAGCTCTGCCTAACTGTGTGACTTTGGGCAAGCAACTGACCCTCTCCCAGCCTTTGTTTTCCCATCTGTAAAACAGGATAAACACAAAGGGCTGCCGTGCAGAGTAAATGAGAAAATACCTAGAAAAGTGTTATAAAAATAAGAACAGGGACTTCTAGCAACACTGTCTTCTGCTGTGAATGTTTGGGTTTTTTTGGTCTCTGATGAGCTTTTTATTTTGAGGAAAAACAAACTTTTTCACAAAAGCAATGTAAGTTCGTTGTAGAATCTTTAGAAATGATTGAAAAGCAAAAAGGAGAAAACTAAAATCATCCAGAGACAGCCACTGTCAACAGGCTGGTAGAGATCCTTCTGGGTGCATTTATACATATTGATTATGTGTAAAGAAAAAGTGAACTTCCCGCTAAAAATACACAAGAGTTTTTGACGATTAAAATTTTGTGGACACTTTTCCACGTCATGTTAGATCTCCAGCATCATTTTGGAAGGCTCTTGGAATTCCATAGGAAAGATGTGTCATGGTTTATTTACCAATCCTCTGTTGATCGACGCATAGATTGCTGACCATTTTCCGCTCCTTTTTTTTTTTTTTTAAGATTTTTGTTTATTTATTTGACAGAGAGAGACACAGCGAGAGAGAGAACACAAGCAGGAGGAGTGGGAGAGGGAGAAGCAGGCTTCCCGCCGAGCAGGGAGCCCGATGCAGGGCTCGATCCCAGGACCCTGAGATCATGACCTAAGCCGAAGGCAGAGGCTTTAACCCACTGAGCCACCCAGGCACCCCTATTTTTTGCTCTCTTAACAACTGCTGGGATGCACATCATTGTCCCTGTATTTTTGTCCACTATTATTGGTATTTGAGTAGATATGTTTCCAGATGTGTAATCGTGGAGTCAAAGGGTATGTGTGTTTTTAGAACTTTGACGCGCACTGCCAAGTTACTCCCCAGAAAGGCACGGCCCATGTGCCCTCCTAGCAGCAGACCTCCAGAGGGTCTGTCTCCCCGCAAGCTCCCCGGCAGGAGATATTCTGCCTGTCGCTTTATTTTCTGCTTTTCTCCCGGAATCCTGTGCTCCCTCAGCCAGGGTAGAGAGAGGCCCAGAGAGCTGTCTCTGGGCCTTCAGGGTTGGGTCCTGGGCCACGCTCGGGGTGGCCTCCTTCCTACCATGCTCTCAGCTCCAGCCCTTCCCATAGAGGCTGGACCCGTGGTTCAGATGCGTCTGGCGAGTCCGTGGGGTAGGGCGCGGTCAGTCTTGGGGTGAGGAGCAGGGAGGCCGCCAGCTGGCAGGGCCCGTGCTGGCTGGGGATAGGGCGTGAGGGTTGGAATGCTGGGTGGGTGGGAGGAGAGGCCCAGACCCCCACACAGAAGTTCTGCTGCATCTCTTCAAGGGCAGGGTGGAGACGCCAGCTGGGGGAGGGGGGTGCTAACAGGCACCCCTTCAGACCCCCAGGCTCAGGCCAGGCCTGAGACCACACAGGCCAGCCTTTTGAGAAGGGATTGGATGGGGAACCTGGCCAACACACTCAGATCATTCAGTTCTTGGCTCTTAAAAATTGAAGAGCCCCTTCCCCCACTTTCCCTTCGTATATGCTCTCCAAGCATCTTTGTGGACAACTATCCATCCGTCTGTCCGTACATCGGTCCGCCTGTCCAGCCAGCCAGCCATCAGAGATTCACTGAACACCAGCTTCTGATTTTTTTCCTTCTTAGAGGGCTCAGGGATGTCTTCATGGAGGACCAGGAGGCTAGCACAGAAATACGCCAGGCTCTGTGCCAGGCATTGGGGTTTTGGGAAAGATCAGTCGTGGCCCCTGCCCTCGAGGACCGCCACCCAGTCTAGAGATGTCAACAGATATATCTGCAGAGAGTGGAGGTGGAAGCAAAGGCACCCAACCCACCCAGGGGAGCATTAGCTCAGAGGAC
>CM052900.1:151442389-151472348 GCA_028534135.1 Potos flavus | reverse complement strand
GACTTGCCCACGTTCATTCACCTTGTCAGGGACAAAGTCAGAATCAGAACCCAGGTCTCCCGAAGTCCTAATGAGAATTCTTCGCACTTTCCCAAATTGATGGGGTTTTTTCCATAGCTCGGGGCGGGGGGGGGGGGGGGGAATGCCATTTGTAATTATAATGTCTTACATATGTACAGTATTTATTTACTTACGCCCTGCCTTGTTCCAGAAAAGATTAGAGGCTGCTCTTGTATAGCACTTGGCCTCACCCTATATGAGATACTTTGATCTGCATGCTGCCCGCAGGAGAGAAGCAAGGCGAAGGTTACTGTCGCCATGTTAGAGACAAGGAAAGCTGAAGTCAAGAGAGGACCTAACTTGCCCAGGGTCACGCTGCACTTTAGGGCGGGACCAGGACTAGAACCCTCTGGAGCCCCTTGTCGTCTCTGAGATGTTCAGAGACACAGCTTCTATCCTTTCCCTCCATCTCTGCAGGGATGAGACCCCAGGGCCTCCCTGAAACACCACAGGGGACTTCAGTCTCCATCCCGGGGGAAAGAGAACGCAAGGTTGGTGTGCAGAGGGGTGTGGGGGTGGGCTTGGTGAGTTGGGACAACCTGCTTCTGACACTCTTGCCAGATGAACCAGCTCATAGCCGGGAGACCAGCCGGGGTCCCTCTGAGGGTGGGCTGGCCTTGGGACTCCTACCCTGTCTGGTACGTCTGGCCCTTTGTGTCTCCCCCAGGCCCTTCAAGTCTTTTCCCACAGAGCCCCGTGGAGGTTGCATGATGCTATTGTTTTAATCACACGGATTTGTTTCCCGGTCCTGGTAGCTTGTCCCGCCAACCGACAGGCCCGCAGACACACATTGCTATTGCACCAGCATCCAAAGCACACACTCACTCTGTCTCCCGTCCTCTCTGCTCCCTCACGGGAAGGGCCCGTGGCGGCTGATCACGAGCCTCATGGTTATGAAAACTGAGGCCCAAAGATGTCAGACGAAATGGCCTGTCCAGGGACCCAGCATCCCGTCAGGGTCCTACCCCAGCTCCCCGTACCTCCTGCCAGACCCCAGTCGTAAATACCAGGGACAAAAGTCCAGGGAGGAGGGGACACACGTTGGCCGGTGGAGCGCCTGCTAGTCGTCAGGCCTGGTGCTCTAGGCTTGCTGTAGGATACTTCGCAGAATCCTTACAGGCCCCAGAAGTTGGTTACGGTCAATACTCTCGTTTTTAGAGAGGAGGAAGTGGAGACTCCGAGAGGTTAAAAAAACCCAGGATCACGGCTAATGAATGATGAGCCAGAAATGAAATCCAGAGCTGGTCCTCTTCCCCCCGGAATATATGTACAGTGTTTCCTTGTTAGTAAAGTTTTCTCACAATTCTTACTTCATTTGATGCTCAAGAACCTAGGAAGTATGAGGGTCTTACCCCCACCTTCAGATGAAGATTTAAGGCTCAGTGTGGTGGAGTGAGCTGCCCCAGGCTAACGGCTGGGAAGGGTCAGAGCCGGGACCACGGCCGGTTGCCAGGCCTGTGGGACGCTGGTGCCCGGGCACTGACCCTCCCAGCCCCCATCCTTGCAGCTCCATCCTGCTCCAGGGCCCCTCTTGAACCCACTCACGTCACGCCTCTGCCCCATCATTCCGTTAAAACTGCTCAAAATTGGGGCGCCTGGGTGGCTCAGTCAGTTAAACATCCAACTCTTGGTTCCCGCTCAGATCATGATCTCATGGGTCGTGGGATCAAGCCACACAAGCCACACAAGCACAGAGTCTGCTTGGGATTCTCTGCCTCTCCCTCTGCCACTCTCCCCTGCGTGTACTGTCTCTCTTTTTAAAACAAATAAATAAAATCTTTAAAAAAAAAAACTGCTCAAAATTAGGACCACCTGTGACGTCTGCGTCACAAATCAGGAGTCAGGTCCCAGGCCTCAGCTTCCCTGACCTGCCAGTGGCCTTGGACAAAGCGACCACTGTGTCTTCTGGGCCCGCGCTGTCCCCTGGCATCCCTGCTGCCTCTCTTGGTGCTTCGAGCCAGTACCAGTTCATCGTCACCTCCAAGGACCCAGTGCTGAGTCCTTGGTGCAGCCTTGATCTTCTCTGTCCCGTCTGTGGGTGAATCCGTGCAGGCCCTCGGCTTCAGACGCCCTCTCTGGGCTTATCTCCAGCCTGGACCCCATCTCTCAGGCCAGACTCACGTACCCAACTACCTCCTGGACATTTCCATCCTACTTATCCCTCCTGCTCCCTACTGTATCCTCTCTGCCCTGAAGCCAGAGCTCCATCTAAAAATTAGGGGCACCGTACCTCTGCTCAGAACCCCTGAGGCCCCTCATCGTACACTGAGCAAAAGCCAAGGTCCTAAAAATGGCCCACAAGGCCCTCCAAATCTGTCCCTCCCTTCTGGGACTCTGAGATCTGCCTCCTTGCCCCCTCCACTCAAGACACACGGGTCTCCTTGGTGGTCTCTTCTGCCTGCAATGTTCTTTAGTCAGCTAGCCCTCTCACCTTCTTCAGGTCTCTGCCCAAATGTCACCTTCTCACCAAGGCCCCCCATTGCCCCAGCTTTGAAAAGGGTGCTCCTGTGTGCACACACACAGTTATGTCCCTCCTGCCCCCTTCCTTGCTTTATTTCTCTCCATGATCCTTATCACCGTCAGACATACTGTGCGTCCACTTGCTTGTCCCTTTACTGCTTGTCTCTCCCAGCTGGAATGCGTGCTCCTTGAGGACAGGTGTGTCTGTCTTATCTGCCACTGTGTCTGCTTTCTAGAGTAGTGCTAGCTCCTGGGAGCTACTCAGTAAAGATTTATTGCAGAGCCCGCTCACCCCGTCTCAGAACGGGGTGGAACGGGACCCTGCCACCCCCGATGTTTAAGATGATACTAGCAAAGGCCTTTGGTGAGGCTGGGCTTCTTCCTACCACCTGCGGTGGTCTCTGTGGGGACCAGCATGGCCAGGATGCCTAGCGGTCTGTCTGTTGTTGAGACCAAAGTTTCTAGGCGTGGATGGAGGGTCCTTATTCTTGATACTCTGCATTTCCCATAAAATCCCAAATCCTTCTCGGAGCTGGGGGCCTCAGAGAGCATCTTCCCATCTTACTCGTGTTCTTACATCACCAAACGTAATTCCCTCTCCATCCAGGAGCTTGGGGGCACCCACCATGTGCCCAGTCTGTGCAGACAGAGAGCTGGAGGAGATGGGGAGGAGGCACCCAGCACCCCAAGTCTCTCCTGGTCGTGGCTTCAGGCCCTGACCTTGCTGCCTGACTCAGTGGGTCAGAGCCACGGTTTCCTCACTGTCCAGTGGGGCCTGCAGTCCCAGCTTCACAGGGTTCGGGAGAGGCTCAGAGGAGGCAAGGGCGCTCAGAAGACAGGGGAAGGGTGGGTTGGAGGGGTGCTCCTGCTCTAGGAAGGACTGTTTCTCAGGCGGGCACCAGTCAGTACCCTGGCCGAGCTCCTGGAGCACAGGCTGCGTGCTCACGTCTCGGGGGACAGGGGCTGGCTGATAGTCCCCTCTCAGTTACAAGCCAGCCTGGGCAAACAGTAGGTGCCTAATACATACTTGTGGAATGGCATCATCTTAATCAGACAGGGTACTTTTACTGAGCAGCACAGGAATAGCTCACAGAGTCCGGGTGCCTGGGTCCAAAGTTGGGCTCTGTCCCCCTTGGCCTGGGTTCCTGGCAGAGGTCCTGCATCAGTGTCACCACCTAAGAATGACTCTGCTGCGTGGACAGCCTCTGGTTCTGTGATGCCGGGTCCTCGCGGTGCTCCCAGCAAGGCCAGCAGGCAGCTGTGACCGTCTGTGACATGAGGATAATGACCCCACGTTGCCTGCCGGGAGGGGTAGCGACAGAGGCAAGAGCCAGCTGCCTATGTGCAAATGCTGGCTCCAACATTGACTACCGCTGAGACCCTAGACAGGTGGCTCACTTCCCAAAACCTTGATCTCCTCATCTGTAAAGTGGGTATAATAATCACCAGAATGTTACCAGCGAAGCCAAGAAGGGGCGATGATAAAGAAAGTAGAGCACTGGGCACAGCACCCAGCTGTGGCGTGTGGTCAGTGCCGGGAACTTGCTATCGAAGTGCTCAGCACTGTTACCAACCCCTTTATGGAGGAGGGAAGTAAGGTTCAGAGAGGGCAGGTGACTCGCTCCAGGCCACACAGTGAGTAAGGCCCCATAACCCTATTATGCATTGAGTAGTGGGCTGGGTGGGCCTTGGGGGCCCTTAGAGCTCTGCCCACCTCTGTCTCTATGTCCTCAGCAAATTCTGGGCCCAGAGCCTCACGTTACCCTGATGTCTTCTAGGAAACCAGACTCAAGTTTCTTCCCTTAAAGGTGTTGCTATTTGTATAGCAACATTTTAAAGATCTAAGAGTGGTCGCTGGCCTTTTTGCGCTGCCTGGGCGGCCCTGCGGCTTTGGGAGCCCCTCATCCGTATCCCTGGCAACCAGGCCTGAGCTGCCCTCCCCCCAACCCCTGCTGTCAGAATTGTCTGCCTGTGGGAGCTCCCTGGAGGCCTGGGAGGGGTGTGTGTGCACACATGTGCTGGGTCAGCGCAGGGCATCCTGGCATGTGTGCACATGCATGCATGTGTGTGCGCGTGCGTGTGTGTGTGTGCGTGTGCATGTGTGCGTGTGTGTTGACCCCATTTGGTGTGTGAGAGTGTTCGCTGGGCCTGCTGGGAGTGTGTTTGTGTGTCCGTATGTGTACAAGTGCACCCACTAACCCAACATCCATGTGTGCAGCTGGAACATTTCTGGGCGTAAGAGCAGGTGCGTACATTTCGGGGGTGGAACATACACGTGCTCTTGTCTAAGCAGGTCACCCTGGGGCCCACGGCAAGTCATTGTCACCCCTACCTACATTCATGTGTGCCTCTGTCTCCCTGACCTGCTTCAGAGTGTGTGTGTGCAGGGGGGCTCACACTCACATGTGTGCTGGATCAGCGGGACTGGTATGTGTGAAGGAAGGCGTGTCCTACATCAAACAAGTGTGTCCATGCATCCATGCACATGAGGATCCCTGCCTGCGTCTTTGGGTGTGTGTGTCCTAGGTCAGATGGGTGTGTGTGTATTTGTGCACACCCATTCACAAGAGATCCAGCCAGAGTGGATATATTCATGCATACATGTCTATGTCGTAGCAAGCCGGAGTACATGCACTTGAAAGTGAGTATTCGTGAGCGTGTGTGTGTGTGTGTGCGCGCACTGGGTCAACTAGAAGACCACGCCCACACACACACACACGCACATACACTTTCTGGGGGCCAGGATGTCAGGGCCATTGATTTTCTGTCTCTTAGAAATTCCCTTTGAGGTCCTCTTCATGTCTCTTTCATGAACCAGAGTCAGCAGTTGCAATGTTCTTAAAGCAAATAGGGCCCGTTTTGTAGCAAGGCTGGCCGGCCCGCCTCCCCCGCTGGTTGTGCAGATGACACGTTTATGCAGAATCTGCTTAGCATTCACGGGAAAGCATGGGGGACCCTGGGGTACTTGGTAAGAGTGTCGGGCTGGGGTCAGGGTCCTCATCCCGGCTCTACTGTTTTCCAATCGGCTGGCCTCGGGCACTTCCCTTCACTTCCCAGAGCCTGGAGTTTCTCCTCTGCCAAAGAGGGTGGAAAAGGCGTGATGACGAAGCCCCCCGCCCAGGCTGGGGATTGTCATCCCTCTCACATGTGTCTCGGGTGTTATGTTTATGCAGCACTTTCTCCTTCTTCCTGGGAGAGAGGCTGTGTCTACACAATACCCCAAAGCCAGGCGGGTCCTGGACAGGCCAGCGGAGGAGCGTGGTTCTTCTGTGAGACTAGGAAGGGCATACGTGAACTGTGCACCCCTACTGTGCACGGGCCCTGTGCGCCAAGGACTGGGCTGATGTCCCTTCTGTGTCACTAATGTCACCGGCCACTGCCCTCTGTGGCAGCTGGTGTTATCCTCATCCCACAAAGGAGGAAACTGAGGCCAGAAAATCCCGAGGACTTGCCTGAACCCCACAGGGGGTAGCAGGTGGCAAGCCAGAATGGGGACCCAGTTCCATCCATCCCCTGAGGCTTCCTGCCACATTCCAAGAGCACTTCCTAGAGCGGGCAGGAGTAAGAGGCCAGGCCTTGAAGGATGCCCAGACCCCGGCAGGGGGCAGGGTGGCACACAAGCCCAAGGCACAGTGTGAACGAGGAGAGGAAGCACCAGGCTGGAGGAAAGCAAGCCCGTACGGTCTCCGCCGCCACCACCACCACCGCCTGCTCGGGCTCTCCCTGCCCCTTCCCCCTCCAGATGGGGTCCCCTCCCACCCCTCGAGCTGCAGTCTTTGTGGCCCAGGAAGAATGCCTCTCTTTATCTCCCCAATGCCCCTTCCCTTTGATTCTCTTCTCTCCAGCGTTTCTGCTGACCTCTGCGTGTTGGGAATCCAATTAGAGGAGCGGACAGAGAGAGTGACAGCCGCGCCGAATCCCGCCTCGGCCCCTCTGAGCACGCCCCACTGGAGCTGCAGGCACGCAGGGCCTGCTTGTCATGCCGGGCCCTGCGCTGGGCTTTGTGGGGATTAGCAGCCCAGGGTGGGGGTGGGGGGCACTCTGCAGATGGGACCAGAAGTGACGCTGGTGAATGTCACGTCCCAGTGGAGAGTGGCGGGAGGCCCCACTGCTCAGTGCGGAATCCAGCTAGGGGAAGAGGGGGGAAGGGAGGTGGGAGGCAGGCTGGCTCCGTCCGGAGTGGCCACCCTGACCTGTAGGGGCCGCTTGGGGAAGTGAGGGTCCAGTTGGTCCCTTCGGTTTCCCATTTCGGGCCTGGAAGTTCAAGGCCCAAAGCTAGACTGAGGAAGAGCTGGCCCCCAAGCCTGGGTCTGCCTACTGTGGGGGACGATATAAGAATATCCCCCTAGGAGGGGCTTTCGGGGTCCATGTGATTGCAAGGATGGGCTATTGTCTAGAAGTTTCTTTTGCTAAATACTTAACATATGATGGGGGTGGGGATCCCAAGTAATGGGGTGGGGCCGGTCAATGAGGGAGGCTATCTAAAGAGATGGCCACCACAAGCCACTCCTTGGCATAGCCTCCAGGCTAAGACCCTGCCCTTCTCCACCCACCACCTCGAAGCTACCCTCCTGCTTTACAGCTGAGGAAAATGAGGCCTGTCAGGGCAGAGCTGGAGTTCCTTATTCCCTGTCCCTAACCCTGATGTCACCATGACCCCACCCCCAACCTCTTGATTCCGATGAGAGTCCCTATGTCCCTTCCCCAAGGAGGGATACAGTTTCTGAGGAAGTGGATTTTTGGGCCTCAGGGAAAGCAGCAGCCTCATCCCTGTCCCCAGGAGCACCAGACAGAATACGGTCTGGCCCTCTGCCCACGACTAGCAAATGCCCCAGTGCCTCTGGAAATGGCCAGAGCCTCTAGTGTGCGGGGCCTCATGCTGGGCCTGAACACAGGAGGGGCTCTGACGGGGTCTCTGCTTCCAGGAGTTCTTAATGGAGAGAGACCAAGAGAGATGAGACCCTGAAGTCCAGAGGATGGTGGTGTGAAGGGGGAGCCGAGGACTATGAGAACCCACAAGGGGGCCTGGAGGGTGGGGATGAGACTGCACTCAGCCTGGGAGTCCCAGAGGTCTTCCTGGAGGAAGGGACACCTGAGCAAAGACCTGAAGGACATGCAGAAATAGCTTGAGGAAACCCTGGATATTACAGGCCTGAGAAGCAGGGCAGGTGTGGGGCTTCCCAGGGTGGGGCACCTGCCCACCCGCGTCCCCATCTTCATTCCACAGCTGCCTGGGCTGGGCAGGGCTGACCCACCTCCCACCCAGCACCCAGCGGGGCTGCACAGCTGTGGCCACCTCCCCAGCCTGACAGACTTGGCAGCTTCTGGAGGCTCGGCATCCTCAGTAAGAATCACCGCAGGGTGGGACTGGAGAGCCAGGGGAGTCCCCGGGCGGCCCCTGGCCAGGGTAGTGGTGAGGAGGCCCCAGTGCCTGAGGGCGCAGTGTTAGAGGACCCACACTTGTCTAGCCAAGCCCCTTCCCTGCACTATCTCTTCATCCCACACCAACCCCAGGGGGCAGGAATCACCAACCGGTGTAACTAGTGAGAAAATGGGTTTAGAGAGGCCAAGGGACTTGCCCCGCCTCACAGAGCATGCTAATCTACGGACCTAACACGTAAGCTCAGGACCCCATGGACCCCTCCCACCCCTCCAGGCTGTGGCAGTCAGTGCACATCTGCATGGATTGGGTTTGTGGTTTGGGTGCTCTCGCCTCCCCCTCCCCCATGGTGGCTGGCGCGTGGTAGGTGCTCAGTGAGTGAGTGGTGGGGGGCTGGGGGGGTGGGTGGATGGATGGATGGAACACATCAATCCATTGATCGATTCTTCCTTACCTGGTGCCTTTTTTTTAAATCATAAACTATGCCAACCCCCATCCTGCCAGCGAAGGCTATATTAAATATGAATTAATCTTTCGGCTAGGTTCTTGTGAATACAAAATGAGAAGGGCATGTGAACTCAAGAGAGCAAGAAAAGACACCCCAGTGTGCTTCCCACACCTGCCTGGGCCTGAGATACACACGCACACCCCGAAGCACACACGTGCGGCCACACAGACCCACTTACGCCCTTGCCCCCAGCTGGTGCCTCCAGCTAGGACAGCAGCTCCAGCGACAGCCCCTCTCGGGACCTCATCCCACCCCCCACCCCCGGCTCGGAGCCGGCCTCTCTGGGCTCAGCCCTGGCCTGCCAGCCCTTCCCACTGCGGCAGCACACCCACCCCTCCACTCCCTCTGAACTTGACTCCTCAAGTTGACACCTTCTTCTTCCCTCCTCCCTCCTTTTGTCCCTCCTTCCCCTACTCTTCTGTGTTCTGCTTTCTTCTCTCCTCTCTTGGGGTCTGCCTTGATCCGTCTTCTGGTCTAGTCTTCTGTCTGCCCTTCCTGCTATACCATCCGACTGTCCTCAGTCTCTCCATCTTGCCTCCTCTCTCCCTGCCTTACCCTTTCCCCTCACCTCTGCCCACTTCTTCCCTTAGGCCCTAAGGGGACCACCTGCCCCTGCCTGGATGCCTAGTGAGCTGTAGGCTGGAGAGTGTCCCCTACCCAGACCCTCAGGGGTCCAGCAGCTCCCCACCTTTCCCCTTAGGGAGGGGCATGGTGCACACATACAGGTGGGCAGAGGGGCGTCTGGCGGCCTCAGTCTCCTCACCTGCCAGTTGGTGGAATCATCTGGCCAGGCTGGGCACACTCCTTACTCACCAGTTTGTTTGCTGTCCACACTTACTGAGCAACCCCGGCCCGAGGCCCAGCCCAGGGGAGGCCTGGGAGGAAGCCAACCCAGACTCCACGGGATTCACATAGCCCTGGTTCGGGTGTCCTCCACGCCCTGAGCAGGAGCCTCCACCTCAGAGCCTCAGTTTTCTTGTCTGTAAAATGGGGACAGGAAAGTTGGCCTGGAAGGGCCTTGCGAAGCTCAGATGAGCTAGAGGCGGTGGAGCGCTCGTTGTTTCTGCCTGACACAGTAGGAGCTCCGGGGTGGCCGTGCAAGACGAGAGAGAAGTTCCGGGCTCTGCCCGCAGGGGACTCAGGGCTCAGTGGAAGGCAGATGTCTGGGAGAACTCACCCCCTTGGGCTCCGGAGAGCTGCTACAGTCCCTTGCCCCAGGTCAACGTGGAAGAGCAGGTTGAGGGACCGGGTGGGGGTCAGGGGTCCCGGGGAATAGGTCGGCCTCAGTCCTGAGTGATGCTGAGTTGGGGGCCTCAGTGGGAGCCATCGCTGAGGGTGCAGATTAAGGCTGGGACCGCACAGAATGTGTCTGTCTGTCTCCTCCTCTCCTTCCCACCAAGGCCAGATTCCCACAGGTTTGCACTGGTGTCCCCTGCAGGGGTGGGATGAGTCGCCCTGTCCCTAGAGTCCACATCATCCACCTGTCATCTCCAGCAGCGGGCCTGGCCGGTTCATTCTGAAGGGACTGGAGAAAATGGGCTCTGAAGGGCTGGAGCGGTGTCCGTGTTCGCCTTGTGCCACATCAACCTCTCTGAGCCTCGGTTTCCTTGTCAAGGCCTTTGAGTCGATTAAACAAGGGGCTGTGAGGTAAGCCCCCAGCCTCGGGCTGTGCCCCCTCTGTGTGCAGATTCCAGACCTGCCCTCCCCTTGCGGCCCGACTTGGACCCTCTCTTTCAGGAACTGACCTCCCCTCCCACTGCCTGAGGAGTCTGGCCCCAGGACACTGGCGCCCTCCGCCCCCTCCCTCCACCTCCCTGCGACCACCCAGCCCAGCCAGCTGGGCCGGGAGGCCATCAGAGGCTGTGAGCCACCTCCCCCCGCTCCCACCCACCTTGGACCCAGGGAGTCCGCAAGCCCTGGAGTGTGGGAGGACGACAGAGACTGGGATTCTGGCAGGTGGGGGTGAGGGCAGGAATCAAGCAGGTGTGTGTGTGCGTGTGCAAGAGAGAGAGAGCAAGAGATCGCCAGTGCACGTGTGCCTGCTGGGGGGCTGCAGATGTGGCCGAGGACCTGGGAAGGCAAGCCTGGGAGAGAGAAGACAAAAGAATGGAGGGAGCTGACGAAGCCGCTGGGGTGGGAAGCTGAGCCCATTTGTATGCAGCAGGAGTGAGAGCCCAGCGAGGCGGGCTCTTCAGAGGAGTCTCGATTCCCAGGGCACTGGAGGGATCGCTGAGACGTCTGTGTCTGCCAGAGCCTCCCTCGCACACCACCCTGCCCAGCCGCAACTGTACAGGTGGGGAAACTGAGGCTGGGAAGCCACATGGCAAGTGACTGGCAGAGCTGGGACTGGAGCCCGGCCGGCCTCCTAGATCAGGGTTCTTCTCAGTGACTGACCGGCCCCGGGGACTCCCACCTAGGGACATAGTTGGATAAATGGAGGAATGACCAATGACGGTTGATGTTTGTCACGTGGTCTGGTGGGCAAACATTTTAGGCTCCTTCGGGAATCCTCACACAGCCCATGAAGCATGGGCAGAGTTTATCATCCTCCTTTGACACATGGGGAAACCGAGGCACAGAGCGGTGAAGCGACTTGCTCAATACCGTACAGCTCGAAGGTGGCAGAGCCAGGGTTCAAGCCTAGGCTTGTACTTGGCAGTTGCTGTACCGTGTGACCTCTTAGAATATGGAGTCCCAAAAGCACGGGGACCGTCACCTCTCTGCGCCCCCAGGTCTGAGCGGCGGCCCGGCACATGGCAAGTGCACGGCCACGCTTGTGGAGCGAGCGAGCGAGCGAGGGGGTGCTTAGCCACAACGACATCTTCCCAGGCCCCGGAGCCCAGCTCTCTCGTTCTGGCCCTACTGCGTGTGCTTGGCTCCCATCCCCACCCCCACCAGGCAGGTGTTGGCTGTGCCCTCCACGGGGCCAGGCCCCATGGGGACAAAGCCGGGGGCGCGCCTGGGCGGCCCAGCCTCCGCGTAGGCTGAAGCTGCTAACAGGCTGGAAACCTCTTTTGTCAAAGCCCGCGCTGCCTCCAACCTCCTTTAATTAAAGACAATCAGTGCTTTCAGCCCCTCTGCACAGCTCAGCTCCCCTGTTTGCAAACACACAGCTGCGGGAGCTTTGTGGGCCCCCCCTCACCGCCGCCCCGGCCCCGCTTCCCCAGAGACACACAGAGGTGCCTTTATTATCAGCACTGAGGCTGCTGCACCAAGAGGCGGGCGCCTCACGCAAGGGAAGGATGGGAGCACTTTCTACCGAGGCTGGGCGGCGGGAATTGCTAAGGACCCCAGGGCGGCCCGTCCCGCGTGGGCCGTGGGTCCTCCTCAATGAGGAGCAGCCTGTGGGTGCCGCTCCAGCTGGGCACCTTTGAGGCACCTGCCACCTTCCTTTCTCCCCCTCTGTCTCCTTGATCTTCTGGGCCCTGCTTCTTAGAATACCAGCTACCTGTGTGTTTTCTTCCAGAACCTTGTGTCTGATCTGGGCACTGCAGGGCACCGTTGCTTTTCCTGAGTGCCACCTTAAGAAGGAAGGAAAAGGGAGAAATGGCTTCTCTTGAGCACATGCTGTATGCTAGGACTCTGCGTGTGCACAGCGTAATTCTGAGACGCCGAGGCTCAGAATGGCTCAGTACCTTAGCCAAGCACGACAAGGAAGGAGCAGAACCGGCAAACCGGCATGCAACGCCAAGGCCTTCTGACCGGAGTGTACTAGTTGGATCTAAGCATACATAGATCTAAGGCCTAACCTCCTGGGGGTCCAAGATCACGTGGTCCTGCTCCCCACCTGCCTTAGCCCCCCACGGACTGAGTCTGTGCCATGTGCTAGGCACTGTGGTTGTTCTGGCTGTCGAGGCAGGCGCAGATGTAGCCATACCCTCCAGGAGTCGAAGGGAGGATGCCCCAGATAGACCCGTGTACGTGACAGGGCCCTGAGGTAGCAAAGAGCTCTGCGGAATTCTCTGGCACCACAGAGGGGGGAGTGAGTGTTTGCAGGGAGAGGTGGGAATATTCAAGCTAATGCTCGGGGATGAATAGTTATTCTCGAAGAAAGAGGACAGTGGGCAAAAGCATTCGAGGCAAAGGGCAGAGGCATCAAAGGAAAGCAAATTTCAAGAAAGGTGAGCCATCCAGGCAGGACAAGGGTCACTGTGCCCGTTGTGGATGAGGGGACAGAGGCGCAGACTGGCTGAGTGACTGGTCTAAGGTCACACAGAACAGCAGCACTGGAAGGGGGGACCTGTCCCCCGCCACCAGGCATTACTGCACCCCTGTTCCCCTTCTCGGCGCTTGCCGCTGTTCTAAATTGACAGGGACTTTTGAGACCAGCTTATGAGAGTCCTCCCCACTGGACTTTTGGTGCCAGTGGGAAACCACGTCTGTTTTTGCTCACCTTTGTATCCCCGGGCATAGCCCAGTGCTGGTACCAAGCGGGAGCTCAGTCAGTATCTGCCGAGGAAAGGAAATGTCCCAGGGAAGGTGTGTGATAGGGCCCTGGGCTTCCACGCTCCGTTTCGGACCCGGGCCAGACATCCCAAGTCCATCGCCGCACCCCTCCGCCCCGTCCAGAAGGGCTGCAGGCAGGCGCCGTGGAGCTGGCACGAGGGGTGACATGTGTGTGACTGCAGTCAAGTCCAGGCTCACAGTCTGTAGGGGAGAATTTCCAAGGAGGCCGCTTCCAAGTGGGGGAGGAAGGGATGGTAATAATAGTACTAATAGCTTCACATTTACGGAGTGATTTCCACATGCGAGGCACCGTTCTAAGCTCTTCGTGTGTATCTGATTCCCACAACACCCTGACATGAGTCGTCCTCCCCCTCGTCCTCCTCATTTTACAGAGGGGGACGCGGAGGCACAAAGGGGTTGAATAACCGACCAAGAACAGGGCCGGGATTCAAACCCAGGGAGTCGGGCTCTCGACCCCTACACCACCCGGCCTCTCCTCTATCAGCATGGGACCTCCAGGCCCCCGAAGCTGCCGCCCCGAGAGCTAGTGTGCGTCCCGCCTCGCCGGGAGCCCCCGGCTTCCTCCCCGCCGAGTGGAGACCTGCAAGCTGAGTCAGAGCCGTCGGGGCCGGGCTGGGCCTGGGATCCATCTGCCTTTCGGCAGCTCCGGGCCCACTTCCTCCAGCCTGGACCGCTTCCCAGTGGTGCCTCTGCAGGCCCTTTCAAGTCCCCTGGCACCTCCAGCCCCACTTCCTGCGACCCCTGGCCCCGACCTGACCCGCTTCACTCAATTTCCCAAGATGAGTTGCAGAAGCTGCGGGGTCTGTATGCAGAGACGGGAAAATTAACGAGCTGCTCCCCAGCAATTGGCGGTTTCCAGGCACCAGCTGGCCTGGAGTATTTACTCGGCACCCTCAGAGCAAGACAATTAAGTGGAGCTTAGGCTGGGGTGCAGAGATGTCTACAGATCAGACGGAAACCCTTCTAAGATGTTTTTCCAAGGGATCAGTGCCTGAGAACAAGTTTCCGGGGAACCGGGGTCTTATTCATTCTTAGGAGTATATGATATATTAATACATATAACATACATTTTATATGTGTGTGTATGTTGTGCGTGTGTATGTTGTGTGTGTGTATGTGCGTGCATGTATGTGTGTGTGTGGATACACACATACATTCATTCACTGAGCATCTTCTATGTGCTAGGCTCCTTACCTATGTTCCTTTCTTGAATCCTCTCCTTCTTTCTGCAAGGTAGACATAGTTATTCCCATTTTACAGATAAGAAAACTGAGGCCCAGCAAGGTTAGGAGACCTCTCCCAGGTCACACAGGGGAGCTGGAATCTGGCCCCAGGTCCATCTGACTCTAAGGCTCTGCTTCTTACCATAGTGGATCTCTTCCCCAGTCCCTGAGTATGTATAGTACTGGGTTAGGCCCCTAGGATGGTCCGCTAGCAAGAAAAGGCCCAGTGTGTGTGCTGGACACCTCCTCTGCACCAGGCGCAGAGAAGAATACGAGTGTGAGACCCCTTCCCTGCCCTGGGAGGGGCCGTGTTAGAGAGCTCGTTGTCCGATACGGGAGCCCAGGAAGGTCTGGTCAGTTCGAATAGATCTGAAGGCAGGCAGGGTCTCACTGAAGAAACAAACCTTGGTTTTGACTGCGAAGGCCGAAGAGGAGCTTGCCAGGTGAAGATGGGCCAAAGGACGTTCCAGGCGCAGAGTTCAGCATGAACCCTCCAGGGCTCCGTGTGCTGGGGAAATGGCCCCCAGTTCAGTCTGGTGAGATCCCTCAGTCCCACCAGAGGAGAGAGGAGAGGACAGTAGGGCAGATGGTTAAGGGCCTTGAAGGCTAAGCAGATTGGACTGGGTGCTAGAGAAGGGACACGGGGCTGGGAGCAGGATCCCAGCTGCTGCGGACACATCCTATAGCAGGAAGGGCCCACCGCACAGCTCAGGACCGCACAGCCGGTTCCCCAGGCCGCTGGCCTTTCTCCTGTTTCCCTGGTGGCCGGGGGAGGAACAAAATGGTTGCTTGGCCATTGAGCCACCTCCTCCATGCTGTCTTCCAGGAGCTACAGATCCATCTGTCCTCCCTCACTCCCCAAATCAGGCCATCACTAACTCACTCTGTGACCTGGGACAAGTCACTTCTCTCTGGCTCATAGTCTCCCCAGAAGTCAAAGAAGGAAGTAAACCAGAGGTTTCCGAAGGGCCCTATGCCCCTGCATGCCAGAGTTCTCTGAGAAAATGAATGCAAAGCTGGGCCTCTGGGGAGTTCCTCAGTAGTGGGGATGGGGGCAGGGAGTTTAGGACTTCCTGTGACAGCTGCCCTCAGGCAGAGCTGACAAGGCAGGAAGTTTGTCCTCTAACCTCTCTGCCTCCCTGACCCACCCCATCTGGGCCCCATCTTATTCCTTGTCCCCTAATCTCCCCTGAGGTGTCACTTAGCCCCTGTCATCCCACCCGAAGGCTGGAGAAGCTCAAATGAGGGGCTTTCAGATATCCTGACACACCAAAGAGGGTATATATTTGGGCAGGAGCCTGGCGGCCTCAAGTCCACATCCCCACCCCACCCAGCCCACAGGCAGCCCCTTATTAAAAATGCCCTATTCCTGGTCTTTGGGGTGAGATGATAAGGGCCTACACGGGGGAGTCAGAAGAAACAGGGTCTGGTCTCAGCTTGATAGCCCACTTGCTTTGTGACCCTGAGTGGGTTCCTTGACCTCTCTGAGCCTCCATTTTCTTGTCTGTACAATGATAGGGGTTCGGCTAGATGAATGAGAATGTCCCAGGCCCCAAGGCCATCCTTGATGCTCTTGGTCTGAGGAGGGACCTGGCCATCCTGTGCATTGAGCGCTGCTGCCCTAGGGGATCCCTGAGGGCCAAGTGCAGCTCTGCCACGTGTGAACTCTGCTTCTGCATTTAACCCAGCCTTGACCACTGGCACCCTGACGACCAGGGCCACAGAGCAGGGCAGTGACAGCCCCGCCACACTTAGGATGTCCGAGCCAGAATGTCACCTTTCCCTCACTTTCCCTCTCAATATGGCCGGTCCGCCTGCCAGTCTGTGCTCATGAGTGGCCTGGCCAAGATAAGGAACTAAAATAACTGCCCCCACCCACCCACCCCGGGCCCTGGGAGTGGAGGGCAAAAATCACGTACGCTAGGCCAATGGGGATGAGCCTGCAGAGCCGGGCCCGAGCTTAGCCTCTGCCCCAGCCCTGCTTAGCTGTGTGGCCCCGGCCAGTCAGCTCCCATCTCCATGGCCCTGGCCGTTTGTTGTAAAATGCAGGCACCCCCCTCTCTGGATATTGGGAGGAGCAAGAACTCACAGCGAAGTTAGGAAGTTAGGTCCTGCCAGCCGAGGCCGCCTTGCCCCAGTCACCCTGCCCGGCAGAGGACAGCAGACAGCCTCGCAGGAAGCAGGGAAGGGGCAGCCCTGCTGAGGGAGGTGTCGCCGGGGGAGGGGAGCCCTCCGGGGCCTCCTTGGGAACTTTCTGCAGGTCTCCCACTCAGAGCTGCCAGCAGTGATGTCAGCGAAATCACAGAACACATTTTGAAGGAAAATTAATAAGGAATGGAAGGAAATGGAAATTGTGAGCCCTTGGAACCCGGGGGGAAGGGGTGCCAAACCCACCCACTTACAGTCATGGGGGGGTCTTTCAGAATGAGGGGAGGCGGGAGTGGGTGCTGTGGAGGGTGAGGTGCTCGGAAGTCACAACGAAATGATATTGCCAACGAAGACAGAGGGG
The DNA here is from genome assembly GCA_028534135.1 of Potos flavus. Classification (NCBI taxonomy): domain Eukaryota; kingdom Metazoa; phylum Chordata; class Mammalia; order Carnivora; family Procyonidae; genus Potos; species Potos flavus. The sequence continues at coordinate 151,455,741 of CM052900.1, read as the reverse complement.
ACTTCAGGGCCGGCCAGTGAGGGAGAGGGATGTGGCGCAGAGGTGAGGAGGGCCTTCCCAGTCGCTGGATCCTGGCCTCAGCCTCTCTGAGCCTCAGTGTCCTCATCTGTAAAATGGGCGTGAGGGTTAAAGGAGGACTGGGAACGAGTCTGGTGTCACTGGGGCTCCGTGATCAGTAGCTGGTACCCGTCTTCATTGGGGGGGGAGGGGTGCTGCTGCTAACCCCATCTGAGCAGACCAGGTGCAGGGCCTTGATGAATGTGGGTAGAATGGCCAGATTGTTGCATGGTGGACTGGTGGATGGACAGACCGATGGAAAAAGAGATGGATGAATGACTGCAGACCATACTTACCGGGCACAGGAGCTTAAATCTGCATTGTGTGTTTCTCTTCTTTCACCCACAATCCCCTAGCCACCTACTGACAGCCATGACCCTTTTCAATGATTATTTGTAATTAATTAGAATTAGGCATAATATGCATTTACGTTTTCATCTTGGTATCATAATCCATTGCAGGTCTTTAATTAAAGTCCACCACCTCCCTAGTACTTTTCTGTTTATAAAACACATCCACATTCATCAACTTGCCTTACCTTCACAACAACCCGTCAGGCAGGTCCTCTTCTCCTGCTGTTTTCCAGGAGAGAAATCCAGGCTCAGAGAGGTTCAGTAACTTGTCAAAGATCACACAGCTCATAAGCGGCAGGGCCAGAATTCAAAGTCTGGGTCTTTTGTCTCCACGGCGCACTGTCTACTAGAGTGGATCATTCTGGGTGGGACATTCCAGGCAGTTTGGAGCCTGACATGAAGAAGTAAAGGAAGGAAAGGAAGCCACTGGGGGGCGGAGTCAAGAAAAAGGGGGTGAGGTTGGGTATCACAGGTCAGAGGCTGAGGGTGGGGGCAGCCCGTCACCCAGAAGCGCTCAGGGCCCCGTGGCTATGTCCCCATGAGTTACCTGTATTGATTCCAGCTGCCGTCCCCTCTACCCTCCACCCTGAAATATGCCCCCTGGTGATCCCCAGACCACACCCATCAATCCGAGCTTCAGAAACAATAGTCACCCGAGCTTCTCACACATTTACTGAAGATCTATCGAGGGCCACCCTCAAGCCACGCTCGGGGAAAATAGTAGGGGCCCCAGTGCTGGTGACTCAGACTTGGCTGGGAGACCAGTAAACAGACTGTGACAGTTCAAGATGCAGGGAGACATACAGGGTGCCGCCCGAGCAGGGGGCGGGGGCCTCTGACGCTGCCAGGAGGAGGCAGCCCTATGCAGCGATGCAGGGGTGACACTGAAAAGGAGGGAGACGTGAAGGCAAGCCGGCGCCTGCTTTGCACCACGCCGTGCCTGTTCTAGCCTCTCTCTGTCTGTCCTCCTCACAAGGCGTCATTACAGCCTTCTGCCCATTTTCCAGATGAGGATGCTGAGGCCCAGAGAGGTGAACGCCCTCGCTCAGAGTCACACAGCCAAGAAGCGGAGTCCCGTTGAGTTGCAACTACCTCCCAAGCTGCCCGGGTGGGGTGGGTGGGCCTGAGGTGGGGCCCAAAGGTACTGGGAGGAAGCGGGAGCTCCAAGCCTGGCAGGTGAGAAGCTGTGTCCCCGCCAGGCCGGCCGAGGCCACCAGCCAGCCGTGGTTTACAAGGCACAGGGCTGGCCCGAGATGTTTTGCTTCACAAATGCACGACGGCTCATCTGGGGTGCGTTTGCGTCTTTATGAGTGTTCTTCAAAAGCCCAGCTCGGCTCCCTGCCCGTCACCATGGAGACGGCTCTGGGTGGCTGAAACCGGCCGCCCTCTGTGGCCACGCAGAAAGGCTGCCAGGTGCTGGGGTCGGTGCCACGCTGGGCGGGGCACCCACAGAGGCCTTTCCCGCGACACACTCGTTGAGGCCCAGGGTTGGGAGTTTGAATCTGGCTCCCACAGAAAGCGAAAAGGTCGAGTCCACGCCATGGGCAGTAGAGCCCCGTGGGCTGGGGGCGCCTCTCTCAGGCCCCACGTGCTTTCTCCCCAGCCCGTTGCCCTTGGCCTCTGGACAGGCTGAAGCCGGGCGGGGCCTGGGGGTGGGCGGGCGGGGACCGGGTTTGAATCCCAAAGATGGGCTGCACATCCATACACTCTAAAACTCTCACATGGCTACCCCGTTCTGTAAGTGGGGGAGACCAAGGCCCAGAGACAAGTGATTGGATCGAGGTCACCCAGCCAGGTAGAGGCCGGGGGAAGCCTGGCCACCCCCTCCTCCGAGCCCAGTGCTCATTGTGGGCCACCGTGAAGCTGCTCAGTCAGACCTGAGGTGTGGCCGGGCCCCGCGGCAGAGGCCACGGCCAGAGTGCAGCCGGCCCACGTTCAGAGGAGGGCTTGCGGGCTGGGAAGACGGCCCGAGTCCTGCCTTGGCCCCGGGCCCTTCTTGGCTCTCAATTTGGGTCCAAGTCTCAGGGGCCGTTCAAAGATTCCAAAGGCATTTGAACATTTTGGAAGCAATTTGTCAGTCCTGGAAGCTGTTTGGAGGCTCCAGAAACTATTTAAAGTTTCCAGAATCTGTTGTGTTTACAAAGGCTGTTGTTCACGGTTTCCAGAGTGGTTTGAGGTCCTGGGCGAAGGTCCCCGAGGCAGGGTGGAGGTCCGGGTCTCGAGGCATGCAGTGAGGCCTGCTTGGCCCTGGAGGCGGAGCTCCTGGCAGCACGAGCCCCCAGCTTTCTCTCCCAAGACCCAGCCTGCGAAGCCGCTGAGTCCGCTGGAGCATCTGCTGTTCTGAGAAGCAGAAGGAGCGTGGGTGTCGGCAACGGCGGGACAGACTTTAGAATCCAGCTTTGCCACTCACAGGCTGTGTGACCTGAGGCCAGTTGCTTCCCGTCTCTGGGCCCCCCTTTCTCCCACCTGTTCTGCAGGCCCAACTCTCCCGCTCCCATCTCCTCTCAGGCATTTGTGGGATGAGTCAGAGAACAGCCCCCTCCGGGGCTGGTAAACACTTGCCTCTGGACGTGGCTTCAGTGGTCCCTATCCAGGCCGGAAGCCTGACCTGCAGTCACGGGACGGCCTGCCCTCCTCAGCCAGGCCTTGCTGACCCTGAGGCCCAGCCCTTCTGTGTCCTGTCATGGGGGAGGGGCCGTGAGCTGGGCTGAAGGCCCTGGTGGACCAGAATGCTCATACCTGCCCATGTCTCCACGGAAGGCTCTCTCCGGTCACAGCCCCATCCCTGCTTTTTGGGCTCTCCATACCTCACTGCTGTCCCTGGGGTTCCTCCTTCCAATTGTTCTCATCGGCCCGAGGACCCTACCCCTACCCACCTGTACCTGATGTCTCCGATTTGCCTTCAGCCTCTTCCAGGCCTTCAGTCATGCCATTCCCTCTGCCCAGAATGCCTGTTTCCTCCCTGCCACACTTCGCACACGGACACACACGGACAGCCTGCGGCCCTCCTGCTTCCTCAGCTCCTTCCCCACCAGCCTGCCTGCCCCGCCTCTCTCATGTCACTGAGCAGAGTGGTACAGTCCCCTCCTAGGGTCTGTCACCTCCTCAGCTAACATTCTTACTGCCCGGTGACTCCCCACAGCACCCACGTGGGGTAGGCCTGGGTGTGGAGTCAGACAGACCCAAGGCCTGACTAGGCCTCTTACCTCCTGCCTTGACCTTGGACAAGCTAGTGGCTGAGCCCTCCTGAGCCTCAGTTTCCCCTCTATAAAGAGGGAATGATGAGTCGTGCTCTGGGCTGTCGTGAGGGTCAGATGAAGTGATGGATAGCAATGAGGTTTATAAACTCGGAAGCGACGAGGCCAGTGGTGGTGGCGTGATTTGCCTGAGGTCACCCTGGCGAGTTGGGTGCCAAACCAGATCCACAGTCCAAGGTTCCCATAAGGACATCGATGAGGGCGTCCACCCCCTGGAGCCCTGGACCATGCTCGGGGCCCCCCTGAGAAGTTACTTCCTCCAACGTCCTGACCCACTTGCGGAAGTGCAAGCGGACGGGCTGGCTCCCAGCCGGGACGAGCCGCCGGTGCTGACTGATGTGCTAAGTGCATCGCGCCTTCCTGGGAGACAGAAGATCGATGCCGCGGAGGACGGGCAGCCTCGCTCCGTGCCACGGCCAGCCCCCACGGGGCACAATGGGCCAAGAATAAACATAGCCAGGCCAGCTCCCTCCGCAGGGTCAGCCCAGGCCAGACCAGAAAGACGTGGATTTGATGTGACCACCTGTGGCCATCGTCATCCTCCCCGAACCCGAGTAGCGTTGCTGGACCACCCAGCACGCTGTTTGCTTGTTTTTAGCAGCGTTAATTCATCGGGTCCCCACAACCACCCTCCGAGGCAGGTGCTGCTCTCATCCCTATTTTATAGATATGTAAGGTGATGTGGAAGGTTTAGGGCCATACCCAGGGTCCCACAGCTTAGGAAGTGTCTCAGGCAGGACCAGAACCCTCTACCCCTGCTTGACTCAACGCCCATGCTGCTGGGAGGGCATTCGGCCTTTTTCATCACGCAGAGCGCTCTGTGGCCCCACACACAGCCGGCAGACCCCTTCTCACTCCGAACGCCCGCTTGGGGCCCCATCTCCAGGCTTCTCCGTGCTCTGGGCACTGGGGCTTAGGCTCTGGGGCTGCATTTTCAGGATTTGGAATGTGCTTTGGCCAGATTCTCCCCGACAGGTTGAGAGAGGCAGATGTCCATCCCCAGCCTTATTCTGCCAGAGCCCACGGCAGGCAGGTTAAAGGTAGGCCTGGCCCCTGAGGTCACTCTGGACACGGGAGAGCCTGTGGCTGGCATGAATTCTCAGGGGCCTAAACCCTTAAACTGCAGTGAGCTCAGCCTCACTGCCCGTCTGCCACAGGATGGCAGGCCTGTAGCCAAGAATGGCCCAGCCTGAGGTTTTGCCAGCCCCACACCTCACAGGTGAGGCAGGAGAAACCGCAGCCCTAAGCTTCCCGGGGCTAGGCTAGGAGCGGGGACAGATGGGCAGGGCACAAGATGTGGAACTGCTGAGTGGGAAGGGCCCGGCCCTTCAGTCTTCTCCCTAAGTGGTGGGAAATGTAGGCTTTGGCGTTAAACCCGGCTGGGCCCCTCCTGGCTGTGTGACCTTGGATAAGACACTTAACCTCTCTGAGCCTCAGTCTATCACCTCCCTTTCACCATTGCCCAGACCACGTGGTTCTTCCTCATTCAGAGTCATTTGCCTGTCCCTTCTATCACTCAAGCCCAGGGCCCCAGGCCAGTCCCCTGTTGACTCCTCCCTCAGCCCCACCGGAGTCCCCCACCAGCCCTCCCTCACCACCATGGCTGCCATCCAGTCAGGTGCCAAATCCTCTCCATTTTCCCCCCTGAATATTAGAGTAGCCGCCTCCCCGTCAGGTCCCTCTGCGTCTCTGCTCTGGTCCAGGCCTGGTCGTCTTTCCCCTGGATTTGTGCAACAGACTTCTAACTGCTTCCTGCCTCCTCCCACCTCCCCTCTGGCAGTTCCAGAACCATCTTTCTAAAATGGAAAGCTGGTCGTGTCTACCTAACGCATTCTGACTGCACACAGAAGCAAGCTCACACTCCTTTCCCTGCTGCCAGGAAGGCCTGTCACCATCTGGTGACAGCCCCAGCCCCCTCACCCCCCCTCTTCCCTTAGCGCCCCTCTGCCTCCCGCCACGCTGGGCCTCTGGATATGCTTGGGCCTAGCCTTTGCACACACCCGCTTTTCTCTTGGCCTAGAATTCCCTTCTCTCCTCTCCCTCCTCCTCCCCTCCTGTCTAATACCCGCTTATCCCCCAGGTGTTGGTTTGGACATCACCTTCTCCAGGAACCTTCCTTAACCACCACTCCCCGACACTGGACCATGCTGACCTCCCACACCCCCGTCACAGCCGCTGTCCCTCAGCATTGTCATTGTCTATTTACACGTCTCCCCGCCCACTAGACAGGAGATTGCACCTGTCCCAGGATGAATCTCGATTCTCCACTCACTGCACAGCCCGTCAGGCTCTAGTCCCAGCTTCTCCGGGGCTGTGCTGTGAGACCTAGGGCCAGTGCCTTTCCCTCTCTGTGCCTTCACTGCCGAGAATCTGTAAAAACGTGAGGCTGAACTAGGAGACCGCTCAGGGCCCTGCCCGCTCCACAGTTCCCCAGTCTTGGTCTCCTGTGATGCTCCTCTCTCCGTGGCCCTGTGTGCCTTTTCATTCCGTCTCCAGCCACCGCCTCTCACAACTTCTGTTTCAGCCTGTCTGGTGACCCTTTCTGCCCCAGACTTCCTGTGAGGACTGAGGCCTCCTTCATGCAACCCCAGATCCAGGTCGGAGGGCAGGCCTGGAAGCCTCCGAATCCCCCCACCAGCCTCCCGTCACGGGCCCTGCCATCTGCACATCCCAGGAGGGCCATTAACTCACTATGAGTCAAACGAAGCCATAAATAAATGAAGGGGTGAGGGTCCCAAGGGGGCCGAGCCCAGCTGGCTGCCCCGTCTCTGGCCAGATCTGGGGTCCCGGCCGCCCCAGGATGGACTCAGCCTGACAGATCTTCACGCGTCATCGCTGTCCCCGGAGAGTGATGGGGAAGTCACCAGGCCTCTCCGGCCCCCATTAGTGTCAGTAATTGCCAATCAATTTCCTGGGATCCTAGTGGGGAAGAGGCCCCTGGGTGTCTCCAGTGGGGAAGCCACATCTAATGGCTTTTATTTAGATTGCTGCAAATTGATTGGTTTTTTTTAATGGAGCTTTGGTTTTTCTCCCTGCCTCCTAACCACCCCCTCGCGGCTAGTTAGGCCAAAAGATGAGTGATGGCATGACTTTACTCTCCAGAAAAGCCGAGAGCAGGGCTGGTCATACCCACGCTGCCCATGTGTTGTCCATTCAGCACTTCCTGAAGGCACAGTCTTAGGTCCCACTTCCTCCGGGGGTGACCCCGCCATCGGCCCTTCCTGGAGTCACAGCTTTCATGGAGCTCCTAGGGAAGAGGTTGGCTGATGAGAATAATACGGGCAACAACAGCAGCTATTACCTACTGAGCCCTTAATTGTGAAACAGAGACTATGCCAATAGTTTTCCATCTGTAGTTCTCATCCTCCTGAGAAATCTGCTTCGTTATAACCATTTCAGATAGCGAAACAGACTCAGAGATGAAGCGACTTGCATCAGACCATTCAGGTTGTTGGGGTTAGATAGAACTAGAATTCAAACTGGGTCTTTTTGAATCTACAACATAAGCTTCTAACCATTTCAGTTTGGACTGTGAATGACAGAAAACAAATATCAGTGACTTAAACAAGATAGGTGCCTATTCCTCTCTCAACTAAATGAAGTCTCGGGTAAATAGTTCAAGGCTAGAATGGCAGCTCCACCATCATGAAGATCCCATGCTTCCTCTGTCTTGGTTTCATGGTCTGAGTTGGCTGCTAGAGCTCCAGCCATCACATCCATATCCCAGCCTTCAAGAAAGAAGAGAGAGTAATGACAGACATGCATGTTTCTTTCAGGGACACTTTCCAGAAATTGCACCTACCATTTTTGTAACATCTCATTGGTCAGCACTAAATCATATGACGTGCAACACGGGTAGGAAATGTAAGCTTGATTCCAGGAGACCGTGTGCCCAGCTGAAAATCAGGGGCTGTTTCTAAGGAAGAAGAGGAGATCAGATTTGGGACAATCATTAGTGACATCCATTAGCATCACTCTAACTGCCCCTCTAGATATATAAACAGAATTTTAAGTACAGTCTGGAGAGTCACTAAAGCCAACTTCCTGACAGCCCAGAAGAGCAGTCTAAGCCCAGAGAGGGGATATGATTTGCCCAGGATTAAGCAGAATATTGGGGCAGAGCCAAATTCAGAAACGTATCTCAGTAACAAAACCCAAGCTCTTGGCACAACACCCTCCATCTCTCCAACATTCTGGGACCTTTCTTCTGGTTCTTGGATTATTCCTCTTATTTTCCCCTTTTCCTCTCTCCCTGTCCGAGGCCTTCGGTCAGTGGCACTTTAAGGGTTCTTTTAACCCTCAGTAACAAAGAACTTTATTCTGTTCCCAACATCTCTGCTAAATAAAGATGGCTGACCTTGGCCCTTGGTATTCTGGTCTGAGGATCTTGAAGACCTTTCCTGCTCTGACAGTCAGCTTATGTGATACTCAGAAGCTAGCGGTAGTTCTTGCTAGCGGATATAACCCTAGTGCCAGCAAATGAGGCTCCAGAGGCAGTACTTGTGGGAGGGGCAGTGGGTAAGGAGCGAGGGGTAATGGATCAGGTCCTTGCATGATGCTGGGAGGAAAGAATAGTCTTTGTCAGGCATTTATTAGGCACCAATACAGTGCTGCAATAAACGTGAATAGGTTATATCTCCCAATAATAGACGAGGACTCTCATACAGAGCTAAAAATAGAGTAAGTCCAGCTCCATGCTCTTTTTGAAAGACACATCTAAAGCAAAATGGCGAAGGATCAGAAGTGAAGAGATTGAAAGAGGCCTACCAAGCAAAAACAAATTAAAAATCAAGATAGGAAAAAAATGCCTGAGTGGCAATACGCTCCTCATCCCTCTTTCCTGGCTGAGGCTCAAAACAGTAAGAGGACTCCCCCGAAGTCATGTCTGCCCTAAATGGCAGAGGTGTGATTTGAACCTGGGTCTTTCTGTCTCCTAAATTCCTGCTTCTTTGGGAAGAGCTAGTTGCCTCCAGTAAAGCCGACTGGTGTCGTGATCTTGATCTGATGGGCTGCTGACCTGGAGCCAGGTGCCTGCCATCACAGAGTGAGGCTGGAGCAGGCAAGAGTGAAGGGAAGTCTGCGTGACCAGCCCGGGGTAGGACACGCCCTGGCCTCCGGGCCAGAGCTGGGGCTGACTCCCAGGGTGCCTCCTCACTTCTATATTACAGTTGACCCTTTAAAAACATGGATTTGAATACACAGGTCCACATCTATGCAGATAGTTTTCAATAAATACAGTACAATACTGTACAAGTACACTCTCTTCCTTAGGATTTTCTCTTAAAGATTTTATTTATTTATTGAGAGAGAGAGCATGCACGATCGGGGCGGGTTGGGGGGTGGACAGAGGGAGACAGAACCTCAACTAGACTCCACGCAGAGCACAGACCCAAACTCGGGGCTCCATCACACCCCCTGAGATCATGACCTGAGCTGAAATCGAGAGTTGGATGCTTAACCAACTGGCCACCCAGGCTCCCCCTTCCTTACGATTTTCTTAAGAACATTTTCTTTTCTCTAGCTTACTTCATAGTAAGAATACAGCCTATGATCCAGAGAACATACAAGATGTATGTTATTCAACTATTATTAGTAAGGCTTCTGGTCAACAGTAGGCTGTTAGTAGTTTGGAGGGAGTCAAAAGTTATACAGAGATTTTTGACTCTGCAGGGGTCCCAGGCTCTAATCCCCATGTTCAGGGGTCAGCCACATCATGTGCAGAACTCGGGGCTTGACGCCTTATTTACTTGTGTGTCTCCCCAACCAGCATTGTGGATCTTGACCTGAGCCACGTGGGTGGGCTTTCAGGAGGTTCGCGGACTCGATAGATTGTCCACAGAATGTTTTCTGGGTGTGCTTATGGGCACTTGGGGGGGGGGCAGCTTTCACCGTGTTCTCGAGAACCACCGCTCTAGGCTGTATGCTCTTGGAGTTAGGAACCACATCCGTCGCTGTACCCTCGACTGGTGTGTAATGCGCAGTGATTACTAGTTGTGTGAATAATTTGGTAGATAGCCTCTGTCTTGTTTCCTCGTCTGTAAAGCGGAGATGAGAATAGGGATCCCACTGTCTCAGCTCTTCCGCATTCCTGCATTCCTTCTCTTGCCCTACTACGTACACAGGGCCTGGCACATGGTTAGTGTTCAGTGGACATGTATGAGAGGAGTGGATGGGTGGGTGATTTGGGAGGCAGATAGCGGTGTCCGTGTTTAGATGGGGGGTCCACCTGCTCTGTGAACATTAGGCAGGTGGATCGGTAAGTTCGTGGATGGGAGATTGGCTGGTGGATGGGTTCACAGAGGAGTGGATGGGTGAATGTCTAGATGAATGGGTCAGAGAGGAGGATAGATATTTGGGGGTGAGTTAATAAGTAGGTGGGTTTTCAAAGAAAGGATCAGTGGATGGGTGAAAAGGATGAATACATGACTTACAGATGGGTACGTGTTGTGGATGGGTAGAACTGATGGCTGGACGGGTAGAAGGAAGGGTGGATGGGTGGTGGACAGATGGACAGATGGATGGATGGACATTGTAACCAAACTTTGATGTGTGCATCTAGGAGGTTATGGGATGTTTGAATAGATGAACTGATGGATAGTTGGATGGACAGACCGAAGATTGGATGAACTGATGGGCAGATGGATGGAAATTGTCCACAGAACGTGTGTGAGCATTTGTGTGTACGGGAGGTAAAGAACGTTTGGGTGGAAGGACTAAAGGGTGGATGGATGTACAGAAGGAAGGAAGGGAGGGAAGGTGGGAGGGAGGGAGGGAGAATGGCCTCCTCCTAACCCAGACCGGAGAGTGGTGAGGCAGGGACAGAGGTTCCCTGTGCTCAAGGCTGGTTTGCAAAACAGATAAGCCGTCTTGCATCTGAAGCATCCATGTGTTGGGCCCCAGCTGAGCTCTTCCTTCCCATGAGGCCAGGGTCTCTGGCAACATCAATACTGAAGCTGATGTAGGAGGGAGACAAAGGGAGTGAGCAGACACTAGGGCCAGAGGGAGGGAGGGAGCCTAGTTGGGGCTCAGGCTGCCAATGGGCAGCCGCCCGCTTACTCAGCTCCGGAATGAAGCCCCGGAGAAGGGCTGTTCATATTTCTCCCTTGAACGGGGAGCTGACATTAATGAACAGCTAATTAACATCTTGGAGTGCGATAGTTCCAGTGTCACTGTCCCTAATTAGTCTCGCGCTAATCTGCTTTAATTAACTGTCCCTGTCGTGGCTTTAATTTAATTTTCAGCTCCTGCCCAGGATGGCAGCCCGGTGAGCATTCTGTCCCAGGGCTCCCCTGGCCAGGGCAGGGTGGGCTGGCCAAAGCCAGGTTCCCGGGGTGGCATTGCCAGGCAGCCCAGGGTTGGGCCGAGCTGGCCACAGAGCTTGGCTCCTCCTCGGCCCTGGGGGCAGAGAACTTGGGGACTGGATGCTTTCCTCCCCATCTCAAGGGAGTGTTCTCGGTCACCAGTGGCTCCCAGAACATTCGTAAGTCAGGAGCACAGCCTGTGACCATGCCTCGGTCTCAAGTAGGCTCCATAAACCAACCACACTTTCTGAATATGGGCTCTGCATTCCGAAAGACCGGGATTCATATCTTAGTTCTGGTCCTTTTGAGCTGTGTGGCCTTAAGAAAAGCGCCTGACCTCTCTGAGCCCCTGTGAAATTGAGCCGATTATCTAGGTGTTGCGCCCTGTTCCCACCAAGGATGCGTTCTTCAGGGGTGAGCTGCACGCCCGACTCCCTCATGGGCGAGGCAGAGCCACCCTTCAGCAGGAATGGAAAGCACTTAGAGTGAGCCTACATCAGGTGAGAGGAGCACTGGAGCAGGAGTCGGGATGCCCCGGCCCCAGGCCCAGCTCTGCTACAACTCCAGATCTCACAACCTCTCTGGGCTTCTGCCCCGCTCCCATCTATAAGTTGGAAGAGGCAGGGGAGGGACGAATAAGATGCTCTGAGCCCCGTCGTGCTCTGACCAGGGTTGGAGAATTTCTGTGCAGCTGGCTCAGAGAACCCAAATCTGCAGCAGGCGGTCTAGGTGGGAACTGGATCTAGGGCCAGCCTGGGGGTCAGGTGAGGCCTGTGAACTTTGCCTTGCAAAGTAGGCACTACAGGGAGGATGCGGCTGCCTTGGTTACAAGGTCCTGCTGCAGGTGGGAAACAAATCAACATGCCTGCCCCATGATGGGAGCCAGAGAAGCATCTGCCAAGGTAGTTAGACAGACGAGGAGCATCTCAGGGGAGCCTGGCAGGTGGCAGATGTGGGGAGGAGTGAGAAGCTGAATCAGGACCCCTCGTCCACCTTTTCTTAGCTGGGAGCTATGCGTGCAGGGCAGGGAGCGGGGTCCCAGGCTTGAGGAGTGAGGAGGCCCTCTCTGAGGCAGCTATGCCAGCTAAGGAGTTTAGCTGTAACCCTGAGGGTACTGGGGAGCCATGGCAGGGTTTTGAGCGGGAGGGTGGCACGATCAGGAGATTGGCCGCCGACCATGTGGGGCGAGTGAAGTGAAATGAGGAGAGAGGAGAGGAGGAATGAGGAGCGAGGAGGCTGCAAGGGGGCTGCTGTCTTACTCAAGGCGGTGAAGTCTCACAGAGGCCCAGCCGGCTCAGCCAGACTCCCAGAAGCAGCAAGCTAATATATGTAAAGTGCATGCTCTTTAGAAAAGGCGGGGTGCGCCTCCCCCCCGCCCCATGGCCTAGGGCTTCACGAATATGACCTCTGTGAGTAGTTTCTGTGTGACACCGGCTCCGAGGTTGTAGTTCACGCTTTCTGAGGCTGGGTCTGCAGAGTCCAGGATACAGGCGGGGGAGGGAGATGAATTCTCAGGGGTCTAGGAATTGTTAAGAGAATTTAGCATTTGTGTCTAGATTTTAATGCTGATCCCCAAATTGTTCGTTTTGTTCTGACCACTTGTAAAGCAGCACTGATCTCGCAGTGATCTCACACATCCTTGTTTCCCGGCCTGGCATCGGAGGTCTGGAGAGATAGCCTCCAGGGTCCACAGAAGAACATTTCCCTTTCCAAAGGGCCTGAGCCTTGTCCAGCTCGGAGAAATGCTGTCAGACCCGCCTTCCCTCAGGACGGCGAGCTCTTCCAACACCGAGTCTATTTCTGGCCCGTCTCCGCGTCCCCACGGCCTGACACAGGTCTGAACCCAGGGAGGGTTTGTGAATTGAGGTGAATTCTCTCTCTGGATGCCCCACAGGCCCCCTCCCCCTGCCTTTGACCTCCAGTTGATCTTTGTTTTCAGTCCAGTGGAGCCAAACCAGTTTTTCCTGAAATGCTCAGTAAATTAGTGTGGAATTCAGAGCTCCCGCACCACCCCCCACATACATACCGGTGCACAAGACTCCTGTAGAGAAGAAAACTTGCCCTTCTCTCCTCCTGTGCCCTGCCCCGTGGCAACCCTGCGCATTTCCCCAGGTCTAGTTCAGACCACGCGTAGTGCACCTCCAGGGAGCCCTCCGTGGTTTCCCCAGACAAGTGTGTCAGTCAGACCTCGGAGCCCCAGGAACATATGCTGCTTCCCAGACCCCATCTTGCCTTGTGTTGTCTGTCTTCACGTCCAGGAACTGAATTGCTCCCACGTCTGTGTCCCCTCCTCCCTCCTCACCGCCCCCCACCCAGTGCCTGGCTCCCAGCAGGCAGACTATAGGGCAAGGGGAAGAGATGCGTCCCTCACCCCCAGCCAGGCG
>CM052900.1:151397908-151441889 GCA_028534135.1 Potos flavus | reverse complement strand
GGGGTGGGCAGGAGCTGGAGTCTTTCCTGGGAAGGTGGGAGCAGTTGCCTCGGCCTGTGCTTGGCCCCTCACAGCCCCCGACGTATACCCAGAGCAGGGAAGCATGGAACAGTGTTTGTCCTTCTGTTAACCTGAGTCTTAGGGGCCTGCTCAGTCAGCTTCCAGTGTGTGGGCAGGAAGCCTGAGGCCTCATGGGGTCGGCTCTGCGGGCCCCACCCAGATTCCTAGCCAGGGTGTGAGGGGCTGTGGGTGCGTGCGTGATTCCCAAAGGCCTTCCCCCACCTGCCCCGACCCTCACCTCCCTGTCTGGTGCACAGATGACCACGTTGATCTTCACCCAACACCCTTCCCCCATCATTCATTCAGCCATTCATTTATTCATTCATTCATTCACTGTTTTCAGATAACCTTCTGAGGGCCAAGCCCTGTTCTGGGCACTGGGGAGATGAATATGAATCAAAATAGCCCCTTGCCCTAAGAAACAGCATGGTGGGGGGCTCTATGGGAAAACAGAGAAAGTGCTACAGGGTCAGAGGCCAGAGCATCATGGAGGCCTTCCTGGAGGAGGGGCTGAGCCTTAGAAGTAGGCAGAATCAGGATATATAGGGATGGTGATGAGGGCACTCCAAGCAGGGAAACAGAAGGAGCAAAAGGCCCAGAGACAGCTGTGTGTGGGACGTGTTCAAGAATCATCAGGGAGCTTTTGCTCAGGGAGTGTGAAAGGTGCCAAATGATGGAAATGGGGCAGGAGAAGTAGGTTGAGCACTGGGTGGAGGCTTGGAGTGCCAGGCTAAGGAGGCTGGGATTTGTAAATGGTAAATGGCTACGCAGGTTCATGACAGTGCTCGAGTCTCACTGGCGGGAAGGAGGGCTGGAGCTTACGGTTCGCTTTTCCTTTCTTTAGAAATGAGAAACCACAAATTCCTTCCCAGGACTGGTGGGCCAACCCTGGGCTGGGCTCCAAAAACACAGAGAAAGGGCTTTCGCGGGCATTCCAGGGCTGGGCTAAGGGTGCTGCTCTGTAGCTTTTGTCCACGGAGGCCGGCCGCAGACATCATGCTCCGAGGGGCGGGGGGAGGTGCTCAGCTTTGAACAGGTCCCGCTCGGGGACCACACAATTTCCTCCAGTCCTTGGCAGTCTCTCTGGTTGTTTTCTCAGAGCAGGAGGCCATGCACACCAGGAAAAGGGCCAGACGGCTCTGCACTCAAATCCCAGACTGGCCTTGCATTGCTGAGTAAGTTGAGTAAGCTACGTTACCTTCCCAAGCCTCAGTTTCCCTGATTGTAATGCAGGGCTGATGACCGACCCTCCCCCAAAGGGCTGCCAGGAGGGAATGGATGCCTGGCCCCAACAGGCTTGCAATTCTTGTGTGTTCCCTTTACACCAGTAGACCTAGAATCGGCAATAAACGTTTAGTCCAACCTCCCCATTTGACAGGTTGGCAAACAGAGGCCAGAAAATGGTAGCAGATATCTCAGAGACAGAATGGCCCATCATTTGGTTGCCCAGAGCAGGGGAGCTAGGTGAGTGAAGAGGGGTAGTGTGTGACGCCCCCAAATCTGAACCTGGGATGACAAGACAAGCAATAAACCCAGAGCTCCCCAGATGAGCTCAGCAAGGGCTGACCAGGCCTTTCCAGGTCCAGATTGGCGGCCTCTCCTCTCTGTCTTGCAGTGTTTTACAAAGCACCTCGAAGAGTGTCTTGCACACGGTTAGGTGTTCGGGCCCTGGGAGAGATTATGGTCGGGTAAGTGAGCGCTAGTTACAAACACAAAACTCAGATGGGAATGACTATCCCTTGCTGACCCCACCCCTCCTAAATGGCAGCTTTTTGCACAAAAACTCAGCTGTAGGCACCTTGCACGCTCTTTAGAATAATAACACTTATCTGTTGAACAAATAGTCATTCAGTTTCTACTATGTGCCAGGCAACCTGCTAGGCCTTTGCGTGAATGATCTCATTTAAACCCAACAATCCTTATGAACAAGTCCACTATTATTTCCACTTTACAGATGAAGAAACTGAGGTTCAGGGAGAGTTTTGCCTGAGGTCACATGGAGCAAGGCAGGAATCCAGAGCCTTAGCCCTACGCCATAGTGTGGTGGCATAGATAGCAAGAATCGCTAACTGAGATGTTTCAAGGGAGTGTCCACAATGAACACTGAAATCAAATCCCCATGGTAGCTATTGGTGGGAGAGGCTAATCTGGGCTTCCTCAGGAAGGTGTGGAATGTTGACACCATCCCCTGGGCTCTTCAAGGGCTCGGGGGGAGCTGAGTTAGTCTGGGCTGGAGACCGAGGGTTGACCATGATCGGTTCCAGAGGGGGGCTCTTCACACCCCTCCCCTAGCCAGAGGCAGCCAGGATTCCATTAACCTGATTCTCTGCCCCACATAAACCTGCAGAGGGAGCCCCGGGAGGGAGGGGAACTGGGGAAGGGAAGAATCGGGCTTCCCCAGGCCCTGAATGAAGCAGCCAATGGGATCAGTTTCTTCTCTTGCAGTCCGGGAGGACCTTCGAGGCCCCTGGCTCTTTGAGCAGAGAGTAGGGAGAGGGTGGGAGAGCCAGAAATTAGGGGGTAAGAGAATCCAGGCTAGGGTGCGGCATCAGGGGGAGAGCCATTAGGGCACAGAGTCACCGTACCTGCCCCGTCTCCTGTGTGGCCTTGGGTAAGTCACATCAACTCTCTGATCTTTAGGTACTTCCTTAGTTGGAAGGGCAACCCAGTGTCAGCTCTTCATGCTGGGCAGAAGCAACACTGTGCCAGACACGTAGTAGGTACTCAGGAAATGGTGGCTGTTACCGTTGCCGTGATTTTAACACGGTGACCCCAGTAGAGCCCTTCTCAGCTTGTCTGGGACGTTCACATCCATATTCTCGTTGCGTCACAATATTTCTTCAAGGCGTGCAAGGATCCTTTTTTTTTTTTTTTTAATTTATTTGAGAGAGGGAGAGAGAGAGTGCGTGCATGAGAGCAGGGGAGGGGCAGAGGGAGAGGGAGACAAGCAGACTCCCCACTGAGTGGGAAGCCCAACTGGGGCTTGATCCTAGGACCCTGAGATCATGACCTGAGCTGAAATTAGGAGTCTGATGCTCAACCGAATAAAACACCCAGGCACCCCAAAATCACATAGTTTCTAACCCTTGGGCTAGGATGCAACCCAGTGATGGTCATAGAGTGGGCCACGCCCACCAGGCCTCTTCTTCAGTCTGTTTCCTCTCAGGAGTGCGGTCGGGTGCCTCTTCCTCCAGGAAGTCTTCCTTGACCACAAAGCCTAGTGAAGTACTCCTCCTCTCTTACAGCGTTCCAGACCTCTTCTGTTAAAGCATTTATCAGACGTTGTACAATTAGGTACCCCCACCTAAGACTCTGAGGGCCCAACCCATGCTTTTTATAGAAGGGGAGGGGCTACAATAAATATTTTGTTAATGACGGCAGCTGCTCCCACACAGAGGGGCACGCAGGTCTACAGAGAGTCACGTGTAAGTATTCAGTCCTCCGTATACAGTTACGCACGTGTGGGCTGGTGAGTATACACATGCACAGATAAAGGGTGAACTTTCTGAAATGTGGCGGATTGAGCTGACGTGGATGACCCCGTCTCCCCCACACACATATAAACACACAACACGGGAGATGATCTTGACAAAAGCTTGAAAGAAAGGAAAATCCTTAGGTGACTTTTTTTTTTTTTTTTTAATTTAGGGGATTTTTTAAAGTAATAGGTGGAACAAAAATACAGCCATAAAATGAAAGATAAGAGGAATAAGGCTGGAATTAAAACACGCTAGGATTGTTTGGGAAGTAGATGGAGACATCAAGTAACTTTTGGCTTGGTTGAGATAAATATACATGTTAAAAATGGAAGGACGGCTATAAAAGATTTGAATATATAACTTCTGAACCAGCAGAGGAAATTAAAAGGCATAAAGAAAATTCAGCCAAGGCCACAGAAGGCGAGAAAGGAGAAAAAAGTTTTAAGTTGATGATAAATAAAACACATAAGGTAGTACAAATAAGGTCAAATACAGTTGACCCTTCAACAATGCCAGGATTAGAAGCCCCGACCCTGCCCCCGACACACACAGTCACAAATCTGTGCATTGCTTTTGACTCTCCCAAAACTTAACTGCTAATAACAGCCTGCTATTGACCAGAAGTCTCACCAATAACATAAATAGTCGATTAACACCTATTTTGTATGTTATCTGTATTCTGTACTATATTCTTACAGTAAACCAGAGAAAAGAAAATATTGTTAAGAAAACCATAAGGAAGAGAAAACACATATACAGTACTGTCCTATATTTATCTAAAATAAATCCATGTATAAATGGCCCCACATAGGTCAAACCTGTGTTGTTCAAGGGTCAACTGTCTATTAGTAACCACAACAAATAAAAATGGACTAAACTCAATTTTTTAAAAACAGAGATTCTTAGTTTAGGTGGAGAAAAATTCCATCTCTGTTTACAAGAGAGACAACTAAAAGATAATGATGTGCAAAGGTTATAAGTAAAGGGATATAAAATGGTATATCAGAAAATATTCTCGAGCGGCTCAGCCGTTAAGCGTCTGCCTTTCGCTCGGGTCATGATCCCAGGGTCCTGGGATGGAGCCCTGAGTCGGGCTCCCTGCTCGGTGGGAAGCCCACTTCTCCCTCTCCTACTCCCCCTGCTTGTGTTCCCTCTCTCTCTCTGTGTCTCTCTCTCTCTTTCTGTCAAATAAAGAAATAAATAATCTTTAAAAAAATAAAAGAAAATATTCTCTGTAATAAAACTAGTAGTGAGATAAATGTCAGGGAATAAAAAGACTTTAAGACAAGAAGCATTATTGGGGACAGAGAGGGTCATTACTAATGACAAAATGAATAATTCGCCAGGAAGGTATAATAATCCAGAAGTTGCTTATACTCCAGCATGGTTTCAAAACAGTTTTTATTTTTTTAAAGCTTTTTTTTTTTTTTAAGCTTTTATTTATTTATTTGAGAGAGAGAGACAGCATGAGCGGGGGCAGACGGGCAGAGGGAGTGGGAGAAGCAGGCTCTCCACTGAGCAGGGAGCTCAACACGGCATTGATCCCAGGACCCCGAGATCATGACCTGAGCTGAAGGCAGACGCTTAACCGACGGAGCCCCCCAGACGCCCCTCAAAACAGTTTTTTAAAAAACACTCAAAAGAATATACTAACAAGAGGAAATTTTCAAGTTCACGTTCTTAGTAAGATATTGTGGCATAGCTTTCTCAGAAAGTGACTAAGTAGCCACAAATGAGTAGACTCGAATGACCTGCATATAAGAACTTTGAACCCAACCTGCGAATGCTGCACATTTATTCCCGACGCACTCAGGCAGACCCACCGGCCTTCCCCAGGTGCAGAAGCTCACGGGGGCCGCGGGGGACAAGTATGGAGGCACGATTGCAGCTCCCACCGACGAAGACACCCAAAAGGAGGAGGGAGGGGGTCTGGTGTGTGGCCAGGGATTCAGCTAACTAAACATTTACCTGGTCCCTGACCTTGGACGGTGAAATATCTTAGCTGAGTCTTAGTTTCTTTCCATAAAAAATGCAGATTCGACATCAGCAAACTGTTAAGCTCCGGAGAGTTCACGTATAACCAAACAGTGCCATTGTAACAGAAAATCAACCAGGTGGTTGGGTGGTTCAGTGGGCTAAAGCTTCTGCCTTCGGCTCGGGTCATAATCTCAGGGTCCTGGGATCGAGCCCCGCATCGGGCTCTCTGCTCAGCAGGGAGCCTGCTTCCCCCTCTCTCTCTGCCTGCCTCTCTGCCTACTTGTGATCTCTCTCTCTCTCTCTGTGTCAAATAAATAAAATCTTTAAAAAAAAAAAGAAAAGAAAAGCAACCATAGACAATACATAACCAAATGGGCATGGCTGGGTGCCAGGAAATTTTATTTTCAAAAACAGGTGGCAGGCTGAATTTGGCCCGCGGACCATAGTTTGTAGATAATACCTTTTGCCTTGCCAGGATTAGGGTTATGGAATAAAGAATAGGAATAGAAGCAAAGCGACTTGTAGGGAATGAGCTCAATGGATAGCCCGTCTCGTGAGTAAGGACGTCACGTGAGTGTGTATACACACACATAGACACGGATGCACGAAGGCACATGCCCGTGTGTCTGTCTTCATGCGGATGTATGAAGCCTGAGGTGTACCTACGAGCACGTTTTGTGCACACAAGTAGACGTGTACGTGTATAAGTCTGTGTTTTTGCACGGAGGCGAATCTTCTAGAAAATGGGAAAAGAAGGGCGAAGACCTCACTGGGCAGTGAGGATAAAATGGCAGGGTGCTGGCTGCCATGCCCAGCACAGTGGGAGCTGAAGCTCCCGTTTACCGGGTGTGGGAATAGGTTCGGGAGACGCGGTGTGGGGTGCGTGACACCCCGCCCGCTCACACACACTCATGCGCGTGCCCGTAACACGGTTTTCTGTGCGCTTGCTTCCAGAGGGAAGCTGCGCTAATGAGGAGGTCGTCTTCATAGCCAGCAGGTGCCCAGAACAGCCCTGACGGGCATGCAATTTAGCTTTCTCCTGAGATGTTGGGCAAATGAAGAGAAAGGCGTTTTAATCCCTTGTCACGTCTCCAGGGGCTGGAGGACATGTGCTGAGTTGGGATTTTTCAACTTCAGCCTTTTTTTTTCCTTGACACATCCATCCCAGAAACATCTGTGAGATAAAACAGAGGAGGTCTTATGAATTCAGCTCAGACTCGGCCTGTGCTCCCACCCCAAGCAAGCGAGACATGAATCACCGGCCCGGGGGCCCAGCAGCCCCGCAGAGCAGCGTCTCCAGCGGAGGCCCCGGCCTTTCCTGAGGAGCTGCTTTTGATTTCCCCCAAGCCTTCTGATCGTCTACACTCACAGAGCGTGTGTTGTCCGAGGGGAGGCCTGCTGAGCACTCGGCTCACGCTCCAGTGCCGGGGTCAGCCGCTCACTCCGGGCCTCGGCCGAGTCCTGCTCCAGGCCCTCGAGGCGCCAAGATGAACCAGACAAGGCATCAGGGCCACCTTGCTGGTCCCCGTTTTCCCAGCATTTGGGAACACCGTGGGGGGAGACCGCCATTGTGGGGCTGAGAGGGGTGCCTCAATGGTGCGCCAGTCCGCCCTCTGCATTAGCGCGTTTTTATCCTGCAGGCGGGAGGAAGTGCGTCATGGCGGCCGCCGGGTCAAGGGTCAGCCAGCCATTAATTGAACTTGACCTTCTGGGGCCCTCCTGTGCTCTGTGGCCTTGGATCCCACCAGATGGTTCAAAACCTGAGCCCTCTCTGCCTGGGCCCACATGTTGTCTCTCCATTTCTGTGTGTTTCAAGAAAAAGAGGTGTATTTTATTGCTGTGCTACCATCTTGGAGCTTCCACCCAGGGCTGGGGAGGGGGTGTGATCGGCCCTCTTTCCTGTTTCTTCTGTTCAGCGAACAACCCTGGAACGGGTCCCTGTTACTCTGTAGGCCCTGTGCTGGGCACTAGGGACACTGAGAAGGATAAGACAGAGCCCTGCCTTTAAAAGCCACCAGGCTCAGGAGGTGGGCCGTCCAGGGCGGTGATAAGAAAGGCAGAAAGCTATTCATGTTCTCAGAGATGCAAGGTCCTGCAGGGGTGCAGGAGGTAGGACTGCTTTCCCCAGTCCGGCTGGCTGTTATGTGGGGTGGGGACAAAAGAATGTTTACAGGGTCATAAGTTTATAGGAGCTGCTCCACCTGGAGGGTCTGGGTCTCTAAAAAGAGGGTGGGATGGGAGAAAAGAGAGTGTCTCTGGTCCTGAAGGGTTTCTCCCTAGGCCCTTTTTACAGATGGGAAGGTTGAGTCACAGGAGACAAAGGTACATACCCAGAGTTGTAGAGTATTTAGAGTAAGATGAACCCAGGCTTGTATGGAGCAGGAGAGAGAGCAGAGAGTGGGTGCCAGACCTGGTCCAGCCATTTTCCCATCTATTCCCAGGTCATCCCTGTCTTCCTGAGGACAGTTCCAGACCAGTCCTTCTGTGTGGCTGCTCACCTTCGCCTTCCTCGCCTCCTTCCCAGAATCCTTAGCAACGGACAGGCAGTCTGAGAGGGGCAGGAATGCCCCCCGCCCCTGGATGGGCTGGCTGCTGTTTACCCAGCTGCTGTGAGCCCAGGCCGGGGTCGCAGGGAAGGACCTGAGAGGCCAGTCCTCCAGCCAGCACCCTGCTGCTCAGGTCTTATGACCCCTTCTCTCCCCTCCAAGGCCTCTCCCTCAAAGATGTGGCCCAAGGTAGGGAGGAGAGCTTAGCTCCTGTTACATTTCCTTTATGTCTGCACTCTTTTACTGAAAATGCAGAGGTGGCCGTGAAGAGAGCGCGCGGAGAGCAGGGGAACAGAAGAACTGGCTGGTAAGGGGCAGGTGGATAGAGCATGAGGATTTAGAATGGACGACCTGGGTTCGAGACGGGCTCTGTGTGACCCTGGCAAATCACATGCCCTCTCTGAGCATCAGTGTCCCAGTCTGTCCACTGAGGGTGCGGGTCAGCGCTCTCTCTTGCCAGAGTCCTCGTGAAGCTTGAGTGCAATAATGATGTTGACAGTGCTTTCTGGAATGTAACACAGATCATGGCTGGGACCATTGTTAGATTGGCGTTAGGGGAAATATCAGCTTAGATAGGTACGTGCAACCAACCAGGGGCAGGAGCCACAGGCCTGGGAGTCAGAAGACCCAGGGACTAGAGGAAGCTCTAGCTGGCTCTGGGCGTGAATCTTCTCTTTGCTTCTCTCAGCCCCACCTTGCTCACATTAGCCTGGGTGGAAAGGCTGTTCTCCCTCCAGTCTCACGATGACCGAGGAGGACTGTTCATCCCACCTGCATTCACTGAGCACCTGCTGTGTACCAGGCCCTGGGCCAGGCTGGCACGTGACTCCTGTCCCTGAAGAAAGATAACTCTAGAAGAGATGCGGGGCTCAGATCCTAGAGGGTCAGATACAATTGAGTCTAGTCTCCTCGTTTTGCAGATGGGAAAAAACAAAGCCTTAAAGAGGAAAACGGCTTCCCCGGGGTATCAGAAATGAGCAGCACTCATTGCTGCTCCGCCTTGACTCCAATCCAGACGTTGAGAATCAGTCATTATACTCTCCTCACTAAATCCAGTGCTGCTGCAGGATCCTTCTCAACACAACACTAGGCAGCTACCGATCAAGGGGTCGAAGTGGGAGCACAAGATGAAACCATTTGCATACCAACCCTGAGTCCTCATCTTGCCCTTGTCTGAGGACTTGGACTAGAATCGTCCACGTTGGGACTCAGACGTAGATTTTCTCATCCATTCTGCCATTCCACTTCTTCCTGAAACCAGCTGGTATTGAGTGCCCACCCCATACCCCACTTGTTTCTAGACTCCAAGATGAGTAAGGCCTGCTTACAGCCTCATAGTCTGGTGCAGAAGAAAGGCGAAGGGCAAATAATGATGGGGGGCTAGTTGGAGATACACACAGGTTTCTGTGGAAATGCAGGGAAGAGAGCAACCTGATGGCCCAGGGACGGGGTTGGGGGACTAGGCGGTGGTTGAGGAAGACTTCCCCAAGTGGGGACATTGCAGTCAGCATTCAGCCAGGAAACACATGACAGAGAGGAGGCCCAGTATAGAGTCCAGATACATTGGCCTTCCTTGGGGATCAGTGACCTCTGTGGCCTAGGAGGTGACAAGAAGGTGTTATGGGGAGAGTCACCGACCCCAATGAACAGGAGTTTGCAATGTTGACAAATGTTGCAGTGTTGATGGGGCATAGATGGGGCTTAGGAGGAGTGGCTTAGGAGGTAGAAGAGGGAGTTTCTAGGTTGCTTTCCTAGTTGGGCTGAAACCCAACAATATATACCCAGCTTTGTGCTTTGTCTAGCCCCTGTTCAACTCACCTGTGCCCTCCTGCACTTGTGGCTCTCATCATACTGCTCATTATCTAGCAAAGGTAGGTTTTCCCTGGCAAGACCGGAAGCCCTGATAGCCCTGAGACTTCAAAGACTGTCTCATTTCTTACTGGCGGGGGCTTGAACCTAGTGCTGGCACAGTGCTTACCTGGCTCATAATGGGTATTTAATAAATCTTGAATGAATGGGCAGATGGGCAGATAGATGGATGAATGGGTGATGGATGTGGATAGATGAATGGGTGGTTGGGTGGATAGATGGATGGATGGATGGGTGGATGGATGGATGGATGGATAGGTGGATGGATGGATGGATGGATGGATGGATGGATGGATGGATGGATGATGGATGGAGGGGTGGATGGATGGGTGGATGGATGGGTGGGTGGATGGATGATGGATGGAGGGGTGGATGGATGGGTGGATGGATGGGTGGGTGGATGGATGATGGATGGGTGGATGGATGGGTGGATGGATGGATGGATGATGGATGGATGATGGATGGATGGATGAGTGGGTGGATGAATGAGTGGATGGTCATGGAGCCTCTCTAAGCCTGTTTTCGCCTCTGCAAAATGGGGAAATAGTGCCAACCTCACGGGGATACTGTTAGGGCTCAATAAGATAATGCTGCTAAAGCCCTTGGAATATTGCTTGGTATTCAAAAAAAATATTTATTGAAAGGATAATACTGATTGTTTAAACTCAAGTGCAAAGATACTCTCAGCAGTAGATTCTGACAAATGAATTTTGCATGCTCTCTGACAGGATCCTTTAAAAAAAAAAAAAAAAGAGGGTTCCTGAAATTATTTGTAACCGTTGTTAGAAATAAAATTCAGGGGCACCCGGGTGGCTCAGTGGGTTAAAGCCTCTGCCTTCGGCTCAGGTCATGATCTCAGGGTCCTGGGATCGAGCCCCACATCAGGCTCTCTGCTCAGCGGGAAGCCTGCTTCCTCCTCTCTCTCTGCCTGCCTCTCTGCTCAGCAGGGGAGTCTGCTCCTTCCTCTGCCCCTCCCCCTGCTCATTCTACCTCTGTCTCTCAAATAAATAAATAAATATCTTTTTAAAAAAGAAAGGAAAGGAAGAAACAGAGCTGTAGTACTAAGCAGCACCCAAGGGCAGGGGTTGTGTCCATCACTGTGGAGTGAATGAATGAACAGCTGAATGAATGAATCTCCTCACCCCCTACCCTTAGAGCACTGTGGCAGGCTCCCATAATGCTGTGAATTCGTGGACAGAGGGCAGGGTGCCTGACTCATCCAGGACGCCTGTGTCGTATCAAAGCGAATGTCATGAGCAGTTTTAAAGCTCACTTAGGACCCGTGCTCTGCTGCCCATTCTTGTCTGTCACCACCCGTAAGTGGCCCTGTCAGTTACTCCTCCGATCCTAACCAGGGCCTCCTGCTGTCGTGTCCATCTTTGCAGAGCAGGAGGGAACCTGGCTGGCGGAGGGCCCCGTGCCAAGGAGACCAGATTCGATTCCAAGCCAGAGGTGGAGGTCATGGCCCATCTGCCTCCACTGTCCGTGTGATCTTGGGCAGTCACTTCTCTCTCTGAGTCTTGCTTTCCTCCTCAGCACCAGGGGCATAAGAATAATGTCCCTCTCACGGGTCCTTGTGGGGCGCACCGGTGGCCATGCTCTGGAAACACAGAAGCGGGAGGCGGGGTTATTCTGTAAAGTTGTGATGTACAGGCTGGTTTCAGGAGCGGGGGGGTCAATCTTGAAGGTGGGCGCAGTAGGGAAGCATAGGAGATATGAACGGCAGCGCCGGGCCCTGTCGGCCCCAAGGTCCCCCCTCCCCTACCTGTCCCCGTGCCTGAAATGTCCACCAACTGATTAACGCCTGGGATGGAGGCCTGGTGTCTCCAGGAGGGATCCCGTTAGAATGCTCACAGGCAACAGCCAGTGTAACATTCCGATTCCCTGGCAAAGAGGTGACCTTGGCCTCTCTCAGCATGAGCTGAGTTGAGACGGAATGAGACACAGCTGGGGACAGAGGGCAGACGCCGGGAGGTGGGCGAGATCTGAGACCTCGAGCAGCGGTCCTGTGGGACCTCGGGGCAGCCTGGGGAGCCACAAGCCTGGGGTTGGGTGAGAGGCAACAGGGGACCCTTAAAATGGGGCCAGGAGCTGCCGGCAGCAGCTTTCTTCCTTTCGACTTTCTGCCAAGGGGCAGTGTGGCTACAGGCTCCACGCAGCCCAGAGAGGAGCGGCTCTGCCAGCCCCCCGGGCCTCTGTCTCAGAAGCATGGGCGGTCAGCTCGCTGATGGAGAGTCCTCGGGGAGGAGGCACTGCTCGATGAGTGAAGAGCTTCGAGGGAAACAGGCTGTATTCTTTCCCGGCAGCAGCGTCTCCCCTCGTCCCCCTCTTGCTCACACGGGCTGTTACCGTGGCCAGAAGAGGTGGTCGCCAGCCCTCGTGAAACTCGACCCCTTGTCATCACCCTGTCCCTCCGCTGTCACCTCTGCCTGGACCGCGGCTCAGCCCCCCTCCCACCCCGCTCTCTCCACACCGCAGACAGGGACTTGTTCCAAACTGAGGGCACTCCACGGCCCTGCGCAGAACTCTCCAGGGGCTTCCCGCGGACTTGCAGTCAAGCTCCGTCTCCTGGGGCTCGGCGTCGTCCTCCCACTCTGCCCCTTGCTCCCCACTTCCAGCCACACAGGCATTCTGGGGGCTCTTCACACAAAGGCCTTGCTAGTCCCTACTGAGGAAGGGCCTTTGCCCGTGCTGTTCCCTCTGCCAGGAATCCTCTTCCCTGTGCGCTCCCCACCACCAGGTCTCGGCCTCAGGGTATCAGCTCATGTGTCACCTCCTCAGAGAAGCCCTCCCTTACCACCCCAGCTGGAAGAGTCCCCCCTCGGCACCCTCTAGCGTGTCGCCCTATATTTATGTTCTGTTTATTGTCCATCTTCCTCACTTGATTAGAAGCTCTACGAGTAGGGAACTAGCTTGTCTCATTTGCTGCCGCGTCCCCAGCAGCCGGAACAGGGCCTGGCACCTAGTAGGGCTTCAGGTGTGTTGACTGAACGGCCCCCGCAGGAGACGTGGTTGACACGAGCAGCCACTCGACCAACCCCGCCAGGCCCGTGGCACCATCCAGCTCTAACTTCATTTGGTCTTCACAGCATAAAACCCAGCGAGGGCATGTCCCCATTTTACAGCTGAGGAAACTGAGGCCCCGGGGGTTCAAGCAACTGTCCCAAGGTCATGCAGATCTTAAGAAGCAGAGACCGAGATCTGTCTGAGTCTGAGTCTCGGCTCCTACGGCTGTGTTATTAAAACAAGTGCTATTACCCTTGTTTTACAGATGATGGAGACTAAAGACCTCAGCCAGGAAGAGGTGGGGTTGGGATTTGAACCCAGACGCTGCCTTCTCTACGGGGACAGGGATGGCAGGACCCAGCCAGGCAGCTGTCTGTGACCCCAGGGGCCTGGGCAGCGGCTATCTGGTTTGACAGCTGGGTCCAGGGCGCAGAGCCCACCGTCAGGGAGACGAGGACGGTAAAACAGCATTTATTGAGCACTTACTGCATGTGTGGCCGTGTTCTAAATACTTCATGTGGGCTCATCGTCTTCTCAACAACCTCAGGAGGGAGAGAGCTTTATTGTCCCCATTTTGCAGATGAGAAACGTGAGGCACAGAGAGGTTATGTGACTCACCCGAGGTCACCCAGCCTGGACGTGTCAAAGTGGAGTTAGAGCGAGGCACTACTCAGAGAGGCACGTACCGCCTCTCTGAGGAGCCAGCAGAAGCTGGGCAGGGCTCCCGATCCCTCAGGTTGAGAAAAGGACTCCAAGCCCAGTCAAGTACACAAAGCCTAGAGCCGTGGATTGCTCGGCTATAAAACAGGGCCAGAAGTTCATCGGGATGTTGTAAGGAGAGGAGAGGGGAGGACAGAGCTGAGCAAAGCCCCCACCCAGTCTAGAGCCCAACCCCGCCAGTAGTGAGCAAGCAACGGGTAAGGAAAAGTACATGGCATCCATCTCAGCTTAAATCTCTGCGCCGCCGCTCACCAAATCGGTGATGTTGGGAAGTGACTTACCACTCCGTGCCTGCATCCCCTGCAAATGAGGAAAATTATAGCATAATTTGAGATTATATGAATTAATCCACATAAGGCACTTAAAACAGTGCCTGGCCCAAAGTAAGCTCTAAGTGCAAGCTGTTATTTATCAGAAGATTACAAATGTTAAAATATTAGTTCTGGCCTCTCTTGTAACCAGGGAGACTCTCTCCAACAGGGTTACCATGAAGGCAGAGAGAGTAAGCGGGGAAGCTGTGCTCTCAGGCCCTCACTTGGTGACAGCGTGGGCTATCTCTGCAGGCTGCCCTTCACCAGAAGTTGCCTCCCCGCTCTACATCTCCAGTTTTTTCCAGGGATTAGAGTCCTTCCCTATGGGTGCTAGAGCTAAGTGTTTGTCAAGTTTATGAGCTTTCAGAGACAACCAGGCCTCCCCATTTTTATAAAGACTGAGATAAGAGAAGAGTTTATGAGATTAGAGGTTTGTCATCATGCTTTGCTTTGATGTCTCTCTCGTGTTCTCTCTCTCCCTTCCTTTCTCTCCCTCCCTCCCTCCCTCTCTCTCCTTTCTCTCTCTCTCCCAGTTTCCTTCTCTTTTAAAAATCCGAAGTGCAATCTGGGAAGAGCAGCCCCAGGCCCTATAAACACACTGTTCAAATAAAGGAGACGTTTAGGGGAAAGTGGAAGCATCATTTAAAGGTGATCGCTCTAAAATGACCATGTCTGGGCAATTTGTCATGAAGTATTCTGGCTGTTGCCAGAGATCATTTTTTCTGTAAATCTTGCTGTTGGCTCATAATTTTCAACTTTTGACCTTTTAAAACTGAGGTGTGGGATTTTTATAAGCTTTGGGGATGGGGTGTTTTTTAAATAACCTTTAAAGAAGCCATCTATCCCCGGGAAAGTTTGGGATTAGGCTTGAAGGAGCTCTGCAGAAGCGGCTAGGATCCCCGGGTCCCGGCCCCGCCATGGGAGACTTTATGATCCAAGAATGTTCCAGTCCAAGGACTGGACCCACTTCTTCCTAGTTCTCTGCGGGTTCACAAACCATCATGCCATACACAGAGCTACTTGAGCCACAGGTGGTCATGGAGGCGTGGGCATACCATCCAGTGCTGGGCGGGAGGCTCGTTGCTGCCCACCCCTGCTCACCTGTCCGGCCTCGTGCCCCACACCCCTGCACGCCCAGACTCTGGGTTCCCACTGCAGGGCCTCAGTCTTGCTGCACAGGGTCTCGTCACCACACTTTTGGACAGACTGCTCCTCTGCCCAGCATGTCCCCCCTTGCATTCTTTTACCTTGTCCTTCTTTGTCTTGCAAGACAGTTGTCGTGTTGTCACCTCCGGGAAACAACAATGGGAAGGTCCCCTCCTCTGGGCTCCCCAGCCCAGCCCCTCCTCCCCCCCCAAGCATCCCTTGGCACTAATCACACTGTGTGGAAACTGCCTGTTTACTTAGGCACCTTCCCCACCAGGCTGGGAGCCTGTTTGGGTCCCCAGGCCCAGTCCAGGCCCGAGCCTACAAGACATGAGGCCATAGGATAGAGTAGTTAAGACCTGCTTTTGGCCTCAGATGTAGCCCTCCACTGCTCTCCTCCCAGCCCTGACGCTGCCTGAGGGTGGGTTATGTATCCTTCCTTATGTATCCTTCCTGAGCTTTACTTATTTCTATAAATGCGACTATCAGTAGTACCTACTTTATAGAATTACTCTAGGAATTACTCTATAGAATTACTCTAAGAATTGTTGGTGGGGGTGCCTGGCGGGCTTAGTCAGTGGAGCATGTGACTCTTGATCTTGGGGTCATGAGTTCAAGCCCCACATTGAGCACAGAGATTACTTTAAAAAATGAAATGAAAATAAAGAAAAAGAATTATTGGAGAACACTAACACACTCTATGGTGTTAACTCTGCATCTTCACAAGGTAAGTCCTGTTGGTAGACCCATTTTCCAGATAGGGAAACAGAGGCACAAAGAGAAGTTGAGTAATTTGTCTGAGGTCAGTAGGGAGAGCCAGGGTTCGAGGCCAGATGGACCCGGACTCCAGAGCCCATGCCCCTGACCGCTGTGACGCATGGCACCCTAATAACTTGCATGGAGCCCTCCACCTGGCACACAGTAGGTCCTCAAGACAGATGGTGGTTGTTTGGCATTGTCAGTAATTGTTAATAGCTCCATTCATTTTATCGTCCATTTTTAGATGGAAGAGGTCAGACTGGTCACAACACAGGAAGAAGGACTTGAGAGCTGGAGGAGGCGAGAAAAGGGGAAAACGAGGAGGGGATACTGGGAAAGAGAGTCAAGACTGGAGGGTAGGCAGGCAGAGGCCAGAGCTGGGCTGAGGCATGAGTTGGCGAGGGCCTGGGAGGCTGCTAGGGGGAAAGCGTTGAGGGCCCCGGGGTGGCCATCTGGGTACTAGCCCAAGACCACTACTGGCTTCCCTGTTCTTAAAAAATGAAACCCCAGACTCCATCACTGAGCACGCAAAAGCCATTGTGGTGTAACCCCAGATCACTTTCCTTGCCTTGTATCCCACCTGTCCCCCCACACATCCTGCGCGTAGCCACCCTACCCTGCCCTCCACCCCCTCCATATGTTTGCACACACTATTCATCTGCCTGAAATGTCCTTCAATTTTTCCGGCCCTGATCGACTCCTGCTCATCCTTCAATACCCAACTCAAATGCCTCCCCCCACCCCCGCCCCCGGCCCTGGAAAACCTTCTTCGATACCCCGAGCTGATCATATCCATTCTTCCCGTTCTTGAAGTGGACTTCAAAGCTTGTGTCTTGTTCCACTCTGTGCCGAGCTGCACACAAAGTCATTACTTAGGAAAAACTTGTTGGGCTTTTTTTTTATTGAGTAAATCCATTCTCAAACCAAGGGCGGGCCCTAGTGAATCATCACACATGATCGCAAATCTCCAGCGTCCAGGAGAGCTAGAACACGGAGGCAGAGGCTGAGCCAGATTCGGGAGAGGACTCATCCTTCCCAGGGATCCAGACCAGAGAATGTTCCAGGGCAAGTGGGGCTCTGGAATTCTGCCGTGGGACTAGAAAATGCTCCCTGGGAGAGTTTATACCAGGGACCCCACTCCAAGTACCTCCAGCACAAGCCAGAGATAGCTGCAGATGAAAACAAACAGGAAGCCTGCCCACTGTCACTCACTGGGCCTCCATAAAATGCGGAACTCAAGACCGACCCTGCCTGAGCAACAGGGAGGATGCTGAGCTGTCACTCTACTTCTACTCTTACAGGCTAAGACCGCATTGGCTTTTTCAGCAGCTTTTGGCTTGTGGTCAACTCAAACCCCCAGATCTTTTTCACTGGGATGGCTGCCAAGCCACATCTTGTGCATTTGATTTATGGCTTGGGTTAGCTAAGGCCCACTCCTGCTCCCCAGAAGCCAACAGGAGGAGGTGATGGTCTCTGTGCCCCTAGGAGGGAGAGCGATTGCAGGCCCCCAACCTAAGAGCCTCAGTGTGAATGTGGGTAAGCTTCCCCTCTCCCTGTTTCTAAGCCCTTTTCCTCAAGGCAACAAATGCTGGGATCTTTTGAGTGGGGTTTTCATTAGCATTAAAGTCACAGGCCACCAGGGCTCAAGCAGACCAACTTTGGGTTCCTGGGGAAAGTGGTGGTTCTGGAAAGCACCCAGAAGGCCAGGGAGAGAGAGGCAGGTATTAGAGGCCCAGGATCCTGAGCTTGCTGTCCATGTGCCCTGGGAAAAGCCCTTCATTGCTCTGAGCCTCCATTTCTCATCTGCAGAATAGTGGTGACAAATCCCGACCTCATGGCATTGTTAAGACAGAGGTGCCCGACGCCTAGGTGGCTCAGTCGTTAAGTGTCTGCCTTCGGCTCAGGTCATGATCCCAGGGTCCTGGGATCGAGCCCCACATCGGGCTCCCTGCTCGGCGGGAAGCCTGCTTCTCCCTCTCCCATTCCCTCTGGTTGTGTTCCCTCTCTCGCTGTGTTTCTCTCTGTCAAATAAATAAAATCTTTAAAAAAAAAAAGACAGAGGTGCCCGAGCCAAGTGGGCATCAAGTCCCCAATAATGTTGAGCTCTTCCTCCATCACACTGAAGGAGAAACTGTCCTACCTTTGCGAATATTGCTCCTACTCAGCCAAATGTGCTTCTCCCCCCTTTTTACATGCCACCTCTCAGGCCCACTTCCTAAGGTGACCCCCCCGTACACCTGCCTCAGCCCTTGGCGGTCCCCGTCGTGGCCATCACGATCCGTGGACAGTGTTTGTCCAGTCCCTCCCTCCCTCCATGACTGTCCTAGACCCTCAGCTCCACGAGGGTAGGGCCCCCCGTCTTCCTCGTTCCCCGCTGTTCCAACCCAGCTTCAGCACCGCCGGGACTTGGCGGCGTGTGGAGAGTGACCGGGAGGGTCTTTGGAAGCTTTCCTTTGGACTTGGCCACAAATCCAAATTGCGTTAAAGAGAAGCATGTTTATTTCCCTGTGCCGCAAACAAGGTCACTTCCCCTGCCTGGGTCTCTGTTTCCCCAGCTGTAAAATGAGGTGTGAAATGAGAGACTGAACTAGCTTTTCTCTAAAGTCCTTCTAGCCCCGAAGACTCGAAGTCGGCCCAGAAAGGGGGAGAAGGCTGTATTGAATTGTATTGCCTATTGGGTTGGGGAAAAAAAAAAAAAAAAAAAAACGGCTTCTGCCAGGAAATCTCTCACTGTGTCACTTTCTCCACAAGCCTGGAAAAAACTGTCCCGCCCAAGCCCAGGCCTGTGGAGCCCACACTGAAAAAGTCACAGGCCCCTCCTGCCCTGGGCCCAGGCGAAGGGGCCCCCCGAAAAGTGTGTGGTGGCTGCTTCCCCGGGGGGTCCGGGGCTTTGTTGCCTTAACCGAGCACACAGAGCAGGTAAAAAATTCCAGACATGTTCTCCGCTGACAGCTAATTGTGTCCTTTATTAATGACCATGGCTTTCTCGGGGCAGGTGGGAGGAGGGAGGAGGCCCGTCTCAGCCCAGAGGGCTCCCTCAGGTGGAGCTGATGACCACATTTCTGGATCCCATAGAAAGGGAAGTGCTACATGAGGTGACCCCGAAAATCCACCCCCCCAGCTGAAGAGGGGAGGGGCCTTTCCCAGCTCCCCGAGCCCCGGCAAGGGCAGCTGGTGCCGACAACACGTTGCCTGGGTTTTAGAATCTGGCAGACTAGGTTCTGGGTCCTAAGTTGGCCTCTTCGAGCACAGCCACCAAAGTACAGCAGGTGGCCTGAAGGGGACTGGCAAGAGGGCGATGGCCCGTGGGCGGCGTGGGAGATGCTCCCCGGCTCCATCCGGCCATCACCCCCCACCTCGTGACACCGGGACTGGGCCCGCCAGGCCCTTCCTCAGTGACCCACAGCACCACCTGTCAATACAGCAGCCAGATGTGCCGGGGGACTGGGGCTGGCCCTGCCAGATGTGTCAAGCTTTCCAACACATCCGGCTTCCCCTCCAGCACATCGTGATTATTATTTAACACTTGCTTTCCCAGCATCTGTGAGTCCCAAGGATTGCAGTCTGGGAGGCTCCAGCATGTCGATCCAGCTTAAAGTCTGGGGGCCTGGAGCCCACTGCTCATCAAAGGGCCTGTTTTCTCAAGGACCCAGTGAGGGCCTTTACAAGCCCTCTTGCAGTGATAGCGTAGAGCTGGAAGGAGGGCCTTTGTGGCGCTCTCTGTTCCGTGCTTTGTCGTCAGGATCCCATGCTAGCCTGGGGAGGAAGGCGGGGTGTGCAGCATTAACCCCAATTATAGATGAGGGATGTGAGGCTCCGAGAGGGACATAGTGAAGAAGTAACTGAGCTAGGACTTGAAGCAGGCCCCAGAAACAGCACGTGCAAAGGCCCTGAGGTGAGAGGAGGCCTGATGGGCTCCAGGATAGCCAGAGGGCCGGAGTGGAGTAGACAAGAGGGAAAGCAGTAGGAGGTGAGTTCAGAGAGGGGAGGGGGATACAGTTACATCACAAAGAATAAAATACCGTGGATAAATTTAACCAGAGAGGTAAAGCGGGCTTTGTAAGCTGTTGGGTTTTACTCTGAGGTGGGATCTGTTAAAGGCCTTGGAGCAGAGAAGCACCATGCAGCTGATTTCTATTCTGCAGGATCCCTCCGGCTGCTATGTTGAGAGCAGATTGCAGCCAGAGGCAAGTGGAGAGCTAAGCAGGCAGGGGTGGGAGGCAGAAAACCAGTGATCTGACGGCCTCCACTCCTCTGCTCCCCTAGCTTCCTTCCAACCTGGGCGTCGGGATTCCTGGGCTGTAGCCCAGGCTCCACCAGTCGCTAACTGGTCGTGTGACTTGAGGCAAGTCACCGTTGCCCTCTGGGTTGTGTATTCTCTAGTCATAAAATGAGGAGCTTGGACCAGGAGATCGTGAAGGTTCTCCTGACTTCCGGTGACCCAGACCCTACATGCCTCCCTAGCCTCGAACTTCATGCTTCAGTGACCCTGAACTCTCTGTAGCTCCCCATACACACACCATGCCATCTCACGCCTCCGTGCGCATGCGCAGGCTGCCCCCTCCGCCTGCGACACCCTTTGCCACCAGCCCCCCTCGCCCCCGCACATGGAGAGCCCATGTTCTTCAGCAGATCCCAAGTTCGGGTGGCATCTCCAGAGTCTTCCCCCGACCCGCCCCGCTTCCCCAGTGACCCTGGGCACTCTGACAGGCCATACCCATCTCCAAGAGACAATAGATGAAGAGATGCCTTCGAATCCTAGCTGCGTCTCTGAAATGTTACTGAACCTCCGTTTCCTCCTCCGCAGACCAGAGATAATTCTGTTTCCGACTCCCACGGTCAAGGTGAGGCTACAGGGAGACCGTAAAGCATCTAACCCAGTGCTTGGCATGCAGTCGCTGGGTGAGATCTACGAAGCCAGATTCTAGCTACAGAACATGGCGGGTGGCCCTGGACAGTGTGGCCCCAGATTCCCACAATGGCCCTGGCGAGGACCCCAGGACAGCCTCCCAGCAGCCCCACGGCCCAAGGACATTCCTGTCCACTCCTCCTGTCACCAGCCGCTCCCTCCGCTCACCTCCTCCGTCAGGGCCTGGTCAAAGCTGCCTCCCGGCAGCCACTCAGCACTTGAAGCTGTCCTTAATTGCTTCACCAGAGTGGGGAGTCACCCTGCAGGCAGATAATTAAAAAGTTCAGAGCTTGATTAATTGGGAGGAAATTGGAGGAATGGGGGTGCCTGCAGGGCGTGCGGGAGCTCTCAGCCCCTGCGTGGGGATGACACGAAGGGAGGCAGGCCAGAGCCGGGACCCGGACGTAAACTAGGGCCCAGGGGCTGGACGCACCAGGAATGAAACCTGCCTGTGCGGGTTGTGGAGTTGTGGGGTTCAGGGCTGGCTCCCCAGGAGACAGTGAGCTCCACCCTGCTCCCCCCACACACACAAATACAGCTGGGGCGTAGACATCCAAAGACCCAATGCTCATCAAAGTTCTGGTTCCTCTGGCCTTGGGGCTGAGGCACCTGCAGCCTTGTAGCCTGTCATTCAGGGAGGTGTCCCCCAGGTACGGGCTCTGCCAGGCAGTGAATCGGGCAGGCATGGTGGCTGCCCTATGATGCTCACGGTTGGCAGATGGGAAGTGGGAGGTAGAGACAGGTATTAGCCAAGTGCCAAGAAGGATGAGGGTGGGATGGCTTGAGCCCCCATTCCTGGGGGCACAGGGACGAGTTCTGGGGGCTCTGATGTGGTCTGGGGGCTCCAGAGGCTCAGAACCAAGTCTCCAGTCCACACACCTGATGAGTAACCTTGAGCCTAAGATTCCGTGTTTCTGAGTGTCAATGAACACACGCATCCTGAGGCCTCCTGCCCATCACGTCTCAGCCGCTGGGGCTGGAGGTTCTAGACGTCGCCCGTACCTGCTGTCCCCAGGCTCGCAGCCAAGTGCAGGAGGCAGACATTCAGAACCGTGTAATCACGCAGCGGGAGAGAGGCAAAGCACAGGTGCTTCGGGAACACGGGCAAGAGGCCCCGAAGTGGGTCAGGGATGGCATCCCAGGAGAAGGTCAGAAGGTGATTTGGGTGGAGCCGAGATTGGAAGGATAAAAAAGGAGTCAGCCAGGCTGGTGCTGGGGCAGAGGGAACCGCCCGAGCAAAGGCCCAGGGATGGGAGATGGAACACAGCTGGTGGGGGAGCTGGAAGCTTCTGCGGCCGGGGCCCAGGCTGCAGCTCGGAGGTGCCGAAGGCTCAGGCTGGCAAGGGGGGCCATAGAGGGGAGGCCAAGGAGGGCTGGGCTTGCCACAGGCACAAGGGAGCTGTCGAAGGGTCTTTGAGCCGAGGAGGGAATGCCACAGATGGCCAGTGTGGAGACTGGCTTTGGGAGGCCCTGGGATCCCCCCTCAGGCAAAGGGGAGACGTGTTAACACAGTTCCTGCCGCTGCCTTCTGACTTCTGTAGTTCTGCCAGCTGCTGGCGAGGATCCACAGAGCCTGGGACCCATCGGGGGCAGGCAGGGGTAGCCTGGGCATGTGGAGGAAGTAGGGGGGTGGCGGGATGACTGACATCCCCTGGGTGGTCCCAGCAGGAGCTACCACAGCAGGGGAATGAGCCCGAGGCACTCCCTGGACTTAACCTGGCCAGGCAGGGCCCCCCTTCTCAGGGGAGGAACGAGGGAGGACCGCGGAAGGGCGGGGTGGAGCACTCTTCGTCAAGTGAGAACACTGAGGGCTTTGGAGGCAGGAGTTAGAAAGACCATAGACTGTGGGAGCACAGGCTCTGAGTGACTTTGGACAAGGCGTTCCTCTCTCTGAGCCTCAGTTTCCTCATCTCTCAAATGGCGACAACGCCTCCTACCACACAGGGAGATGGTGAGGACTGAGTGAGGTTCTGATCGAGGGGCGCTGCTGGCCCAGCACCGGCCAGGCTCATGGCAGGTACACAGTGATCGGAAGCTCCTCCCAGCCCAGAAGCTTGCCACCGGCTTCCAGCATGGCTGTGCCCATGCCACAGAGGATCAGGCGCCCTGCCCGGCTCTGACCAGGGCAACTGACTCCACAGGTTTAACCTCAGCAGCAAAAGCAGGAAGCAGGAGAATTGCAAAAGCCACTTTGCATGAGGGAGGCCCCCCCAACCCCTCTTGCTCAGCTCAGACATCCTCACGGCGCAAGGTCCTAAAAATAAACGAATCAGTTTATCCACAGCTTAAGGAGAACATAGGACTCAGGGTTGGATGCTTGAGCCTGTCCATGGCCAGAGTCCCACAGGTGGCAGAGGCCATAGAGGTGGTCCAGCCATACCCGGAGTGGCCAGGAAGGGGCCCGGGCTCGCAGAGCAAAGAGAGCACAGGGGCAGCCAAGCCCAGCCTCCCCTCTCTGGGCCCAGGACTGTCCTCCATCCACTCAAACTCCTCTCCCCAGCCCAAACCCAGAACATCCTGGAGATCCCGAGGCTGGAAAGTGAGCCAGCTGCACGTCGAACTGGGCCCAGCTGAGCCGGGAACCCACTCCCTCCGCTCGCAGTGGCCAACAGTCAGGCCTGGTTAAAGGAAAGTGTGCCGGCCCCCTGCTCAGTCATGGCCTCTCACGGCCAGGGCCTGGGCCTTTGTCTCCGTGTCACAGTGCCTGACACATCATCAGGGCTTAATACGTGCCAATTGGATAAGTTCGTAACTCACCATCTCTCCAACTGGACCCACGCGCCTGAGGGCAGAGACCACAGCTTCCTCGTCTTTGCATCCCGGGGCTTAGCACACAGCAAGTGGCGGGCCCGGAGTGAATGGAGATAGTACCGCGGACACTCGTGTCGTGTTCAGTGTCACCCAGGCAGGTGCTGATGCACGTGCTTTCTCTAGATTAACTCACGCAATCTTCCCACCAAATAGAGGGTCGCTGTGATCCTTATCCCCGTTACACAGACAAGGGAACTGAGGGCAACGGACCTTGGCCTCGGTCACACTATTAGCGAGAGGCAGGCCCGAGATTCAGCCCTGGCGGCCAGCTCCCCGGTCTACACCAGGGTCCACTTCCGTCGGACCTCCTGCTCAGGTTCCCAGGAGCTAGCCGGCGAGCCTGCCTCTGCCTGGACAGAGCCCTCTGCTCCGCAGGACCCCCAGGAAGGCAGAGAAGCTCCTTCCTCGCCCACCAAAGCCTGGCACACGGGGCCTGAGAGAGCTCTGGACTCCGCTGTGCCCTCAGTGGTTTGGCGATTAAAGCCACATCTCTGGGAAGAGAGTGAGGAGCAGTGTGGCAGGCCTGCCAAGGAGGCTGCAAGGATCACCCAGTGCCAATTAGCGGCCCCGCTGTGCCAGGTCCAGATGGAGCCCTGCCTCGGCCTGACTCGGGCCTCGCTCGGTCAATTATCACCTATCCCCGGAGCCCAGGGGGCAGGTGGGGAGAAAATCTGTTTCCCCATAATCCTCCCTCCCTCTCCCGGCCGGCTGCCATCCCTGCCTTGGGTTGCCTGGCCAAGGGCTCGGGGCGTCTGCAGAAGGCAGATGCTGGCTGGCCGCTTCGGTCCCAAGGCCTGTGTTTGGGGGTCAGGCTTTGCCTCTGTCTTACTGAGTGACGCAGCAAGCCCCATCCCCTCATAGGCCTGACGACATGGTCCCCAGTACTGGCGCTCAAGCCACTCGATAATTTCTACGTCCAGGAGTACCTGGGAACGAGGTTTTCGGAATCACAAAGCCCTGGGGTCAAACCTCAGCTCTGTCATTTAGTAGCAATGTGACCTTGGCACAGTCATTTTGCCCCCTCAGGGTGTCAGTTTCCTCATCTGTAAGATGGGGGGCTGATAATGGTACCACTTTGGCGGGTAGTCATGTAGATTTCATGAGAAAATCCGTGCAAAATCACCAGCACTGGGCTTAGCACCTGGAGAGCACGTGACCAATGGAAATTCGGATTGTCCTTGCCTGCTGGACAAGCAGTAACAGCTGACATTTACGTAGTGCCTGCTACGTGTTCTGTGTGCAGATCAGCCCATCGGACCCACAGCCCCGGCCCTTGAGTCCCTCACTATCCACTTGGGGAGACGGACCTGCCTTCATTTAGCAAACTGAGCTGACTGAGCACCTACTATGTGCCATGCCTTGCACTAGGGGCTAGGAGGTGGGGATGAAAGGCCCAGCCGCTCCCCCAGTAGGGTCCCCACCAGTGGGCAGCACAGACATGAGTCACGGAAGGGTTAGGTCCGTGGCAGGATGAAGCCAGTTGGCGCCGGCTTGGCTGACAAGAGCCGACTATGCTCATTTCTTCCCAGCTCAACGGTTAGTTAGGTCAGATGGGCGGCTTGAAATTTGCCCTGGTGGGAGCCTTGACGCCACAGAAATCGGCAAACAGAACAAATCAGGGCTTTCCCCCTCTCCCCGCTGCAGACAGCCGTGGACCAGCACACCACTGCCCAGAGCATGTGTCTGGGGTACCGAGCAGCGGTCGGAGGCATCTGCTGTAGCCGGTGGAGGCAGGCCTCCCGGAGGCCTCCGTGTCAGACCCCATTCCAGGGGGCGGCTTGATGCAGAGAAGGGCATTCAGGCAAAGGGACCTCTGTGTGTGTGTGTGTGTGTGTGTGTGTGTGTGTGTGTGTGTGTGTGTGGCCAGGGTATCTAGGGAACTGCAAACAGGGGAAAGGGGTGACAGGGCCAGAGACGTGTAGCGGAGGCTTACCAGAGGCCATTTCTGGGACACGGGACTTCCAGTCTGAAAAGTAAGATGCGTTGTCAGCATAGTGGACAGTCTCCTGGGACGACCCGTGGGGAGCAAGGACGAGAGGTAGAACAGGATCTGAACACCTGCGCGGCCCGATGAAACTGACATGGTAATGGTGGCACTGAGCGTGGCATTCACTGGCCACACATTTTCTTAGGACACCCACAAGGGGCATATTCGTCCATCCAACAAACGTATATATTGAGCACCTACCGTGTGGCCGCCAGTCTGCCAGGAGGGAGGGAACCCATGAGAGCCAGACCAGCCTGGTTCCTCTTCCCCTTCGAAGGCATGTCCAAGGCAGGGGAAAGACAGCACACGCATTTACAAGCCATTTTCTAATATAATTACAGCTTGCGATGAGGGGCAACGAAGGAAACAGAGCCCGAGACAGAGTGCCATGAGAGAATCCCTCTGGCCAGGGGGGTCAGGGAGGGCTTCTCCAGGAGGTGGCATGTAAGCTGGGAGAAGACCAGCCACGGGAAGCAGGGAGAGTGCTCTGGCCCACCGAGAGGCTGGAGCACGGTTGAGCAAGGGGAGTGTCCAGCAGCGACAGGAAGACCACAGCCAGTCTGGCGGGCCTCGTGGGCCAGGGCTGGGGGTGGGGTAGTTCTCAGGGCGGCAGGGAGCCCCGGGTGAGTTTAAAATAAGCAGAGGGTAGTGAGTCTCATTCATTCTAATCAGAGCTCCCCAACAACCATGGGGATTGGAAAGGAGGCCAAAGTGGGCTAGGGAGACCCCCTCAGAGACTCTGACCTTACCCACACCTTGCAGGTGTCATCGGCCCCCTTTCTAGAGGAGGGGACCGAGGCTCAGAGAAGGCACCTGCCAGAGGGGCAGCTCCCAGGTCTGTTTACTTCCCAGGTCTGTGCCTGAAACCCAGACGTTGGCGGGACCGGTGCCCTCCCAGCAGGGAAATCAGAACAGCACGGCCCCTGGGGGCCCTGGGTGCTGAGGGTGGGCAGCTGTTCCAGACCTCTCTGGGGGCGAAAAGGCGGCTGGCGGGAGCTGAGGCCCCTCACACCACACAGTCGCACAGGACACCTAGGTTCAGAATCGGCCTCCTGCCAAAGAGCCGTGTGTGTCTGCTCCTCTCTGTGCCTCCGTTTCCTCAAATGTCCCTCAAGGTGGTGGAGCTGGACGCTCCTCCAGCTCATCATTTCACCCGCCTGCCACCCACTGGGTGCCCAGCATCCTGCTGGGAATCCAACATCCAGCCAGGCACTTACAGATTCACGAGTAATTAAAACAGGCACCTGGATGGTGGCTTAGGGAAGGCTTCCTGGAAGAGGTGGTACCTGTGCTGTCTTAAAGTGTTGTAGGAGTTCGATGACAATGGGAGTGAGGGCAGGACGGACAGAGGAGCCAGACCCGGGGCCGGCACCATATGCAGCCGGCGGTGCGGAGCAGCAGGCACAAGGCTGGGCATGGGGGGCACCGAAAGGGAGGCAGGTGCCTGCCCTGGGGTTCTGGAGGCCCCGAGGCGTTTGGGGAGCTGTTGCGGATTTTTTTTAACAGCTGTTGTATTGTGACATATGTTTATGTTTCGTAGAATTCAGCTATTTAAGTTGTACAATTCAGTGATTTTTAGCATATGCCCGGAATTGTGCCGCCATCCCCACAATTTTCGAACACGTTCATCACCTCAAAAAGAAACCCTGTTACCCATTAGCCCTCACTCCCCATTCTCTGCTCTCCCCGGTCCTTGGCAACCACGAACCTACTCCTGTCTCTATAGACGGCTCTTCTGGACACTTTTCTGTAAACGGAAGCACACACTATGTAGCCTTATTGTGTCTGGCTTCTTTCATAAGCACAGTGTCGTCAAGGTTTATCCGTATTATGGCGTGTAACTGTACTTTATTCCTTTTTATGGCCGAATAATATTCCATTGTGCGCCATTGTGGGTTTTGAAGTGACACAGAAAGGTGTGTACTTTAGAAAGCTGGCTGGGCGGGGGGATGGAGGGGGGCAGGGGGAGGCCAGATGGTCACGAGAGGCTAAGGAGTCAGTAGGAAGAGCTTTCTGGATGCCCGCAAGGGTAGAACAGCAGCAGAGAAGAGCCAGAATGGGGCACAGCTGGAGGGGGAGGGGGGAGACCTGGTAATTGGCAGAAGAGGGTGAGGGTAGGGAGGAGGCATCCAGGGTTCCTAGTGACTGGGTGGAGAGTGATCTCACCTTCCCAGATGAAAGAGTGGTTTTTGCAAAGCACCGTACTAAAAAATCCAGAAAGCACAGATGCCCGGGGGGAGGGGGGAGGGGTGGCCAGCAGCACACCTACTGAGGGAAGGCTCCTGGAGGAGGCAGCCTAGGGGGTCTGAGATGGGACCAGGACACGGTGACAGGGAGGACAGCCAGGAAGGTGGCCCAGATGGAGGGGCTGGCACGGCACGGAGGGGAGAGCGGACAGCCACCCACTAGCCGGGCCAGGGAATTGCCAGCAGATGGAAGAGAGGTGCTAAGCTGGGCAGGCTCTTGCCTGAAAGGGAGCCAGGAGGGTCCCGATCTTAGGACCAAAACCTTTGGACATCTATTAGGATGATCCTAGATCCCCACAGGAGCCCTGTACCCCCATTCTACAGGAGAGCAAACTGAGGCTCAGAGAGATGGTCTGCTTAACTCGAGCCAGAGCTGCAGCCTGGATTGTGCAAGATGGCGGGCTGCCTCTTCAGCCGGCCAGCGGGGAAGGTTTGGTGCCTGAGAGGGAAGTGAGAAGAGGGACGGCAGGAGCACTCAGGACCCCCAAACCAGTGCAGCAAAGTGGCGAGAGCCCTGGGCGGGCCCCCAGAACTAGAGCTGCCGGTCCCCGCCCAGCACTCGTGGACCCTTGACAAGAACGCGGGTTGGACAAGGCCGTGTGGTGTGGTGGTTAGGGAAGCCTCTAGAGTCGGGCCACCTGAGACCGAGCCGCTGGAAGCTCACATCCTAGCAAACGACTTCCATCTCTGTGCCTTCACGCCCCTGTCTGAAAATGGGAGCGATAACCTTCCCTCCATCACAGGGCTGGGTAACTGGATGAGTTACTAGGGGTCGAGTCCTTAGAACAGTCGCCGTCCTCCTTGGAGTCATGAGAGCCTGGGTGGTTAGTCCTGACCCTGCTCTTGCCTGTAGCTCCTTTAAGGACGGGACTGGAGCTGGACCCGAGATCCCCTCGGGGCCTGGTAAGGGTGGCATCAGCCAGAGTCTTTGTCAAGTTGGCTGCCGCCTTCTGGAAGCCCGCTCCAAAATGCAGGTAAACTAGGGCCCCAGGGTGTTTTCTAGTGCCCCAGGGGGAATTGTCCGGGGCGTCTGTGCTGAGTACTTGTTTTATACAGCAAGCCCTGAGATTATAACTATAGCCTCTCCCCGCCCCACACCAGACACCGCCCATCGCATGGAGCCCTCACAGCCACTTTATGGGGTAGATGCTGTCATCCCAGTGAGAAAACTTCAGCCCAGAGAGGTTGAACTACTTGTCTGAGGTCACCCAGCAGATTGGTATTTGAACCAGATATAGTTCAGTAATGCCGGGAACTGTTCTAGGCATTTTTGCTTAAGTTTAACCAACATAATCCTCGCAACAGCTGGAGGTAAATACTATTGTCCCCATTTTGCGGATGAGGAAATAGCTCTAGCGACCGGCCCGAGGTCACACGCTGGCACAGGCAGAGTGGGGATT
Organism: Potos flavus; assembly: GCA_028534135.1. Taxonomy (NCBI): domain Eukaryota; kingdom Metazoa; phylum Chordata; class Mammalia; order Carnivora; family Procyonidae; genus Potos; species Potos flavus. The sequence goes on along the minus strand of CM052900.1, from coordinate 151,412,663 downwards.
TGCCGAGCTGCCAGCACACTACCCACCAGTCTTCACTGCCTTTCTGCTTGCGTGATCCTCAAAGCCCAAGCCCTTCCCACTTTAGCGGGCAGCTTCAAGACGTATGTCGAGTCTGCTGCGTGCCGGGCTCTGAGCTGGGCACAGGGGAAGGAGCTGTGAATCAGACGTGGCTCCCCTCCTGAGGGAGCCAAGAGCATGGCCAGGGGACCCCCGATCAATAATTGTGGCAGGGGAGTAAAGCTTTCTGAACTCAAGTAATGTAAGCACCAAGAAGGGCGGGGGTCTCTGAGGCTGGAGCTGGTGGAGGGGCTGAGGGGAGGGCAGTTTGCTAAGATTTGAACGCGGATGATAAGCTTAAAGACCGGGACTAGAAAAATGATTTAGGGAAATTGACGTTAGCCATTTACACGTGAGGAGACGGACGCTCCGAGGGGTGGAGTTGCTTGCCAGAGGTGACACAGCACACGGGCCTGGAATGCGGTCCAGATGAGCACCCCTGGCCTGTACGCGCTTTAGCCGCCTTTGACCCCCCACGAGGAACTTGCCCATTGCAAAGCTCTTCCCTGTCCGCCTTCTCACTTACCCCTTATGTGATCTCCCCTCCCCAGGCTCCACAGCAGAGCTGGGATGCTGAACACCAGAAAGCAGCAGAAGAAACTGAGGCCAGGAAAAGGGCAGGGCCTGGACCCGGGGTCTCAGGGCTAGGGTAGCGTGGATTTGCACACAGGTCTGATCATTGCTTGTAGAACCTAAGCCCTGAGCTGCAGGGCCTGAACCCACATCCTGAGCATCCCCCCAGAGCAGGGAAGAAGGCCAAAGCCCCTGGAAGAGCCCAGATTGCCGAATGCCCCATCAAGTGCAAACACTTCCCCCCTCAGGCTGTCCCTGGTACTGCAGGCTCCCTTTGGTGGCATAAATTGATCCAACGCCCACTGTAAAAACAGCTACTATTCGTTGGGCACCTGATACTGTGCAAGACTTCCTGCCATGTGCCTTACACACGGGCCCAAATTCCCCCAGTGGCCTTCAGAAATGGGTCTTACAATCATAATTTTACAAATAAGGAAACTGAGTCTCAGCATGGTCCAGCCGGCTTGTCTACAGCCCCACGGCTAGCACAAGGCCAACCTGGAACTCAAACCCCAGTCTGTCTACTTCCAAAGACGGTGTTCTTTCTGCTGTAACAAAATCATCGTGATCCTCTGGAAGCCAGAAATCTAGTTACAAGAATCAGGACTCAGCCGGCCATCAGTGAGCAAGACTGGGCCCTGGGTCCTGCCCCAGACCTCTTCAGAGTCTTCAGAATAAGTCAGGATTGACCCTAGAAGCGGTGTCACAGCCAGCCTGGGAAAGGTGAAGAGGGATTGCTAGGGGCCCTTGCTGAAGCCATAGACAGCTTCAGAGACGAGAAACCAGGTAGCGCGGAACCTTCTGGGTATAGACAGGACTGCCCTGTTGGAGCCTGGAGACCCCCAAGAGCCTTAGGAGATGGAGGTTCCCAACAGTTGCCCTTCTTGGCCCCTCCGTGATGCCGTGCGCCCCCTCCGAGAGACTACGAGGTCTCCCCATCCCTTGCGGCCCCCGAGTCCTCATCTGGATTCCCCAGACTCTCCTTGTCTTCTCTCCCAGGTTGCCCATCGGGAACCTTCAAGGCCAACCAAGGGGACGAGGCCTGCACGCACTGTCCCATCAACAGCCGGACCACCTCAGAGGGGGCGACCAACTGTGTGTGCCGGAATGGCTACTACCGAGCCGACCTGGACCCCCTCGACATGCCATGTACAAGTATGCTCGGGGCCCCTGGAGCACAAGGCCCCCCTGTGTCCCGGGTCCCCCCTGCGGAAAGCTCAGAGCAAGGGGTGGGCAGCGGCCTGGTTCCAGGCAGCCTCTCCTGCGCGTGTAGGGGCCAGTCACCTGGTGGGAGGAGAAATGAAAAACTGGTTGGAAAAGGACCATCCTGGGGTCAATGCACTGCCAACGCACAGCGACCGTAGAGCTGGCCTCTGGCTCCGTGCCTCCTCCTGCCAGTCACATGGAGGATGAAGTCCAGGTCTCGATCCACAAAGGGACGGTGAGTGGGAGGCTTGGCAGAAGGAGAACCAACACAGGTGGCGTTTGTGACAGAAAAGGCTGCCCAGAGTTCTAACCTGGCAGCGGCCACCTGAATCTCAGGCCAAGGTTCTCGAAGAAAGGAGTGACGAGGAGGGCAATCCTATACCACCCCTGTATAGACAGGAATGATTCAGCTGCAGGCACCAGAGAGTTGACCCCGTAGCTTAGACCGTAGGACTTTATTCTCTCACATAGCAGAACCCCGAAGATAGGCAGTCCTGGGAGATTGTGGCAAATCCATGGAGTTCTCTGGGACCTGCCTGGCTCGCTCTTTCTTGGTTGCCATCCTCCGTGTGTGGTTCCTATCCTTTGGGTTGCTTCATAGTCCAGCATTGCTGCTGAAGCTCCAGCCATCACACACACTCTAGACGGAGGAAGAAGGAAAGGGACAAAGGGACATTTTACAGCAGTCTCCTTTTAAGAAAAAGTCCTGACCGACAACTTCTGCAGTGTGTCAGTGGCCAGACCTTCCTCACCGGAGGCTAGGAAATTCGTCTTCTAGCTGGACATCTTGCCACCCTGAATACAATTGGGTTCTGTTAGAAGGAAGAAGGGGAAAGAGATCTCGGGTGGGTCTGATCCCCAACACACAAATCCAGCCCTCGTAACACACACCGAGGAGGCTGGAGTCCAGGGCGAGAGCATTAAGCAGATGTGCAGCAAGACGAGAGTAATATTCTAGAAGCATCCCTCAGGGGGATGGAGAGGAGGAGGGATTTGAAGGAAGCTTTTGGGGGCCTGGGCAGGAGCCAGGGCAGCGGGCAGAGAGCCGTCACTCGGAAACGGACCCCCGCAGCCCCCACTGACCGACACCTCTCCCCACCCTCAGCCATCCCCTCCGCACCCCAGGCGGTGATCTCCAGCGTCAATGAGACCTCCCTCATGCTGGAGTGGACCCCACCCCGCGATTCAGGGGGCCGCGAGGACCTGGTCTACAACATCATCTGCAAGAGCTGTGGCTCGGGCCGGGGCGCCTGCACCCGCTGCGGGGACAACGTGCAGTACGCGCCGCGCCAGCTGGGCCTGACCGAGCCGCGCATTTACATCAGCGACCTGCTGGCCCACACGCAGTACACCTTCGAGATCCAGGCCGTGAACGGCGTCACCGACCAGAGCCCCTTCTCACCTCAGTTCGCCTCCGTGAACATCACCACCAACCAGGCAGGTAAGCCCTTCAGGCGCCTGCTTTGGGGGAGCAGGGCCGTGAACCCAGTTGGGTACCCTGCCGACCCCGGTCAGGGCCTCCATCCCCTCTGTGGAGTGGCTTCCACTTCTCGAAGGCCGTGCTCCCCTGGGAGAGGACGTGTTACCTCTCCTTTGCCATGTGGTTATGGCAATGGCTGTCATTTGGTGAACATGTGCTTTGAAGGCTGTCTCGTGGAGGAGCCCAGGGGTGAGCAGTCCGGGCCCGTGGGCAGGCCGGATCCCCTTGGAGATTTGGGGACCCAGGTTCTTCCGTTGGCGTCAGCCGCCCCCTGCTCCCCGCCTGTGTGCGTGACGGAGGCTGAGACACAGGCGCGTCTGTCTGCAGGAAGGGCGGGAGAGAGAGGACCCGGGGACGCACGAGTGGAACCCATCCCTTCTACGCACGGTCCCCTGGAAAGAACCTGGTCACGCGGCCTCACCAAGCCACAAAGGAGACTGGGCCATGGGATCCTCTCCCGGTGGGTGGTGGGGAGACAGTCAGTAGATATCCAGCAGTTTCCACAGGCGCCTTCTGGGAGCCTTCAGCCATCCCAGTCCAGCTGCAGCAAGCTTTTCTCCCTCAGCTCACCGTTCCTCATCCTTTCTGGGACCCCACGTCACCCTCCATCTTCTGCCTGCTTCCGTCGTGGCAAAAAAAAGTTGCCAAACGTTGCAGTCTCACTACTACCGTCATTCCCTCTTCAGCCGACTCCTTTTAGGCTTCTGGCCCCTTCTCTCCAGCGAGACCATTGTCCCCTGGGTCCCCTGGGACACTTCCCAGCCTCATCCCCCAACCAAGGGCCACATGAGATTTTCAAGGACCTCATGGTACCTGTGGATTAAAAACTGTGAGTGTGCCCCTCAGTTATTCACTCAACAACCCTTGCCAAGCCCTTGCCGTGAGCATGGTCTGGGCCCTGTCCAAGAAGAGCCAAGGGAGGCCAGGCTCCAGGAGAGAAGGTGAGTGGGCTATCCACCCTATCTTTTAGATGTCAGGTGGGGCCCACACCGTAAGTGCTCAGGGGATCCAGAGAGGGAGGTCTAGGAAGGCTTCCTGGAGGAGGCAGGATTTGGCCTGCAGTTTAAAGGACCAATAAAGTGTTTAAGGGAGTGATAGAAAGAAATATCTTTTGAGAGTGAGAAAGCACATGAACAAGGGCATGGAAGGAGAGGGGCCAACCAGCTTCACCTGGTTGAGGGGTACTGTCTATACATGACCTCACTGCATATCCCTGGCCTCCTTGAGTAGGAGGCATCCATGCCCCCATTTTACAGATGATGCTCAGAAAAGTTGAGTCATAAAGCAGGAAGGGTAAAGGACAGGAATTAACTAGGTCTACCAGATTCCAGTGCTTGGGCACCATCCAGGGTATGCTCAAGGAAGCTCGAGTGTGATTATGGGTCTGATGGTGCGTGTGAGTGAGCGTATTTGTAAGAATGTATGGCTGCGTTACTGTATGTGTCTGGGTGACCATGTGTTTATGATTGGGATCACATGTTCTGTGGCCGTGTGGCTTCTTATTTATACATGCATTCATGAGCATGGGTGTGTCTGAAGCCGAGGGGCTTGGAACGCAGTGTGTTTGAGCGTGAATTCACATGTCTGAACGTGGCCCTGCCTATCCGTGTGTTTGTGTGTGAGAAGGAGTGTGGTTTTGTTCGTGAGTGTTTGCGGTATTGCTGTGGCCGAAGGACATAGTTGTGAGCGTGTGCCTGCTGTTCTTGCAGTGTCGTGGGTGCGTTTACGCCCCCGCTCAGAGTGGGGTCTAGAGGGAGTTGACTCAAGGCAGGCAATCCGGGAGAACCCTCAGAACCCAACAGCTGTTGGCAGAGACACCTAACAGATTACAAAGCTTCAGCTGGGAGGCACTCCGGCTTGCCAAGGCCCTGAGATAGGGAAACCCAGGCTCCCTACTGCTCCCCAGGCTGCAGGGGGTGGAGGGGTGGGAGTTCTTTCTCTGGCTCTAGGGACCTCCTCTGCACCCATGCAGGAGCCCTGAGGGTAGAACTGTCTCCTCAAGAAGCCTCAGCTTATTAGCAGCACGGGGCAGAGTGTGGGCTGCTAGAGCTGGACCCTTCCTTTCTGGACCTGGATGTTCCCAGAGAATAAAGATGGGGTGGAGTGGAAGTGAGGGGCTTCCAGAAAAGAAGGCGCAGAGGTGGGGGGGAGCCCTTGGGATTGAAAAACAGAAGCAGTGAGAAACAAGCACTGGATTCAGACCTGAGTTTGAATCCCAACTTTGCCATTCATTTGCTGTGGGACCTCAGTGTATCAGTCAGCTATGGCTACGATAATGCTGCATAACAAAACCGCCCCAAACCTTAGGAGTTTACAACAATAAATATTTATTTTCTCACTCACTCATCTGTGGGGCAGCTAGGGTTTAGCTAATCTACAGCAGGGCTCCCTGAGCTGGGCAGGACTCCAGAATGTGGGTTGGCATCAGTCTGTTCCATGTGTCTCCCATTCCCCTTCGACCAGCCGCCACCCAGGCTTGTTTCTGTCGTGGTGAATGCTGGGAGCGCCAGCGGCTGCGCCAAGCTGTGCCACACAAACACATCTCGCCAATGCCTGTGGTGCAGTCACCCACAGCAAATGAACACTGCGGAGTGACTTGGCAAGGGGTGTGGGTACATAATCCTGTTCCAAGAGGCGAAGCCGAGGAAACCGATCCAACCCATCACACTCGTGGAAATCACTGCCTCCCTCGGGGCCTCGATTTTTCCACCACATTGTGCGTCAGAACTCTTTGAGAGCTTCTCCAGAACATAGGTTCCTGGACCGCACCCCGGACCTATGGAATCGGAATTCCAGGAATGGGCCCTGGGAATCTGCATGTTTAACAAGAGGCTCGAGTGTTTCTTAGCATCGGACAGATTTGGGAAACTCGGGTCTAAACCCCTGTATGCCCTCCAAATCCTGAGGCTTCCTGGATCATAAATACCCTTTCTCCCTCCTCTTTGTTTCAAGCCCCATGACAAGCTAATTCTTTCTCAGAAGGTCAGAGCTCAGCTGGGGATCATGCAGCCACACCACGCCCTCACCACCTTATCCCCCTCTGCCAGTTGAGGAAACGAGGCCCAGAGAGGTGGAGCCACGACTAAGTATTCTCAACCGGGATTTAAACCCAGCCGTATACGACTGCAAGTCTACACTGGAGAAGACACAGTTCCTGGCCTTGACAATTTATGCCCTGGTTGGGAAGACGAGACACAGACACAGTGTCTACGTACAAGATGGCACGAATGAGGGCCCAATGAGTTAGAAGGGAGGGGAGAGAGATCACAAGCAGAAGAGATCATTGCTTCCTGGGGAATGGGAAAAGGGCGAATTTTGGAAGCCTTCCTGGAAGAAGAGGCATTTGAGCTTGACTTTGGAGAATGGAGGTGCTTGTAAGAAACAGAGATGGAATCATGTAGGGAGAAAGGTGTCCCAGGGGAGGGAAACACAAGAGGCAGGCTGGAGGGAGAGTTCTTTCTGTTCTTCCTGAGCACAAGGTGCCTTCACACATGGTCCCTCTGCTTGGATTGCTTTTCTCCTCACCCTTTTTTCAGACCTTAGCTCATTGTTATTGACCTTCCTCCCTTGGTCACACACCCCCAGCACCATGGCCCTCAAGCCTCCCTGGTTGGAATTTTAGCCTTATGTCTTTGATCCCGTCGTTCCCGTCTGTCTCCCCCGCCATCGGCATGTGGTGGTACACAATGGGTCTGCTTTTCCTTACTTACCACGGTTTTCCCGGCACCTGGCCAGGGGCGCACCACAGCGAATGCTCAGTGAACATTTGCAGAAGGGCTCAGAGAAGCGTGGAGTGAGGTGGGGTGTAGAGAGGTAAGACAGGCTGGAAAGCTAGGCTGGGGACCTGATTTCCAGACAAATGCATTCAGTGGTCGGTTTTAATCAGACCCTAAAATTCAATATATAAATATCTCACTCTTTGCCTTAAAAGGAAAAAGTATTCCTTTTGGGCAAGTGACTGGGCCTTGCTCACACTCCCTCGGCATTCACCGGGGCCAGAGCTGTCTTCTGATTTCATAAAGCCATCAGGCCACCTCCGAACCACACTCCGCCGTTCCAGAACGCCTTTCCACCCCGTATTCCTGCGTCCTCTCAGGGGCCCCTGGAGAAAGGAGGCTGGACTGGGCCGCTAGACTGGACAGAGGAGGAAACAGGCATGGGGAGAAGTCAAGCACGCACCTGGACTCACTCAGCTGGGAAGGGGCAGACCCAGGATTCAGTCTGCTGTCCAGAGTCTCTGGTCCTTGACACAAACCAACCAGACAACACAGGAGATGGAAGGGAGGAGGGCGAGCCTCAGGGTGGGCATCAGAAGAGAGCCTCTCCAAGGAGGTGGCATTTAAGCCGAGATCGAAATCACAAGGCAGAGACAGCCATGCAGACGGGGGGCGCGTGCGGCATTTCAGTAATGTGGAGCTCGTCGTCAGGGCCACGTCCAGTCCTCTTGGCCGCCCCCCAGGGCTGCACCGGACACGGTCTCACCCGGAGCAAGCTCGGGCAGCCGCACCTCTGCCCAGTTCCCGCAAGGCTGGGGAGGGTCTGGGTTTGGGAATCTGGCAAACAAACCTGGCTTTGAATCAAGCCTGGCTGCTCACTGGCACACAGCCTTAGACGAGTCACTTAGCCCACGTCTGAATGCGTCTCTTCGTGAGCGTCCCCACCCCTCCTCGCGGGACTGCTGGGGGGCTTTGAGCTCATGTCTCAAGGTGCCTCCCGGGCCGCCTGGTACATGCAGGTGGTCAGAAAGCGGAGATCGTTCTGTATTCCCCCCGAATCATAACAATGGCTCCCACGTAGCGGGTGTTTCCTACGTGCCAGACAATATCCCCAGTCCTTGACGATGAGTCTTCACGACAACGCTGGGGGGGGGGGGGGGTCCTATTATCCTGTCTCACGGGGAAGGAAAAGGAGGCATCGAGGGTTAAGCGACTTGTCCCCAGGCACCAGGCAGGCAGTGGCGGAGCCCAAATAGTTCTAACCGCATTCTTGGGGCCCCATGCTGGCCGGACTCAGGCCTCCTGCCGAGGTGGGACAGGCTGTGAGCCGGGGCCCACGCGCACCATGGCCCCCGCTGGCAGAGGCGGTCTTTGGCATCACCCGTACTGAGCAGGAGATGGACTAGTCAGGAAGTTTCCCTGCTGTCCCGTCCTCGTGGGGCGTGTGGGCAAAAAGGCGTCATCAGTGCTGGGCTCAGCCCTCATCCAGCACAGGCCTGTCTTCGCTGTGTGACAAGGCTGCCTGGGAGGCTTCGCTTCTCCCAGCCTCAGGGTCCTCGCCTCCGGAATGGGCATCAATCTGTCCTCCCCGCTGTGCCGGAGGGTGGCGGGATCAGCGATAATGTAGACAGAGCACCCAGCCCATAGTATGTAGGTGAGATGCGACATCCAGGCCTCAAGCGAAACCAGAAGGTGTCTTCGTTTCCTCTTGCTGCTGTAACCAAATGCTATAGACTGAGCAAGTTAGCACGGGCCACAGCTCCTGCCTCCCGGCTCTGTAGGGCAGAAGCCTAGTCTGGATCTCACGGGCCCAAATCACGCTGTTGGCAGGGTGGCATTCCCTTCTGACGGCTCTAAGGGAGCATCTGCTTCCTTGCTCGTTCAGGTGTCGGCAGAACTCGGTGCCGCGGGACGGTAGGAGTGAGGTGTCCCTGTCCTTGCCGACTGACCGCTGCCCTTCACCCGCGGGGCCCTCTTTCCAGTCCTTGCATCTGGCTCCTGAATCTCAGAAGCTCCAACGGGGTTCAAGCCCTCTTCACTCCAGCCCTCTGGTTCTCTGACTCTGGGATGAGAAGGCTTCTCCTCCTTTAAGGACTCAGCAGATTACATTAGGTCTACCTGGATAATCCAGGATAATCTCCCCATCTCAAGCACCATAACCTTAATCACGTCTGCAAAGCCCTTTTGCTGTGTAAGGTACCATATTCACAGATTTTGGGATTAGGGCGTGGATATCTTGGGGGGTCATATTCTGCCTATTGTAGAAGGTAACATAAGCCAAATTAAAGCACATCAGCATTGTCAGAGGCCCTAGAGTGCAAACCTCTTTTTTTATAGAGAGGTAAACTGAGGCCCAGAGAGGTTCCTAAGTGGCTGTCCTAAATGACACAGGTCGTGGCAGAGCCAGTCTCCAACGCCCTGGCCAGGCATCACGGCCCCCATCCAGGACTCCACTCCGCATGGCTTTCCCACGGAAAGACTTTCAACTTTCCAAAGCCCCTTCTGCCAGCGTGTTCTCCTCTGATCCTCCCGCCCTCCTGGGGGGCAGGCATACCGTGGCTCAGTCTCTAGAACTCGCAGGACCGTGTACTCACCTACTTCTCTCCGTGGAGGCCAGGAGGATCAGAAGGAGATGGGCCAAGAGGGCCCCTGGTGAGACCCAGGCCGAGAGAAACGAAGGGAGAGGGAGAGGGCACTTTTCTCCCCAGGCCAAGCCCTCCATACACATCAGCCTCTTTGATCCCTCCCAGCTTTCTGCAGGGAAGGCACTGCCGGCCTAGAGTCTCAGTTGAGATTGGGTTTGGCTGCACAGAACAGGAAGAAAGATAACAGAGAGCGGCTGCCGCAGTAATGCTGTTGGACAATCAACCACAACACCAACAGCAGAAAAGCAAGAATTTTTCTAGCACACGGGTCTCTGGATCGGCCGGGCGGGTCCTGGTGGGGGACACATTCATGGGTTTGCATTGCATTCGACTCTGGGTCACTCGGTAGACCTTTGGATATTTTCAGGGCTTTATTGCATGTTTGGGGTTGGCTGCTGTCGAATGGTCAGGATGGGCCCGGCTGGGACCACTAGGGCAACGACTCTGTTCTGTGTATCTCTTCTTCAGCCGGTCAGCCTAGGCGTGTTCTTGTGGCAATCACAGGGAACCAAGGCAGCCAGCAGATACACTCAAGGGCTTGTCAAGCCTCTGCTCAGATCTCGTTTGCCAATATCCCGTTGGCCAGGGCAAGTCACATGGCTAAGCCCAGAGCTGGGGCGCAGAGTGAAGATGCAAGGGAGTGATCAATAATAAAACCAGTCTTAGATAAAATGGAAGCTTCTTTTTCTTATATGTCAAGGATGTCAGAAGATGGGAGTTTGGGCACCTCCGGCGAATCATGGGGGATCCAGGCTCCCCAGTACACAGCTTCTTGTCCTTATGGACCAGAATGGCTAGGAGAGCTCCAGCTATCACATCCCTGTCCCAGGCAGCAGGATGGAAGAAGGAGAGTGAGAAGGTCCTTCCCTTTAAGAGAGACTTCCTAGAAGTCCCACATATTACATTAGCTTTATATCTCATGGGCCATCCTATTGTCACATGGCCACTTGTAGCTACCAGAGAGTTTGGGGGAAATGTAGTCTTTTATTTGGGCCTAATGTGCCTAGCTAAGAACCAAGATTTTGTTAATCTGAGAAAGAAAGAATGGATATTTGGGCAGGCAGTAAGTCGTGTCTGCCCCATCCCATGTTACAGGTGAGAAAACTGGGCTCAGAGAGGAAAGTAACTTGCCTGAGGTCACACGGTCGCCGGGGCATGAGAGAGCTGGGATCTGAACCCTGGATTCTGTGTCTTCTCCCTTCCACCACCACCATCACCACCACTCGGCTACTCCCAGTGCTGCTTATGGATCTGAGCAGCCCAGGGATGCCCGGCTGGCTCAGTCGGAGTGCGACTCTTGATCTCAGGGTCGCGCGTTCAAGCCCCACATTGGATGTAGGGATTACTTAAGATAAATAAGTAAAATTAAAAAAAAAAAAAGATTCAAAAGATTCTGAGCGGCTCAGACAGCTCCCTATGGCAGATGTCCCCCAACCCCTGACTCTGGATGGAGGCCTGTGCTAAGCATCTGACATGCAGGTTTTCATTTAACTCCTAACATCCATGCCCTGTCCCCATTCTACAGAGGAGACACTGAGGCACTGAGGGGCGAGATATGCTGCCTGGGCTACCTGATTTGCAGCTCAGGCTCTTACTGCCTTGCTAGTCCAGATGCTGGGGTAGGACTGGGTCCCATCCAGCAGCCACAGGTAAGACTAAAGCCATCCAGCATCCCACGGGCAGGTGGGCCATTGGATATATCTGTAGTACCAAGCCCAGGGCCCGGCCTTAACCTGCTCTGCTCATGCGCATGGCTCAGGCCAAGTAATCAGGGAAAACGAACCAACCCAGGCTGTGGAGTCAGGCAGGCCTGGGTCCCGATTCTGCCTCAGGCAGGAGACTTGACCTGACTCTCGCTTTCCTCATCTGTGAAATGGACGTGATTAACCTCACTCCATCTGATTGTGTAGCCCCCAGATGCTATTTAATCTAAGCTGAATCAAGGGAAGAATGAATGAGCAGATGAACGGCCACCCGAGACAGGAGCTTTTCTTGGATTCAAGGAAAAAGACAGTATCTCCTAGACCTGATTTTTGTTGCTTTGGGGTTTCCCCCCCCAAAAAAATATGTTCCACAAATTGCTACTTCCAAAAGACATTAATAACTATTATGTGAAAAAGGGTTTCTGAAGCCAAATGAGACCTCAACCACCAGGTTAACTGGGTCTCTCCCCTGCAGGACTTCTCAGAGCCTTGAACAAAGGAGTGCATAGGGTGGGTCTCACAAGCGGGGGGCTAGAACTCTGTTTCTCTACCTTTCTTGGCCACAAAACTCCTTTTTTTCGTAGCAAAGTGCCACCTTGACACCAGTTCTCAGCTTTTCCTTTTTTCCACCACGGCACAAATGTTTGGTCCAATCAGAAAGAATCAAGGCCCATTTTCTGGAAGCATTTTATTTGTGGAAATTCTGTTGTGACAGTTATGATCAGGTCACCCAGAATTACAGCTGGATCATCAGGAATTTACTGTATTACTAACAGTCAAAACAGCAACCCTGTTATCAACCGGAAATTCCAGGAGTCTTGTCACGGGAAAAGTGCTTGTATTGTAGATCCTGGAGTAGACAAGTGCGGTTGGGATGCAGCGTGGTGGTAGCGTGGGCCGGCTGGTCGGCGAGAGGCTCCAGGCCTCCGCAGCAGGTCACATCGCAGATGGGCTTGGGGTCTGGGGGAGAGCGAATGGTTAGTGCCCGTTATACAAGCTGCCCTGCCTTCCCCCGGCTCCTGCCTGAAACCGCTGCTCCACGTTCCAGCCCTCAAGGTCAGTGACTCAGCCAGGTGCCCGAAGGTTCTGGAGAAGGAGAGAGCCTGCCCTTCTTTCTCTCCTTCCTTCCTCCAGTAATATGGATAAGTGCTTACTCCGAGCCACACACTGCCACACTGTGCCAGGCACCAGGGATGAGGGATTGAACAAGAGAGATGAGGTCCCTGTTAATTAACACTGCAAAGCAAAGAAAGCCACTGTGGGATGGCAGGTGACGGGAGAGGGTGGGTGGTCAGAGAGGGCTCTCCGGGGGGGCCATAGAGATCTGGGGGAGGGGCGTCCGGGTAGAAAGACCGTGGGGCCAAGGCCCTGCGCAGAGAGTGATGACCTTGGTGTGACTGGGAACAGAAAGGTGGCCAGTGGGCACGGCACTTGGGAGAGGAAGGGCACGTGCACAGAGGTGTTGGGTGGCGGTCAGGTGGGCCCAGAGGCCGTGTGGAGCGTCTGGGTGCTATTCAGGGGGCAGCGAGAAGTCACGGTGGGCTGTCGACATCAGTGAAGTTGTCACAGAGGCAGCGGGATCTGAGACTGGGGCTTGGGGTCAAGGACTCACACCGCCAATGCCCGGCGACTTCTCCCTCCTCCTCTAAGCTCCTGGGGTCTTCTGACTGGTGAAAGGGTAAAGGCCGAGTACCCTAGGGTTCTCTGTCCTGCCTTGGAGCTCGGGCTGCAGAGACGAAGGTGAGCAGAGCCCAGACCCACACCCTCTAGAGGTGGCCAGGGTCACGGGCCTCCTGTCTTCCTGCCCATCCAAGGCTGCTAGTCCCAGAAGGCCCCGAGAGACCTCCTCACTCAACCCCTTCATGCCCAGAGGGGGAAACGGAGGCACATGCGGAAGGCTACCTCCCCAAGTCTCGGCTAACGAAGGGACCGGACACTCCCCCAGGGCTCGCTGGGGGCAGCAGGGCCCCTGGCCACCTGCTCCGGCCAAGCCGGCCTCCCCTTCCCCTCTCAGCCACAAGCCTCTTTTGTACTTGCTCCCTGGGGCTCCATCTCCTTGCAGGGGTCACGGGGCACCGCTGACCCCAGCCCCCTGCCAGCGTGCCCGGCTGGTAATTGAAAATACCAGAATTCCCTGCAGACCAACTTCCAGGGAAACCTGATACCCCAGGGTGGGCGGTGGATGGCAGGAGGGACGGGAGAATATCCAGCTGTTGCCTTTTCTCCTCCATTAATCCCCCTGGATTCCGGGAGAAAGGCCAGCCCTGCTTGGCCCCCACCGACCCGCCTTGATCATCTTCCCAGCAAATGCCGCCTCCTTGCCACGCCCAGGGTTACGGGGCTTATGGGATCAGAGCCCGGGCGAGCTGCCTGTAACCCAAGCCTGCCAGCTAAGCCCACCGAGCCCAGACCCCCATGGCTGTGTGGGACCTGCCCCCACCAACAGCTGAGCTCCCGGAGCCGAGGCGGGCTGGGTGGCGGTGGGTGACGTGAGTCAGCGGGAGCCGGGCGGAGTGCGCTTGGCAGCGACAGGATGGGAGCCGGACCAGGATGTCCTCAGAGGCCCTCTGATGTCCACCGGTTTCCAGACCTCCCTGCTCAACCTGTATCGGCTGCAGCCAACAAAGGGGAGGATGCATTGGACTTGAGTGGGCCGGGGTTCAAATCCCAGCTCCGCTGGCTGCTAACTGTGTGACTCTGGTCCAGTTACTTCATACCTCAGTGCCTCCATTTCCTCATCTATAAAATGGGTATAATAATAATACCCACCTCATAGGGTCCATATGAGTGTCAAAGGAGTTCAGTATAAAGCATCTAGAAAAGTGCCCCGCACGGTGACCAAGTAGGTGTTAGAGGTCGGGCTTTGTTTTGTTTTTCCGCTGGCCATCGTGGGGCATACAGGCGCTGTCAAGATGACGAGCCTTTTATCTGAGGAGCAGGTTGCCTACTGCAGTCCTTCTGTGGCTCCCCAGTGCCTTCGGGGCAGGGCAGGCTCCTGGGCAGCCTCAGCCCTGCACCTCCCCCACAACCTCCTGTACCCCAGCCGCAGGCTCCGGAAGTTCCGCCTGGGCAGATGAGAGGGCCGGTTCTGCAGAAGCCAGGCTATGAGAAGCAGTGTTGGGGGTGGAAAATATACTAGACCAAGATTCAGCTGGTGTAGGCTCTAAGAACCAGCTGCTGTGTGACCTTCTACGAGTCACCTTCCTTCTCTGGTCCTGCATCCACTACTCCTCAAAGTGTGGTCCACACACTAGCAACATTGGTATCACCAGGGAGCTTATTAGAACTACAGATGCTCAGGCCCTGCCCAGACCTGTTGAATCAGAATCCCCCGGGGGGGGGGGGGGATTGCCCAGCAAAGTGAGTTTTAACTAA
>CM052900.1:151338864-151397408 GCA_028534135.1 Potos flavus | reverse complement strand
TGTGACCTTGGGGAAGTCACCATGCTTCTCTGAGCCTCAGTGTCCTCTGAAAATCGTGGCTATTAACCCCCATCCCGCATTGCTGTTGAGAGGACCGAAGGAGGTGCCACGGGCCGGCTGCTCAGTGCACTGTGGCGAGGACCCAGTGACACGGGCGAACGCTTCTGGTGCTGACCACCCATCAGATGCCACACTGAGCAATGGACATGAGTTCCCACATCTGCCCCCCCAACAGCCCTCAGGGCGCGTTACCCTCAGGCTCATTTTACAGATGAGGAAACTGAGTCACGGAGCTCTTGGACCGCCCCTCCGCTGGGCTCTAGTAGTTAACCTCACTCACTAAGCCCGGGGGGGGGGGGGGCGCATTTCCCCGGAGGCAGGGACCAGCACCACCTTGCTGCACGACCCTTGAGCTGGTTACTGAATGGCTCCAAGCTTCAGTTTCCCCAGTTAACTGGTGATGTTAGTAGCCCCCAGCTAACGGGGCCATTGTGAGAATTCTCTGACACCCATGTTAGTAGGTGTAAAGAGCCTAGAACAGTGCTGAGCCCAGAGGAAGGGCTCAGTCAGCGTTAGGTTCGTGGCTTTAATCATTGTTACTCTTAGACATGTATGCACAGCCCTGAAAGTCCTTCCGGTGACTTCATGGAGCCCGACAAATGTCACCTCCTGTCCCCAGGCGTCTGGTGAGAATGTAGTGTTTGTGCTGCCGCTTACTCTCTGTAGAGCCTCAGGCAAGACGCTTTCCTTGATACTCGGCTTCGCCATCTGCAAAATGGGCTGAAGGAGGTCTGCTTTCGAGGCTGTGGTGGGTTAATGCACGTCCAGGAAATAGTACGGTGCCCAGCATGTAGTAGGTGCTCAATAAACAATGGTTAGTGGGGCCCCGTTGCTCATATTGGGGTTTCTTGATTCTCTGGGAGGCAGCAAGGAAGACAGAGTCCCCCTGTTGGAGGAGGGAACTGCAGGGAGCGGGGCCTGATCTTCCCAAGAGGCAGGGTCGGGAGCCAAGCCGAGAACCAGACAGCGCTCCTTCGGGTGCAGAAGAAACAGAGGCTTGGCAGGGACACCGGGACCAAGGTCCAAGTCCTTCTTCCTTCTTGTTGGTGCTGCCGCCCTGTCTCAGGGGTCTTGGGCCAGTATTCCACGGGTACTTGGGGCGCTGGAGGGAAGCCAGATGTGCTCAGGCTCACGCTGGCCTCTGGGCTGATCCAGCTCCAGACCAAAGGCACAGAAACAGAGTGGGGAACAGGTGAGTCTTTGCCAGGCTTCAAGTCCCTCCCCATCCATCGGCCAGCTCAGGAAACAGGTGCGAGGGGCCCCGGGCTGCGAGTGACCCATAGTAGGTGCTTTGCACAGGTTCGTTCCCCTTGAAAAGGAGGCCAGAAACACAGACCCGGGTGAAATCCGAACTAAGGAGTCCAGAAAAAGCCCGTGTGTCATGAACTCACCATGTGATCTTGGGCAGCTCACACTCCGTCCCCGGACCTCAGCCTCCACATCAGTAAAATGAAGGGATAGGACTGAATTATTTCTGAAAGTCCTCCTAGCACTAAAGAGGCCACCCCTGACTTCCTGTCCCCTTCCTTTAACCTCCACGATGGCGCTAGCAGCACTAGGGAGAGGGAGGGAGGGGGGAGGGATTTTGCCGAAGTAAAATTCATGTACGATTAACCATTTTAATGTGTATGATGCAGTGGCATTTAGTGCATTCACAGTGCTGGGCGACCATCCCCTCTATCTAGGCCCAGAACATTCTCCAATCCTCCCTATCCCTATCCTCAGCCCTGGCAACCGCTAACTGCTTGCTGTCTGTGGATTTAACCTATTCTGAGTATTTCATACAAATGGATTCATCAAATGTATGAGCTCTGTGTCTTTCACTTTGCATGTTTTTGAAGTTCATCTACATTGTAGCATATGTCAGTACTTGATTTACTCTTATGGCTAAATAAGAGTCTATGGTGTGCATATACCATAATTTGTGTACTCATTCATCTGCCGATGAGCGCCTCGGTTGTCCCCACCGTTTGGCTTTTGCGAACAGGGCTGCTATAAACATTCACGTCCAAGTGTTTGAGTACCTGTTTTCAGTTCTTGGGGATATAAAATTAGGAGTGCAAATGCTGGGTCATGTGGTAATTCTATGTTTAACTCTTGAAGGAGCTGCCAAACTGTTTTCCATAGGAGCTGTGGATTTATTTTTATAAAATTATTTTTGGCAGTCATTTTTATTCAGTGCTAGCTCCCTGGCACGTAGTAGGTACTTGGTGCAAGTTTGCAGAAGGAAGGAGGGAATCTCCCACTCTCTCTGCTCCCCTCTCCCGGAGACCCATCATCGTGTCTTGGGTCTGTGAGTTCCCTGGTCCAGCCGGCTGTAAGCTCCAAGAGAGAATGAACACCTTTCATGCAGCTGCTTTGGGCCAGGCCAGGGAAGGGCCCAGGGCATCTAGCTCTCACCTGGTGTGGCTTGAGCTTCCCAGGGACGGCCAGCATGGTCTGTGTCTGGAATCTGCAGGTGTTCCGTAAAAGCATCAGCCACGGTCCTCCCCAAGTCCCTCTGGCCCCTGTCAGCCCCCTAGGCAGGCTGTGTGGCCTCAGCCAGGTGCCTTCCCCTCTCTGATCCTCCACTCTGTCTGTCTGAGTACCTCTAAAGTGGGGCTGGAGGCTGCACCCGCTCCTGCTGCCCCTAACCCCTGACCTCTGACCTCTGTTCCAGCTCCATCGGCCGTGTCCATCATGCATCAGGTGAGCCGCACCGTGGACAGCATCACCCTGTCGTGGTCCCAGCCTGACCAGCCCAATGGTGTCATCCTGGACTACGAGCTACAGTACTATGAGAAGGTACCCGTGCTCCGGGGCGTGCTCCCCACCCCCACTGTCCTGGGCCCTGGGGTTCTACCATCCCACGAGACTGGACACAGAGAGAGTACTGGCCTCCGAGTCAGGCTCCTTGCTCAATTCTGACTCCGGTCGTCCCCAGCTGTGGGACCTCAGGCAGGTTCCTTGACCTCTCTGAGTCGTGCTTTTCCGGTCTGGGGCACCGGGCCAGCAATCCCAGTGAAAGGCAGTGGTCACGGCCCATTCCTCACCGAGACCCTCCTTCCTCTTGACTTCAGTGGGCCTGAGGTTCTGAAAAATTGGTTTCCCAAAAAGCTTCACCCATTCTGAAGCCGAGATTTAAAACTGATCAAGAGAGCTTCTGTCCAGGGTGGGAGTAGAGCTCCCTCCCGTGTTGCTCGGATTCCAGCTAAAAACTTGTTTTCATTTGCCTGGGTGCCGTTTGTATGGGGAGAGAGCAATTTCTCTTTGAGCTTTTAAATCAGACCCCCGTTACCCCCTCACGGCCCTCTAGGACCCAGGGACCCAGGGTTGGAAGCCACTGGTGTTGTAGAGGAGCATTGGACTAGGAGTGAGAAGCCGTAGGTTCGGATCCCAGCTCCATCCAGAACCGGCCGTGTGACCTTGGGCAGGCATCTTACCTCTCTGAGCCTCAGTTTCCTCCTGTGTCGAGTCCAGAGGAGATAGCCTCTCTTAACTGGGGGCTGCGCAGGTCAAGGAGAAAAGGCAGGTTCGGTGTCCAGCATGACTCCCGGCCTTAGCAGAGGGCGGTTTCCCTTCTTCCCGTCTACCCTGCCTGCTGCATGGCGGGCAACAGCTACACCTGTGAAGCCAGGTGAGGCCCGTACCTTTGAACACGGGGCCTGCTCGGGGTAGGGGTCCGGGAGTGGATAAAGCTGCTCGACAGCAGAGGTCCAGAAAACTCTCTCTGCGACTGGAAACTTTTCTAACCCGCGTCCTGAGGCACCAAACAGCCACAGAAGCTGCAAGGTCTCCTGGGAAAGGTGTCATTGGGATCGCATTCAGACTAAGGTGTGAATGACTATAGCAAGTGCTTTGGTTGAGGGTTGGGAGCTGGAAATGGATAGGAAGGCTCTTCCCCACGGCTAAGAGGAGGAGAGAGAGAAACAGTTCCAGCCAGCCCAGCTGGAGCCTCACCTTCTGAGGCCCAGCCCCACCCTTCCACTCTGTTCACTGCCGGCTCAGCCCTACTCTGGTGAGTCCCAGGGGGCTGCAAACCCCTATCTAGCCTCCTCCAGCCGGTTTATGATTGCTTGTGTCCTTGCTTGTCCCTTGCTCTAGGCAGTGCGTTCAGAGAGGCCAGGGGCCACATCTGTCCCATTCACCGTCTCCCCAGCTCACTGGGCCTGGCTCCAAAGAGACTCTTGATAACATTGGTTGAAAGAATAAGTGAATGGATCCCTTCCCAGGGCTTGTTCCTCCAGAGTGGAGACTTTGCCTTAATCCCTGCTGTTTCCCCAGCCTGGCACACAGTAGGTGCTCAAGCAGTGCTCACGGATGGCCTGAGCTGAGGCTGATGCAAGGGAAGCCGCTCCACCCCTCACTGGGCCCTCAAGGCCCTAGAAGGAGCCAGGCGTCCTAAAGCCCGAGCCAGACCAGCTGGTCTCAGGCCCAGGAAGCCCCAGGCCCTGCAGGAACCAGCATTTCCACCCCCTCCGGCGGGGACAGCTTAGCAACTCAGAATTCAAAAAAAGAAAAAAAACCTAATTAAGAAGCTTTATGATTAAACGAAACTGAGAGTGTTTGTCCCCAAAGACTAGAGAGGAAATGAGGAATCCCGGGCGGGTCCTGCTTCCAACCCATTTCCTACCGAGATGGGAGGGGCTGGGGAGGCTGCTGCAGGTGTGAACCGGGAGCCACTCTGCCCTACTTTCGGCTGCGGCCCGACATCCCCAGGCCTCTGACGTGGTGGCAGGACCAGCAGGCCCTGCCTGCAGCAGCCGCGGCCACCACCAGCTCGCGTGTCGTGAGCACGCACCGCCTCCATCCTCTTGCTCCTCCTCACAGCAGTGCCATTCATCCCCTTGGACGGGAGGGGAAACTGAGGCACAGAGAAGTTGTGTGACTTGTCCAAGAGCACCCAGCTGCTAAGTGGTGGAGCACAGATTTGGGCCTATGTCCTCACTCTTCGCCTGGCTCTCCTGCCTTCTGGTTTTCTCTGGGGGATGCTTTTGGGATGACCGTTGAAAGGTGGGCAGGATCAGGATCTGAAGGAGAATCTTAGGTACAAATGGTGAGAGAGGGACAGGCCCGAAGTACGGCTAGGGTGAGACATGGCCCTACTCGGTCAGCCCCTCCTCCCAGGGCCTGGGGTGCAGTGAGGGGCCGCATCTGCCAGTGGGAGATGGACGCTGGTTCGATTCGATATTCACTGTCACCGACTTTGGGCAGGACCTGTGCTAGATACTGGAAATAGTGTGATTAGCCAGACATGCCCAGATGCCTCAGGGCCTTCACAGTCCAGGAGAAGAGAGAGATCCAGACATAAATAGCCATGTGACTAGTTGTGACGCAGTCACAGAAGGGCCAGCAAAGGTCTTTAGGGGCACCAAGGAGGGACCCGTGATCTGGATATAAGTGAGGAGAAATCTTCATTCCAGTGACATTTGAGCTGAGCCTCGAAAGATGCTGGGAGTTCACCAGACAGACTAGTGATGGGAACAGTCATTCCAGACAGCAGGAACAGCACATGCAAAGGCCCTGGGGCAGGAGAAGGCAAGTGTGGAGGAGCAATATGAACAAGACCAAGATTAGTAGGGAAGGAGTCGGAGAGGGAGACCGGGCTGGGTGGTGGTGGGCCTTCCATGCCTTTGGAGTCTGGATTCAATTTAAAGTACTCCAGGAAGCCATTGGAAGGTTCTGGAATGATGTGATCTGACTCTGATTATGTTAAAGATCCCTGTATCTTGCTATATGGAGAATGGACTGGAAGGGGTTCCTGGGAACACAAACCCTTTAGAGGGCTCTCACGGGACACCAAGGGAGAAATGATGGTGGCATAGAGTAGGGGCTGGCAGCAGAGATGGTGAGAAGCCGACAGATTCAGACGGTATTCTGAAACTCAGGGGACCAGGGAAGTGTGAAGGACACCCCCAGTGGACGGTGGGGCCTTTTCCTGGGGCCAGTGTGGGTTTGTGACGTGGAGATGCAGGTGCGGTGCTCGCCAGGGGTGGAAAGGAAGAGCCAAGAACAGACAGGACAGTGTGCAGAGATAAAACCGAAATGGATGGACCAAATCAGGAGGATGGCAGGTCTAAGGAGAGAAAGAAGAAGAAGTGATGGCAGGTGTCAGAGGAGATGGCCTCGCGGGGGGAGGAGCAGTCTCGACCCCCAGGCTCTCAGGCTTCCATCAGGGAGGGACAGCCAGAATGCGGGATGGATTTCTGACAAGTCCACAGCCGGCCCTTCCCTAACACTTTGGAATCCTCCCGATGCCTGCAATTGATTTCTTTAATGAAGGCTGCAGATCTTCCCAGGTAGGGAAGTTAGGCAGCGAGCCCTGCAGTCCCGTGTGGGCCCCACCCCCACCCTCTTTCCCACTCCTCCTTTC
The DNA here is from genome assembly GCA_028534135.1 of Potos flavus. Lineage (NCBI taxonomy): Eukaryota > Metazoa > Chordata > Mammalia > Carnivora > Procyonidae > Potos > Potos flavus. The sequence goes on along the minus strand of CM052900.1, from coordinate 151,390,996 downwards.
CTTCTTTAGAAAGGGCTCTTTTTGGAGCTGGATCTCCGTCTAGCCTTTCCCCAACTCCACTGGGGATTTCACAGCCTGCCCGGAGCCCAGAGCTAAAAACCACTTTGCTGGAAGGCTTCTGGATGCGGCCGACGAATGGTGTTGGCCAGCCCCGGCACTGGCCGTTTCCATCGGCTCTGGCGTCCTGGAGAAGGTGGCCTCCTTTGGCAGCTGCCCCAGAGCACGCAGGATCATGCTCCCTTTGGCTCCCCCAGCGCTCCAGGAGAAGATTCCTTTGTGGGGCCACCTACGGCACATGGGCCCCTGTAGGCCTCCTCGATTCGTGTGTATTCAACAAAAATTTCTCCTTGGCAGAGCAGAAGGGAAGGAAGGTTGGGGGTGGTGGGGATGAGCTATGAAGGCCGGGGGCTACCTTGGTTGTCGTCCAGGGTACGTGGAGCAGTGTGGATGGTTGTCCAGTGTGGGCATGGAGAGGCTTGTTCTCACACTCATTCACTTTTGTATTCATTCATCCATTTCATGAACACTGGGGAAGGCTTACCCTGTCACGGTGTTGATAACAACGAGGGCGAGAGCCAATATTTATTAAGTCCTTATGTGTGCTGGAGACTGTGCTAAAAGCTTTACCCATTTGTTTCCTATTGAATCTCCACACTCACTTATCCCATTTTCAAGACGAGAAGACCGAGGCTCATAGGGCTTAAGAAATGTACCCCGTGCCTCACGGGCCCATAGTCTCCCGATAAGGATTCAAACTAAGGACTAGTGGATTTCCTTTTTTTTTTTTTTAAGATTTTATCTATTTATTTATTTAGAAAGCGTGAATAAGTGGTGGGGGAGAGGCAGAAGGAGAGAGAGACTTTCCAGCAGACTCCAGGCTGAGTGCGGAGCCCGACGTGGGGATCGATCTCACGACCCTGAGATCATGACCTGAGCCAAAATCAAGAGTCCTACACTTCACTGACCTAGCCACCCAGGTGCCCCAGGACTCGTGGATTTAATACTAAATTTCTTCCCCTAACTTGTTGATGCTTAGTCCTTATTCAGAAAAGGTGCGCCAGCCCCGGCGGGAGAGGGAGGGGAACTGAAGTCTTTAGGGCAGCTCCTTTGGGCCAGATACTACCTGATCACAACAACCCTGAGATGTTGTCATTTATTGTTCTTTTTCTGGAGTAAGAAACAGGGACCCAGGGGAGTGAAGGGTCTTTCCCAAGGTCACAATGCAAGCAAGGGGAAGAATGGACATTTGAAATGACTTCCAATCCCCCGCTCTGTGCTGTTCCCTGCTACAGAGAAGCAATCCACGAGGTTCGTTCCTCATTCTCCTGAGGCACCTTTGCCACTGGCATTACCTCCCATCTCCATCCTATAATCAGGAACTTAAAACTTGCACCCTCTCTAAGCGGGCACCCACCCACGCAGTCTGCAGAATCCATCCCGGCAAACCAGAGCAGATTCCATGTTGGCTGGTGGCACCTAGTGGACAATCCTGGTACTGCAACCTGCATTCATAGGTTTTCGGTTTTTGTTTTTTTGTGTTTTCTTTTTAATAGTCTACAATGTTCATTCATTTGTTACTGGCGGCAGTTAGTGAGCACTTACTGTGTGCTGAGCCTCTGGTCCCGGAGATAAATGAGATAAGGTCTCTGCCCTCAGGAAACCCATAGCCCTTAGAGAAAACACATACCAGAACAACAGGTGGGAGAGGAGACAATGGACTCGCAACTCTTTCTGGGACATCTGAGAAGTTTCTCCAGCAAAGGTGGTACTTGTACTAAGTCTTGATGAACAGGCAGATGGGGAAAGGGTATTTCCGATAGGGGGGACAGCACTTGCCAAGGCTCAGAGTGTCCAGGGAAGGTAGGGTTGCCAAATAAAATATAGGACACCAGTTACATTTAAACTTTTTAAAATAATTTCTTAGTATAATTGTGTTTTAAATATTGCATGGGAAAAACTTATACAAAAAAATTATTCATTGTTTATCTGAAATTCAGATTTAACTGCGCGTCCTGCATTTTTATTTGCTAAATCTGGCAGCCCTACCAAGAAAGGGAGGGGAAGCTTTGAGGTATGACTAGAGCCTGGAGGACACTGGGGATGTGGCACGCAAGACTGGCAAAGGGCGAGTCATGAAGGGTCTGGAATGCCAGGCTGAGGAGCACGGCCTTTACCCTGTGGGCTGTGGGGCACATCTCTGTGTAGGCCTCTGTGCTTAACACAGGGGAATAAAACACAGCCACTCCCTTCAGGAGTTTACGGTCAAGGTTGTGTGATCAGCGTGTGCCTAGGATGAGGGGACATAGCAGAAACCCCCTGCTGGGGCATCCATGCAGGTGCTCCAGGGCTCAGAGGAGGGGAGGCACATCTGGCTGAGAAGTCAAGCCGGCTTCCTGGAGGAGGAGGCAGATGAGCTGGCTCAAGAAAAGAGATTTCCTATGTGCTGCTGCTCCCTGGGAGATGTGTGGGGGTGGGGAGGAGGCACTCACAGGTGAGCCCCTTCTCTAGCCCCCATGTCCCAAGTTTTCTCACCTCCTTGCCTTCGCACCTGGAGCTCCTTGCCAAGCATGCCTTCCCCCTTTTTGACCTGGGTGACTTCTGTTTGTTCTTCAAAATTCCATTGCACAACCCCACTCTGCAGAGAGCATTGCTTGACTTCACCTGATGCCCCCCCCAGGTGAGGTCACATGCCCCCCACACACTGTGCTTACCCTATTGGTATCAGTGCTTTATTCACAGTAATACATTTCATCCTCTAAACAACCCTCTGAGGTGGCTGTGACCGTTACTGTCCCCATTTTACAGATGATAAAAAGGAGGCAAAGAGAGGTTAAGAAACTTGCCCAAGGTCACAAAGGTAATAAGTAGAAGAGTCAGGCCTTGAACCCGGGAAGTCTGGCTTCAATTTGTGATCTTAACCTCTAGGCTATGGCACCCGTAATGACATGGCGCATGCTGAATTTAATCGTTTCGAGAGAGTTCTCCAGGGCTCCGTGCAGCACACATGCACGTGACTGGCACGCACAATCAGGTGTGCATTTTTCTGCACGGAGGCTCATAGCTTTCATCAGCTTCTCAGAGGTGTTCGTGATCCTCCAAGGGCTGAAGTCTCCGCGCTGTTTGTTTTTCTGAACTGAGCTCTCTGAATCCAGCACCCGTGCCTTGGTCCCTTGGAGTCCCCAGGGCCTCGTCCAAAGAGGGTGTCTGGGGAAGGTTTGGGGGGTAGCTGTCTGTGCGAGCGTCATACGGACTGGCGGGCACCTGCATCCGACTCAGCCACAGCTCCATTCCCACGGCAGCTGCTTGTCTTTGTCTTGTCCCATATACTCCTTGGGTCCCCCTGGGCGGTCCTCGGGTCAGAACTGGCATTCTGCAGCTCTCAAAGGAGGGAACGTTAGGTCTTGGGTACTCAAGCTTTGGACGTTAGAGATAGCTCCATGTAGGAGCCTGGTTTTGAGTCCCAAAGCAGCCACTCACTCATACATGACCTTGAGCCTCATTTCCCCCATCTAGCCCTTAATTCTTGCCACGCTCAAGTGTGCTGTAGCCGAACAGCGGTCCTTCCACGCAACCTATCAAGGCATGGGGCAGGGAGGAGGATGCAGAAGTGGGTAAGGTAGGCCCTCTTCCTGCTGTCTCCAGGGACTCACAGCCTAGACCTCAGAGTCTGTGCGCAGCGGCCGCTCGGCATGTGTGTACTAGTCAGCTATCGCCGAGGATGATGCTGCAAGATAAACAGTCCCCAAAATACAACAGCTTCTAAGCATCTATTTTCTTGCTCGTTGGTTGGAGTCTGTGGGTCAACTGAGGTGGCCTAGGAGTTAGGTCAAGGTCTTCCGTACATGTTTCTCATTCTGGAACCAGCTGTTACCCATGTTCAGCCCCATTGTGGCCGAAGGCAGGAGCACAAGAGGCCAAGCCAACTCAGCAAGCACAAGTAAAGCTTCCACTTGCATCATATCCTCTAGAACATTCCAAGGGCCCAAGCAAGACACATGGATAAATTTGGCATCCACGAGGCGGAGAAATATACTCTGCCTTCTTTTGTGGGAGGTCCTGGGAAGTCACATACAAAACATATGGGTGTGGAATTCTGGGACAGGGAGGGAGTGAAGAGTCGGGAACCACGGATGTTTATCCAGTGGCCAGAGCCGCCCCAAGGCAGGAGTGGGCTCTGGGCCCCGCTGTGGGCAACAAGCTTGCTAACGGTCTTCTCTGTTCCTCGGCAGGAGCTCAGTGAGTACAACGCCACAGCCATAAAAAGCCCCACCAACACGGTCACTGTGCAGGGCCTCAAAGCCGGCGCCATCTATGTCTTCCAGGTGCGGGCACGCACCGTGGCGGGCTACGGGCGCTACAGCGGCAAGATGTACTTCCAGACCATGACAGAAGGTGAGCGATATCAGGAGGGCAAGAGGAGGCCCCTGGCTCCACCAACAGAATATACCAGAAGGCCCCTGTTCCTTCCAAGTGCCTCCGTACAAATTAGAAAAGGTGCCCCCTCTTCTAGAGTCAGCCCTTCCCTGCTGGTCGGGAAAGAGCCACCCAGAGAGGGCCCGTGTCTGTGGCTGGAAAGCACGTGGACTCCCCCGTTGCCATCCTGTCAGCCAGGCGGCTTCCTCTCGCGGGACTGTCAGGAGCTCAGCCCTAACTTGCAGAGACACTCGGAGCAAGTCACTTCCCTTCCCTGGTCCAAATTTTTCTCATCTACAAAATGAAAGCATCCTATTCAGTCCTTGAGAGCACACCTAGTCTATCCGTGTGCTACTCCAGTGACTTGCAGTTGGATTGAGAAGAATTGTGAAGTTCCGCAGGAAGAAGTACTGGGATGGATTAGTGATGTCTGCCCTGGGCAAGAGAGGGGGAGGAAGCAGCGTATGTGCTGCGTGTCTCCTCCTGGTATGGGACCCCATGGTCTCTAAGGACCTTTCCTGCTCTAATAATCTTTGGGGAACAGCAGAGTTAAGAGAATGGATTCCAATGCCAGACAGATAGGAATTACAGTGCTGATTCAGCCCTAACCGTGTGGCCCTGAGCAACTCTGAGTCTCGATTTCTCATCTGTACATGGGGATGGTGACAGCTATCTCATTATCATCATCATCATCAAACTCATGTAAAGATGGGGGCTGGGTGTCCTGACCCAGAGTTGGCACGAGGTCTCACACAGAGTTAGGGTCACAGTTGTCGTTCCTGTGAGTCTGGTAGCCCTTTCACCAACCAGCCAAGCTTCCGGGTAGCATTACTTATGACCAGACTCTGGTGTCCCCTCTTAACATCTCCTTTAACCACTGGTCATGGGCCTTGACCTTTGCCTTTGCCTAACTGAACATCTCAGAGGTTCCGAGACCCATGAGTTCTCGTCGTATCACAAACATCCTCCCTGAGGCTCCACCGTCCCTGCCAGGACGCTAATGGCACCTCCTCTGTAAAGCCCCACCCCCTGGTGACCAGCATCTTCACCTTTCTAGGCCCTCTTGCATGTTGGATGGGTGTCATTGACCTGGGGCGTGGGGGACTGTCGCAAGATCCTTTCTTTATTAACTCAGCAAATGTGTGCTTGTGCTGAGGACCCAGAACTTACCCGGTCCCTGACTTCAACAAGCTCTTGTCTGGTCGTGGAAGCAAACGAGAAACAATAATAATAACAACATTAAAAACAATGATGGTATTGATGGCATTGAAAATGTGCTGAGTGGTTTCCAAGAGCCGGGCCAATGCCGAGTGCATTTTATGTATTATCTCTTTTAAGCCCATACACAGACCTGGGTCTACATGCTGGCTTTGGCCACTTTCTAACTGGGTGACCCCAAGCCAGTCACAGCATCGCTAAGCCTCAGTGCCCTCATCCGTACATGGGGCGATCATAGCCACTGAATCATAGGAGGATTCTGAGAATCGAACAAGATACATAACATACTTACCACAGTGACCAAAAAATAAAACACTCGATAACAATAACAGTTCATATTTACTGAGTGGTTACTATCCCGCCACCCATCCTGAGTGCTTTACGCAGCAGCCCTCTGAGATGGGGACTATTCTCCCCATTCTACAGATGAGGAAACTAAGCCGCAGAGAGGTAAGTCACTTTACCAGAGGTGCCAGACAGGAAGGCACTGCCGGGACTCAAACCCAAGGAGTCTGGCCTCAGAGTCTGGGCTTACGGCTGCCTCTCTGTATGTCGGCTTCTTCTTATTGTTGATTTTCATATTATTTCGTATTATGCCCATTTTATGGATGAGAAACTAAGGGCTTGCACAGTCCACGGACTGGTCCAAGGTTACCTGTGAGTGAGTGCTGGCTCGTTCTCCATCTGGGCATGGGACAGGTGCTCTCTCAGGAGCGGGAACAGAGTCTGGGGATCCCAGGAGACCTAGCGGGGTGGGGGGACATTAGGACTCCCAGAGCCAGGCTGATAATACTCCACATGCTTTCTCCCCCAGCCGAGTACCAGACAAGCATCCAGGAGAAGCTGCCGCTCATCATCGGCTCCTCAGCGGCTGGCCTGGTCTTCCTCATCGCTGTGGTCGTCATTGCCATCGTGTGCAACAGGTGGGTGGGCGTCCCCAGCCCCATCCAGGCCTGGCTGTCCATCTAGTCAACCATTCCTGAATGGTGTCTGTGAGCCAAAGGGATATTCCCATCATTCCCTGGGCCAGGGAGAGGCCTGGGCAGGCCTCCTACCTAAATGGCCATCATTAGCTACAGTCCATCCCTTTGGGTTAGAGTTGCCTTGACAAGTCCACTATTCATGGAGGTGGCACATAGAGACACTAACACTTTAGCATGAAGGAATGCTCCTCTTCCTTAGATCCCCACTTTAGAATAGACAGAGGCGTACGGTCAGATGGACAGAAGCCCCTGGGATTTCTGGGGCCGTGGGAGATGACTTTGAAAGGGGCTTGGCTGAGAGGGGATGGGGAAATGGTGAGCCTGGGTTGGAGGTGGGAGAGGCGGGAAGGGATGGGGGTGGGGGGTGGCCAGGAAGGGTGAGGCTGCTAGGCCGGGGGCAGGCAGGGAGCCCTCCGGCAGGGGTGTGGTTTTGAGGGCCTGCCCTCCCTCTCCCTATCACCTACTGTGGCTCCCAGCTCCCCGGGGGCTTCCAGGTGGCTCCAGCCCTTTGCTCTTGTTCCAGAAGACGGGGGTTTGAGCGTGCTGACTCGGAGTACACGGACAAGCTGCAACACTACACTAGTGGCCACAGTACGTACGCCCCAGCGGGGCCGGCACCTCGGGCCCTTTGCTAGTCGGTTCCCCAGCAACCTCTCCAGCCTCCTGCCACTGCCTCCCACCTTGCTGCAGCCAGACTGAATGTCAAGCTGTTCCCGGAACGGGCCGAGCTCACTCTCCCCTCTTGGCCTCTGCGCCTGCCGTCCCCTCTGCCTGGAGCATCGCCCGCCTTCTCTTTACCTGGGTGACTCTCCATCTCACGCGGCTGCCACATACCAACAGCTCTGAGCGGCCTCCCCTGACCCCCGCCCCACCCTGGCTTCAGGGCCCCGTCTGTGCTTGCACAGCGCCCCCTTACCTGGCTGCGTCGTGATGGCCGCGTCCTTGTCTCCCCAACATTATGGTGGGAGCACCGGAGACACTGACACTCAGCAGCGCCCCCGAACGCCAGCGCGCTGCCTGGCACTTAGCAGACACTAGATCCCTGTTTACACAATAAATCCATGAGTTGCATGAGATGCTGAGGACCCCAGGCTCTGGCCCGGGAGGTGGCGGGCCCTGTCGCTCCTCCCTGGTGACCCCTCTCTGCCCCCCACCCAGTGCCCCTGTTTCCCCCAGTGTCCCATCCCATCTCAGGCCAGGGCTGGGGGCACAGGAGCTGCCCACCCAGAGCAGACAGCCCCTCTCAAGGGGCCCGGCAGAGACAGAAGCAGAACATAGGCTCCTCTCGATTTCACCCTGGCAGAACCGACATGGGGCGGACTGGGGGGCGGGGGTCACGCTCACTTCCACTCACACAGAAGGCAGGAATTCCACAGGGGTCCAATATAGCTTCCCAAACTGTACTCAGGGGTACCCTAGGGCTTCTGAGATGCCACTGGGTAAGACAGGCCATCGGCATAACCCTTCACATGTCACACAGTCTTTGTGACCTGCTGTGTACGCCAGGCTCTGTTTTAGGTAGCCAGGGATACACAAGTAAGCAAACCACATATCCCCAGCCTCGCAGAACTTAGATTCTAATGGGCGGGACGGGGAACAAAAGAAATACAGGTAGTCAATGAGAAAAGCACATGGCCTGCTAGAAGATGAAAGCTCTACAGAAAAAGGCAAAGTAGAACAGGGTGATGGGTTGAGAATTGCACGGTCAGGTCAATAGAATTGCCTATTCAGATAGAGTGGTTGGGGTTGGCCTCACTGAGAGGGTTTCAGTTGACCAGAGACACGAATGAGCTGAGGGAGTGAGCTGCGTGGACAGATCTGAGGGAAGAGCCTCCCAGGCAGAAGGAAGAGCCAGTGCAAAGGCCCTGAGGCTGGAGTGTGCCTGGCAGGTTTCAGGAACAGCCAGGAGGCTCATGTGACTGGAGCAGAATGGGGAGACAGGAGGGGCAGGCAGGAGGGGCCCCGGCTTGCAGATCCTTGTTAGCCATTGCAGGGCCTCTGTTTTTATTCTGCGTGGAATGGGGAACCTCTAGAAGGGTCTGAACCAAAGACTGACATGGTCTGAGTTACAGTTTTGACAGGACTTCTCTGGCTGCTGTGGGGAGAGTGGAGTGAAGGGGCCGCAGGGCAGGCAGGACAGAAGCAGGGAGACCTATGAGGTGGCTGTTGGCATCATCCAGGGAAGATTCTGGATTCTGGCATGTTCTGAAAATACTAGATTTGCTGCAGGATTGGATGTGGGGTGTGCGGAAAAGAGCAGAGTCAAGGTGTTCTAGATATCAAGCCTCTGGGTTAGCAGTCAATTTGAAGTAAAAGTTCCTGAGCTTAAAAAATCATTTTAGACATAAATGTAAAAAATCATTAAACCACTAAAATTTCCAGAAGACAATTTAGGTAACTATTTCACTGATATTCTAAGCCTAAAAGCAATGGCAGGCTCGCAAGAAAAAGGCAGAACAATTTAACTACACCGAAATTTAAAAAAATCACCTGTACGCTAAAAGTAAAAGTCATAAATTACATCACCCCCTCCTATTCCCCAAGTAATGAAATCATGGTTATAGATAGAGGCTGACTGCACTGAGTGTGTTCTGTGTGCCCAGACCTGTTTAAATGCTTTACGTGCATTTATTCATTTAATCCTTAAAATTATCCTTGTAATATAATTGAGTACGAGGGAACCAAGGCCCAGAGAGGTCACACAGCAGCTCAGAGCCGGAGCTGAGGTCCACACTACTTGCCATGCCATGTTGCCCACGCCCGACTCAGCTGGAATAAGGTGGGCTCACACGCTCTGTCACCTGGGTCATGTGGGAACGTCACTGTTGAGCGTGTGAGTCACTAACAAGGAAACGGGACAGCAGGGATTTATTTTTAAAACAGAGCCCAGGATTTGTTCATGGATGAACACATTCTAAAGCTCAGGCTCCTACTCCCTGTGTCTAAAAAAGGGCTTTGGTTTTTTCGAAGCACGGCCAGCCCTGTGGTCCCACACCCACCAGCAACGCTGTGTGGCCGGGACCCAGGAGGAAGCCGAGGCCCGGAAATGCATGTGACTGACTTGAAGTCACCCTCCGCGGCTCACGTGTGCCGTCGTGCAGCAGGTGCTGAGTGAGGACCAAGGTCTGTGGTACCCGGATGGGGCCCAGAGGGACCAACCTGGTTTCTCATCCCTGCTCCAGCACTGGCCAGCTCTGTGACCTTGGGGAAGTCATCGAGCCTCTCTGAACCTTGGCGTCTTCACGTGGGAAGTAGCCAGAATGATGTTTCTTTCGCAGAATTGTGAGGATTAAATGAATTAATGCATATGAAAGTGCTTCCTAATAATATTTAATAATAGCCAACTCTTCTCTATAGCGGGTAACAACTGTTCAGTGTTTTCTATCCCCTGACTACTATACTAAGCCCTTTGAAAAGATCCTCATTTAATCCTTGTAGTCCCCTTACGAGGCAGGTGCTGTTTATTGGCTCCACTGTAGATATGAAAAAAAGTGAAGCACAGAGAGGTTAAGTAATTTGCCCAAGGGCACACAGCGGTATCAAGACTGTGGTTGATCCTCAATTCAACTCATAAAGCAGCTTATTTGTGATTATTATTACCGGCAGATCCAGAACTCAAACCAGATCTCTGAATGTCTGGTTCCTCCTCCCTCCATCCTGAATTTCCCCCCTGGATTCAGGACAGCAGGTAGTGGCCCTGACAGCCATAAGTCATCCAAAAACAGCCCAGTATTTTCTGGAGATTCTGACTGCAGAGATCCTCACCCTTCAGTGCAGCTTCAGTGCAGCAAAAACCCGTCCTGGGAGCTGGGCCTTGAGCGAGGCTCGGCCGCAAGGAACTCCCCTTCTGTTCCAGGACATGGGATGGGGAAGCATCCAGAAGAAAACCGTAGCCTGGCAGTTGGAAGTGTAGACTCACAGCCACATGACGTGGATTCAGACTCCGTGTCTGCCACTTATCAGCTCTGTCCATGTCGCCTTGGGCAGGTCATCTAACCTTTCTCATCCCACAGTGTGCTCATCCAGACAATGGGGATAATATTAGGTTGGGCCATATGAAATTCCTGTTTCGTAGGTCAGAAACAGTCAAATGCTAACAATTTCATAAGGCTCAGCCTAAGAATAACATTTACCAGGAAAAGTTATCAGGAGGGTTAATTGGATAGATACCTATAAAGTACCTAGACAGGGGCCTGGTACCTGGAAAACCCACACTAAATTGTGATATTAATGGTGAGATGAAACCAGAGGGTCACAGCAGCAGGGGAAGCTCAGAGCCATATATCTAGTAAGTGTTTATTAAGCGTCTACTAAATACCACCTTCACACGTGTACTCCAGAGAAAACATTCTAGAGCAAGGGCTCATAACTAGGGGTTCACAGACCCCGAGAGCTTCAAGGGCTGATGAACATTCCTAAATTACATCCTGAATCTGGGAGTGTGACACGCACGTGAATAATTTTCCAAGGAGCGGATTCATAGCTTCTTTCAAATTCTCAAAGGCATCCATGACCCCAAACAGGCAGAAAGAGAAAAAGAAGAAATTCCAATAAGCAATGCTATTATTCTTGCAATAAGCATTTCATGAGTACCCTCTATGTGCCAGGTTCTAGGATTTAGCATGAACTAGACAGACGTGGCCTCTGTCCCCCTGAGGGAGAGAGTGGAAAGCAAGTCTGCACAGGCAACAACAGAGTGTTCCAGAAAGGGGAGGCAGGAGGCTGTGGGCATGCGTATGGGAGACTTAATACAAGGTAAGAGAGCCATACAGACGTCAGGGCCGTACAAGTGGCTGCAGAGACAGGGCTTCAGAGCCTAAAGAGAGAGCATGGATCTCCACTGGAAGGATCCAGGCAGGCTTCACAGAGGAGGCGGCATTTGATCTGGACACAAAGAGGAAGAGAAGGGTATTGCAGGTGGAGGTAACCCCATGAACAAAGCACAGAGACAAGAAATTATAAGGTGTATCTGGGACCTCTGGGTAAATAATTCTTTTTGGTGGCATATAGAGGGGCAGGGAGCTGTAGCTGGGGCCCAACACGGAGGGCTTGGAATGCCGGGTGAAGGCACTTGCCTTAATCTTGCAAGCAATGGAGAGCCCTCGTGGCCAAGGCTTGGGGACGGTGTCTGATCGGTTGGCAGTGCCCGAGTCAGCTTTGAGCTTCTGCTGTGCTTCTCCTCGGCTCCCGGGGCTCCCAGGGCTGACGCATTCCTATCCTCCCTCTGCAGCTGGCCTGACAGAAAGGCTTTCCCCCAGTCCTGTTGGAGGGAGGCTGAAGGTCAGTCACCAAGAGCCACAGAGCCCTGAGCTTGAGCCAAAAAAGGAGCATCTCTCGGGGACCTATGTCCCCGCTCTGAGGAGTGCTGACCGGGGAAGGAGTCATGGCTGCACAGTCCAGGAGGCGGAGGCCTGAGCCAGATCTAGTTGGATTGCATGCAGGAGGCCATGAGCCTGCCGATGAACAGTATACCCTTGGCTCAAGTCTGACAGACCTGGGTTCAAGTCCTGGCTGTGCCATTTGCTAGCAGTGTGGCCTTGGGCAGATCACTTAGACTTTCTGAGGCTGCAGTTTCCCCATGCATGAAATGAGAATAATGAATCCCTTCCTCCAAGAGTTGTTGAGTGCAGATGAGATAGCGCATACTAAGAGCCTGACCCAGTGTTGGGCACAAGGGCTTCGTCCGTGGTAGCTGCAGTCATTCTTCTTTTATCTCGATCACCTGGATTCTGCTCAGCTCTGTAGACATTGAGTGTATATTGCATGCAGAGCTTTGTTCGAGCCCCACGAACGGGGGTGGAGATTACTTAAAAATGAAATCTTTTAAATAAATAAAATGAAGGGCTAGACAAACACCCACACAAATAATCCAAAACAAAGCTAATGTATTGGAGCAGCAGTTGGCAGACTTTTCTGTAAAGGACCAGAGAGTAAATATTTTAAGTTTTGATAGCCATACGGTCTCTATTGTATCTATTCAATGCAATCACTGGAGTGTGAAAGCAGCCACAGGCAAAGGAATGCAGGCAGCTGTGTTCCGATAAAACTTTATTTATGAAATGGTCAGTGGGCCATTTTGCCGACACATGTGTTAAAGGTTCCAACTTTAGATTCTTGGAATATCTGAAACAGACACTCAGAGTGGTCAACTAACATGTCCAAGGTCACACAGCTGAGCAGGGTTGGTAGCCCCACTCAGCAACCAGTCAAGCCTTACTATGGCCCAGGAACTCCAGCTGCCTACTCCTAGAGCTATTGCCTCCAAAGTCATGGCTCCCGGAGCCATAAGAGAATGTGGGCAGGGAGCTGGGGAAGCCAGAGGGAGGCCTGGGCAGCAGAAGATCAGCTGCCTCGGAGGGAGAAGTTAGGGTGGATCATCCTTCCCTTCCTTCCAAGTGTTTTGCTGGCTCAGTGCTAGGGTCAGAATTAGGTGTTTGGCATCCAAGTTACACTCTTAATTTCTGCATCAAAAGAAAGTACATCAAATCAAGAGTCAAATTAATATGCCGCATGTCCAGCCTCACGTTGATCACCAGGGAATTTGAGATCTAGAAAGATTTAAGACCTAGCTAATGAGGGACCTGGGAAGTGGACCCAGAAACCATGGGTCCTCAGACTCTGGTGAATGGGCAGCCCCTCCAGGCTCTAGGGCCTGCCTGGGAGAGCTGAGACAGCCAGGAAGTTTCCTAAAGGGAGAGGATGCTTAAATTAGGCCTGAAAAGACAGGAAGGTCTCCTTAGCAGACACCCAAGAACATGGGCTATTGCCTGCTCTTTCTGTATTTTTGTTCCAAATCTCTCTCTTCCTTCTTGACTTCCTCTTTCTTTACTTTGCACCCCCTGATTCTCTAACACAAGAGTGACAAACCTATCTATCCTTTTATGCCCACACCCATAACAGACATTGCTAACCAATCCTGACAGTCCTTTAGCTCCTTTAGGAAGACATTATTAATCAATTAGAGTTGGAACAAGAGCTAGAACCTATTTGTTCTCCTGCTAAGCTCTCTGTTCTCAGCCTTCTACTCAGCTCTATGCCCATCTGCTCACCGAGGCCCAGAGAGGCCAAGTGACCTGCAAAGGGTTGCCCAGTTCTTATGGGGCCACACGGGTGTGTATTTCCCTCTGCAGAGGGACTAGTGCTAGCCTTTCCATCTGTCCACATCTTGAGTCTGTGCATGTGACCAAGCCTGGTCTTATCCCCCAGTGACCCCAGGCATGAAGATCTACATCGACCCTTTCACCTATGAGGACCCCAATGAGGCAGTGCGGGAGTTTGCCAAGGAAATTGACATCTCCTGTGTCAAAATTGAGCAGGTGATTGGAGCAGGTAGGTGTGTCTGGTGCTCTCCCAGGTACCATGGCCTCAGCCATGAGTGGGGAGTACTCATGGGGCAGAGGGTAGGATGTGGGGCAGGAACCTCAGAGGATCCTCCAAGACCTGAAGGTTCACAATACCGAAGATAGAAAAGTCCTCAAAGGTCATCAGTAAAATCACCTCATCAACATATGAGGAAACTGAGGCACGGGGCTGGGAAGGAGCTTACATAATCATGTCAGAGATTGACCTAGGTCTAGAACCCCATTCTCTGGACTCAGTCTAGTGCTTCGTCCTTCCCGCCATTCATCCAGGTCGCTCTCCATCTCCCCAGGCTCCCCTACAGCCTTGCCCCATGCCCAGCCAAATCCATGGGACAGCTGTGAAGAGCTTACTCTTACTCCCAGTGGTGGCTAGGACCTTTCTGGGCCCCCACGTTCTACAAAGGCGTTCTTTGTCTAAGACGATAAGTTGACCACTAGGGAGAAAAAGCTCCTTCAGGACCCAGGAGTGAAGGTTACAAGGAGTGGGAGGTGGCACTTCCACCTGGCAAGTGACATCCTGCCTCTCTTGGTGTGTGTGTCCCAGGGGAGTTTGGCGAGGTATGCAGTGGCCACTTAAAACTACCAGGCAAGAGAGAGATCTTTGTAGCCATCAAGACGCTCAAGTCGGGCTATACTGAGAAGCAGCGACGGGACTTTCTGAGCGAGGCCTCCATCATGGGCCAGTTCGACCACCCCAACGTCATCCACCTGGAGGGTGTTGTCACCAAGAGCACGCCTGTGATGATCATCACTGAGTTCATGGAGAATGGCTCCCTGGACTCCTTCCTCCGGGTAGGGGAAACCAAGAGTGCCAGGGGCCCATGGATGGGGAGGAAAGGAGCAGTGGACATAGCCTCATGGCATCAAAGCCTGATGGGGTCTTGGGAAAGATCTAAGTCAAGAATGGCTTGCATGCTGCCTCTTTCCATTCCCTTTCCTTTGGCAGGCATTGCTAATCAATCCCAGAACTCTGTCCCACTAAACCAGGAAGCCATCTCAGAATCCTTTTCATTCTAGGAAAGCACAACCAGTCAGAGTTGGCATACAACTGAAATCTGTTGCTGTCTGTGCTCTTAGCCAGCCTTCTCACTATGTACAAGAGAAAAGTGAGGCTCAAGGACAGGTAGAGCTTGCCCAGGCTTACCTAGAGGGTCAAGGTGAGAATCAGGACTAGAACCAGGTCTCTTGAACCCTGGTCCAGGGTTTTCACCAGACTTTGGATTTCTCCAAAGCTATATGTGCTGGGGGATGGAGTCTGGAGCGCAAGGTCAAGAGAGGAAAGTTTCCAGACCCCCCCAGGAGATCACAGTCAACCAGCTGGACGAAGAGCACAGAAGCATATTGCTAGACTAGCTGCCATTTAGCAAACATTTATTGAGCATCTAGTATGTGCCAGGCACCTTCCATGCACCTTCTCATTTAACTCAGACAGCCCTGGGAGGTGGGTATAACTTATCCCCTTTTAACACCCAGATAGGGAAACAGACTCAAGAAGTCAGGTCACTTGTCCAAGGTTGCATGGCCAGCAAAGGGCAGAGCCAGAGTCAGACCAGCCGTGTCTCTGAAGCCCGTGTTTTTTCCTCCACCCTGAAATTGGCCTCCCATGGGCCTCTCTAAGCCTGCACCCCACAAGCATCTGAATCCTTTCCACAGGGAGCATGAGGCCGGGGTGGCAGGGTCCTGCTCTGGTTCCCCATTGCGTGGATGATCCAGAGCTCTGATTCATGCCCTTCCATTCACTGTGTGTTTCCTCGACTTCTCCCAAAGCAAAACGACGGGCAGTTCACAGTTATTCAGCTGGTGGGCATGCTGCGGGGCATCGCGGCCGGCATGAAGTACCTGGCAGACATGAACTACGTCCACCGCGACCTGGCTGCTCGCAACATCCTCGTCAACAGCAACCTGGTGTGCAAGGTGTCTGACTTCGGGCTCTCACGCTTTCTGGAGGATGATACGTCAGACCCCACCTACACCAGCGCGCTGGTAAGACGGAAGCAGAGAGCCGTGGGGGCGTGGTGCCAGGCAAGAGGGCTTAGATGTCCTTCTGTCCTTACAGTATGTTCTCACCGACTCCTGCTTGAGCCAAGCACCATGCTGGGCCCTGGAAACATAGAGACACAAACCACAGTCTCTGCCCCCTTGGAGCTCACAGGCTGTGTGGGGACACAGACGTGCAGGGAAGCAGGGAAGAACAGAGCTATGAGTCAGGACACCTGTCTGGGGAGGCCGAGGAAGGCTTGCTGAGGGGGGTGATATCTGAGCGGAAAGCTGAAGGGCCAGTGAAAGGTTGTCAGATGCCATGTTCTCAAGGCAAGATGGGATCAGAACACAGACTGTAAGCAGGAAGGTGGTGGTGGGAGAGGCAGGCAGGGCTGATCTTGGAGACCCTTGATGCCAAGTTCAGGACTCTCTCCTGCTGAAGAGTTTTAAACAGAAAAGAATAAGGCCCAGCCCCTGCCCAAAAAGCTCAGAGTACAAGAAGAGCCAAGCACGCAGGCAAATGATTTGAGTACTGCTCTGTAGGAGAAGTGCCTCCTTGATGGAGACATATGGGCCACAGGTGTAAGGTTAAAAAGAGCGGGCAACTTTTTGGGACTTAGGGAAAGATTTTCAGAAACCCTGAAAGGATGAGAAGAGGTTTCCAGATGGCAGAGTGAGAAAAGGCATTCCACGCCGGGGGGAACGGTATGTGCAAATTCCCAAGGCCTGAAGCAGCATGGTGAGTTCGAGAAAGAAGGAGGCGCTTCGTGGGACTGGCACAGCCCAGGGCACAGGGCGAGGAGAAGTACTGAGAGCAGAGGCCAGACGGGTCAGTCTCCCACCCGTTAACCCTCCTCATTCTGTTCCCCAGGGTGGGAAGATCCCCATCCGCTGGACGGCCCCAGAGGCCATCCAGTACCGGAAGTTCACCTCGGCCAGTGACGTGTGGAGCTATGGTATCGTCATGTGGGAGGTGATGTCCTACGGGGAGCGACCCTACTGGGACATGACCAACCAGGACGTAAGTTGCCAAGGGGGCCAGGCCCGGCCCAATGTTGGCTGATTCGAGTGTCTGCACAGGATCCTGGCCTCTCCAGGGGTCAAGAGTAGGAAAGGCCGGGGCGCCTGGGTGGCTCAGTCGGTTAGGCGACTGCCTTCGGCTCTGGTCATGATCCCAGAGTCCCGGGATCGAGTCCCACATCGGGCTCCCAGCTCCACAGGGAGTCTGCTTCTCCCTCTGACCTTCTCCCCTCTCATGCTCTCTCTCATTCTCTCTCTCTAATAAATAAATAAAATCTTTAAAAAAAAAGAAAGAAAGAAAGAGTAGGAAAGGCCTACACATCCACAATTCACCAAGTCTTCAGGATGCGTTCACCTTGTGGCCAACCCCGAATGAGACCATATCTGCCCCTGAGGTGTTTTCCGCGTAACCGGCGGGCAAGACGATTATTCCAGGAACCGGTTATTGTCATCAGGAACTTTACAATCAGGGGCTAAATTAAAGAAGGCAGGTGTCAAGTGCTGTAGAGCTTCTTGAGCAGGGAGGGTGACCCACAGTCCAGCTGGGGAAGGCGAGTCTGGGCCTGGCAGGACAGATTGGAGAGAGGCGTTTGAGCTCCTTTTCCTGACAGAGGAGCCGTGCGCGCGCACGTGTGTGTGTGTGTGTGTGTGTGCGTGTGCGTGTACAGCCATGCCATGGGGCCTGACCCGGGAGACCTCTCTCACCCGGAGCGGTAAATGGCACTGAAAACAAGAGTTGTTGTCACCCTGGGGTGAAGGGCCAGAGAGAGGAGTCCTAGGGAGGGAGAAAGTGGCCCACAAGAGGGTCAGCCTGGTAGACCCTGAGGCGAAAGTTATCTCGGGGTGCCGGCTTTCCCGAGATTGGGAGAGGGGGCAGGCACGCAGCCCCCAGGTCAGACTGAGGCCGCAGATGGTGGGAACCCAGGGGAGGCGCATCCCTGGGGCTGCATCCAGGAAGCGGAGGCAGTTGCCACGGCAACCAAATAGGTCTGCCCCATGCTACAGAGGGTGAGGGGAAAAATAGGTTGGGTGAGAGGCAGACGCTCTTCATTGCACCCGCCCCACCCCACTCTGGCCCTGTGTCGTCCCCAGGTAATTAATGCCATCGAGCAGGACTACCGGCTGCCGCCCCCCATGGACTGCCCCAGCGCCCTGCACCAGCTCATGCTGGACTGCTGGCAAAAGGACCGCAACCACCGGCCCAAGTTTGGCCAGATCGTCAACACGCTGGACAAGATGATCCGAAACCCCAACAGCCTCAAAGCCATGGCACCCCTCTCCTCTGGGTAGGGCTCTGGTCTGGCCCCACCCCTCCGCCCCATACGCCTCTGCCCCCATCCCCAGCTGGCCCTTCCTCTCTCCAGATCCCCATCCCCCCCAGACCCCCCCAGGCTCCCTCTGCTTCAGGCAGGTGCTCTGCACGGCAGCTTGGGTCAGGAAAGGCCAGCATGAGCGTTCCTTGGGCATTCGCCCTGCCTTGAGGTGCTGCGGAGGAGCCCAGGACACAGAAGAGAAGGAAGTGGTAGAGATGGTGAAGGAAGCCCTTTTTAAAGCATGATCAGAGAGGACGGCATTTAAGAAAAATTAGCAGAATTTTGGTTGGTAAACAGATTGACTGGTTACCGGGCTTCCTTCCTAGCTCCCTTCCTGCTCAGACTGGACCCTCTAACTTACATCTGCGTCCTCCCCAACACCGCCATGCATGTGCGTGCGCGTGCACACACACACACAGACATGCTTACACAAACACAGTCCTACACACCGTGAGGCACAAAAACTCGTGCTTATGCTCCCACACACACAGTCTCACACACACGGATACGCACCCATTCGCAGGCCCTCACGCCTATCCTCCCTAGGCACCCAACCACACACATGTTCAGAAGCACATACTACACATAAACACACACACAGACCCACGCTCAGTCACCATCCCAGACTCAGCTGGACGAGTATTAGCTCCAGTGATCCTGAGGCCTGCCTTCTCCCAGTGGTCCCCGGGCATATGCTCCGTCAGACCTGGGGCCACCACCTCCTTGCTTGGGTGGCTGCCCCAGACCCCTGTCCCTCCTGGCCCTGCACACCCTTTCTCTTTGGGACCCTATCAGAGTTTCTGCGGGGCATCCAGCCAGAGGTCCTCAGGGTCCAGGGCTGGCTTTGTCCAGAGACTCTGTGGGCCCAAGTCCTTCACCCGCCAAGTTTTTGTGGCCCATAGTTTGCGTTTGCCTCTACCTGTCGCTCCCCACCATGACCCCATCAGCCACTCCAGATAAAATCCCTCTGAGCTTTGAGCCCCGTGAGGGTCATTTCAGCACCAGCCTGCTCCCATGACCACCGCCAGCCTCGTCTAGACCTTGGAGGTGCAACCCACCGCTTCCTAGAGCACACCCAGGGTGGAGAAGGATGGAGAAGGATGGGGGAAGCAGTGACTAATTAGCACACTTAGTCCGGCTGAACTCCGTCCTCCTGACCATCAGAGGCTTGGAGAAGCATCTCGCTTCTCACCACCGTGGGCCGGCCTCCCAGCGGCCCCTTCAGAGACAGCCCTGGACTTTCCAGGGGGCCTCAGTGTTGAGTCCTGCACACACACACTCGAATACTCACGCACATACGTGTGCTCATCGACATAGGTGCAAACGCGCACCCACTCCAATGCAGAAATACATACATACACACTCACCTTTGTCCCCGCAGATGGATACACACGTGCAGGGACAAAGCCCACAGTGGCCCCCGCACTCAACGCTCGCCCCCCCCAGCACCTGCCCTAACCATCTGTCACCCATCCCCACCCCCAGAATCAACCTGCCGCTGCTGGATCGCACCATCCCCGACTACACCAGCTTTAACACGGTGGACGAGTGGCTGGAGGCCATCAAGATGGGACAGTACAAGGAGAGCTTTGCCAACGCCGGCTTCACCTCCTTTGATGTCGTGTCACAGATGATGATGGAGTAAGTGCCCAGCTACCTCCACCCACCGTTACCAGTACTCCTCCCCAGCCATCCCACCAAGCAGGGGGATCTGGAGGGCGAGAAGTCACGTTCAGATCGACCCCCAGGTCTGCCTGTGGCCAAGGGCAAATCAGAACCTCCCCACGCCCCAGTTGTCTTCTGTAAACCAGAGGTCGTTAGGAAGATGAAAGGGATATAAAGTGAGTGGGTACTTCATAAATGCAAGTTCCCTTCCCCTTCCCTGGAGCAAAGGAGACCCCATGCACCCGAGTGTCCTGACTCCCAGTCCCATGCTCCTTCCATCCCCACTAGTCAATCCAACACCGGGAATCCACCCACTCACCCCTTCCCTCGTTCTCTTCAGCAGGAAACCCCTCGAGAAGCCCAGGCAGCTCTCCACCTGGCCCAAGGCCCCCCCTCACCCCCACATTTCCCTAACACCCATGCTTCGCTCCCACAGGGACATTCTCCGGGTTGGGGTCACCTTGGCTGGCCACCAGAAAAAAATCCTGAACAGTATCCAGGTGATGCGGGCACAGATGAACCAGATCCAGTCTGTGGAGGTTTGACGTTCACCCGCCTCGGCTCACCTCTTCCTCCAGGCCCCGCCCCCTCCGCCCCACACGCCGGCCCCCTGCTTCTCCGTCCACGTCCACCACGGGCTCAGCCGCCTGCCAGGAGGCCACGGGCAGCAGGAAGAACCGAGCGGCGCTCCAGCCACGAGACGTCACCAGGAATATGTGCAACTCAGATGATGGAAAAAAGGGAACGGGGACAAAAGAAAACAGATCCTGGGAGGGGGCGGGAAATACAAGGAATATTTTTTAAAGAGGATTCTCATAAGGAAAGCGATCATTGTTCTTAGGGAAAAATTAAAAAAAAAAAAAAAAAAGGGCTTGGGAGATCCACACGATTAGTCCCAATCGGAGACCAAAAGCAATTTCTCTCCAAATCCCTCTGGGAAGGCGACCTGGCCAGAGCCAAGAAACACTTTCAGGAAAACCAATGTGAAGGGAGAGACAGGGGCCACCCTTGTCTCCCGTCCCTGGGCTGCTCTTCCTGGCCTCACTCAACAGCCAGGGGCCAGGCAGATGGGGCAGCCGCCACGGGAACCGTTCCCACTGCCGCTGGGCAAACAGAAGAATTTGTCTGTCTTTGGAGAGTATTTCAGAAACTCCGACGAAAAAGATTTGTTTCTCCTGTCGGTTCATGGGGCTGAAATGGGGGCTTTTGTCCTCCTCGGTCGGGAGACCATGGGGACACCGGAAAGGTCAGCCTTCCTGAGGATGACCGGCCCCCCAAGACTGCCGCGCCACATCCCTGTCGTGCACGGGCGGTGCCCGGCAGCCCCCGCCTGGAGGCCTGTTGCTGCGGTGACTGTCATCAGCTACGACTGCCACTGAGAAGGATTGCTCCTGCATTTGGGTTTGTTTACAGCAATTCGTGGACTCGGGGGTATTTTGGTCAGGGGTGGATTTGGTTTGGGGGGTTTGTTTGTTGGGGTTTTTTTTTATGACAATGAAGTGACACTTTGACATTTCCTACATTTTGAGGACTTGATCCTTCTCCAGGAAGAAGGTGCTTTCTGCTTACTGACTTAGGCAATACACCAAGGGCGAGATTTTATATGCACATTTCTGGATTTTTTATATGGTTTTCATTGACACTCTTCCCTCCTCCCCCTGCAAAGATCTCCCCCCTCCCCCCTGCTGCCAGGCCTCACCAAAGCCAACTGCCATGGGGCCATCTGGGCCATGCAGAGACTGAGTGAGGCTTGGGAGGATGAGGGGCTGGGGTGGAGGAGCCCCCCACCCAGGACTGCTTTTGAAAGCACCAGATTGAGAAGGAAGCGGGCCTTAGGGCTGCAGAACCACACACCTCGTCCACTTCCCACCCTCCTGCCCCAGTCTGCCCAGTGCTTCCCAGGCAAATAGGCCCCTTTGAGGATCCCGAGAGCCCTCAGATGGCTAGAACCCAGTTCCGCCTCTGGGAGCCTAAGCCGGGCCCTTGATCATTCACTGTGATATCCCAGCCCTCCAGAGTGTCACCCTCAGAGACGTGTGCAGACGCTCCTTTCCTCCCCTCAGGGGGAAGTGTATGGTTTCTCTCCGACAGACCCCCTTTGCCCGGGTCTGGAGGTCTTAGTCGGGCGGGGGGAGAACCATCAGCCGTGGGGTCTGGCCACAAACTCCCTCCTGTGAGCAAATGCAGGCACCTGAGCAGAACAATCGGTTAGTGAATTGAATGGAAATAAACATTTTAGTTATAAAACGACCCCTGTGCTCTGTAAGTTCCAAGAGAGACCCTGGCGCCCTGGGACATGTCAAGTGACCCATGATGATCTTCTAAAGGACCCTTCCTTTCTCGGGGTTCTAGAAGGCCCAGGGCTGAGAAAACGCATGGAGGATACCAAAGGCCCATGTGGCCTCTCTGGTTCTGGCAAAAGGACAGGCAACAAAAGAAGCAAGTTGAAAGTGGCTCAGAATTCAGCGTTCGATGCCCTGCAAATTAGGGCGAGCCTCTATGGGAGGCATCAGGGGCAGGGAGTCGACAGGGGTGCCCTCGGCCCTCCTGGGCCCGAGGAAGGGGGTTGGGTGTTACATAAGCTGTGATAGTGGTAGTGTGAGGGTCCTGGAGTACCCGTGGACACCCCCCGCCCCAGTCAAAGCCGCAGGTAAGATCACCTTATCCCGATCTCTGTAAATGCTCTCCTACTCACATGTCATCAGGAATCTTTGTGTGGAAGAAGGAGGCCGGGAGGCGGATGTGCTGTGGATGTCAAGTGCAGGTGGGGAGGGGGAGGCAGAGGCTCCCTTCTCAGGAGCCTCCCCTTTGTCCATGGGAGACTGACCGATGGGAAGGATCCTGGCCGCACGTGGCCCGGGGGGGGGGGGGGGGCGGGGGGGCAGCCTGAACCAGCCTGTCGTCTGTCACTCACCTGTTCTCCAGAGCCCAAGACGCAAAGGGAAGGAAGGGATTAAGAGGGGAGCAGGGGGCCCTGGGGGGCAACAGCAGAGGGAGCCACAGGGAAGGCATTGGCTGGCTGCCCACGAACTGGCCAGCCTTGGCCCAGCCGGCTGCCCTTTGTGCCCCAAAGCCGCCCAGCACGGGTGGCAGCTGTCCTAGCACACAAGGTCACCTTCTGGAGGGAGCTGCCCTGATGCTCTTTAGATTAACTCCATCTCCCCAGCCCGCCCCCCACCACTCTGGGCCCCCACAGGGGGCTGGCACTCGGTGCTTGCTGTCAGATGGCTTCCTGTCCTAAGCTTCTAGGCTGCTGTCTGCTAGCCAGCTCGTTTGCCCATCCACCCTTCAGGGCCGAGTCCTCCATGGGCCTGGGCCCCCACGGGCCTGCTTCTCGGAGCGCAGGTGCCACCAGACTGCAGGGGGACAGAGAGCGCTGGGACCGCCTCGGGTGCAGGCGAATGCCCTCCTCTCCCTGCTGCTGGGGCAGCTCTCCCCACCACCTCTTACTCGCTCCGCAGGGAGGGGCAGGCCCTGCTGCCCGCTCGCCTGGGCACACAGCTCTGAGCCTCCCGCTGCCTGGTTACTAATCCTTTCCTGGCTCCCTGAGTGCCAGCCCCCACCTGCCCGGCAGTGTCAGAGGGGTTTCCGGCTGCTCTGCACACAGTTGGTACTAGAGGAAAGAAAACTGCCTTGTAAACACGGGCCAGGGCACCATGGAAATGGGGACCAGCTGCTCTCAGAGGGTGTGACAGGCAGATTTGTGGAGGGCCAGGCTGGTAGTCCTGCCCCTGAAGCCCCCCCCCCTCCCCCAGATGGGGTTATTGTTGATCAGCAGGCTGCTTCCTGGGGGATGATGTTCAAAATTTCTATCACCTGGTAAGACGTGTGCAGATCAGTCAGAATAGAAGATGGTCTTAGTGCTAGACCAAAAGGCCTCGGAGTAGGGGCTGGGTGGCGAGGACAGTCGGGGACACTTAAGGGACCAGCGTGGTGCTGTTTACTAACCAGCGGTGCCTCTTGCTCAGATAGCACCCGCTGGCCTTTCCCCATCATTTCTGCTTGGTCCCCATGCTGCCCCCTCTCAGGGAGCTCTCTGCCACCCCCTAGTGTGCAGCCATTAGCCTTGCACCCTGTCTGATCAGGGGCTCCTCCCAGAAGACTGGGAGGTGCTGCACTCGCCCAGCCAGCCCTTCCTCTGCCCGGCTGAAGCACAGGAAGGACCCAGGGCCCAGAGCACCACCCACCCCAGCGCTGGGCCCGCAGCCACTCCTGGCTCTCTCCTGGGCTCCCGTGGTTCCCAGACTGTACTAAAGGCTGGAAGATTCTTGCCAGAGGAAAGAGTGCAAATGCATTCAAAGGACAGGATGCCCCGTGATGCTAGGGAAGGTGCATCCTGACCCCAGAGTGGCAGTCTAGCTCCTGTCACTACTTGAGCTGTGGATCCAGGTGAGCCATTTGTCCTACTGAGACTCAACCTCCCATCTGTGAAATGAGAAGATTGGACTGGGTGCGCCAGGCACGCAAAACACTTTGTACATCACAGTCCTGTGAGGAGGGACTATTTCCTCCCATGGGCCGGGGGGGAAACTGAGGCTCAGAGAGGGAAAGTGGCCTGCTCAGGATTGCACAGCCAGGAAGGGGCGGAGCAGGGCTGTGTTCCCCTGTTCCCAAGGCCCACTCCCCCACACTCGGATTAGAGGACATGCAGCATGCAGTGTCTGAGGCTCGCTGGTACGCGAAGAGAGAGCTCAAGTGGGCTGGGGTTATCAGAGAGGGCTTCATGGAGGAGGTTGTCTTGAAAATGACAGAAGCTGAGAGAGAGGTCGTTCCAGGTGGGAGGTACAATGTAACCAAAGATATGGAGGCCAGAATGGTCCAACCATGAGGAGTCGTGTCTGGATGAGCCACAGGAGCGGTGGGAAGTGGGGGCTGATTGAAGAGGGGGGTAAGGGAGCTTGAAGCTGATGCCCAGTCTAGCCACAGCCAGCTCTTGGGCAGAAGAGCAGCAGCAGAAGGAGCAGTGGGGCAGTGGATCCTAGAAGGAAGAGTCAGTCCAGCCATCGGATGGGGGCAGGATGCCTCAGAGCTCCCCCTCTCCTCCTGGAGGAAGAGCTCCTTGGAAAAGCCCTCATTTACTCCAGGAGAACCCAAGCCCTGCCGCTTCACTCTCCATCCTCACTCACTGAGGCAGATAATCCAAAGAGTCACTTCAGCTGCTTGCAACAGCAGGGTTGGAGTCGTGCTCCCTGATTCCTAATTCATCTGTGTTCGACCCCCATTTCCGCCAGGCCTCGCTGCGAGCTGCCGGGCATGACCGGAGTTGAGGGGGTGTGGACGGCGGTGGTGGCATGGGAAGGCGGCCAGTGATCACGGCGGAGCCCTGGGGGCACAGAGCGGAGTGCAGGGGTGAGCAGGGGCTAGGACTTGGGTGGGTGGCGTGCCCATCTCTGCTATGGGAGGCCCGGCCCTGCTGAGATGACCCAGACACGGCGGAAGGGTCTGTCTGGGGTCCTGCTGTTCTCAATAGTGTGTTATGCTGGGGCAACCCGGAGGGAGGCTAGGGAGCCACACTATGCATGCCTAGACCGCTTGCTGGCCTTGACCCAGCCTCCCGTGAAATGGCTCCTGCCCTAACACTCAGCGTTAAGAGTGGTCTTGGAGCTGGCTGGTCTCCCCTTCAGAGAAACCAAAGACGGTGACTTGGCCTCTGCTGTGTGACACAGGAAGGCTCAGGGATGCTGCTGTGAGAGGCTCGCCTCAGGAGCTTGATGCCACAGACATGGCACTAATTGCGGGTCCACACGCCAGGCCCCCCATAACCGGTGTCATTCGCTCATCTTGCGGATTCCTGGGCTGTTCCATGACCCCCTGAGTCAGAATCACCCCAGAGGCGTCTACTTTTAACAAACTGCTCCAGGAGATTCCTCTAGACATGGAAATCTCTTCCCTTCTCCCACGACAACCTGTGCCCGATGTCTGCCAGGAGGGAGAGTCTGGCGTAGAGAGGGATTTGCAAAAAGCAAGACATTGTCAGATAAGATGCCCGAACTCAGACACGGATTAGGACCCATGGGGGGTGGGGGGCTGGGCTGACCCTCTGGAATGTGTTCAGACTGAGCTAAGCTTTCAGGAAAGTTAGAAAGACCCCCAGACCCCGCGTCTCTCTGAGTTTAGCTTCACAGCATGAAGGCTGCCACAGGAAACCTGATACAGTAAGAAGAAACAGGAACTTAATACTTCACAGGGGCCCACCGGCCTACCCAGAGCCGCCCCATGGAGACCCCATGGCTCCCAAGGCTACGATCCAGGCTTATTCACTCAATACCTGGCAGGTGGACCAGGCGAAGTCAGGGTAGCTCCTCCAGCTGGGCCTGGAGCATCCTATCTGCTGCCCCCCTCCAGCTCTGCTGCCCAGACCCAGACATGGCTTTCCTGGGAGGGAGAAGAGCGAGGGAAGGACCCTGCCTCTACTCAGGGCCTCACAGCCCCTGCTGGAGGAGGACGACGGGAGAGGGAGGAGATCAGGGCCAGGACACGCACGCTGGGACCCCCGCTGAGGCTGCAAGGGTCCAGTCTAACATTCCACGGAGGAAAGACTCCAAGATTTTAAGATTGCAAACCCTGTAATTCTAACAGAAGGATTTCGCGTTTTTCAGATTCCATCACCATATGATTTGAGACTGATAGTTCTTAAAACTTCAAGTCCCATGGCCCATCACGGGTCCCTAAACCTCAGGGGTCACAACGAGAATGAAAGAGGTGAGAAAAACAGCTAAAATCAAATACTAGCAAAGCTCCATTCTTTGAGTCAGAGACGGACCCTCACAAGGGCCCAGGACCCTTCCTTTTGAGCGTGATGCTGAATTTCTGTCCAGGGAAAGTGGCAGAAATGCCCACACCTGGCGCTCCCGGTGGCCAGTGGGGTCGGTACTCCAGCTGAGGAAAGCCCACACGTGGCCTGCAGTGCCTACTAGCTGATGGGCACAACAGTCCAGCTCAGAAGCCAAGTGGGGACCCCAGTGGGCTCCATTTGGGAAGAGACTTATTTGGGGTGGAAGGTGCAGGACAAGGGATTTGCTGAGGAAACTACCCCAAGCCCACCACCTTCCCGTTCAGCACCAGAGTCTTGACCCTGGGCAACCATAGGGTCTTGCTACGAACCCCAGAGCCAGGTGCCTTCCCATGGACCCTTGGGATGCAGCGTTCATGGCCACACAGCCCCTGCCTGATTCCAAGGACCCCTTCGGCTTTTCCAGTGAGGCCACTGCCTATGGGATCTGGGAGGCCAGGGAGGTTCAGAACTAGTGGTCTGTCTGGCTGTGCTCCCTCCCACGGACAGGGACTCCACAGTGACCGGGGCGCACGAGGTTGGGCAGGGCACACCTCTTTGGACTCCAGAGAAGAGTAATTACTGGTGGATCCTGCCCGGCCCCAAATCCTAATCATAGCTGCTATGTCTTGAGTGCCAACAATCTGCCAGGAAATGCGCTTAACTTTTTATACACATTGTATCGCTTAACCTTCATACAGCTCTGTGAGACAGGTACAAGTAGAATTCCCCACTCCATGGACTAGGAGACTCAGAGACAGGCGTGGTGGCCTTCCGAGGTCACACAGTCAGTCGGCGGTCTCTGACCCCAGTACCTGCCCTCACAAACACTGCCATCTGCTGCTACCAGTGGCCCCCACTCAGCCCCACTCCCCGCCAGACCCTTTGCCAATCAAATCCCAGATCCCCAGGAGGCACTCTGTTCAGGGCACATTTTCTTTGACCTTGGCCTCCTGGAGCCACTGTCAGAGCCATGGGCAGTGGAGGTGAGCACCTCGACTCCCCCCTCCTCGTCCCAGGTGTCTACTCGACCCTGCGCCACGTAGGCCAGAGCTCCTGACTGGAGGCCAGGGGGCCTGGCAGGGTTTCGCAGACCCCTGTTTCCTTTAGTCATGAACATGGGTTTTCCTGACAATGCTGGGAGGTTGGGAAATGATGTGGCTGGGGTTCCGAGGGCTGTGGGTCAGACCTGGTTCTTCCAGACCCCCACTGCTGTGACCAAGGAAATCTCACCAGCTGTGTCCGTGAGCAACCCTGACCCTGGTACTCCAATGCCTTTGTAGGAGTATTTTTAGCAGAATCTTTTTTTTTTTCCAAAATAAATGTGAATTGGAAAGATTATCGCCTGGACTCATGGTTTGTGGTAGTTTCTTTTTTTTTTTTTTTTCCATTGAGGTTCCCCAGGGAACAGATGGGTCCTCCTAAAGGATCTCAACGGGGTCCTGAAGCATGACTAGGAATTTTCCAGGGTTAAGAATGGAGCCAAGGGGACGCCTGGGTGGCTCAGTCGGTTAAGCCACTGCCTTCGGCTCAGGTCATGATCCCAGGGTCCTGGAATCGAGTCCCACATCGGCCTCCTTGCTCAGCGGGGAGCCTGCTACTCCCTCTGCCTTCTCTGCCTGCTGCTCCCCCTGCTTGTGTGCTCTCTCTCTCTCTCTGACAAATAAATAGATAAAATCTTTAAAAAAAAAAAAGAATGGAGCCAAGGGTAGGACTGGGATCGGCAGTGGGGCGGGATTTGGCCGGAGCTGGGGTTGGGTGTGGAATCGGAGCAATACTAAGAATACTCACTCACGTGTGGGATTTTGAGCTCTGCTGTCTGGGACCCTAGCCTTGGAATCACAACTCTGCCATCTGTTAGTTCTGTGTCCTTGGAGATGTCGTATAACTGCTCTAAGCCTCATTTTCATGTCTGTAAAATGGGGCAATAATACCTAACACCTAGAGGGTAGAAGAGGAGTAAATGAGACAGACCATGGCAAGTCCTTCGCACTCACAGATGTCAGCTCTTGGTATTTTTCTGGGCAGAAAGCAAGATCTGTGTCTGTCATATGCTCTGCAGGACAATGTCTGACCCATAGTAGAGTCTCCCATAAACATTTGTCAAATAAATATCAGTTGAAGTTCTGCTAATAAGAAAAAAAAAAGCCTGGGGTATTCAGAGAGGGTTCATGGTCAAATACATTAGGCAAATTCTGGACTTGGACCAGTTGACCAGATTTCTTTACTTCAGAATATTGCTAGTCTTAAATATGCTAAAACAGCATGTCCAAAAAGGTGTAATTGGGCCACCTGGGTGGCTCCGTTGGTTAAGCATCTGACTCTTGGTTTGGGCACAGGTCCTGATCTCAGAGTCGTGAGATCGAGCCCTGTGTCAGGCTCTGCGCTCACTGGAGGGTCTGCTGGAGATTCTCTCCCTCTCCCTCTGCCCCTCCTCCTGCTCACTCTCTCTCTTTCTAAAATAAATAAATAAATCTTTAAAAAAAAAAAAAAAGAGTGTTATTGTTTGCAGCATTTGCCATTCTAGAGAGAGCATCTCATGGGACCGGTGTCCCTGGGAGCAGATTTGGAGAAGTAAACCAGCTCTTGGGTAATGCTCTGGGGGTTAGAGGTAGAGCAGGGCTGAGTCCTGAAGTCAGGGCTGGGAACAAGGTGGGGTAGCAAGTCAGAGAGAATGGGATCTAGGAGGCTGTCTTTTGATTCATTCCTTCAATATTTATTCATGCATTCAAAAGTACTTACTGTATTCCTACGACACAAAAGGTGCTGTATGAGATGCTATGGGGGACACAGAAATCACCCACGTGTGCGGCCCGCCCTGGAGAGCTTCTCAGGGCATTTGTACCACCTCAGTGCATGTAAACTGGGCACCCACAGAGTGCCAGACGTGAGGCTGGTGTCAGAAATGCTGTAGTGATTTACACACATGCCTTCACTTGTGGAAGTCCCCCGTCAATGGTGGAAACCAGTAGTACTCAGGTCATTACAACATGCCTAGGAGTTCTCCTGGAAGCTAAGGATAAAGCATCCCATGTAGAGGGAACAGCAGATGCAAAGGTATGAAGTCAACATGGAGGCATTTTGTGAATTACCATGTAAGTAACGCAAATACAAACAGGACTACCATATTAAACAATAATAAATGATTCTTTATACCAGTTCGTACTTACAGACTGTGGGCACACAGCACAGTTAGAGCCCTGCATGCAAACGTAAGGCCCTCCTTCAACAGCCTGGGGCCGCTGACAGCTTCTGTCTGTCCTAGCCCAGTTCCTCTGAGAAGTCGGGATTCCCTTCCTAGTTCCACCTGCCCCAGTCCCTGGTCCATCCCGGGCTCCCCCTAGACTCTCCTGCCCATTCCGAGATCCAGCACAATCTCGTGGGGGCTTGCTCCAGCTCAGGGACACTGACCCAGGTCTCCTGCCCACCCCCCAGCTCCCTCACCAAACCCATGTTCCTCTCAACCCTCTTCTTTCCCACCCAGGGAGTAGGTGGGTGGGACATCTCTTTGCCCCTCCTGGCTCTAAATGGCATCCACAGTCTCAGTCATTTCACAGGGACAGAGAGGTCCCTGTGACAAAAGATGTCACCAAGGAGAAAAGAGAAACAGCGAAGGAGGTTTCCCCCGTAGACTCTCACTAGGTTTGGCATCATAGCCACGGAACCCCCTCCCCCCACATCAGGTGGGACTGTAGCAAGAGTCCACCCCCACCTCTACCTCCTCCCCCAATCCCCACCAATCCCATCAGACTAAAGTGCCTGCCTGGACCAGCCCTTCCAGAGTATCCCTGATGACTCAGCACGCGGAGTCCTGGGCCAGTAGCAACCCCCCCTTCCCCTGCTGACCCTTCCGTCCCTGCTGTGCCCTGGATGGCACAATGGTAAAGCTTGAGACTCTATTTCTACGGCTGCTGCTGCCATGGCCGCTCCCCATCCCCACCCCCCACCCCCACCCCGTGATGGAAGGTCCTAAGAAATGTGATGAAGTCTGCCCCAACCCCTTTGCCCAGACCTCACCCCTACATACTCACCCACATGCATAAGACCCCATCTCACCCAGAGGCACCCATGTGTTTATACACGCCCATTTTTGCCATCAGCTGCAAACAGGCCCACACCCACACATTCAGACACACGCACATACACACGCACACACGCACGCACCCACACACGCACCCATAGCTGCAGCCTCCTATTCGAACTCACCCCGTACATATCAAGTCACGTATACACAACACCCACCCCCACGGCATGACCACAGGGAACCCTCAGAATCTTTCCTCTGTGCCAGGAGTGGTTCTGAGTCCTCTACATGTATCGTCCTGCTTAATCCTTTAAACCCCTGCTTCTCAAGCTCTCTGAGGTGAAAGACTAGGTTTGTTTTTGAGGGGTTTTGTTTGGTTTGGTTTTTAATTTCCAGTCTTTTGTGGATCAGTATATGGTCCGACTGCGAACTCAACACCCAAACTTGTTTGTACCCCGTTCCACAAGACCAGTCCCTGATCTCACACTAGGGTGTGGCAGCAATATCACGACCCCACAAATATTTTGGAAGTTGCTGTGCCTGTCTTGTCATAGACCAGAGACCAGCAGTTCTGGGGCAGATACCAGTTCTGCTGCTACCTTGAGTAGCAATCCCCTAAAGCATGCCAGAAAATGGACAACCGACATTATCCCCATTTGAAAGACAAGAAAACTGAGGTACAGCACTTTGAAGATTGCCCACAGTTACGCCGCTGGTAAGGACAGGAGCCAGGATTCGAACCCAGGTGGTCTGTCCCAAAACTGTGCTAGCTCATATCCCTACACACTTGGGCACTGAGTTATACTCACATACGCAAAAGAAGACACACACCTGCAAATACACATAGGGTCAAGCACTCCAGACACAAACACGCATGTGTTTATCCACTACAGTCAACACACACGTATGCACACAGAAATACAGGTCCAAACATACAGATGTGTCTGTGCTAATTATGATGTCCCTGGTGCTAGTACACTGCCAGGCACACAGT
Source organism: Potos flavus (assembly GCA_028534135.1). Lineage (NCBI taxonomy): Eukaryota > Metazoa > Chordata > Mammalia > Carnivora > Procyonidae > Potos > Potos flavus. Next base: position 151,359,253 of record CM052900.1, on the reverse strand, counting down.
AGGCACTCAGAAAATATTCTGAATGGATCAATACCCTCATACCCCATACACATTCCTCCCATAAAGACCTATGAGTAGGAGTATTCAGATTCTCATTCATGGAGGGACTGACGCTGCAGGTTAAGAGCATAATCTTTGGGTTCAGGCAGATGACAGTTCAAATCCTGTCTCTGCCACTAATGCTGCATGACATGGGGAAGTTGTTTCACCTCTCTGAGCCTCAATGTCATCATTTAGAAAATGGAGACTCATTATTTCCTGAACAAACATGTATTGACTGCCTACAACTGATGGTTGGTTCACCAGGCGCTGGGAATACATCGATGAACAAAACAGACAAAAGGCTTTGTCCGCATAGAGTTCTTATCCTGGTGAGGGCAGATAGGCGCTTAAACAACTGAATACAAATATGTTTGGTGGAGATGAAACCATGGGAAAAATTAGTGGGCAAAGGGGGGAGTTCTCAGGGCAAGGGGGCTGTGCTGTAATTTTAAAATAGAGGAGTGGGCACAGACGAGTGCAAAGTCTTAAGATTTCTTTTTTTTTTTTATTTTATTTATTTGAGAGAGAGAGCGCGCGCGCACGCACAGGAGTAGGGAGAAGGGCAGAAGGAGAGAGAGAAGCAGACTTCCCGCTGAGCAGGGAGCCCACTCGGGACCCGATCCCAGGACCCTGAGATCATGACCTGAGCAGAAGTCAGATGCTTCACCAACAGAGCCACCCAGGCGCACCATCTAAGATTTCATTTTTAAAAAGACCAAGAACAGCCAAATCAATCAATGGTGGTAGAATTCACGAGTGGTTATTTCCAGGAAGTGGAGCAGGGAACCACAGGAAGGGCCGGAAACCTTCCACACCTTGATCTAGGTGGCAGTTACAGCAGGTACAGACATAGGTTAAAAAAAAAAAATCACGAATTTGCAAGAACGGGGTGGAGGGAAGGCCTCGCTGAGAAGGTAAGGCTAGTAAACATTGAAGGGAAGGGACCAGTGAGTGACTTGCTGGAGAAAGAATGTAGGGGGAGAGGGGACAGCGGGAGCAAAGGCCACGGACACCTGGCATGTTCAAGGAGCCGCGAGGAGGCCAGGGAGGCTGAGGCAGAGAGAACAAGAGTGGGAAGAGCCGGGGTCCTCTGCAGGCCATGATAAAGACTTCAGCTTTTCTTTGAATGAGACGAAAGCCCTGGGAGTGTTTGAGAACACAAGGGCCGTGATGTGACTTTTAAAAGGATCAGTCTGAGTGCTCTGTAGAACAAGGTCTGGGGGTGTATTTGTCAGGGGTCCTCCAGAGAAACCGAACCACTAGGATATATATGAAGAGATTTATTTTGAGAAATTGGCTTACCTGATTTGGCTGGCAAATCCAAAGTCTGCAGGGAGGCTGGCAGGCTGGAAACTCTCAGGCAGGAGCCGATGCCGCATCCAGAGGCAGAAACTTTCCTCCTTGAGAACCGCGGTTTTGCTTCTCAGGCCTTTCACTGATTGGATGAGGCCCACCCAGATTATCGATGGTCCTCTCCTTTACTTAAAGTCCACCGATTGTAGATGTTAACCGCATCTACAAAATGCCTTTGTCGCAACACCTAGATGAGTGTTTGAATAATCGAGTATTTTCCTGGGTCACGTTGACACAGAAAACTAATCATCATGGGGGGCGGGGGTGGAAGTGGGGAGACAGGGAATTGTTATAATAACCTTGTGAGGGAGAGGATGATGGCTCGGAAAAGGCAGGAAGAGCAGAGGTGGTGAGAAGGGATTGGATTCTGGATACAGTGTGAAGGTAAGCCAGTGTGACTTGTGGGTGGAATGGATGTAAGAGAAAATGGGGGTCCAAGAGTCCGGCCTGAGCAACAGCAAAGACAGAGCTGCCCCTAACTGAGATGGGCAGACTACAGGAGGAGCTGGTCTGGGGTGAGACTGAGAGTTCAGTCTGGTCTGGCATGGACATGAGGTAGAGATGCCTCCTAAACATCAAGTAGGCTGTTGGACGCATGAGTCTGGGATCAGGGGGGCAGTCAGGGGTAGAGATACAAATTAGGGAGCCCAGGGTTTGGCCAGGGAAGTAGGTTAAAGCCAGAAAGGAACAAAGAAGACACAATGGCAATGACCCAGGAGCCAAAGCCGTGCCCATAATGAGATACCACCACACACCTGCTAAGAGGATGAAAAGACAAGCTGCAGACTAGAACATATTTGCAAACTAGGGACTAGTATCTAGAATGTATAGAGAACTCTCAAAAATCAACAATTTCTTAAAAAGGGCGATCAGGAAATGGGCAAAAGACATAGAGACATTTTACTGAAAAGGATATACGGATGGCAAAAAAGCATATGAAAAGAATTCAACCTCATTCATTATTAAGAAATTAGAATTACAAAAATAATGATAGTGGCAATACCAAATGCTGGCACAAATGTGGGGAAACTAATATATATACATACATATATATGTATATATATATGTATATGTATGTGTATATATATATATATGCAGGAAACTGGATCACTACTATATTGCCGATTGGAATATAAAATGGTACAGCCACTCTGAAAAACGGTTTGACAAGTTTCTTAAAAACAAAACAGAACAAAAGCAAACAACTCCCATTCAACTCATCAGTTGCACTCCTGGGCATTCATCCCAGAGAAATAAAAACTTATGTTCACACAGTTACCTGTAAACAAAGGTTCATAGCATCCTTATCTGTAACAGACTAAAATTGGAAACAAGCCAAATGTCTTTCATCAAATGAATGGTTAAATAGTCTATGGCCCATCCATATCATGCAACCAGTACTCTACAACAAAAAGAAAAAAGCTGTTGATACTTGCAACAACTTGAACAAATCTCCAGAGAATTATGCTGAGTGAAAAAAAAAAAAATCCTCCCAAATTACAAACTGCATGACCCCACATCTATAATATTCTTGAAATGGCAAAATTACAGAAATGGAAACCAGATTGGTGGTTGCTAGGAGTTAAGGAGGGGGGTCGGTTTGGTAAGCAAGTGGGCACAGCCAGAAAAGGGCAACGAGAGGGATTTTTGCCCTGAGGAAAATGTTCTGTATCTTGACTCTATCAACGTCAATTAATTGCTTATGCTATTGTACTATAGTTTTGCAAGATGTTTCCATTGGAGGAAACTGGGTGAAAGGTACATTGGTTATTTCCTTCAACTGCATGTGAATCTATAATTGCCTCAAAATAGAAAGTTTAATTTTTAAAAGGACATGCAAAAAGACAAGCCTAAGTTTTGTATTAGATCTAACAGGCGTAAAATTCATCAAAATTTTAAAACTTCAGCTCTTCACCAACTCTCATTAAGAGAGAAACTGGAAAGGCAAACCAAAGACTGAGGGAAAATTTGTGTAATACGTGATCTGACAAAGCACTTGTATCCAGAGCATATAGAGAACTTTTACAAGATGAGAAATACAATACAATTAAAACCACAGTGAGATAGGAATTCACAACCACTAGCATGCCTAAAGTTGAAAAGACTGAGAGAAATGAAAGCATGTATTCACAAAATGACTTATACGGGAATGCTTTTTCCTAATAGCCTAAATCTGGAAACAACCCAAATGTCCATCAACAGGTGAATGGATAAGCAAATGTGATACACCCATACAATGGAATGCTACTCAGCAATAAAAAGGTACAAACTACTGATACACACAAAGACATGGGTGGACCTCAAAAACATCCTGCTGGGGGGGGGGAGGAGGAAGCCATACACAAAATACTACACTGTATGATTCCACTTATATGAAATTCTAGAACAGGCAAAACTAATACATTGTAAAAAGAGATCAATGGTTGCCTAGGGCTAGGTGCAGGGGAGGAGACTGATAGCAAAAGAAGTTTGGGGGATAAAGGAAATTTTCCATATCTTGATTATAGTGGGCATAAATATTTGTCAAAATCATAGCTACTGTGTGCATTTCATTTTATATAAATTATATAAATTAAAACTCAGTAGGGTTGATTTTTAAAAGACAAAATACAAGCCCATGTTTGTCTTATATTCAACAGACACAAGTGTACTCTGGGCACCAGGGTGGCTCAGTCCGTTAAGCAGCCCACTCTTGATTTTGGCTCAGGTCGTCAGATCGAGTCCCACCTCCCCTCCGGCTTAGCATAGAGTCAGCTTGAGATTCTCCCTCCCCCTGCTCGCTCGCTCTGTCTCTCTCTCTCTCTCTCTCAAATAAATAAATCTTTTAACGAAAGTACTCTGTCAACTTGCTATGAAAGTTTCTAAATGCTTACTCTAAATGTCTGTACTTAACTCTTCCACCCCCTGCATAATGAACAGTTCAAAAAGCGGCTGTGGTCCGCAGACCACACTTGGAGCCGCAACGCCTACGCCGCTTTGCCAACTAGTCGGCTTCTTGAAGAGCCATCTCCGCTGCTCCACCTTCCAAACCTAGAGCCCAAAGCCTGGAGGCGAGGAAGGGGGAGGCTCCGGAGGGCCAGAGCCCCGCGTCACTGGGTCTGGAATACGGGCTTGCGCTGCAGCCTCAGCACCCGGTAGGTGTTAAGGCCCGGCACGTCGAAGCCGGGGGACAGCCCGCGGCGGTCCAAGGGGTAGAAGTTGACGAGCTGCCCGTGCTGCGCCTCGAGCGAGAGCCAGGCGTCGCCGAGCGGCAGCGCGCACGGGAACTGGCGCGCCACGTGCAGCTGGAAGACGCGGCCGCGCACGTGGCGCAGCGCCAGCGTGCGGAAGGCGGGGGGCACGAGCGCCTCGACGCGGGGCCCGAATTGGCGCAGGCGCAGCTCGCCCGCCGGCCCGGGGCGCACCTCGTAGAAGGTCTGGTTGGCGAAGGTGAAGTAGCCCGCGAAGGGGCGCGCGTTGGGGGGCGGGGCGGAGCGGGGCTCGGCCTCGCGGAGGGCCCTCTCCACGGCTGGCAGGAGCACGTCATAGGCCTGCGCCACCAGGTCGCGCCCGGGGGGCCGCGGCCCGGCCAGCAGCAGCACGAGGCCCAGGCGCAGCGGCGGCACCAAGGAGAAGGTGGCGGCGTAGCCGTCCAGGTCGCCGTCCTTGCGCACCACGCGGTAGCCCCGCTGCGCGTGGAACTCCCACGGGGTGCCCGTCTCGTTGGCGAAGTAGGCGCCGGAGCAGGCCAGCAGCGGCGCCAGCAGGATCTTGGCCGCTTCGGGCCCCAGGAGCCGCTGCGGCCTGCTGCCCAGGAGCACCATGGCCAGCTTGGCCAGGTCGGCGGGGGTGGAGTACATCTGGCCGGACGGGCGGTACCAGCCCAGGTCGTAGAGCGGCGCGGGCCGCCCGCTGCCGTAGAAGCCGGCCGCCAGGCGGGCGCGCACGAGGGGCGTGAGGTCGAAGCCCGTGTCCTCCATCCCCAGCGGCTCCAGCACGTTCTCCGCGATCCAGCGTTGGTAATCACCCTCAGCAGTGTGCGCTGCCAGGACGTGGGCCAGAAGAGAGAAGGCCAGCGTGCTGTAATGGCACCTGGAAGAGGAAGGGTGGAAACTAGGATGTGGCTTAGAAGGAATATCTCCAGGCCCTAAAGAGCCCCGCACCACCTGTTCAGACTGTCGTTGGACTGGGTGGGATTGAGAAGGAATCTGCTTCACTGCATCGCAGATAGTCAGACTCAGACTCCGGAGTTCATTGAATACAAGTCACTATCCTACATCTGGGAACACTAAAGCCCAGAGAGGGGCAGAGAATTGCCCAGGGGCACACGGCAGCTTGGGGAAGAGTTGGACTCAGCAATGCACCTGGGAAAAGTGGTAGAACAAATCTTATTGATTCTTTACACTTTAGTATGATTTATTTTATCTAGTGGAAAACTAGAATCTTAGACGACTGTGGGGCAAAAGTGACAGGGAGCCTGCAGCTCAAGGATAACAAATAGGAGGCAAGATTTCACCCCTCCCTTCTCCCAAACCCTACTGCTCCCAGAGTGGGGGTTTGTTCAGTGGCCACCCCAGCTATCCACTCCCTGTCTCATCAGCATCCCATTTATTTCCATTATGGCACTTGGCAAAGTCTGTATTTCTCTCATTTATCAGCTCACTGATGAAAATGTCCAGTGTTCACTCAGAACAATGTACACTTCACGAGGAGCAGCCTGGTGATATTTGTTCCCTGCCATATCTCAATAGCCAGGTGCTGTATCTCAGTTGAGTAGATGCTCAATAAAAGCTGAGTTGATGAATCGACAGAATATGGGGTTCACAAGAAACTGGCTCTGGCCCCAGCCTCCCCATGCCTTGTTGTGCCCCCTGTGTGGGCCTGTCCTCCCAGCTGTGGAATAGGGGATGCCTTCTGGGATCCCCGAAGTCTCCCCTGGCTCCAGCTATTTAGGACGAGGTGACACAGGCTCTCTCCTAGGAGGGGTGTGTCACCTCGGGCGGTTCCTATTGTGGGTGGGGCATCAGACACACTCCTCACCTGGTCCCGGGGTCTGCCACCAGCACGTCATCCTTGAGCAGGCTCAGGGCCTCCTGGGTGCTGCCCTTCCACAGCAGTGAAGTGGAGCGGAGCCTTCTGGGCAGCCCTGCAGAGGAGCAGGGATCAGACCTGCTGGGCCAGCTGAGTGTGGGATAGTGGACCCCTGGGTGCCCTCCCTCCCCCACCTTCCATGAATTGAGAGATAAGGACCACAAAATCACTTAAAAAAAAAAGAAATCTAGCATAGACTCTAATGCTCCCTGTGTTTTATTGGGCAAGTCACTTAACCTCTCTGAGCCCCAGTCCCCTCATCTGTAACATGAGGGAAATAATTTCCTATATCGTTGGGCTCATGTGAAGATTAGTTGAGATAAAATGATTAGCATGGGGTCCGGTCATAGTAACTGTTCAAAAAATAATTGTCATCATCCACCATAGAAGTTTGATTCCACAAAATTCTTGGGTCAGTACCCGAACAGGTTTTGTGGAACTAGCTCCTCTACCCACTTGGAAGTTTCTGTTTATTGGATGCGACAAGTGTGGGAAGGGTCAAAGGACTGGGATTCTTTCCATCCTTCCACTAAGTAGTTTTCAAGCATCCCTTTTGTTTCAAGGGCTGTTCAAGGAAAGGACTGTTTCAAGGACTGTTTCAAGAACCTGAGGGTTCAGTAGCGACAAAATTAAGTCCCTGTCCACATGGAATTTCCACTCTAGTGGAGGGGACAGGTGATAAATACTCATCATGGGGAGAAAAATAATTGCGCGTAAGAAGGGAGGGATTGTTATCTTATCCAAGGTGTTCAGAGGAAGGCCTCAGAGAGAAGGTGACCCTGGAGCAGATGAGAGCTGGAGGAGGTGGAGGGGAGCCACAAAGCAGTGTGAGGAAAGAATGTCTCCCACAGAGGGAACAGCTAGTGCAAAAGCCCTGAGGCAGAAATGCCTTGGCATGTTTGAGGACCAGTGAGGAACAGCCAGTGTGGCTGAAGAGGAGTGAGAAGGGGAGGACTTCGGGGGTGAGAGATACAGGGATATGCCATAGGGTGATGGAGGACTGCTGTAAGGACTTGGCTTTTTCTCTGAGTGGGATTTGACCACTGCAGGGGTTTTGAGCAGTGGAGTGATGTGGTCTGACATATACTTTATCAGGATTGCTCTGGTTACTGTTTGAAAACAGATGTTTGGGGGGCAGTGGCAGAATCAAGGAAGCCTATAAGGAGACTTGAAAAATGCATGTTTAATTGATGGTGGCTTAGACTCGGGTGCTAGCAGCGGAGATGGTGAGGAGTGGTTGGATTCTGGATATATTTTGAGGGGGGAGCCAACAGAATTTGCTACTGGAGGAGATGTGGAGATTAGAGGTATCCGGGTGACTCAAAGGCTTTTGGCTTAAGCAACTGCGAGATGGAGTCCTGAGTCCTGGGTTTAAGTTCAGACTCTGGCACTTCTTCTTTTCTTCTTCTTCTTCTTTTTTTTTTTTAGAAGAGGAGGAAAGGGCAGAGGGAAAGGAAAAGAGAGAATCTTAAGCAGGCTCCATGCCCAGCGCAGAGCCCAGCCTGGGGCTTGATTCCACAACTCTGAGATCATGACCTGAGCTGAAATCAAGAGTCGGACGCTCAACCTCTGAGCCACCCAGGCGCCCCTTGACTCTGACACTTCTTGCTGTGTGGCCACAAACCATGTACTTTAGCTCTCTGAGCCTCTACTTGCTCATCTTTAAATGGGCTGAATCACTTGCAGTGGTATTGTGTTGAAGTGAGGTGTTGGAAGGCTTAACTTGGAGAAGGGATGAAAAGCTCCAAGAATGAGAGAGAGCTCCAGATTATAGTGAGCGTCAATCATAGAAGACATTGAGAGCCTAGAACAGAGTTATGCAGGCAGCCATTGGTTCAGCTGGCCCCTTGGGGCTGTAGGAGAAGACTTGTGGGATGTTTTAAAACTAACCAAGCAGGGGTTGCTGGGTTCCCTGGGTATGGATAAAGAAGAAGCCACAACGCACCCCTAGAGGGAGCCCTGGAGTCAGAGTTCTAACCCCTGGTGAATTTAACAAGAGCCTAAGTTTCCAGGCTCCTCACCTGCATGGCCCCTTCCGAAGCCTGTATCTAATTTCGAATTTGTAATAATGTATTCTTAAAGAGGGCCCCCAGGATTATATCCACATGAGGCCCCACTAAACCTAGGTCTAACCCTGGCTATAATAACCAAAGCTACACTGACAAGCACCTGCTGTGTGCCAGGTGCCCTACTAAGTATTTTACACTCATTAGCTCACTTAATCGCCAGTAATAATGTAAACCACACTCATTTTACAGAGGAGAAAAATAGGGCTCAGAGAAGTTAAATGACTTGCCGAACATCACACAGCTGGGAGAGGGCAGAGCTGGAATTTCAGTGTTCATGCCCTTAACCGCTGGGCCACTCTCTCTCAAGAAGACTGATCCCTGGGGCGCCTGGGCGGCTCAGTCGGTTAAGCATCTGCCTTCGGCTTAGATCATGATCTCAGGGTTCTGGGATGGAGCTTAGCGGGGGTCTGCTTCTCCCACTCTCTGCCCCTCCCCCTGCTTGTGTGTGTTCTAGTAAAATCTTTAAAAAAAAAAAGAAGGAGAAGGAGAAGACCGATCCTGTCCTGCATGAGCTACCTCAGGAGGCTCCATCCTCTCGCTGAGCCTTGGGTGTGCCATCGGGGCTCGGGAGCAATAACCAGCCACATCCATCGACTGAGACCTCAGGCCTTTTGAAATGATGGAATGGCAGGTATGTGTATATTCATATAGTTTATATAAGTGTGTGATGTAATATGTACCGTATACTTTCTTGCACATACACATTCATACACCCATATGCACTATATATGTGTATATTATTTTATCTATTCCTATGGTAGCATGTGACATATGTTGTTTGAGCTTTTTTTCCCCACTTAAATTAACATTGTATCTTATTTCATCTCGGTACATAAAGAATTTTTTTTTTAAGATTTTATTTATTTATTTGACAGAGAGAGAGAGATCACAAGTAGGCAGAGAGGCAGGCAGAGAGAGAGGGGAAAGCAGGCTTCCCGCTGAGCAGAGAGCCCGATGCGGGGCTCGATCCCAGGACCCTGTGATCATGATGTGAGCCGAAGGCAGAGGCTTTAACCCACTGAGCCACCCAGGCGCCCTGGTACAGAAAGAATATTGTTACCCCTTTTTTCTGGGGCTGCATCTTATTTGATTGTATAGCCCTGTCCTAGTTTATTTAGCCATTCCCCATTTGTAGATATTCAGGTGTTTCCATTTCTCAGGCCTGGCCCAGGGAATGGGTGCTCGGGGAATGGGTGGTATGGCCAGGCTGGTTTGGGTTGAGCTGGGAAAGTTCAGAGCTGCTCACCTGAGAGCTGGCCGGCCATCCTTCGGAGGGTGACCGGCGAAGGCCTTGGGGCTGGGCCCACCTCCTCCAGCCCGTCCAGCAGGCTCTGTTCAGGAGCTGATGCCATGCCCAGCGGGTTGTTAATGGTGAAGGTGCTGGCATACCTCTCCAGAGGGTCATCTAGGGAGGCCACGATGCCTTCCTCCCACAGCCGGTACAGCATGAGGACTGGAAAGATCTTGGAGATGCTAGAGATCCTGGACAGTGTTAAGGGCACAGGGGTGCAGAGGACATGCAGTTGGCCCTACAACCACCTCACCCTGCACCCCTGCACCCCAACTTTCCAGTGTTCTAGGAAAACACTGAGTCCACCCTTCCCCAGTGTCTCCAACGGAAATTCACCAGCCTCTGTAAAACTGCCATTGGGATGTACATACCTCAGTGGTGAGGGGGACGCTCCTAAGCATCTGTCCCCATGCCAGGCCTTAACCCAGGCCTGTCCCATTCGGGGACAAACGTGAGTTGGGATCATACCTCTGCCTCACACTGGCCAAGTGGTCTTGGGCAACTCCTAGATCTTTCTGAGATTCACTGTCCACTTCACAGGTTGTGGAAAAGATTGACTAAGATTGGGCATGTAAAGCGCTTGGCAACGTACCCGGCAGGTACGTGTTCAGTAAGTGATAGCAAATATAATTGTTGGCCCCCTGCCTGGCACATAGCAGGTGCAGTGGGAATGGAACCCCTGTCGTCCTCGAGGTATCTCCGGGAGTGAGCCTATTCACTCCGCATGGTCAGCATGAAGGGTCCCACAGGCAGCACCTCGGAGGGGAGACTCTGGCTGTGCAGCAGAGGGTCCCACGTTTCTTCCACCTGGACCACTGCTGCCGACTGACAGGGACCTGGGGCAAGGGGCCAGGAACTGGTTATAGACCCTTTGTGGCAGATAGAAGGACGGGGGGTGGGGGGAGATGGGACACAAGGAGCTTTTTTTAGTTAGGGGCTAAAGGCCCTCCAGAAGGGATTCCTTCCTGACCTGTTATCCTTGTGGTGTGATGTGTTGGGCACTCTCTGGTCCTCTCTGGACCTCAGTCTCCTCATCTAGAAAATTGTCAGGACTTAATAAATAGCCCTGGGAGCTTGGACTCCCAGTCATGATTCTCTTGAGTCCCCCTACCTCCTAGGTCTCCCTTATCCTCCCATCCCTGCCCCCCTTCCAGAGGACTCTGGAAGTCACCCAGCTGACCGGTACATGGTGTACTCATTGGGGGGCCCAGAGGCTGGATCTGAGCCATTCTTCCTCCCGAAGTTCCCAGTCCAGAGCACGGTGTCATTGTGGATGACCACAGCAGACATGGCAGCCAGGCCTGGGGCAGAGAGCGCCTGTCGCAGGATCCCGTCCACCTTGGAGGAGGAGGGCAGGAGGCTCAGAGTGCAGGCGCAGAGACACCCCCCACTCGTTCTGCATGCCCGACCCACTCCCACACCATCCCCTGCACACAGCAGCCCTGGCCTGGCTCCCCTCCGTTCTCTCTCCACTGTTCCTGGAGCCTCCGGACCTCCGGTTCTCAGACCCACCGGCATGGGACCCCCACCCACTTGTAACCAGAGCGGCTCCACTAAATGTGTTTTCTGTGTAGGGCTTTCTGATAAGATTTTTGTTCAAAGACACATTTCTTTGGCAAAATGTAAAAGGAGGGAGGGGTTGAACTACTGGTCAAGTTGAACCCTAGTCTGATGACCTAGAACACCTCCAGGAGACCTGTTCTGACCCCCTAATGTCGGAGAATTCATGATAGAGGGTGCGTAGGCCCTCTTTGAACACTGACTGAAAAGGCATCGTTCTCAATAATGCAGTGCAGTGCCGGCGAGAACCCCTCTATCTGTTGGGATACTTGGCACACGCCAGGCATCATATAAAGTGGCTTTCACGCATTGTCTCACTTTATCCTCCTAACAAGTCAGGCCTCACTTCTCCCCATTTTACAGATGAGAAAAGTGTATCCATGAGATCCGAAGTGGCTTGCCCAAGTGGCTGATGGTTCGTGGAGTCAGGATTCGAAGCCCAGGCGAACTCCTGATTCGCTCCTAATTCACGGCCAGACTGCCCTGCCGAGTGACTTCGCAGATCCAGAGTTGAGCTCCATCCTCCCGGGGTTCCCGCCGCGGTGCTAGCTTTGCCTCTGTGTGCCTCAGTGTCCTCCTCTGTAGACCAAGGCGCCCATTCTCACAGAGGCCCCCAGATGCTAGGTGCTCACTAGAGGGCAGCCATGGGGATCACTTGCTGCTTTGTTTCATTTCCTGACTGTGACCCTGGAGCCTCAGAGCACCCCTTGGCTCCCTCTCAGTCACTAAACTTTTCACATATTTGCAGGCAGTGGTGGTGTCTCTTTGCGCTGGCCCACGCCTTCTCTCGTGTGGACTCCGTCCCTTGAACTGTCCCAGACGACAGTTTCACATCCCTGCGCCATGCTGCTGCTCGTAGACTTCCGGTCGGTCGTGTTTCATCTGTGTGAGTGTCTCCTGAGGTGAGTGACCGGGGGTGGGGTCCGACAGGCACAGACCAGCGCCGGGCGACAGCCCCCTCTAGTGTTGGCCGATGCAGCGCTAACAGTTATGCTGTAGGGTGGGTGTGTTTAATGATATGGCCCTGGGCTCCAGGTTGGGGTCGGGGCTCTGTCCTCGTCTCCCTCCCCAACCTCTGGCCCCATCGGCCTGAACTGCCCCGTAGCTCTTTGTGAGTGCCTTGGCCTCCCTCCGAGGCCCCGGGACCGGTGTACCACCTGGCCTCTCTCTCCAGAGCACACGCTTAGCTCCCCCAAGCTCCCTTACCGTATAAATGCGTATCATGTGGGTATCCCTACTTGTTCACATCTCAGTGTAGACTTTGCTCCCTCCAGAAGCCTAGCCTGACCCCAGACCCAATTCTCTGTACCCCGTAGTTCCCTAAACTTTCCCTACCCTCACTCTCACCCCTCAGTTATAGATGTTACTTGTCTTGACTATTCCGTCACTTCCAGGCTAGTAGCCTCTTTAGAGCAGGACAGGATCTTCTTCCTGCCGTCTCCCTGGTGCCTAGCACAGAGCAGGTGCTCAAGAATTGTATGTTGAACAAATGAATGGATGAATGAGTGAATACCACTGCTAGCGCCCAGAATGTGCTCTCCCCTTCATCACCCAGACCTAGCCCACACACCCAGGTCCCTCTTGGATCATCACTGACCTTTTCCAGGGCCTCCTTCAACACAGGGAGGGGGTGGGCCAGAGGCACAGGCTCCGGGTGCCGGGGACACATCCTCATAGGGGCAGAGGTCACCTCTGGTCCCAGGGAACCTAGTGGGAACATCACATGGTGAGTGGGGGACAGAGATCAGGATAGGAGTCTAGGGGTCATCCTAGAAGAGATGGAAAGGTGGCAGCAAAGGCCAGAGCCATGCCTCAGGGCCAGCCATCCCAGCTGGCAACAGCCTCCCCAGAAGACAACAGGGCACAGTGACCCGCCGTGAGCGGCAAGGGGCAAAAGGCAGAGTCTGCCTGGGAGAAGGGACAGTCCCACGCCCACCACATGATGCTTGGCCTTCAAAAGGCCAGTCAGGCCACGGTTCTCAGTTGGTGGCCCTTGTCTCTTGCTTGACCAGCTTCCTCCTTCCATGTAGTCAGCTGACTTAGAAAAGTCCCGGCTCCTTGGGGCAGGCTCAGCCACATTCGTCCGTCTGTCTGTCTCTGCTTCTCTAGTTCTGATTCTGTATTTGGGTGGAGAAGCAGACTTGGGCCGCATTTGGGCTTCAGGCCCAAGCCATAGGGGACAGTGCCTTCTGTCGCCAGAGCGGCATGTCTGGGACATGCTTTAAGTCGCATTCGGCTTTGGTCCAGGTATATGGCTTCCTGGGAACCTCGGCCTGGGGGTAGGGGGGAAGGTGTGGGCCCTGGCAGGACAGGATTCAGGATGAGAGATCATCGCAGTGGCCCTAGACCTTTCCCGCATCCCTGAAAAACAGTGTAGAGTCGGAGGGTATAAGCCCCCAGAGGAGCCGCCCCCTTGAATCCTTGCACTGCCTCCTGCCACTCCCTGGAACTGAGAGAAGCCATTCTGTGGGAGCCTCGCAATGGCCATAAATTCTTCCAGATCCTCCCACCTCTTGAATCTGGCTGACTTTGCCAGAAGGAATTGACCGAGCCCCTTCCAAAATTAGGCCTTATTGGTTTGCTCCCTGGGACCACTGCCCCCTGGTGGATCAGCCTGGAATAGCGTCCTTGAGAGGGCGCATGCACAAGCAGGGTCTTGGCCCTTGCCTTGAAAGAGCCCCGGTTAGACCAGCAGCAGAACCACCAGCGATCAGAATCAGGAGAAAGAATAAATCACTTTGCTTGAAGCCAGTAGGTTTGGGGGTGGCTTCTTACTCAGCATTCGATAACTGGTAGGGTCCCAAACAGAAAAATGACAAACCTGAGGGAAGCTCTCTCAACAACTCCCTGACATAGGTTTAATAGTTGGAGTAGGGAGGGCTCAGCCAAAGCCAGAGCTTTGCTCGGCGTGGGAGCCCGGGGGGCTGGTGCCTCCAGCCCTGCATTAATAGGCACATGCACAAAAGGTCACCCGGGAATCTTAAAATGCAGATTTGAGGGTCCCCTGGGTGGCTCAGTCAGTCAGGCGTCCAACTCATGATCTCAGCTCAGGTCTTGATCTCGGGATCCTGAGTTCAAGCCCCATGTTGGGCCCCATGCTGGGTATGGAACCTACTTAAAAAAAAAAAAAAACAACGCAGATTTGATTCAGTAGATATGGGGTGGAGCCAGGGCGGCCTCATTGCTAACAGCCTCTCAGGGGTGCCCACACGAGGGAGAGTACTTAGACCACCATGCTCAGCAGACCCAAGCAGGTCCATGAACTCTTTGTTTCCCATTTGTGACAAGTTAAGGAGAAAATTTGAGAGCCTGCATTTAGAAACTTCTATAGCAGTTTGATGGAGTAATTTTGTGTTGAATCTTAAAACTTGGCCTTCTATTTTATAGTCTTTTTTTTTTCATTTAATTTCTCTTTTTTTCATTTAATTTCACTTATATCTATTTATAGTCATATTGGTGTGCTTTGGATTGGTAGTTTGACAGTTTGAGAAGCATGGCTGACCCATCTACTTGGGAACTGTTTGCTTGAGGGACTAAGAAGCCCCTGATAAAGGAAAGTACCCTAGAAAGAACGGGTTGGGGTGGGAGAGGAAAAATATTTTCCAGCAAGAAAATAAAAGGAGGCATTTCTGCAAAATTTCTGTGGGACTTTAGGAGCCCAGGCCACCTCGTTGAGCCTTGGACATCTGTAACACGACAGAAACGGAGCGAGATAGTCTCCCCAGCTTTAGCAGAAAGCTGGGATTCTGGATGAACCAGGATCCCAGCAGGATGGAGGTCAGAGGGGTTGCTATAGCAACAGAAGGCCCGGTGGACATTACCAGCAGTGGTGACTCGTTTGCCAAGCCTTGACCAGCCCCTGATGGAGAGGCTCTAAGAAATGGCAGCGTCTGTCCATGGCTTGGATACTTCATTGTTCCTCCCAGGGTCTTAGATATAGCTGGGGGAGGATCTTTAAAGGTGGGTCGAGCCTGGAGGTCCTACCATGAGGGCTGAAGACCAGGCGAGAGACTGGTTTGCACATAGTGGGGGATCCTGAGTTTTAGAGCCAGACTAGGTAGTTTAAGGAAACCGCAGTGTCAGTGGGGTCCACGAGAGCATCAACACACAGAAAGGTCACACGACTGGCCCAAAGATACACAGCTAGGGAGAGTGGGAGTCCGAATGAAGGCCAGAGCTTCTGGGTCTAAATCTTGTGGCCTTGCCCCTACACCTTCAGATCAGGAGCTGCAGCTCCCAGCCCACAGGACCCACAGGGGTAGGGAGCAACTCAAGGACGTGGGTGCACTCACTGGTCTTCAGTTTGGGGAGGTGGTACTGCCACAGGAAGCAGCCAATCATAACCACAGAGAGCAGGAAGAAGAAGCTGCAGGAAGCTGGGAAGAGCCACTTCTTTTTCACTTTTGGCAGGCGGGGCGGCCGGCCCACCTAAAAGGGGAAGGACACAAGTAACAGCCCCCACAGCGGTCAGCAGGACCCCTACCATGCCTTAGGTTTGCCCAGACATCATGAGAGCCCACAGCTTGGGGGAAATATCACACCTGTAAAAGCAAGGTCCTTCCCGGTAGGACCCCTTCAACAGCTGGGCCACGCGTGTACCTCCACACCTCTGGGCCTTTGCACAACCTGTTTCCTCTGCTGGGCATGCCGTCTCTCTCCTCTGTACTTAATAAAATACCCAAGACCAGCTGAAATGCCACCTCCTCCATGAAGCCTTCCCCAACCGTCCTCATCCAGGTCCCCTCCACGGCCCTTTGTACAAGCCCCCATCATGGTACGAGGCCACCTGTCTAATACAGCAGTTGTTAGACTACTATGAGCTGATGTTTCTAAATGAGTGTGAGTTCTCCAAGGGCAGGGCACCCACTGCTCAAGTTTGTTAGATCTTAACATTTTACCGTATTTTCCCCCTCTCTTTACACTTTAAAAACTACCATGTCAGTTACTTGTTTAGTGTATGGTCTGTCCATCCCATGCCCTCTTTGTACCACCTGCAGATTCACTTTCCTCCCTTTCTTCATGGATGTAGCGCCCACTCTGATCTTGCTGTTTGTCATTACCATGATGTTCTCATTCGCTTACTTTGTGTTCATGCATCTGCAAACAGCATGTAGTATTTGCACATTTTAAAACTTATGTAGAGTGTATCCTACTGTATTATCCTCCTTTTTCCCAATACCATGCATGTAGTTCTGTATTGTTCACTTTAACTTCTGTGGAGTGGGCTGCGGTATGAATATACTTCAGAGTGTACTAGTTAGACCATGGAGACTAGGGCCAGGCTGCCTCAAAAACGTGACTCTTTTGGGGCGCTTTGGGTGGCTCAGTCAGTTAACATCTGCCTTCAGCTCAGGTCATGATCCCGGGGTCCTGGGATGGAGTCCCGGGTCAGGCTCCCTGCTCAGCAGAGAATGTGCTCCTCCCTTTCCTTCTGCCTGTCCCTCCTACTCGTGCTCTCTCTCAAATAAATAAGTAAAATCTTTTTTTTTTTTTAAGTGCCTATTTTATGCATTTGAGTTGAGAGCATTGTGCCTGGCAGTGAATTTCTGAGTGATAAGGTGTGGCCCTTTTCAGCTTAACTCGGTACTGTCTAGGCTCTCCAATGTTGTCATTCCAGTTGACATTCTCACCATCTGTGATTCTCGTTGCTATTTCTGATTGATAAGGTTGACCGCTTTCTCCTGCGTTTACTATATATATTTGGGTTTGCTTTTCTGTGAATGGACTGTTCTGTTCTGATCCTTTGCCTGTTTTTTCCTATTCGATTTTCTTTATGTATTAGAGTTCTTTGTAAGTTCTGGATACTCTTGCTTGGTGTTTGTTCTTTGTAAGTGCTAGATACTCTTGCTTTCTGTTAGGGCCTCACTCATTGTGTTTATGATAACTTTTTTTTTTTAAGATCTTATTTATTAGAGAGAGAGAGAGATCACAAGTAGGTAGAGAGGCAGGCAGAGAGAGAGAGGAGGAAGCAGACTCCCCGCTGAGCAAAGAGCCCAATGCGGGGCTCGATCCCAGGACCCTGAGATCATGACCCAAGCCGAAGGCAGAGGCTTAACCCACTGAGCCACCCAGGCGCCCCTGTTTATGATAACTTGTTGAGAGGCAGAATAGTGTAATGGTGAATCCCTGGCCAGATTGTCTATTTTTTTTAAGATTTTATTTATTTATTTGACAGAGAGAGAGAGATCACAAGCAGGCAGAGAGGCAGGCAGAGAGGGGGAAGCAGGCTCCCTGCTGAGCAGAGAGCCCGATGTGGGGCTCGATCCCAGGACTCTGAGATCATGACCTGAGCCGAAGGCAGAGGCTTTAACCCACTGAGCCACCCAGGCGCCCCTAATTTTGAATCTCAGTTCAACCACTTCCTGGCTGTGTAACCTTAAGAGAGTCACTTACCCTCTCTGTGCCTCTGTTTCTGCACCTGTAAAATGGAAATGATAATAATGCTTGCCTCATAAATTAGTAAGGATTTAGTGAGTTAATATATGTAAAGTACATTTTGTTTGACGCATCATAAGCTCTAGGAGATGTTATCATTAAATAAAGGGCTTTTGGGGGGCGCCTGGGTGGCTCAGTCGTTAAGCATCTGCCTTGGGCTCAGGTCATGATCCTGGGGACCTGGGATCGAGCCCCATGTCGGGCTCCCTGCTCAGTGGGAAGCCTTCTTCTCCCTCTCCCACTTCCCCTGCTTGTGTTCCCTCTCTCACTGTCTCTCTCTGTCAAGTAAATAAATGAATAAAATCTTTTTATAAATAAATAAATAAATAAAAATAAGGGCTTTTGGTTTTGGTTTTGGTTCCTTCCAATCAAATCAAATTCATCAATATTATCTTTTTTGTTTGTTCTGTGTGTGTGTGTGTGTGTGTGTGTGTGTGTACATAGGTTGTCAATGTAGATTTCTAGACTTTCACACACAGAAATGTTTTGGGTTATGGTATAAAGAAGGAATCTGATTTTATTTTTTCTGTGTGGATAATCAGTCATTGCGGCGCCATTTATCACATACTCCACTCCTACCCCACTGGCCCGTACGCTGTCCCTGAAACACACCAGGTGTCCGTACCCCCGACCCCTCCTCTGTAGGCTCCCTTCTGTTAGGGCCTCACTGAGTTTCGATTCCTTGCCTCTCTGTCCAATCCCACATGCTCTTCTGTGACTAAGGAAGCTCAAACGTTGAGCCCAGAACTGTGACACTGTCCTACAGGAAAGTCTGGCCAGAGAGGCTTGCTATGATCTGACCCCAGTCGACTCCATGGGCCCATTTCCTGCCTCTCCTCCTCCTCCCCTCCCCCTCGTCGCTTTATGCCTCATCCCCCTCTCCGTGGCTTTGCACCTGTCATTCCCCTCTGTGAGGCTCTTTCTATCCTTTTCCACCTGACAAACTTGTGTTCTTCCCTTAAAACCCATGGGTATCTGGAGCCTTCTCATTCTCCCCTAGGCAGAATTGAGGGCCTCTCGTCTCTGCTTGATGCTCACCCCATCCCTCCTTGTAATAGTAATCCGCCCTGGTCACTGCTGACTTCTTTGTCTGACTCCTTCCTGGGGGCAGGTGTCTCCCACCCTGGGATCTTTCCTTCTTGGCCTTTACGCCCACAGCTCTTGGTGCTCTGCCTGGCACTGGTGATTCTCAGGAAATACGTTTTGAACTTTACATTGTCCTGCAAGCTGAAAGTCTTGGGTTCAAATCTCAGCCCCATTTCCTCAGTCGACTGTAACCTTAGACAAGCCCTTTCCCCTCCCTGGGCCTCCGTGTCTTCAGCTGTTGGAGCAGGATGGACTATTTGTAAAGAGTTTACATTTCCGTCTGGAAATTTCATTCAATTTCCAGCTCTAGAATTTGGGGTTCCCACTAAAGCCATTCTTTATTCATAATTTCCAAAGATTGGAAACAACCCAAATGTCCCTGAACTGGTGAGTGGATAGACAAACTCTGTTAATATCCCCACAACGAAATACTTACCAGCAGTGTCAAGCAACGAACCACTGATACACACAGTAACGTGAATGAATCTCAAATGCATTCTGCTAAGTGAAATAAGCCAGACCCAAAAAGCCGCAGTCTATAGAATTCCATTTTCATAACATTCTATAAAAGGTAGAACTATAGGGATAGAAAACTGCTTGGTGCCTGTGTGGGGGTAGGGATGGGGTAGACTACAGAGGAGCAGAAAGGACTGTGGGAGGTGACAGAACAGTCCTGTATCCTGATTGTGGTCACAGGATCATGTGCATTTGTCAAAACTCATAGAACTGTACACCAAAAAGAGTGACTTTAGGATGCACAGGAACTATACCTCCATTTTTTTTATGAAGCCATTAAAGAGCCCAAGAGCATTAGGATGTCTCCACCTAGGTGTCAGAGGGGTGACATCAGAGGGGTGACATCAGACGCAAGACGGGGCTTCAGGCACGAGGAGTGGATGGCGGGGTTCTCTGGCATTGTCTGTATGAGAAGGAAGTTGCAAGGGGCTTCCCTCCGAGCATGAGCACGAGACCCCTGGGGCAGGGCCAGGGAGGGAGCCCTGGGAGAGCAGCCTGATCTCCCCCAACAGGCCTCTGTAGCAGGGGCCAGGAGATGGACATCTCACTTCCAAGTGCAGAAGGAAATTCAGAGACTTTAAATGACTCGCCGACGTCACGGACAGCACAGGCCCTAGTGGGATTCTAGCTCCGAGCTCTGCAGCACCCCACCCCTCCTCACCACGTGACTGTGCTCTCTGCACTTCCAATTCATAGTCCTCCTCTGAGGCCCGTCTCATCTCATGCCTGTCTCCAGTCTCAGGATTTATTCCAATAGACCCAAAGGTGGGTCAGTGTTTGACCTCTAAGCTGCTCACATGTTGCCTTGCAGTAGCCACTAGGAATCTCTCTCTCTCCCTTCCCAGCTGGAAAATGCAGGCAAGGGAAGGATTCAGGAAGAGTCTGACTCCCCCCAAATCCCACCCCTCCCCCAGCTGGTCCACGGTCCCAAGACACTCCCCTCCGTTGTCCTTCCCACTGCCCACTC
>CM052900.1:151233301-151338364 GCA_028534135.1 Potos flavus | reverse complement strand
CGGATTATTTTGAGGTCACTCTCTTGTCCCCAGATCCACTCCGGAACATCCCCAGAGAGAGAAAATGACTGTCCCTACCCTCAGCATCAGGATTGTTTGCAATGGAGAAAATGGCCGAAAAGATGTCAAGGACAAACTAAACTTGAGAAAGAAAAGTATCTCTCCCAAAGGATCTGGGAGCATTTTTCCCCAGTCAGGCTCAGGTTGATTAATTGATCCATCTGTCTGCTCACTTATCCATTGAGTCATCCAACAGACACTTACCAAGGATCTACCATTCGCCAGATCTTACACTTGGGTCTGGGGGTGGACACAGGGCAAGGCAGACGTTAGCAACAAGCACTCATTGTCAACACATGTGTATTTTTTAAGTTTGTATATTTAAGTAATCTTTACACCCCACATGGGGCTCGAACTCATGACTCAAGATCAAGCGTCACAGGCTCTTCCAACTGAGCGAGCCAGGCACCCCAGCACATATTTGTTGAGCACCTACTAAGTGCTGGACACTGTTCTAGGTGCTTGAACTATCTCCGTGAACAAGACAGATCCCTGACCTTGTAGGACTTCCACTCTAGCAGAGGCAGCAGAGCAAGTAAGTGGTGCATTAGACCGTGTTGCGGGCTATGGAAAATAACTAGAGCTGGGGCTGGGGGTTCTAGTGTAAACTGGGAGGTCAGGACGGCCTCCCTAAGAAAGAAACATCCAGCAAACCACCCAAAGGAGGTAAGGGAGTTAGGTATGTGGCCAGCAGAGGAAGAGTCCCTGAGCGGGGGGAGGAATGTCCAATGCAAAGGCCTCTCGGAGGGCGAGAGTATGTCCAGCGTGCCAAAGGCAAAAGCAAGGAGATGGGAGGCCAGAGCAGACTAGGGGGCAGGGCAGTCGGCCGGGTGGGAAAGGTAATGGGGGACCGGGTCATGGGAAACCTCACAGGCTGCAGGAAGGACGTTGGTTCTCACTCTGAGCGACATGGGAGCCCTTGCAGGGTGTGGAGCAGAGGAGTGGCAGGACCCGACTCACATTTTTAAAGGACCACTCAGGCTTCCGTGTGGAGGGCCGACTAGAGGGCCAGGGTAGGGGCAGGGGAGGCCAGGGCTCTGTTCAGGAGCAGCCACAGAGGCGCCTAGGGCCGCCTGGACGCCAGTAGGGCTCGCTGGTGAATTAGAGCCGAGCAGGAGAGAGAAAGAGAAGACTTGGGAAGGGCTCCAGAGGGTTTGGGCTGAGCCACCAGAAAGGAGAAGCCTGCGTGTGGGAGGGGTCTGGGGCAGAGGGACAGCATTCAGGACTGTCGTTAATTCTGAGCTGAGTGAAAGTACGGAAGTAGGCAATGGGCCATTTGAATCCGGAACTTAGAGTTCTGTGTCAAAGATATAATTTAGAAAATCATTGGCATTAGAAACTAGTAGAGAATATTTAAAGCCATCACCAGGGAGTGAAATGACGTGAAGGAGGATCTGAACCCTGAGCCCCGAGGTCCAGGAGCTGTGAGTGCGGGATGCAGGCAAAGACCATGAAGTCCTGTGTTGTGGGTGCAAATCAGGCTTCACCGGGGACCCAGATGCGGCGGGTCAACAGTTAGTGAGGTGCTGGTGCATCGTGCTGTCTCTTATTGTATGGAGAGAGGTTCAAGGGTCAGGGCACAGACGGAAACATCCTGGCGTGTGCTCCAGAAGACCTCCCCCACCACCCCAACTACTCTATTGTATAGACTGAGTGAGGTCAGCCTTGCAAGTAAAGAAAAGCTGGTCTGAGCTCAGGCACCAGGGAAATTGCTTGTGGGGCTGAGGTCTCTGAAGTCCCTGAGGGGAGGGGAGACCTTGTGCCGTCAGTCGTTCCTGCTTTGGGGAAGGGAGTCCCCCTTGGAGCCCACCTGCTGTCACCTCATTGCTCGAACGTGAAGTGAGCCCCCAGGGTCTTCCCATACAATCCAGATTGTTTTTCCAAGGTCCATGCCCTGACCTAGGACTCATAGAACCTAAGCCTGCCCACTAGGGGTGGAGATCAGGAAGAGTGTAACAAACAGCAGGCGTAGGAATCAGCTGGGCTCCTAAGGGGATTTCCAGCGGTTGTTGGCAATGCTGGGGAGACGTAGGAGGGGGAGGGAAGCCTGGAGTGATGGTACAAAGCCCACGGTGGAGGCCTGAGCCATCTGGCCATGGAGTCCATACCAGACACGAGGACCCATATATCCCTCTGAGCAAGGGATGGAAACACGGTTGTGGAGGCCCAAGACAGCTGTTGGTGGCTATGGCCAGCTAGGAACAACGTCCTTGCCTTTGTCAGAGGGTGAGTCGCTGATAAGTCTCCTATAGCTGGGGATGGGGGGAGGGGTCAGGGTGATGGTATGTTCAGTACTGTGATAGGCTCATGCCGTGGGCTCTGGGCCGAGGAGCTGCCAGAGACAGTTCAGCATTGCCTGGCCCTCTCTGGAAGAGAAGGCAAGTTTATTTAACCCTCCACACCAGTCTGTTTCCTGAGATTTCTGGCATATGTCCTTGCTAGATCATCACCTGTGGGCTGTCACAAGCTGGGATGAGCCAGATGATTTGTCCTTTCCCAGAGCCCTGATCTCCATAGGAACCCAGGAGTCAGCATTCTGCCTGACACATCAGGTGTACCCTTACCCTTTCCTAGCTGCCCACAGAGGATGAGGGAGCGCTGATCTAATGGCACCTTGAACGAGCCATACCAAAGCTCCCTTGTACCCACCATCTGTGGGCGGCAAGTGTGGAAGAGCAAGAGAATTCCGTATTGACAGGGCCCACAACTGGGAGGCAGCGGCTATAAACAGAGTTCCATTGTCAGATTGCATCATATCGGGAAATCTTAGCATATGGCAAAGGTGCTCACCAGGACCTTAGGAATCTAGCTGGGTGAAGAGAATAGTCACCCCATATCCTAAATCAGGTCTATGGCGGTCAGAATCCACTGCCACCAACTTGCCCATTATGAACTGATCAGATGCCCAAGTTGTTTAGATAGACCTTGAGCCACAGGCCAGCATTTCTCGAAGGTGAGACATACTGTGCGAGTACGAGTGACATCATAGGGTCAAGTGGATCTTCATTGGGCCGCCTCAGATCGCCATGATGGTTTTGTTATTGGTAGGTCCAGGCACAGATCTAGTGTCCCAAGGCTCCATCAACATATAGTGATTTATTGTAAGCTTGTTCACATATCACATACCTTTGGGCTTTGTGGCCGAATTGCTTTATGTGTTTCCACAGCAGAGGTTACCGTAAGGAGATTCTCCTGACAGTCCAGTTCTGGGTGGTCCCATGACCCGGCCATACAGCAAGACCATTAGCAATGGCCCATGAAGCTACGTGAAAGGGACCGTTGACAATGGTGTGAGCAGCATCTGAAGAGAGTGCAGTCCCCCTGGGCTGGAAAACTGGGGGGATGCTCCCACCCCTGGCTCCGAAAGGAACCTGGAAGAAGAAGGTCCTGTCGAGGGGTGCCTGAGTGGCTCAGTGGGTTAAGCCTCTGCTTTCAGCTCAGGTCAAGATCTCAGGGTCCTGGGATCGAGCCCCGCATCGGGCTCTCTGCTCAGCAGGGAGCCTGCTTCCCCCCCGCCCCCGCCTGCCTCTCTGCCTACTTGTGATCTCTGTCAAATAAACAAATAAAATCTTTAAAAAAAAAAAAAAAGGAGGTCCCGTCGAGAGAGCCTTGAGAGAGGAGTGACCCTCTGTGAAGGAACCCAGCCAGCCCTAAAGCAGCCTGAGGCAACCCCAGAATGGAGAGTGGACTTGGAGAGGCAAGGAGAAGGTACCTGACCCACAAGGGAAGCTTGTGATTTTAAGTAGGGAGGTCATGGAAAGAAAGATCTGAGGGCGTGTGGTAGCTCACCCAACCCTCACAACACGCAAGGAGGGTGGTAGTGCTACTCTCCCCATTTGACAGTTGAGCAAACTGAGGTACAGTGAGAATGAACAACTTAGAATTGTCTAAGAGCACACAGCTGAGAACGGATAGAGGTGGGATTTAAAGCCAGGCCATTAGGCTCCAGAGATCCTGCTCTTAAAAAAAAATAGGGTATAGGAGAGTCATCATAAAAGGAGGGTGCAGAGAACATGTCTGGACCCGTAAGACTGTAATCAACCATCAGAGATGCTATTTATGAAGCACTGACTGACTATATACCAGCCCCAGTGTCGGGTGCTGTGGGGGCAGTAGACAGATGAACAAGATGCCGTGCTTGCCCTCAGAGAGTTTATAATCTAGTTGGAGGATAGGGAGGGAGTCTAGAAATGTGCGCAAATCAAATCCCAGCTGATCGTGATACATTCTACTGCTGAACTGAAGATAAAATCCTGGAAGCACACCAAGGACAGAGACTATTCCCAGCTAGGCTAGGGAAGCTTTCCAGAGGTGTAGTTTAGGATGGACTAAAGAAGTTTAATAGTAGAAAGGGGGAGATAAGGAATTCCAGGGGAAGAAACCATGCAAGCAAAGATGTGGATGCATTTGGGGAATGACCAGCCATGTGGTTTGATTAGAGATGATTTTAGGTGGGGCCCCAACAAGGCACTAAGCCACACCAGATCCCACGGCGAGGTAGTGATTTCCTTCCAGTTCTCCTCATGGAGGAAAGTCTTAGCTTGGTGCTAGCATTTCTCTCAAACATTAATACTTACTAGTCTCTCTTTTTAACCCCAAATTCCCAGGCTCAGACCTTTCCAGTGGGCAACCAAGCTCCAGTTGGAAATTTAGTAACATTGTTCTGTCTTCACTGTCTTCTTCTTTTTTTTCTTTTTTTGACAGTTATGTTCTATTTCAGCCAAATGATACAGCTTTTTAATGTACAGTTATTTTTATTATGACTTTCTTTCACAGATACATTTATTTAAGGAAACAAGTCCATTTAAAGGGACGATGTTGAGTTAAATATCCAGGTGGTTCGTGGCTCTGGCAAAAATCACAAAGGGGGTACCCGATGACTGAAGTTTAGGATATTTCGGCACAAGGTATAAAGCACATGAGGGAGAGTAAGGGGGTGGGGGGCAAGCCTGGAAAAGGGGTCAGATCATGGAGGGTCTGAACACCATGGTAAGGAGTGTAGCCTTTCTTCTGTCAACCACAGCAGGTGTAGGCTCAAGAACAGGCAGCGAACTTGCCCACTTGGCAGAGCTTGGCTCTGGCCTCTGAGCAGAGGGGGAGGGGAAGACTGGGAGCTGCGGCAGCCCAGAAGAGGCCATTATAACACTCAAGGTGAACAGGGACAGGGCCCTGGACTAGGGGTAAGGTGGTCAACCGAAAGAGAGGAGGAGCTGGGTTCTGGAGCCCCCTCAGGTTATTCTTAGAGCTGACCGAGTGAGGACTGATTTCTTTCCCAAAGGCGATTGGCCCTTCAGCCTCCACACTTGCTCTCCATTGTGATTTACTAAGAAAATTCAATAGTCTCTGACTGGGTTTTACTGAGTAAGGGTAACATCCGAAGAGGCCAGCCCACCCCAGTCTGTCTGACCTCGTTAGGGGGAATTAGAAGTACAGTCAGAGATGATGGAGAAAATTGAGTCATGTCTCCTTATTCTGTGTTTCCTCATGGGGAAAGTCCGCTGCCGGCTCGACCTCTTGCGATGACTCATTCTATTCCATACAATGAACATCTGATTTTCTAAGACCTTCAGCTTCATTTCACTGAACATAAGCCGTTCAAGGACCTTGTCCTGGAGGGCAAAGCAGGCATGCAGTCTCTCGACTTCTTTCGTGTTCAAGACGTAGCTGTTGGGTTTGGCTTCAGGAGGCTTTGGTTTCTCTGCCTCTTCCTAGACTCCCCGCACCCCAAAAAATGAAAGGTTGGTTAATAGCGATTTATAAACACCCCGTTAATCAGTCCTCACAACCAGCCTGCAAGGAGAGCATCTTTGCCACATCTTGGGGGTGAGAGAGTTGGGGTCCAGTGAGGAAAGGTTCTCTTCTCAGTTTAGGAGCCCCTAAACTCCTAGGACCCATACTTGCCTTTGGTTCCTAGGAATAAATGAAATGGCCTGCTCATCTGAACTCAAGGGACAGAAAGCACTTAACCCAGATGTAGCTGTCTCCGGAGCGTGTGTTCCTCCCCGTGTGCCCGAGACTGTTGTCACGCCTCATAAAAATCACCACCTGCCAAGTTTCCTGTGGTCTCCACACGCTCTGATCTCTATAATCCTCATCTTCCTCTATGCCGTTAATAATACTTAATTTTTTTTTCTTTTTAGAATCAGCTACAAGTTCCTTGTCCTTAAAACCATTTTAAATATTTCAGACATGCAGGGACGCCTGGGTGGCTCAATTGGTGAAGCATCTGCCTTTGGTTCTGGTCATGATCCCAAGGTCCTGGGATCAAGCCCTGCATCAGGCTCCCTGCTCAGTGGGGAGCCTGCTTCTCCCTCCCCCTCTGCCTGCTGCTCCCCCTTTTTGTGTGCTCTCCCTTTCTCTCTCTCTCTGTCAAATAAATAAATAAAAATCTTAAAAAATACATTTCAGACATGCAAAAAAAAAAGGTGAATATTACAGCAGATACCCACGCTCCCATACCAGTGTGAGAAATAAAATATGACAAATGTAACTGGAGTCCCCTGTGGGTCCTTCTCATAGAGTTCTTTGAACTTTATGAGTTCAGAGTTCTCCCTCTCCGAACCTCATCTCAACAGCAATCCTGAATTCAGAAGTTATTTTTCTCATACGCTTCTTTACAACAGTGATTCTCAATGGGAGGCTATTTTGCCTTCCCCACCGGACATTTGGCAATGTCTGGACATTGTTGGTTGTCACAATAGGGGAACCGAGAGGTGCTCTTAGCATCTGTGGGTAGAAGCTAAGGATGTCACTAAAAATGCTACAATGCACAGGACAGGCTCTCACAATCAAGAGTTATCACTCAAAATATCAAATGCACAGAGGGTGAGAGATCCAACCTTAATATATTTTCCCTACACGTAGGCATCCACAGACAAGGCGGGGTATGGTTTCACATGTTTTTTTAACTTTCCGTAAAAGATGTCACAATCTGGGTACATTTCTGCCGTCTTCCTTATGCCGTTCTAGAGATGGGGCTATGTGCCACAGGTATCTTTAGTCATCCATTTAAAAGTTTTGCACTTTAAAGTGATGGTTACTGTTGCCAAACCATGTTGACATCAGACATGAAGTAGGAGAGTCTGGGATGGTCCCCCATTTTTTTAAACAAGTTTTTTCTCTTTGTTTTCTTTTTATTGACGTATGATTAGTATACAGTGTTATATTAGTCTCGGGTATACGACACAGTGATTCTATGACTGTATATACATTTTTCAGTGCTCATCAAGATAAGTGTACTCTTAATCCCCTTCACATACTTCATTCCTTCCCCACCTACCTCCCCTCTGGCAACCACCAGTTTTCTGTGTTTTGTTTTGTTTTGTTTTTTTCTAGGGATAGTCCCTATTTCATAGCCCAGGCAATTGACGCCTTGTAAAAGAAGTGCTTTGTCCTCCATCACCCAAGTGGGAGTTGTAGAGCAGGGGCTTAGACCAGAGCTGTGGATTTTTTAGTCTTGCCCCATTATCCTGACATCTCCCCTGTCCCCCACCCCCCCCTCGAGTCTAGCTGTAAATATCCCATCATCCTTAGCTGAAGCTAAGGCCCCTCTTGCTCACCTGCGGGGGCTCTGGGGGAGTGGGCTTGAGTTCATGCTTGACCAGCCAGTTGCTAAGCAACAGCAGAAGGAATAGGAACCCAAACAAGGCTGGCTTATAGCTGATCAGCCAAGCCACCAATGCTCCTATGGTGCCCGAGGAAGCAAGTATCCCATGGAGATACCTAAAAAGAGACATTAGTTCCCCCAGCATTATGGCTTGGAGGCACCCAGGCCCCAAGACCCTGCCTTGGTGACCCCTCTAGGACAGTTGCCCTCCATGACAGGAGCCGTGGCTGCCCCTCCACTGAGTCATAACCAGCCGCCCTCTCCCAGCTGCCGCATAACAATAATATTAACTACTCCTATGTCTTAAGCAGCCACTATGTGCCAGACTTTGACAGCCACTTTGTAAGCAGCATCTCTTGATGTCCTCATAACAGCCAGGTGACATCGGCCTGAGTGACACCTCATTTATTCAACAGTACTTCTGGGCCTCGCCACTGGGAATAAAACAGCCAGCAGCACAGAGCCCCTACCCTCATAGTGAGGGAGACTGCAAAGAAAAATTACCCAAGATCTGGAACTAAGACAAAGAGATTACTCCAAGCTTGTTTCCACAGTCATATTAGAATATTGTCCCGCTGGTCTACCTGTTGGTCATCTGATGCTTTCGGGGAAGGTAACTTTGACAATACTGTTTAAATATTGATTAGGGTCCTGACTCTGTAAAGTCAGATGTTAACTTTGTAAAAGTTGGAGAAGTTGCTCTAGCAATTACACTTCGGGATATATATCCAAAATAATTGAAAGCTGGGTCTTTTTTTTTTTTTTTTTTTTAAGATTTTACTTATTTATTTGACAGAGAGAGAGAGAGCACAAGCAGGGGGGCGAGAGAGGGAGAAGTAGTATCTTTGCTGAGCAGGGAGCTTATATGGAGCTCCATCCAAGACCCTGGGATCATGATCTCAGCTGAAGGCAGAGGCTTAACCAACTGAGCCACCCAGGTGCCCCAAAAGCTGGGTCTTAAAGAGTTATTTGTACACTCATGTTCATAGCAGCATTATTCACAATAGCTAGAAGGTGGAAGCAACCCCCAAATCCAACAACAGATGAATGGATAAACAAAATGCTGTATACACATACAATGGAATTGTTCAGCCTTAAAAAGGAAGGAAATTCAGAAAACCCCGAGGGCTGTTGCCATACTCTTTTCCCATCCACCATCCAACGTATAACTGGTGCCAAGATGCAGATTTTCATGAAAACCCTTATGGGAAAGACCGTCCCTCTCGAGGTCGTACCCAAAAATACAATAGAAAATGCAAAGGCCGAGATCCAGGATAAGGAAGGGATTCCTCCCGATCAGCAGAGACTGATTTTCACTGGCAAGCACCTGGAAGGTGGACGTACTTTGTCTGACTACGACATTCAAAAGGAGTCCACTCTTCATCTTGTGTTGAGACTTCGTGGTGGCACTAAGAAAAGGCAGAAGTCTTATACCATGCCCAAGAAGAATAAGCATAAGAGAAAGAATCTTGAGATTCTTGACTTTTTTTTAAAGATTTTATTTATTTATTTGACAGAGAGAGAGAGAGCATAAGCAGGGGGAAGTGGCACGCAGGGAGGGGAGAGGGAGAAGCAGGGTCCCCGCTGAGCAGGGAGCCTGATGCGGGGCTCGATCCCAAGATCCTGAGATCATGACCTGAGCCGAAGGCAGAGGCTTAACCCACTGAGCCACCCAGGTGCCCCGAGATTCTTGATTCTTGAAGAATCTTGAGATTCTTCAGCCATTCTGAAATACTATCTCTAAGGTGGATGAGAAGAGCTACATCAGTCACCTTTGCTGGACGTGCTCTTCAAATGAATGTGACACTGGTGTTGTTATGGCTAGCCACTTTAACGGACGTTATTGTGGCAAATGTTGTCTGACCTACCACTTCGACAGTCCAGAGTACGCGTAATTGTATATGGGTTGATAAAAGACATGCACTAACATTAAAAAAAAAAAAAGAGGAAGAAAATTCTGACATATGCTACAACATGGGTGAACTTTGAGGTAATTATGCTCAGTGAAAGCTGCCAGTCACAAAAACACAAAAGTCATCTGATTCCACTTACGTAAGATACCCAGAGTAGTTACAAGTTACAGAGATGGAAAGTAGCATGGTATTTGCCAGGAGCTAGGAGGCAGGGAAAAATGATGAATCGTGGTTTAATGGGCACAGAATTTTATAAGATGAAGAGTTCTGGAGATTGTACAACCATGAGAATGTAATTAACCGTAGTAAACTATACACTTAAAAATAGTTAAGGTGATGAATTTTATGTTATGTGTCTTTTACCACAATTTTTAAAATGGGTAAGTTGCAAATGATATTTATTTATTTATTTATTTATTTATTTATTTATTTATTTATTTATTTATTTATTTTGCAAATAGAGGCAAATGAGTTGTGTCTGACAGAAAAGGTAACCTCAAAGTCTACAGTTTTATGGCCTTGGAAGACATTGAAACCATTTGTTTCTTATTTAACTTTGCAATTTTATTCCAGCATTCTGTTTTCCACTGACTAGTGGCTATGTATCAGTTTTTCATGTTTTCCTTTGAACCAGTGTTGTCATCTTACTGGTTCTCTCAATAATGAGTTAAATAAATCTTTGACATATGCTATTTTGTATGGGAGTTCTTTGTGTTCAAGTGTCAATTTTAATGGCCATGATATTCTGATATACTCAATTAGTGGCCACTTGTTGGGTCTTTAGGTTAATTCTTCTTTATCCTATTATACATAATTTGAGGTAAACAGTATTAAAGTTAAATCTTTGTACACATACTTAAATAGTTTCCTAGAATGTCCTCTGGAAAGTGGAATTGCTGGATTAAAGGATATACATATTTTAAAAATCTAATTTTAAGTCTTATCAAATTATTAAATGTGAAAACAAGTCAGAACTACAGGGTTTAAAACAAGTGATCATCGATCTATCTCTCCCTTTCCATTCTCAAGTTATATGACTCAGACAACTCGTTCCAACTTTTTAACTGTTTCTTCTGGTATTTACCTTGATATATCTAAATTGTATGTTTGTATTGTTATTTCTTGATTTCTCCATTTTGACATTATATATTATCTTTTTATGATGGAAGATGGGAATTTAGCTCCCATGCAGAACCTCCCCATTCCCATTTCGTCCCTGATTCTGTAAACCCCTCTCATTCCTCTCCTCCACACACCTTCTCTTTCCTCCATTCTCACAATATAATTCTCTCTCTCTGGTTAAAACAATATTAATGCTTATGTTATTATGGCTATGTGAGTGTAGTTCATAGCTGAGCCATATGTTGAACTACGATTACACTTTTTTTCTTGCACAGCTTCTAAATTTTTGAACTTAATTGTCTCCTTTTTCTTGTTTGCCTAGTTTAAAAAAACCAACTTCGTCGAAGTACAATTGACATAAAGTAAAATATGAAAATATTTTATGTGTACAGTACAGTGAGTTTTGACTAATGTGTACACCACCCAATCAAGATAAAAAACATTTCCGTCAACCCCAGCAAATTCCCTCCTGCTCTTTTGCAGTCAACTCTCACCCTCATCCCAAGTGATCACTGATTGGATTCTATCATTAGAGATTAGTTTTACCAGTTCTTGAACTTCATGTAAATGAGATAATTTTTTGCAAAATTACAGTTTGAAAGGGTGCCTGGGTGGCTCAGTCAGGAGAGCATGAGACTCTTGAGTTCCACCCCACGTTGGGTGTAGAGATTACTTTAAAAAAAAAAAAAACACTTTTTTTAAAAAGAAAGAAAATTATAGCTTGAAGAGAGAGACATATAAAAAAGCAATTATAGTTGTGTGTAATAAGTAGAAACAAGCTTGAAGAACACAAGCTGTTCCAGTTTTGGGTCACTAAAGGAGTCTTGGAGGAATTAAAAAAAAAAACTACCACCACCATCTGCAGCACTAGAACGAATTAACCTGGAGTAGAAAGAGGTGTTATGTATGGAAGACATAGGGAGTGGGAGGACATGTGAGTGAGGGAGTGCTAATGGGAAGGAGGTCCAGACAGAAGGAAGAGCAGGAACACCCCTGGAGGCAACAGCAATCCAGTTTGGACTCGTACCTGGATTTCCTAACTTCTGTCCATTTTATTACCAGGAAACTCTCCAAGAGTTTGCTCTCCAAGATTTTCCCAGTGCAAGCAGGACAATTATGAAACAATATGTTTTCCCCTCACTAAACTGTAAGCTCTTGGAAAGCAAAAACTTCATAATTAAACCCCTGTCATGTAGTAAGCACTAATAAATATTGGTTGAACTGACAAATGAGTAAGAGAATGAATGAATGAATGAACGAATGAATGAATGAACGAACGAACGAACGAACGAACGAACGAACGAATTCATGGGTATATGCAAGTCCCTGGAAGAAATGGTCGCCCTCGGAAGTGCAGTATGGCCCAGAAGCCTTAGGACCGGGAAGGTGCTGGGGCCGACTCCAAAGGCCAAGGCGGCGCTCTAGGAGAGCGTTGTGCTCCGTGCGGTGGTGTCGCTCTAGCCGTGAGGACGCCGCTCTATGGCAGCCGGGGAAGGCGGGGCGGTGGGCGTCCCGGGCCTTTTTGTCCGGACGCGGCGGGAGCGCGCTCAGCGCGTGCGTACACGGCGGCGGTTGGCAGCGAGCTCCCCGTGTGAAGTGAGGCTAGGCGAGGCGGCTCCGGACCCACGGACCGACAGACCGAGCGGCCCCTCCGGCCGTCGGCGGCCAGGCGGCCAGAGATGTTGTCTGGGAAGAAGGCCGCGGCGGCGGCGGCTGCGGCAGCAGCGGCGGCGGCCGGGACTGAGGCCGGCCCGGGGGCAGCGGGCGGCGCGGAGAACGGCTCCGAGGTGGCCGCGCCGCCCGCAGGCCTGTCGGGCCCTGCCGAGGCCGGCCAGGGGGTGGCCGGGGAGCGCACTCCCCGCAAGAAAGAGCCTCCGCGGGCCTCGCCCCCCGGGGGGCTGGCGGAGCCGCCGGGGTCCGCCGGGCCTCAAGCCGGGCCTACCGTCGTGCCTGGATCTGCGACCCCCATGGAAACGGGAATCGCGGAGACTCCGGAGGGCCGACGGACTAGCCGGCGCAAGCGAGCGAAGGTAAGGCGCGACCCCCTCCCGTACGCCTTAGACCCGGGTGCTCGGCTCCCTCAAGGTTGCCCAGCCCCCGGCCACCCCCACGTCCCCAGCGTGTCGGGTCTCCACCGCACCTCCCCACCAGCTGGGTGGGTGGGGTGAGGGAGGCGAAGGGCTTCGCTCGGGCTGAATGCGCTCTTTGTGCCGGGACCCGGGCGTCTCTGGAGAGGGGGACTGATGGGAGGGGTGGTAGACTCCTTACATCTGTACACCTTTTCTTTTCTGGACTGGGCAACATGGCTCCCTGACGTGGAGTTCTGGCTGGCGTGGTTGGAGACTGGCATGGCTTGTTTGTCCGCAGATGTGTCTCGAGGCCCCCGGGCAGTGTTTAAGGAGTTTCAGCTGGGCGCGCGTTGAGTCTGTAGGGTAATGCTAAAGAAATGGCCTTCGCTATGGAGACGGGAGAGAACATTTTTTTTTTTAAGGCCTGCTGTGCGCTAGTTTTCCTCTTTTTCCTTTTATTCTCTCAACGATATTTTGACGTCGATTGTTTACAGATGAGGAAGCCGATTTAGAGGGCTGCAATGCCAGCTAGTCAAGGTGCAAATACAGGGGAAGAAAAAGACTTGTCACCCGAGCAGTGTGTACAGACAACAGCTGCCTCACATCTCTGGGCGCCAGATGCTGTGTTCAGGGCGTCACTGACATTTTATTTTTGCTAAACACCACTGGGCAGGTATTGTTAGCCCCGTTTTAGGAATGAGTAAGCAGAGGCACACAGTTGAAGCAACTTGCCCAAAGTCACACAACTAAGTAACTGGTGGAACTGGAATCTAGGCTATGTTGTGATAAGGTATCCTCAGCCTCAGACAAAGGACCACATGGAACACCAACTGTGCAGGGCACTAAGGCAGAACTAGGGCACAGACTTCTTAGACTTGGGTGTTTTCTGGAGATTTATACCTTTAAAATAAATATTCAAATCATGCAATTCATATAGGTTATGCATATAACAAGTTTTCTATCTGTATATAATTTTTAAATGGATATGCTAAGTCTGTGTGTTAAGAGCTTCTTGAGTATTACCCAGACTGAGCCCTCAGATTCAACTGCCCACTTGAGACACCTCTCCAAGAATAAAAACCCTTTGCCAAAAAAAGGAAAGGCTTTTGGGGGCTTTTACCAAAGCATGGGTTAGAAAAGACACAGGTTGGAGACTCCCAACTCTCAGAAATGAAATAGAGGGCAGAAGCCCAAGGGTTTTTATTTTACTATTTTAATAGAAAGTATGTCCAGAAACCATGTGATAAGATATTTCTTAAAAACAGGTTTATTGGGATAAATCACAGGATAAAATTTACCATTTTTAAATTGTACTATTGAATGGTTTTTAGCATATATTCACAAAGTTTTGTAACCACTACCGTAGTCAATTTTAATTTTGGGATATTTTCACCACTCTCAAAAGACGCCTGTACCATTGGCAATCATTCCCCATTCTCCCCAACCCCCACCCCTGGCAACCACTAATTTACTTTCTGTCTATATGAATTTGCCTCCATTTTATATAAACGAAATCAGAGAATATGTGGCCTTTGTGTCTTGCTTTAGTCTGTTTTCAAGGTTCATCTGTGTTGTAGTATTTCCATTTGGTATTTGACGACTCTGGTATAATAATATCCCATTATATGGATATACCACATTTTGTTTATCCATTTATCATTTTGATGGACATTTGGGTTTCCTCTTTTTGGCTGTTATGAATAATGCTTCTGTGAACATTTGTGTACAGTTTTTGTGTGAACATAGGTTTTCAGTTCTCTTGGGTATATACTAGGAGTGGAATTGCTAAGTCATATGATATCTCAGTGTTTTTTGTTTTTGTTTCACTTATTTAAATTCAGTTAACATATAGTGTATTATTGGTTTCAGATGTAGAGTTCAGTAATTCATCAGTTGCATATAATACCCATTGCTCATTACATCATGTGCTCTCTTTAATGCCCGTCACCCAGTTATCCCATCTCCCCCCCCCTTTTTTTAAAGATTTAATTTGTTTAATTAGAGCATGGGGGGGCAGAGGGAGAGGGATAAGCAGACTGCCTGCTGAGCAGGGAGCCGGATGAGGGGCTCAATACCAGGACCCCAGGATCATGACCTGAGCCGAAGGCAGATGCTTAACGACTGAGCCACTCAGGCGCCCCCATATTGTCTTTTTTATCATAGCCATTCTAGTGGATGTGAAATAGTGTCTCATGATGGTTTCGATATGCATTTCCCTAATGACCAATGATATTGAACATCTTTTCTTATGCTTATTGGTCACTGGTTGTATATCTTCTTTGATGAAATGTCTGTTCAAATCCTTGGCTTGTTTTTAAATTGGGTTGTATTTTTATACGGTGATTATCAAAGTTTGTTATTTTGATATCCAGTTTATCTTTTGTTCCTTTTGCTTCTGGGGTTATATCCAAGAAACCATTGCCTAATCCCATGTCATGAAGATCTACTTCCATGTTTTCTCCTAAAAGTTTAGCTTTATTGGCTCTATGATCATTTTGGAGTTAATTTTTGTATATGGTATGAAGTAGGAGTTCAACTTCATTCTTTTTCATGTGGATGTCCACTTGTCCCAGCAGATTTTATTGAAGACTGTTCTCTCCTCCTTTGACTGGTTGGCACCCTCATTGGTTGGCCATAAATGTAAAGGTTTATTTCTGGACCATCATTTCCCAATGATCTGTATTTTTGTTCTTATGCCAGTACCACGTTGTCCTGATTACTGTGACTTTGTGTAATAAGTTTTGAAATCAGGAAGTTTAATTTCTTCAACTTTGCACTTTTTCAACATTGTTTTGGATGTTCTGTGACCCTTGTGTTTCCACATGAATTTTAGAATCAGTTTATCAGTTTCTGCATTGGGATTGGGATTGCTTGAATCTGTAGATCAATTTGGGACATACCATAAGATTTCTGTCTTTGTAATTATCCTGTGTTTAATTCCTATTATACTGTTTTTCCATTGTGATTAGCTCTGAAACTCTAAAGAGAAAAGTGGGTTACCTGTTTATTTGGGGGAGGAACTGGGAAGTAAGGAACTGTGGAAACTGACCTATTCCTGGCCAGTCTTGGGAGCCAGAGGAAACAGACCTCAAGGGATAGAGTATCCATTAAAGGAAGAAAAAGCAAGCTGAGTCCAGTATAGACTGGCCTCTCTTCAGGAGTTCTGAGGTATATGTAGGGGGGTATATCTGTATCTAGAAATAATAGATTCAATAGGTGACATAGATATAGATGTTATATATATAGTTATGTAACTAAAACAAGGTTCAGGGTATTGGAAGGGGTCCATGCAATTGGGAGGTCCCTAAAGCTTAAGTTTCATTAGTTCCAGAATACGATCACCTCTGAGTGTGTATGCTAACATTATGGCAAATATTTAAGGTTTTGAATTGTTAAGTTGGATTGGGACTTTAGTTAGGAACTTTAGGGTTGGGACTTCAGGAATGGTGGCCTTCAGCTGGGCCTTGAAAAAGCACAGGATTTAGAAAAGTGTTCTGGAAAAGGAGTTAATTTTTCTCCCTATGATTCATTTTTCTCAGGAAAATAAACCCTACCTTGTAAAGTTTTTAGGTTTAGATATAATGTAAACAAAGCACTTATTGCTGTGTCTGGCTTAGAGTAAGGTGCCCAGTAATTACTACCAGTGGAGAAAGCAAGTGAAACATGCTTAATATATTCAGTGGTTTGAGAAGCAGCAGGGAGTCCAGAATGGACAATTGAACATTGGAAACAATGGGCAAATGAATTTAATTGAAAATGACATTTTTCTAGGAGCAAGATAAACTAGAGGGATCCTTAGTATTTAGGTTGTAGAGTCATGTCCAGGTTATAGAGAGCCAAACACTAAACCTGTGCTAGTCGGTATGGTAGCCACTAGCCTGTGTTAACTAATACAACTGAGGAAACTGCGTTTTTCTTTTAAACTTAAAGAACCACATGGTTAAGTGCTCAATAGCCACATGTGGCTACTGCTGCCATATTGGAACCACAGGTGCCAAGCATTGCCATTATCACAAAATGGTATCAGACAGCACTGCACTAGACGGAGAAGTGCAGACCTTAAGTGCTATGACAATTCAGAGAAAGAAAAGATATTTGCAAGTTTGGAATAGTTAGGAAATAATTTGCAGAGGGGATGAGCCTTGAATTCTGGCATTGGATTAACAGAAACTGGTGGGAGTAGCTTTTAGGGAATCCATAGAACAACATTGAGGATTTTTTGACTAGTGTGTTAGAAAATGGCTAAAGGTAAGTTCAACTGGTTGGAGCCAGAAAGTTTCTATGCTGGTTCGAAAAACTTGGCATTCACCTTGGTTGGAGCCAGAAAGTTTCTATGCTGGTTCGAAAAACTTGGCATTCACCTTTAAACTATCTAAAAATATCACGTATTTGGGAAATCAGTCTGGCAGTTGTGCCCTAGGTGACTTAAAAGGAAGAAAGATTAAAATAAAAAGACTGAAGCCTTGAGATGATTGGAAAGTGAATGAAGCATTGTAGCAAGGGTGAGGAAGAGAAGGGAGAGACTAGAGGTATAAATTTCAGAGTCATCTGACTTATATCTGCCTATTGGACATCTTTATGTCCTTGGTTGCAAGTAGTTGTAGAATCTCCAGAATCTTTGAGGATTTTACTTAAGGATGAGAGGTTCTCAGTACTTTGTATTTAGAGTATTTCTTTTCTCAGGAGAATAGTTTTTATTTTTTAGAGTTTGTATGATTCTTTCAGATGGTTTAACTTTTCATTAAGTAGAGCAACTCTTTTTTTACAAAATAAAACTTTATCCAAAATCCCAAATAAAGTAGTATGTGCCTGTTATATTAAGTTCATTCTTTTAATTCAATTTAATTTTTATTTATTTATTTTTTTAAAAGATTTTATTTATTTGACAGAGGGAGAGAGCACAAGCAGAGGGAGCAGCAGAAGGAGAGGGAGAAGCAGGCTCTATCCCAGGACCTTGGGATCATGACCTGAGGGGAGGCAGATGCTTAATCATCTGAGCCACTCAGAAGCCTCTATATTAAGAAGTTTAACTTTATAACCTTTATTTGTCAGTTTTTGAGAAAATGAGGCTTTTCTTACATAGAGCACCAAATTTAAGAATGAAGATTAAGCTTAATAGTTGCAGTCTTATTTTGGTCTCAGAATCCAGTTTTACTTCTGTGTTTTGTTAATGAAGTATTGTGAAGACCCAGTGCTTGATAAGATCCAGTGATTGATAAGTAGTGAAAATGGTTGTTTTTTTAGCTTGTCATCTCAGGACACTGTCCTGGTTGAACAGATTGTAGAAGAAATTTCATTCTTAGGTCTACCCCGGATTTAGTACCCAAGCATTACAAGTTCATGAGTTTGTTGTTGGTCTCCTCAAAGAATTATGGTTTGGTGTAACACATATAAATGTGTATTTAAATGAAATCCTGAAGAATCTTAGGGTTCTGTGAAACAGATTTTTCTTCCTAGTTATTGCTGTTTTTAAATACTACCTTTATATATTTTTGCTCCTACTTCTAGGTGTTTTTCTAATCTTTTTTTCCCTGAAAACTGAGAACTCTATATTCCTTCTTAGTATCTACTACTTCATGAAAAGATTGGATTAAACAATGTTAAAAGAGTGTTTTTGCTGCAAAACTTCTCAGTAACTTTAATGTGCATCATGATTGTCCTAGAGGGGGCCTGCAGTGTTTCCCAGACTTGATCATGGATTTTTCTTCAAAGGGTATACAGTCTTGTGGAACATCCTTTGGGAAGAGCTGAACTACTGCAGTAGAAAGGATCTTATATTATTTCAGAATTTGCACATTGCCCAGTTCCACGGTAGGCATTTGTTAAGTGATTATTGATTAAATGGATGAGATTGATGAACAGAGGATTAAAAGGGCCGAATCGTTGGGATAGGGAAGGGGTCAAGCGCTGTTGAGGGCTAAAAGAAAGGAAACTGCATACTCTAAACATGTATTACATTTTCTGACCCCTCTCTCTCTTTGAAACTTTTCTCTCCTTGCTGCTTTTTTGCCTGATGTCCTGAGGTCTGTTCTTAACAGTTGATCTCAGTCAAGTAGGGTGAAGTTTAGTATCGAGATTTCTGGAGGTTTTGTTGTAAAGTCTCTCGATTTACCTGATAGGGACCAATAGTTTGCAACTAGAATTTCAGCTTATTAAGGGCAGGGAGACTCTCATTCATAATTGTTTTCTCCATTGTGGCCATGTACTCAGTGTTCCGTATTTGATAGATGAATACTATTATTCATGTTAAATAAGAATCTTAGAGCATGGGTCAGAACTGTTTAATGTATCCTTAATTTTTGTTTCCATTTTTTGACACAATCCGTGTTACCTCCCCTAGCCACCCACTCCCCTGCCCTTCTGTGTTCGTGTCATGAAAGAAAGAAAGAAAGGAAGGAAGAAAATGTAAAAGTAGCCAGCCATATGGAACTATTTCAAAGACATTTCAAAAATTAAGGTAGATTACACATGCTGTAATCCACAGGACTATTAATTTCAGAAACCAAATAAATTAGGTACATTATATGTGGAAACCATATTGTCTTTGCTCTGTCTCCAAATCTAATAATTTTTTATTTCATTCATTTTATCGTTTCATTGAATCTCAAATAGAGAGCTCTTGTTGCTATGGCTTCCTGGAATCTTTTTTAGGGTAGGAGTCACAGTGACAGTTTGCTAGTGTTCTAAGGTTGGTGACTATCTGTAATACCATATTATACATTCTGGCAAACAGGACCATTAAAATCTTCCCTATCTTAAGTTGCTTTACCCCCAATAAGACATTCGCCAAGATTGTTTCCTCTTTATACTTACTACCTGGTTCTCTCCTTTTATAGCCAGAGTGTGAATTAGTAGTAAGACCTGTGGTCTCCATTTCTGTTTCACTTAATTTGTTGTATAAAGGATTCTTTGCTTTCATCATTCAGCTCTCCTAGGTCACCAGTTATTTTTTAAGCAAATGTACTTTTTCATAGTTTCAATTTGGCTGCTGCCATTTGCAGTTTTTATTACCTGCCATTTCTTCCCATTTGGTTTCTGGGATTTTGCTGTTTTGCCATGGAATAGTAGGAGTACATACAGGCCTGGCCTGCCTGATAGACTTGTTACTCTGGTTAACTGTGTTTTTATCTCAGGGTTATTTTAGTCTTTGTTGAAACTTCCAGTGTGTGAACATGATGTATACATACATGTGAATACATATGCATATACAAACATACCTATATATGCATACACATATTTTGAGAGAGTTCTTAGGAGGTATAGAGCGCCTCAAATTCATTGATCTAAATGTCAGTACTATGATGTAAAATTGATAGATTGGGCTAAATCTGAACTGACACGAGATTGTTTCATGAGAGATTTTAGGGGTTTTGTTTTGTTTTTTAGGTTTGTTTATTTATTTATTTAAATAATCTCTATACCCAGTATGGGCTACGCTTGAACTCATGACCCTGAGATCAGGAGTCACGTGCTCTTCTGACTGAGCCAGCCAGGTGCTCTGAGATTTTGTTTTTAATAGCTACCTATTATGAGCTGGCTTATTCCTTGTTATTTGCTTATTTCCCTTAAAATTTGAAGTTAAAAGGCAGTTCACATTCACTGATGGTTCCAAACTGAGTCCCTGGTTTTAGATGTTCACTGTATTTAGCTTTCCCTGGTATAATCTCCATATAGGTAGAGTACAGAGAGATGGATGAAAGCTTGGCCAACCTCTCAGAAGATGAGTATTATTCAGAAGAAGAGAGAAACGCTAAAGCAGAGAAAGAAAAGAAGCTTCCCCCACCACCCCCTCAAGCCCCACCTGAGGAAGAAAATGAAAGCGAGCCTGAAGAACCATCTGGTGAGTTTTAGTAACCAACTAGTTTTGTTTTATCTTGGAAATAAGAATAAATGGATTAATTCCTAATCTACAGTGTTATTTATGTCTTTATCTTTGATTTATACTCTGTTGGTCATGTGTGTCTGTAATGTATGTATGTGTGTATATATACACACACACGCATACATATACAGTGGTACTGATATTTGTGTATGTCTGTACACATATAGAAGGAAAGTAAAGATGGGGATGGAAGGATAGTGGCAGTCTAAAGCACTTGGAAACTGGAGAAGTAATTCGAGAAAACATACAGAAAGCTATATCTAAAGCCCAAACCCCTCAGATTTATGTCTGATTCAGAATTTGTGTATAGAATGGTTCAGAAATTATTCTGGTCAAATTATGCATTTACCACATAGTTAGATACTTTCTGATAAAACCTTCAGAGTGGGGATCAGTTTTAAGAACAATTTCCTGGTGAACAAATGTTAAAATACATTATGAAGTCAAAAAGAAAAGGCCTAAGTGCCCTTTCAAGTGGCCATTCAAAGGAATGGTAGAAGAAAAGGTTATGAAGAGATTCTAAACTCAGTCTTCCTATGACAATGGGAAGATTATTGGAGACTATGGTATTGGTTTTAGAGCTTCAAACATCTTTGAAGAATTCTCACTAACATCCCCTGAGACTGAGTCCTACTGAGGATACCCAGACCAAGTAGGGGTACCCTTCTGGTTTGGAGAGACCAAACAAAAGCAGAAGCCTAATTAATTTTTCATATCTTCTGTCCTTAATGGCATTTCATTAACTTTTTGATTCTGAATTTTTACTGAGTTCTTCTCCTTAAAGTACTTTTTGTATTTCTAATAGCTCCAGGTCCATTACCTCTCTTAATTCTTCTAGTCCTGCATCTTTTAAAAACAAAATGAATGTTTCAGATCCCATCTGCTGTGTCTTGCATGACTTTCATAGGTACCCAAATAGAGACATATTTAATTTGAGAAATTTTATCTTTCATTTCAGTTTTTTGGGTGGGGATTCTCCCCTGTGATGTCATATAAATCACCAGGCATTATTTATTTATTTTTTTAAAGGATTATTACTGATAAATCACTTGAGAATTACAGGTCAGATGTTAATTTATATTTAGATTTATAACTTACCAAACAGATTCTGGCCAAAACTCTCAAAAATTAAAATTTATAATTTCAGTAATTATTATAAAGTGTAATAAAAACATGGTTTGAAAACATTTAAACAAGATGATTAGATTCTGGGTTCAATTTATCTCAGGAATCCAGGGTTTTCTAAGAAGGGTTTTCCTAAAACTTTCTTAAAATGACTTCTTGGGCAATTATTCGCAGTGATCTGTTACCTCTGGGACTATTGTCCCTGAGGCAAATGTAGCCTTCTCCATACCTCAGAACACTTCCTTTCTTTTTGTTGATTTTTTTTTCTTTCTGGTCTTTTACATTTAGCTCTCATCCCTTCTTTCTGTCCTTGCCTCCAACTTCTCCCTATTCCTTTTTCTTCTGTATTCTTCTGTGATTCTTGTCTTTCTTTTCTTCTACCTTTGCTATAGACTTACTAATGAATAAGGTACATGGGGATAAGTCTTGATATCTGTCATAGTTCAAGAGGCTGCTGATTTCTTGGTTCAAGGGCTCTAAGTATTCTTCAACAGATGAACTGATAGTTTAGATGCTACCTCACCCTCTTCATGTGTGTGTGTAGGTGTCAGTCTCCAGTGAACAACTAACTTAAGTGTGCACCAAGTTGATACACACTTTCTTGTTCCTCTGAACATCTTAAACCTCGTGTTGATATTTTCTTTTTCATGAAAGAGGTTTTTATTTTGTTTTTATGTTTCTTTTCCCATTAATGTCAGGCACTGTTGCTACAAGAAGTAAACATCTTATTAAAGAGATTTAGGATTTGGAGAACCGTCTTTATACTATTATGTTTTAGTTAAATTTTTATCCAGTGGTTTAAATAAATTATTTCAGTATTTTGGGGGAAAGTTGGTTTAGACTATCTTCAGTGCTCAGAGATGTGTTGATAACAGCCAAAACTTGGAATATATTCGTGATTATGAAAATAAAGTTATTTTTCTTTTAAAACAACTTGAAATTTAAAAAGAGATTTCCAGGGTGAATTAGGAAAGTATTTTCCTCAGAAAAGTAGTGGCAACATACTGGCCTATCTAATTTAGAAATAGATTGGGCCCTAATAGTGAATCATAAAATATTGTCGCGTGATTCAAGTGTTTAAAAGCTGTCCAGGGTTTCCAAATCTCTTGTCTTATCAGAACCAGTTCTTTCACTTGAGCTTTCATTGAAAAATTGAATAGAACCATTGTCATATGGGTATCTTAAAATCTTTGAGAGAAGACGTGGGTCTCATTCTTTACCAAATATTTTCATCTTAATCATTTTAGGTAATAACGAGAAAATAACTCACTCTTTATATAAGTATAAAGATATAAAACCTTATATAAGTAAGGTTTGAATACATTTCATTTTTACCAATTTCTAAGTTTGCTTAGAAAATTTTGCTTGGCTTTCCACAATGTTCTTCTTAAGAATAAAATATTTTGTTAGCGCAAGGTATTCCGAAGTCTGTTGGGTCAGACAGTATTACTGGGGAAGATTCCTTTAGGAGAATTCTGAGAGGAGGCCAGAAAGAAAGGTTGGAGCCTTTGTTACCAGGCTAAGGAATTTGAACTCCGTGTCCTTTAAACACTGGGAGGATCTGGTTGGGGTAGCACCGAGGTATTTGTATTTTGAGTGAGAGGCATTGTACCAAAATACATTTTTTGGAAAAATCAATCTGATGTGGTCTCTAAGAGTGAACTAAAGGAGTAAAGAGACTGGCTTGGAGAGATGATTTAGGTTGTTTTGATTAATCAAGTTTAGTGAATTTTGGTCGATGAAAAAATGTTCTCAATATGAAAGTTGAAAATTTATGGTAACAAGATGTTTGGGTTTTTTGCTCGTTTGGATTTATGTAATTGGGAAGAAGTTTTGTTATGGCTTGAAAATTATTTTTAGATTTGTCTGTTTTTGATGATAACTGAATGTGGCCTGTAGTCCTGTGGTAGTCACATGAGTAAATAATGTATTTTTCATACTAAGTATTGCTGCTTATATTTAAAATTAAAATGATTTGTTTTCCTAAACATTTCCATGTACTTTTACATTTACTGTACACGTCTGAATGTATTTGTTTTGACAAATGATGCGTTTATTTGGTTTCCCGTACTTCTGTCAAGATAAAAAGATAAAATTTTCTTGAAGTCATGCCAACTGAACCTGAAAAGTCTTTGGAATTGAGTAGTTATTAGTTGTGTCACATAATAGTGGAGCATCTGTAA
Source organism: Potos flavus (assembly GCA_028534135.1). Taxonomy (NCBI): domain Eukaryota; kingdom Metazoa; phylum Chordata; class Mammalia; order Carnivora; family Procyonidae; genus Potos; species Potos flavus. The sequence goes on along the minus strand of CM052900.1, from coordinate 151,314,404 downwards.
AATAGAGTAAAAATCTCGGTTGCACTTTACTGGTTTAGAATAATGCCCCTGTTAAAGTAGCCTTCTGTTAGAGAATTGCTTTTTTTTCCTTTCTTGTTTCAGCTGTTACCCTGTGTGCCTTTGATTCCTCAAAGAAGTTTTACTATATTAATGGTTTGCTAGCACTTAGCTTTTTTATTTTCATACAAAAACATGATTTTTTCTCACTCCACTGCCTTATAATAGTTGAACAGTTTCAGAAAAATCTTAGTAGTTTCTGAATTTAAATTTTGTGTAGGATAGCTGTTTAGGAACTCTGGTTTGGGAAGATATATTTCATTTGGGGTTAGAAATAGCTTAGTTGTGTAAAATTTAAGACTTATGGAAACTTGCTTTAAAATAATAAAATGAAATTTGAAATGGGCTATTAAGATGCTTTTCTCAAGATTTCTTCAAGTTAATGAATTTCTCAACAGAGATATCAGAAGTATGTTTAAAAGTACATATATAAAACCAGGTGCATGTGTCTCGTGTACCATTTTTCCAGCCTCGGTGATGTGCTATTTACTGTAATGAAGCTCCATCAAATCATTGCTTAATTTTGTTAGATATGGTTAGCTGATTGATGACAGCTCTGTATTATCTATTTTATTCATTCTATTGAATGACTGTAGGAAAATCACTTCATCTCCTTGTTTATATTCTTTTAAGAATATGTAAGAATTTTTATAAGAATGTAAACAAACAGGGGCGCCTGGGTGGCTCAGTGGATTAAAGCCTCTGCCTTCGGCTCAGGTCATGATCTCAGGATCCTGGGATGGAGCCCCGCATTGGGCTCTCTGCTCAGGAGGGAGCCTGCTTCCCCCTCTCTCTCTGCCTGCCTCTCTGCCTACTTGTGATCTCTCTCTCTGTGTGTCAAATAAATAAATAAAATCTTTAAAAAAAAAAAATTTCATTTAAAAAAAAATGTAAACAAACAAAAGTACCTGCTCTCTGTTGTGCGTGGTAGTTATGGATGTGTGTATGTGGTATGTGTGTTTGAAAGAGATGTAGGCTGTTAAACAGATTACAGAAATCATTGATGTGAGGGATTAGTATGACAAAAAAAATTTGTGGTTTTTATAGTTTGGGGAACCTGTTCATGTAATAGTCATATTGTAGGTTGAAAGAATATTTTTAAAAATCACATGAAAGGAGATGCAACATGAATTAGTAAAAGTACTAAACAGAAAATATACAAAATATGTGTGAATGGATAGAAGAATTTGGTTTAAAATGCAATGAAATTTGATCACAAATACTATTATAGTGAAAATATTTATGACAAAAGATTGATGACTAAATACTTTATGAATTGCTTATTCACTATAGCAAAAATCTAAAAGGCAGAATCTTTTGGACTACCCTTTAGAACTTAATATAATAGAATTTGACGAGAGAAGAGTTGACGATGGGTTTCCTTACTTTAAAAGAAAAAAAAATCAGTGGTCCTAATATTTGTGTAATGGCCCTTATATTTTTATAGTTCTTTGTTCTTAGGGCCCTGTATGAGGCAATCGTAATGATCATAGTCAGTAAAAGTCTTAGGTTTGGCATCATGGATAGTTACGGTCAGAGTTCAGTGAATAATTCAGTTTATCATGCCTTAACGATGTTCAAGTGGCTTCTCCCAGGCTTTTCTCTCTGATTTCCCTTGCCATGACTTCAAGTACAGTCAGATAGCAGGAATAGCTTTCAGATTTCATGAGAATGGATTCAGATTACCTCCACGGGGAGGATTATAGAATTCTGTTACACCCCTGTACCCAGCAAGAGACCCTCTTTTGTAGATTTGCTAGAAGTTGCTAGAAATTCATTCCTAACAGAGTTGTTTATGTTGCCATTTTGGCCTGCTTGTGTCAAGTAGGTGCCTGAAATCATTTGAGTTCTCATTATATGAAGTATGGTGCATACATTTAGAAAGCAGATCTAGGATTAATTTTCTTGCCTCCCCTCTTTTTTGTATAGCATCATTTCAGTGTTCTGATTTGGAACTGTGCCCCAAAATAATTTACTGGAGAGCCGAGTATAAAAAAGTCACAGGCTGAAAAGGTGTAATCTAGGTTAATTCAAAATTTTTATATTTTGGGAGGTAACTAAAAATGGATCAAGATATATATCACTATGCAAAACATGGTCCCCACTCACAGATAATTTATGGCCTAGTATGAGTTATAAATGCATACATAAATCCAATAGAAGGTGAAATAACTCTTATATCACATTTTAGTATAAACATTTGGAGGGACTTACAGGCAGAAGGAGTGGAAGGAAGGAAGTCTTCCTAAATCCTTGGCTTAGTGGAAGAATTTTTTAAAAAGTAGTATGGGGCTCTCTGCTCAGCAAGGAGCCTGCTTCCTCCTCTCTCTCTGCCTGCCTCTCTGCCTACTTGTGATCTCTCTCTCTCTGTCAAATAAATAAATAAAATCTTTAAAAAAATAATAATAAAAATAAATAAAAAGTAGTATGGAAAGGATTCTTTTTTTTAAAGAGTTTATTTTTAAGTAATCTGTACACCCAGCATGGGGCTTGAACTCACAGCCTCAAGATTGAGAGTCAGGAAATTAAAAAAAGAAAAGAAAAAAAGAAATAGAGACATTTTCTACACAAAGTAAAATTGCCCCAAATTTGGCAGTTCCTCATTCACTTTATTCCACACATTAATTGTGAAACTACAGCGCTTTGTTCCAGGCATGGTGCTGGGTTCTGAGAGTTCAGAGCTCAAGACTGGGTCTCCCTGCAAAGAATTCATAGTCCACTTTAGGGTTACAGGTTTAATAATTGGCTACAATGAAGGAACAGTACAGTAAACGTGTATTCAAAGTATGGTGAGAATTCAGAAGTTGTTTTTAAATGTTTTTCCTAAAATTGGATTTTGAAAGTTTTACATTAAACATGAAGGAATTCAATTAGGCTCTTATGAAGTAGTTAATATCCTTGATTTTTAACTGTTTACTGCTTTTGGCTGATAACCATTGACTCAGATGCTACCAGTTTTATGTTCTGTCTTTGACAGATTGAGCTGCTTTTCTTAATAATTCCATTTCACTCATCGTTTTGTTTTTTATTAAGACAAAATGGTAGTTTGGTTAGCTGAGCAACTTTATTTGTATAATTTCCTTGAATTCTTTTTGCTACTATCCTTTATTTGGTGTGGTCATGGTGTACTAGAAGAATAGGATACTTGGTCTATGAGGACTTTCTCATCTGCAAAATGGGGTTTGGTGTGGGGATGAAATGAGAAAATATGAATTCCACATTTGTGTATTTATTAAACACAGAGTTGAACTAGGAATAGGGTGGTTTGATGTTTTATTCAGGAAAAAGTGAGGGTTGGTTGACGTATATCCTCTATCACTTTTGGAAACTGGCAAGTATTGTGGTAACATGTCACTTGCAAAATAGATCATTTAAGCTTTTTATGTTAAATCATAGGAGGAATGGCAAATCTTGGTACGTTTTTTGTTAAATCATAGGAATGGCAAATCTTGGTACTTTTTTTTTTTTTTTAAAGATTTTATTTATTTGAGAGAGAGCGAGTAAGAGAGAGCATGAGAGGGGAGAAGGTCAGAGAGAGAAGTAGACTCCCCGCGGAGCTGGGAGCCCAGTGGTGAACTCGATCTCGGGACTCCGGGATCATGACCTGAGCTGAAGGCAGTCGCTTAACCAACTGAGCCACCCAGGCACCCTCTTGGTACTTTTCTAATATAAATGCTCTCTTTTCAGAGTAACCTAATCAAAATCCATGTATCAACTATTGAAATATAATAAATGTTAACATTTTTGCGGTATTTGCTAATCACAGACGTCTTAAACATTTAGAGTGGTGTTTTTGCTTTTATTGTTTTTTTGCATCTTCTGATATGTGAAGTTAGAAGAACACATACGATTACTTAATGCCTAAGAAGTTGTATCTTCCTCGTAGCAGTGTAGACTCAAATCATATTGAGGATGGGAAGAGCCTCTAATCATGATCTGAGATTTAGAGAGCTAGCATTCTGAGAAACTTACTTGAGCAGGAAAAAGGGATTCTTTTGTTGAAATTCTTTCATGGTTATCAGTTATGAAAAGTTACTGTGGTTCTTTTAATAGGTCCAGGGTAAACTTCAGTATTGGCCTTTTTAGAAACAGGTGAGGAGTGCCTGGCTGGCTCAGTCAGAAGAGCATGCGACTCTTGATCGCAGAATTGTGAATTTGAGCCCTACATGGGTGTAGAGATTACATACAATACACAAACAAACTAACTTTAAAAAAACAGCTAAACTAGAAAAGTAAGCTTTGTTGTTAATTATTCAAACTCACCTTAAGCTTGGTAATTAAGCAACATAACAGCATATAAATTGTAGACTTTGTCTGGAACGTTTTGAAAAGTGAATTACAAACCAAGATTTTACAACAAAATAGGTGAGGAAAATTCCTACTATGGAATATGGAAGGAAACAGCATGTTAAAAAGTTAACTCTTCCCATTGGCTTCTAAAACCTTTGTTTTCCTCTTTAGCTTATAGGGCTTTTACTTTGTGTAGGATTTCTGCTACTGAGTTTCTCACTTCTGCCCAACTGTTGTCTTTTGGTGCAAATCAGCAGTACTACTGCTCCTCCAAGGGGCAAAGTGAGAAAATTTTAGGCAGGCTTCCACCTCAAGCAACATCCTTTTCCTGCATTCTAGACCATATTGACATTGTAACCCTAAGATTGCTATTTTAGTTGGAATCCATAGATTTCATTCATTCTGGATAATTTTGTTGGAAAGTATTGATCAGTGTTAGCAGTGTTAAAATGCCTCTGATGTTCTTCAAAGGAATGCCTGAGGCTTTTCCTTCAGGCTAGTTTTATCTACCTCTGTGAGCCCAGTTCACTTCCCTTTGCATTTCTTTGAACTGCTGTAGATCATTTATTCTTCTGTCCAGAATCATAGTCAAAAAGTTAGGAAGGAAATACATCAAGAGCAGTATACTTGAAGATGTTTTTAAAGCCACCTTTCACTACAGAGAGGACTGGAAGGCAGCACAAAGTGGTGATAATCACTACCTTTCAATTATTTTAACTTTTTCTTGTTGTCTATGTTGACCAATTCCTCTTTGAAACTGACTTTCCTTATGAGATTAGTCCTACATTTACAACTGATTCAAACTCTCTGAGCCTATTACTATTTTTTATTTTTATTTTTATTTGTCAGAGAGAGAGAGAGAGAACACAAGCAGGGGGAGCAACAGGCAGAGGGAGAAGCAGGGTCCCTGCTAAGCAAAGGAGCCTAGGAGCCTGATGTGGAATTCCATCCCAGGACCCTGGGATCATGACCTGAGCTGAAGGCAGACAATAGACTGAGCCACCCAGGCATCCCTCTCTGAGTGGATTATTATCTCCATGTTATTTTAAAGTTATGGCCCCATTCTAACTTTGGAGTTGTAGTCTTTTTTTTTTTTTTTTTTTAAGATTTATTTATTTGACGGGGTCAGAGGGAGGAGAAGAGGGAGAGAATCCTCTGAGCCCGACATGGGGCTTGATCTCAGAACCCTGATATCATGACCTGAGCCAAAATCAAGAGTCAGCTGCTTAACCGACTGGTACCACCCAGGTGCCCCTGGAGTCTAGTCTTTAGTTACTTTAAAGACTAAGTAGTTAAGTAAAGAGTATTTCTGTTTAGTTTCGTTTACCTAAATTTTCCCTAAATTTCCCATTTTGTCCATCGTATTACTATTCTTGAACTTTTAAAACCTTGGAGTCATCTTGACCTTCCCTTACCCTTTGATCAAGTCTGTTTTGAAGTCCTGTATCTTCCTGTGAACAGCTTCTTTGACTTGCTATGCCTTATCCATTTTCATTGTTACCTTTTTATTCTAGTGAATTTCACTTCATATCTAAATTACTTAAACAGCCTTTCAATTGGATCTTCTTTTCCCAGGTCACCTTTTCCCTGTGATCCATCTGGTACAAAGTGACCAGATTAGATTAATTAAAATATGACTCATTTTGCTGTTTTCCTGTGACAGATCATACAGTTCTGCCCCATTACTATTAAGATCAAGTGTAGGTTTTGGCACTGAAAGTGGGCCATTTTACCTATCCTGCTCTTCCACATCTGCAAGTACTGTGTGGTTCTCTCTACATTCCCTGTCTGTGCTTTTCTCCTTGCTTTTATAAGTGTTCTGGCCCATGCTGGTGGTTTGACTGTCAAATCTCTGGATTTGTTCAGAAAAGCTTTCCTGATTCCTCAAGTCTGTGTTAGCTTTTTTTTTTTTTTTAAGATTTTATTTATTTATTTGAGAGAGAGAGCGAGAAAGCACAAGCAGGGTAAAGGGTAGAGGGAGAAGCAGACTCCCACGGAGCAGGGAGCTTAATGTTGGACTCTATCCTGAGACTCAGGGATCATGACCTGAGCCAAAAGCAGATCCTTAATCAACTGAGCTACCCAGGTGCCCTGTGTGAGCTTCTTGTTTCCCTAAAAAAATAAAGTTTCTTGATATTTTTCATCTTTCCCCAATTAGATTATAAGCCCTTTCAAAATAGGTAGTTAATGTGTTCAACTTTCTGCTTGTGCTCAGAAGTTTTGGAATAGGTATTCGGTAAACATTGAATTAGTAAGACTATTTAAAATACAAACTAAACTGAAGTGTTAATAGAGTGGAAACTTACGTATTCGAAGATAATTTAAACTTTTAAGGTTTTTTTTTTTCCTCTGCTAATTTGTCAGGTTTGATTGAAACCATTAGCTTGGCAGTCACTTTTATTCTATAAATTTGGTACAATTTTGACTAAATTTTGATAAGTTGATTTTCTGTTTAAAAATCATTGCTTCCCAGAAGACTTAGAAGTTTCTCAAATTGTCTACAAAAGTTATTGATTTGAATGTGATTTCAACAAACTAAAGTCAAAATGTGAATCTGCTGGTCAGTATGTTCCTGGGAACAACACATCAGTGATCCTGCCCTCCATGCTTGTCAGATAAAAATATTTGAAAGACATCATAGATTTCCTTTTAAGATGTTGGAAGAGTGATCTCTTGGGAATTTGAATCAAGATGAGAAAGCATCCAGTAGTGTGACTATAACTAAAATACTTCACTATTCAAGAATAACCTAAGAGGCCTGTGGAAGGTTTATTAGAAGGCAGCTGAAAGGCTGCTATGTAAGATAAACCAAAGATTTTATTTTCAACTTGTAGAAGATATGCACAAATATAGGTATTAAGGATCTGTGCTTCAAACTCAAGGAGTGTGTGTGTGTGTGTGTGTGTGTGTGTGTGTGTGTGGTGGGAATGAAAACAAAAGGTCTCCTGCACAGTGGTGCCAAAATCAAGGTGATGTGAAAAAGTTGCTTTTGTGTATTTTCATTTTCTATCTTGAATTTGAGCTCATGGAGGATAACAGCTGTATTTGCCTGCTGTTCCTTGTCCTTGTGCCACTGTCAGAAGCAGAGTCCTAGGCCAGAAGGACCCAAAAAACAAGTGAATATGGCATTTTCTATGTTCAGAGGCAATCCTGGATGGAAAGTTAGCTGCAAACATTTATATTTGTGTTTTTAAGGAAATGATGGAAGAATTGGTCTAGAATATCACTAATAAAGATGATGCTGTTATCTGTCTTTGGAGAAGTAGACACCCTCCAAATACTCATGAGTGTATTATGATTAGACAGAAAGTAGCAACCTCATCTCTACATGTTCATCAAGTTAAGAGACACATTGTTTCTTTACTTAACTGTTAAGCACTTTTGTTTCTCATCATTTCTTATGTGTTTATGTCACCTATTTGGTTTTCTCCTATTTCTCTGCTTATGCAATACTTTGGAGTTTCATTTCTATTTTGACTTTCTGCTGTTAAAAGAGATCCTTTAAAAAACCATTGCAGAGTATTGAATATTTTTCATGTTACTCCTACATATTTTTGTCAAAGAGCAGTGTCTGAGTTTTGTTCCTTTTTTCAAAAGCAGAAGACAAAAAAGACCTATTCCTATTTATATGGAATTTTTGTCTAAAGACTATAACAGAAAACAGCCAAGGGCTACCTGTAGGTTAAAATAAATTATTTTAGCATACTCTGTGACATATAGTCGGGGAAGAAAGCAAATGATAGAAATAAAAATAATTCAGGACTTAATGGCTAGCTTGAAAGTGGTTTTTGTTTTTATTTTTAGAAGTGGTGAGATGCCTTCGTGACAGGAGACTGTAGCTTTCATTCTTTGCCAACCAGGCTACATAATTTGAGAGAGTCAAGAGCTATATTGTTCATAGTACCTAAATGTTATTCTTGGAAACTGTTATTTCATTGTTCTGAGCCCCCCCCATAAAGATTTTATTTGAGAGTGAGTGAGAGAGCGAGAGAGAGCACAAGGAGTGGGGAAAGACAGAGGGAGAGGGAGAAGGAGACTCCCCATGAGCAGGGAGCCAGATGTGGGCCTCGATCCCAGGACCCTGGGATCATGACTTGAGCCAAAGGCAGATGCTTAACCGACTGAGCCACCCAGACACCCACCTCTCTCTGCCTTTTTAAAATATGATTGAGTCTTCTGGTCTAGTGTGGTTCTGTTTGGAATCAAACAGAACAATGACAGCTTCTAAAGAAAAAATAAAAATCTGTAAGATGTTTTTTTATGAATAAATCTAGAAGTTAAGAATGAACACTTTTTATTTAAACTTTTTTTAAAAAGATTTTATTTATTTATTTATTTATTTATTTATTTATTTATTTGAGAGAGAGATCAATAGAGCAGAGGCAGAGGGAAAGCAGACTCCCCGCTGAGCAGAGAGCCTGATGGTAGGTCTCGATTCCAGGACCCTGGGATCATCACCTGAGCTGAAGGCAGACGCTTAACTGACAGAGCCACCTAGGCACCCCTTACTTAAACTTTAAAAGTAAAATTTAAAATGGAGGGCCTGCATTTTCAAGATGTTTGCAGACTGGATTTTGTAAGGAGTCATCTCTTCATAATTATATGCCCTTTTCCAAAGGCTGTAAATAACAAATCCTTTATCTTGTGCCTTGTCTAAATAAGCCATATTCTTTAGACAGGAGCATAGTGAAATAATTTTAGAATGAGATTCTGTCCTGTCCTCAGAACATATACCTTCTAGTAACACATTCTAATGTCAAAAATCATTTCTATCTAAACACCTTCAAATACGTGAGGATAGAGATGTCATTTTCACTTTCCTGCTCCCTTTTAATTCAAATAGTGGTTAATCAGTCTGCTTTCTCATTGAGATTCTTCTAAAAGAAACTATTTAATGAAGCTTGTCTAGTTTTAGGTCATTGGAGAGTGTTTTCATATCTTTCAAAGATCATGCTGTAGTTTTCTCATAGTGTACCAGGTAGCTAGAAGCTTAAGAAGTTCATAGCATCTGTCTTGGTGATAGATTTTGGAAGAGTCTGGAAGATGATCTGTTCGGACTTTGTTGAATTGAACTTTCAAGCTGTGATACCTTTCTTGAAGTTATTTCTATGTATTAGTCAATGAGGAAAATCTCTTAGCTGGCTTATTATGTAGCTTGAGGTAGAAGCTCCCCCATATCTTGCCTTCCCCCAGCCCCCACTGTGTGCATCTATCTACATTACTTGGCATATGACTGCAGGGTGTCTTGTGTGCTTGAAAGTTTTACTAAGGAAGCACTGGCGTATTCAGATCTAGTGCTGTCTAGCATGCATAGTAAATGAACTTGTTTTGGAGCTGAATCTTTACAGTCCCTGCTTTGAAGTCAAAGGGAGAATTTTTCATTAAAACTATGTCTTTTGCGTGTTATTTAAGTATATTCTCTGTGGATAGAAAGGTAAAGATAAAGGGAGATTGAGCAGATGCTGAATTGTTGCAGCTCTAGACCCCAGAGCCCATGTGACACCTCAGTCTAGCAATAAGCAGTAAAAGACGTTTGGAATTCGTTTTTCCCCCCATCCAACCTTGACTTAAATAAGACTGACAGCAAGGATTTAGTGATTAGAAATACTGTGTACTTTGTTCTGCTACCTTTCAACAAGAATCAGTGTGTAAAGTTGAAATTTTCTGACCAGAATTTGGAAGACTATGATGTGATTCCCTGGGCCTGATTCGAGAAGGAGCTCTCTCAATATGGTTTTACTAGTTGGTGGTGAATTTGTGAGTCGCCAACTATTAGGCCTTTATGTCCAGATATTATCTTAATTTATGGAGTAAGGTCCCTGAGTTCTCCTCTTTCCTTCCACAGGGCAAGCAGGAGGACTTCAAGACGACAGTTCTGGAGGGTATGGAGACGGCCAAGCATCAGGTGAGGGTGGCATTAGATGCTTGCCACTTAGTAGCAAGAGCCGCCAAGTCAGGGATTGATGCTTGCAAGTGTTTTTGGCTATGGTATCCACATTTTAGCCAGAAGCGCAGGGGAAATATAACCCGCAGGACAGAGTAGTAGAATAGGAGAGAGTGTAGCCAGAACAAAGGCAAGCAAAACCTTTCGAAGTCCTCAGGCCGATCTCAGCCCTCCACTCTTCACGTTTTTGAGGAGATGGCGGGTCCTTTTCTTCCCAGCAGCTTTTATAGTAACAGTAAACATGATATAAAACATAGATTTAGGAATCATGGGACCTTTAAAAAGAAATATAGCTATATACACAGAGAAGAGAAGCCATAGGCTGAAAGCCTTCCAAAAAAAAAAAAAAAAAAAAGGACAGAAAGGCATTCTAGGACTAGTCAGGAGAATTATGCAGGCAAGGGACTCTTCGGAGGTAGTTGTTAGACAGTGTTGGGTACAATTTTTCAATTAACATTATATGGTTAATTATTTTGTAGTTTAAACGTTTTGTCACGTGAAAATTGTTTTTTTTAAAGTTGAAATGCTCTTTTCAGATCAAACTATGACATTTTTACTTCTAGGAAAAAGTAAAGGGTTAAATGATTTATAGGGCCCATCTAGAGCTATTAAAGTTTGTTCCAGGAATCCAAAGTAGTATGGCTGGATTTCATCCTTTGCCCTGGATGTTTTTGTGTGGTTCAGTGCTCAAAGCTGACTGATACATACATTTTTGAAAGAACTGGAATAGGTATTACTTCACTTTTGGAGTTTGTCACTTTTCAACTGTTAAGTCTACTTTAAAATTGTTTGTCTTTTGCAGTTGTGTACAGCAGGTCCGGGAAACATTTGTGTTTTATGCTTGGGTCAAAGTTCACTGTTAATGCAGAAATTAGTATATTAGAATTAGTAATTAGAATGTTAGAAGTAAACTTGTTTAAATGCTATCCCAAGGATTGGAGGTTGACAATCAGTACATGGTTATCTTAGAGGAGTTAAAATCCTCGTTCAGAGTCTCTGTGGTAGATAAACCTTCAAGAATGCTATTCATCAAATGATGCACAATCGGATCTTCCGTGAACTGTTGAGGATCAGGGGATAGGTTTTAGAGCTTTAATCTTGAAGAAATAAATTGAGTTTTCTTGTTGCTTTTTGTTTTAAAGTGGATAAATTTACTCTTTTGCTTTAGTAAACAATATGTTCTGTTGCTGAAAGTAAAAACAGACTTTCATATAAAACTGTGGTGCTTCTGACTTACTGTTTAGTAGAACACGAGGGGTTTTTTGTTTGTTTTTTTTTTTCAGTGTTTCCAAGAATGGTGGGGACTATTCTGAACCCTTCAAGATCTCTCTTCAGATCTTTGCCATGTTCAGAAGCATGCATTTGTGAGATGATCGGTTAGAAGCATGTGCTTGTAAACGATCAACATTCTGTTTTTAATTAAAGCCAAATGACCATCATGAGTATCTTGGGACCAGGATCATATCTTGACTTTTATAAATCCACATCAAGTTGGTGTATTCCTCCTACATCTTAAAAGTTAGAAGGGAACTTAAGGTCATTTTCTCTAGCTTCCTGCCATCAAACAGATAATATTATATCTATCCCTGTTTTATGGATTAGGAGCTGAAATACAGTTAAAACGATATGACCGAGGATACACCAACAGTTGGAGGAGTTAGAACCCAGGGGTCTTCTTTCTTGTGGGTAGACTAGTCCTTATACCCTCCCTCATAGAATCATTTAAAGTGTATGTTTACCCTAAAAGTAAAAGATGTAAAGCATAAGAAATCATACGATTCTCTTTTTTTTCTTTTTCTCTCCTTTCCCTCTGTTCTTTGTCTTTTTAAACTATTATAGGACTGGATATGGTGTTATCTCTAGTCACTAATTTTAAGTAGTCTTATATCTACATACATGTCAAGCTTTTGTTTTCACTCATCAACTAGAAGTCTAGTTATTCTAGTTAATTTATTCATGAAAAAAAATAAAGGCAAGTTTCATGGAGGCCTTCTTTTCTGTTAATTTTCGTGTCTCTGTTACCTCACTCTACTCAAGATGCTACCTGTATCATCAGAATCAGGGAGGAAATGGTTTCATGGAATAAAGGAGTTACATCCCCACCATCCCCTGCCCCTTCTCTGCATCTCTAATCTATTGAAAAAGATCTTTGTAGTCCCTTAAATATTTTACGACTTTTGCTGTGTTTTCAGAGAAAGTGTGAGCCAGTCAGACCATTAGAAAGGGCATTTCTGGTTTAGCATGACTGCATTTTGAAAGGTGATTCTGGAATTTCCTGTGCGAAGTGTGGGGAAAAAGGAATTGAACTGAGGGGGCAAGATAGATATATAGGCAGCCTTGGGGCTTTTAAAAACTTAAGGTTGCATCTTGGAAACATTCTCAATTTCCAGAATACCAGACTGTGTTAAGTGTACACAAACAGCAAGTATAAATTACTTTTGAATGAAATGTACTACTAGTACTTCCTTGTAATAAGGATATTATTAAAGTCAATTGTATTCTTTAAGGTCTTTCCCTCTAAAGTAGATAATTATGAGTTCTATTGTCCAGAATGGTCTATTAGTTCATTTTGGAAATATCCTATTAAAAGAGTGCATTGATTTAGCTTCTAAATAGCTTGGGTTCCAAGTTAACATTTTTTGTTTCTTTGATAAAGATTAGATCTTTTCTTATTACAGTTTTCACCTTTATATTGATAATGGTCTTCCTTCCTTGAAATAGTAGTCTTCAAACCTAAAAACCAAAGGAAGAAAATAATTATTGAGTTTTTAGAAACTTTTTCATTTTTAAAAATTGACAAGTATTTAAGAATAGGTGTTTTCGGATGTTATGTAGAAGATAGAGATGGAGAAGATTATTATTCCACACATACATTAGTGTCACAATATTTGGCTTCTTTAATTCCTTTTGTTAGTCATTTGTTGTTTGATTTAAAAATCCTTTTAAAACTACCACATGACTTGTGTAAATCACACTTCTTAATTGTTACAAAGTCTCAAGATTCCCAAAGTTAGCCAACTAATTTAGAGTGATTTTTGATAATAAGAGCACTTGGAATGAGGAGCCAAATATAATTCAAAATTTAGTGTCTTTCCCTACATGGTTTTTTTTGACTGTCATTGACAGTAGCATTTTGCAGTAGGACGATGACTTAATAAACATGTAGAAGGTATAGCTAAGAAAACTACCCCTCTTTTGGGGAGGGAGGAGTCCAGTTTATAGAGTTAATTGGTTTTCATGTTAATAGTATACACTTATGAAGGTAACCTATTTTAAGAGATCCGTTCTGAGTACTCGGGATGTATAGACAATGCTCATTATAATATGACATGATTTTGTTCTTGGTTTTATTTTTCGTTTGTTTATTTGATTGGGGGTAAGGGACTAGGGACATCAAAGCTGTGTGTAGTTTTAGAAAATTTCACATTACTGAAATAACTACCCCTGTTGCCAGCATTTCTTCTCTCCTTGGCTTAATTTCATGTTCCACTCCCAACAATATGGCTCCGATTTTTTTTTCCTTAGGGAATAATTAATTGTCCTGTCAGTCTTTAATTTTAGGTTGAGATTCATTAAATGAGAGAATTGCTGATTTGATTTAGTAATGTGAATAGAGCACATGTGCCTTCATTATCTACTGTGAGTGATAGATTTTTTCCTTCTCTCTCAAGAATATTGTTTCTTAATGTGCCGCCCATATTAACATTAGGCATTTTTGCTTGACCTCTTGTTAACCACTTTTGTCTGAGTTACTGTTCATAGATGTTTTTGTGGAGATAGCACCTTAATAACTTAGCTATCATTTTCTAAGTTACATCTTTACTTGCCTTGTTCTTTTTATTTTCTTAATCTTACTCTGCCTTTCCTTTAATTTTGTTTCCTTTATCAGTGTTTCTAACTTCTTGTTTTACGTGCTTTAAATGATTAAATATGGATATCTGGTGCCTATTTTGTTACTTATATGTAATTATTTCAGTGATAATTGAATTTTGAAACTATGTATTGATATTTTCATAAGCTGGTGGTTAAATATATCTTTTATAAAGTGATCTGAGAAATACAGATAGAATACATGTAAATGTTTTCTAAGGACATCTTATAAAGATGTCCTTAACTATTAGCTTATAAAAATCAATTTAATACCCAATTTTAAAAGTTTCAAAATAATATATATTTTACTTGCACAGAGAATATGTATACAATGTATGTTTGTGTAGTGTATAGTATATACAGTAACACACTTGTGTAGCATATAAAACGTTTCTAATGTTTTTGCTGGGAAAGGTAAATTCCTTGCTTTCTTCTATGTCCTCATTGTAGTCTGCCTAACTTATCTCACTGTTTGCCAGCATTGCATTGTGGGAACTAATGGATGGTACCACTGACCAGATGATCATGCATTTCTTACTGTTGGTTATTAAATCTTAAAGTCCTCTCCATGTTCCCTGCTGTAATCTTAAAAGAAGGCATGTGGTTGTGTTTTTCATTCTGTAGTCTCTTTTGCTTTCTTTTTAGTGTGTTTCCTTTATTCTGGTTCCCTAGTTTTAAGATTTTGGGAACACCATCAGTGACGCTAATTTTAATTAGAGTATCTTCCAGTATTATAAAGCTATTTTGTGGATGATTATAAAGCTATTTTGTGGATGAACATGCCACATGCTTTGTTATGTTTTCGGAGGTACATTGTTTCACTCATTGGTAAAATGGAATTTTTGGAATATTACACTTACACAAAAGAGTAAGTAAATTCTAAAGATGTTTCAGCTTTTGAGCATAATAAAAGATTTTTATTAAAGGAGGTGAGATTGATCTGTGAATGAGGCAGAGCTTTACAAAGGTTCTTCAGGCTAAAAAGGAGTTTCATTATCCCTGGTTTCGTATTCACTTGCACTTTTTCCAGAAGTCCTTTGCTTTCTTTGTTAGGTGTGGAAGGTGCAGCTTTCCAGAGTAGACTTCCTCATGACCGGATGACTTCTCAAGAAGCAGCCTGTTTTCCAGATATCATCAGTGGACCGCAGCAGACCCAGAAGGTTTTTCTGTTCATTAGAAACCGCACAGTAAGTTTCCATGTCAGCTTTTTTTCTGGTTGGATTATTAAAAAGCGCATATTACTTTTATGGGAAATATGGGAAAAAAGAAAGAGAAGAATTACAAAATTAGCTATAACATGTACCATTACCCAGAGGTAACCATTGTTAAAAATTAGTTTTTTTCCCTTATTATTTTTTTTAAATGTATATTTAATTTTTATTTTTTAAAAATTGAAATGCTGTTTCTATACATTCTTTGGATCCTTTTCATTCTTCATAACCTCATAAACACAAATAATCTTCATTTAAACTTTTAATTTTTTAAGTAAACCAGGCCACACGTGGGGCTCAGACTCACAACCCTGAGATCAAGAGTTGCATGCTCTACTGACTGAGCCAGCTGGGTGCCCTGAAACTTTTTTTGTAGGTGGGTGGGGGCAGGGGTGGGAAGGGCAGAGGGAGAAGGAGACAGAGAATCTTAAGCAGGCTCCACACCCAGCGCAGAGCCAGATGCCGGGCTCAGTCTCACAACCCTGAGAGCACGACCTGAGCCGAAATCAAGAGTCAGACGCTTAACTGACTGAGCCACCCGGAGTCTCCCCACCCCCTACCTTTTTTTTTTTTTTTAAGATTTTATTATTCTCCAGAGAGAGCGTGAATTGGGGGAGGAGCAGGAGAGGGAGGGGGAAGAATGTCAAGCAGACTCCTCACTGAGCCCATTGCGGGACTTAATCCCATGACCCTGAGATCATAATCTGAGCCGAAACCAAGAGTTGAGTGCTCAACTGACTGAACCAGCCAGATGCCACCTCCTCCCACCATGTTTTTTAAATTTTTAAATAATCATTTAGTCCGTCTTTCCCAGGATAAGAGAAACTCTTATTCTGTTCTGCTCCTCTGCTTCAGCCTCCTCCTCTGGTTAAGTGCTTGATTTTAATGTCTGCATAATATTTTGTCTGACAGTTGGATCATACTGTATGTTAGGCATTTGTATGTCCATTTGTGCTTTATTAAGCTCTGAACAGGTTTATACATTCTTGACTATCTCTGGTTATTATTTCCTTATGAGATATATATATAGAGATATCTATATATCTCTCTCTCTATATATATATCAGAACCCAAAAACAGTACATATATATATATCAGTAGATACAGATAGTTAGATATGCTCAGATTGCTTCCCAGAGAGACTGAATCATTCAGCATCCCTATTGCTCTGTCCCTGCTTTGGTTGTTAAAACAATGATAATTTGTGCTGCTATAATAGACTAAAAGTTTTTCATTTCTTTTCCATTTCCTTAATTACTTAGACTGACTTTTTCCACATTTATTAGTCATTTTTTATTTCTCTGTGAATTTTTCTTTCATGGCCTTTATTCATCAGGAATCTTTTAGCCATTGAGGAGAGGAGGGCAAGATACTATTCAGAACATATTCATTGTACTCTAGGGTGATACAAAGTAAAAAAAAAATTGTGTTGTAATTTCAGCTACTTTGAGTATAGCTCAGAGATATCATTTTAGCATGTCTGCTTTTAGCTACCACTAACTTCTTTATTTTGGTTATTAGTTTGCAAAACCCCTCCTGAATTTAGATTGTTAGCTGGAGTGAGTGGTGGGTTATACTGGGTTTGCATAGTACAGAATAAAGGGATTTTTGAATGAAGAAAAAAACGGCGATTTTTTTTTTTAAAAAGTGAATGGAAAATTCTTAATGTATATTTCTGACACTTATTTGTCTTAGAATCAGCTTCTGTGTATAACATCAACATTTGATCTGAATGGATTTTTTAGGGGGCACCTGGCTGGCTGTCAGTAGAGCATGCAACTCTTGATCTCAGGATCGTGAGTTCAACTCCCCATGTTGGGTATAGAGCTTACTTAAAATTGATTAATTAAATTCTTTTAGAAGTATATTTTTTTTTAGATAAGGTCATCATTTTTTTTGTTTCATCCGAGGAAAGTTTTCACTCAACTTGAATTTGAGTGGTGGATTTACAGCGATGTCTATTTTCTCTGATTTATATTCTGTGACTAAAATCTAGATTTGGAGAAGGAAGGACTGGCCCAGGTTAAAGTTGTGGGCCTCTGGCTATAAAACTGAACATAAATCATTTTCTTACAAGAATTGTGTCCGTAAAAAAAAAAAAAAAAAAAAATTGTATCCGTTCTTTTGCTTCCACATTTTGAAACCACAACAACTTGAAGATTATTGAGCTAAAAACTATGACCCGAGCTTTATTATTTTTTTTATAGGGTGGACAGAGGAAGAAGGCTAGTGTTGAGGGGTGAGGAGCTTGGGCCTGGTGTGTACTTGGGGAACTCCATTTGCCTTGACGGTAGCCGCGGAGAAAAGTAGAGGGTGCTTATGAGTTTGGTCATATCTCTTTGTAATCGGGTTTATTTACACATAGCCATGTTTCTTTGTCGAAACTTGTCTATGGAACGGTTAATTTTTAGCCAAGACTTAAATATGGTGGCATTTAGTTGTTCTGGCCTCTTCAATTTGAAGAGCGTTTGTGTTAGAGCCTATTGATTGTACCATATTTTTCATTCCTTATCTTAGTGCTTTTCAGCACTATTTGAAATAATTGACTACTCCTTTCTTCTTAAACTCTTAAACTTTCCTCCCTTCTCTTAAACTCCCTTAGCTGAAAACAGTATTCTTGTTCTTCTGCTTTCCTGGTTTTTGTCTTCTCTGACAGCTTTGTAGGCTTATCTTAATTTTTTTTACGATTTTACTTATTTGACAGAGAGAGAGTGAATGAGGACAGGCAGGGGGAGTGGCAGGCAGAGGGAGAGGGAGAAGCAGGCTCCCTGCTGAGCAGGGAGCCCACTGTGGAGCTCAATCCCAGGACACTTGAGATCATGACCTGAGCCGAAGGCAGACGCTTAACCAGCTGAGCCATCCAGGCGCCCCTGGGCATTATGTGAACTGATCGGAGTTCCTTAAGGCTCCTTATGGTCTTTTCTTCCCTCTGCTGTGTATTCTCCCGAGGAGGCCTCTTCTGCACATTGGCTTCAGTTATCACCCATAAGCAAATGGCTCCAGACTTTAACTCTCCTCAGAACCCTAGCTCTGTATCCAGATGCCAATCTTGTATCTCTTGGTTGTCTTGAAACTAAACTCACCTCTTCTTTTAGTGACCCTCATTTAGTGAGTAACATACCAACTCATTTAGTTGTGCAAGCTAAAAACTGGAGTTATCTTTGGTACCTCTTATCTCCCTTCCATCTTTGCATATCTAATTGATCATTTGATTTTGTGGATTTTTATCTACCCAGTATCTCTGAAGTCATGTAATCCAGTTTAAATCCTAGTTGGTCCCTACCAGCTGTATGATACTGGCAAGTTACTAGGGTTTTTCCATTTTTTGTTTTAGGCTGAATATCTTCCAGCTTCTTCAGTAATTTACTCATTTGACATGGTTTTGTGTTTCATCAGTTTGTCAGGAATATAACCCACTACTTCAATGAAAGAAAAACCTGTATTTGAGGCCTTAAAGTTGAAAAGATATTTTAAAGTGGTCAAGTGGTCTATGTCTACTTGTGTAAAAAAATTTATGTCATTTAAATACAGTTGCAGTTGTGGTTGGATAATCCAAAGATTCAGCTGACCTTTGAGGCTACTCTTCAGCAATTAGAAGCGCCTTACAACAGTAAGTAGTGTTTTTAGTGGCACTAGTTTTGGCTCATGGTTCATTGATAATGAATTTTTTCAGTTCATATTATCATCTTACTTTACCTTGTGCTATGCAAAAATAAGCCTTATAGAAAACTATTGTGTGTCTTTGTAATTATTTTCTTGGTTTTTAAGTTGTGAGTTCAAGAGATTGCCAATAATTTCACGAGGACTGTGTTCCAACTTTAATCCGTGGAGTACTTTGTTGACATTTGATTGACTGGCTGGCTGGCTTTCTCATTTTCCACTTACCACCCACAAAGTCTTGAAAAGTTTTGCCAAAGTAACCGATTATAATTGTACTTTTAAAAGGGTTGGTTTATCCTTTATTTCATCTATAACAGAATGTCATTCTTAAAAATTCCAAATTATGTGATAGGCATTTTGGACTACATCACAGACTAATAGTTTTAGGAATCACCTTTCTAAGGGAGTCACATAATCTGAAGCTTATGGAAAATATGTATAGAATAACTTCATGATGGAAAAGAGTTAAAGAGCTTTCTGTTTAAATTGATAAAAATATGAACACGTTTTAAAATTCATTTATTCTGTAGGTGATACTGTG
Source organism: Potos flavus (assembly GCA_028534135.1). NCBI lineage: Eukaryota > Metazoa > Chordata > Mammalia > Carnivora > Procyonidae > Potos > Potos flavus. Next base: position 151,294,831 of record CM052900.1, on the reverse strand, counting down.
CTTGTCCACCGAGTTCACAGTTATTTAGAGCGTCATGGTCTGATCAACTTCGGCATCTATAAGAGGATAAAACCCCTACCAAGTAAGGACCTAGCAGATGGACTTTATAGTTTTAAGTTACAGTTCTAGGACTCTTTTATTTCCAGGAGGCTTTTAGCATTTTATTTTGATTTCTAAGTCTAAATTTGGAGTCCGATATTCCCAAGCTTATCTCATTATATGTCAGATTTAAAGTAAAATCTCTTTGTAAATATGCATTGCCTGTAATTTCTGGTTCGATAAGTGTACTTTAGTAAAAGATACTGAATTTCCAATATAAGAAAAATCAGTCAGAAAGCAAAATTTGTTAAAAACGAGAGAAGTCTGTTATGAAAGCAGAGATTTGAGATTTTCTTTCATTGACTAGTTCTTTATCCTGCAAGGAATCCAGGAGTTAGGGGTATTTTGAGAATTAACACTTCTATTTGTTTGTAATTAATTTATTTTTGATGCTTTAATAATTTTAATAGTTCTTCGAAAAGGGATAGTAAAGACAGCAGAAGTAGGGCTTAAAGAAAACGGCTTTAAGAATAATTTGGCTGTCAAATTGTCCTAGTATAATTATGAGGTAAATGAAGCAGGACTATTCATAATAAACTAACCAGTCACAGATACCAAAGCACATGACCGCAGTGTAATGAGAAAGTAAATCTTTAAAGATAAAGGATTTCATTTATAAATTTTTAACATTGAATTAAAGTTTATAAGTTTCAGATATGTGCTAATTTGTATTCACATAGTTTCTCTATTTGGAAAATAAGTGAACTGTTTACTTTGTAAGACATCATGACATGTTGAAAACCTGGAGGTTTTCATGATGTAAAAAAATGGTAAATCAAACTCTTAAACCTACAACAAAATACTGTAATTTTTGTTTGTTTTTTGCTTTTAGCTAAAAAGACAGGAAAGGTAATTATCATAGGCTCTGGGGTCTCAGGCTTGGCAGCAGCTCGTCAATTACAAAGTTTTGGAATGGATGTCACACTTCTGGAAGCCAGGGTAAGAATTTTATATTATGTTTAGAAGCCTGACCTAATGGAAATAGGTATTTATCAATGCAATAAGAAATTCTCTATTGCAAATTAATGAATCCTACAGCTTGAACTAAACCAAACTAATTTGTATACTACTCAAAGTATTTTAGATAATGTTACTTATACTGAATAAAGCATTTTTGACAGTGAAGTTTTGAAAGGTGCTCAGTGAGTATTTAGAGTTTGAGATGATCCATATAGCCCTTTGATGGATATTTTCAGGTTATTGTTTCTTGCAGTTAACTTTCAAATTTGTGGCCTTTGTGGACATGCCCTTTGTAGCTGGCAGTTATTTTTAGTGGTGGAACAGAGTGGATTGTATTCCCTTTTTGATAGTAAAAGAAAAGGAGTGCATCTCAGGCAGCAGTCATCTCTTAGTGCCTGATGCAGGCAAGATATGCTGGTTCCCTTATCATCAGTCCTAGAAAGAGAAATGGAAATTAAAGGGGGAAAGGGATGATGGCACAGAGTAGAGAAAAAGAACATCATGTTGAGATGGTACTATTCAAATTATTTTCATGAGTGATTTTTGACATTTTGTGTTCTTCCAGTGGCTTTTAGGCCTCCCTGGGCTTACACCATTTAAAAAACAAAAAACACTTCTCAGATAACCTAAACGATCTAAAATTTATAGAGGCTTTCAAAATGTTTTGTGCACTACTTCTAAGTTGCTTTTTTATAAATTGTAAATTTTTAAAATATTCTTTTCAAATAAAGTATGGGGAAATCAAAATAATTTTTAATATAGTCTTGCTGAAAATAATATAGGTAATTTAGGAAACATTTGTGTGCCCTCTTATCCTGTGTACTAGCAATACAGTAATGAATAATGGGACCATTATGATCCCTACCCATGCGAGTCTTAATCTAGCATCCAGATTTTTAGTTTTGTTTTGCTTTCATTTATTTGGAGGTTTAGAGTATTCTCATAATATCCATGATTGAAATGTCGCTACAGCTCAGTAATTTTTCCCCATATTTGAAAATCCCCTAGTCAGCAGAGATAAACTTGGGCCTGTTGAGGAATGAGAGGTATTGTCAAAAGTTTATGCTCGTACACACTCTCCCCCTGGTCATGGGGCTGCACTAGAGGACCATTTGTCAAGAAGTCATCTGTCATTCACAGGTGACTTTGGGGATGGGGGCAAAAGTCAGAACATGGTGATAGAAAGATGGCATTAAGTGTTACAGTTTGTGAACTGATATTTTCTGTGTGAGTGGCCCTTGCTCAGCCTATACAGTAAATGGTATTAGAGACGGCTGGGTAGAGAGATAATAGTACCTATGGCTAAATATGTCTGGTTGTCAAATTGTTTCCTAACTCCTATCACTTAATTCTGTGTCATTCATTACCCTACCACTCCCTCAAACAGTTAAACTTCACTCGCTCTTTGTTCCTACACTGCGCACCATGTATACTCTATACCTTTCTTTTTAAATTGTAAGAGACAGAGGCCTGGGGTGGTACCGTGCCAGGTTCTTATGGTTAAAATAGAATTGATGATTTTAGCCATTTAATTTCTGAAAAACAGGATCGAGTGGGTGGACGAGTTGCCACATTTCGCAAAGGAAACTATGTAGCTGATCTTGGAGCTATGGTAGTGACAGGTCTTGGTAAGTAGTCCTTAGTTTTGTGCTGTTACGTAAGATCTGAGACTCATGATTAAGCTTATGTTTCAAAGCCATAAACATGGTTTTAAAATATTTTGGTTTAAGCTATTGTTCTTAGAGGTGAATTGACAAATAGTCTTCCTGAAAAGATACATCAGTGTGTGCAAAATTTAAATTGTACATATGTTTTGACCTAGCAGATTCAGTTCTAGGAAATTATCCTAAGAAAATAGATAAGGTGGACCATGTTGTTTGGAGCTTTTAATTTTTTTAATTTTATTTATTTTTCATTAAAAGATTTTATTTATCTGTTTGAGAGAGCGCATGCAGTGGTGCCTGCACATGCACAAACGGGGAGGGGCAGAGGGGGAGAGAGAGAACCTCAAGTGGACTCCAAGTTGTGTCCATCGCGGGGCTTGATCTCTTAACCCAGAGATCACAACATGAGCTGAAACTAAGAGTCTGACGCTTACTGACTGAGGCACCCAGGTGTCCCTGGAGCTTTTTAACTGTGGCATAGCAAAACATTAGAACCCATGGTTCTAATGATTATGTTGTTATACAAAGAGAACTGTACAGCCACTAAAAATTATGTAGCTTTATATTAACATGAAATGATGGCCACAGTTTATTGCTAAGTTGAAAAAAGATGACAATACATGCATTATGATCCTTTTGTGTGTGTGTGTGTCTATAATTTTATGCACATAAAATCTAGAAGGATCTATGATAAAATGTTTTGGGTTTTTTTTAAAGATTTTATTTATTTATTTGAGAGAGAGAGATAACAAGAGAAGCAGGCTCCCCGCTGAGCAGGGATCCTGACGTGGGGGTCAATCCCAGGACCCCTGAGATCATGACCCTAGCCAAAGGCAGATGCCCAACTGACTAAGCCACCCAGGTTCCCCTAGAATCTATAATAAAATGTTAACGTGAGGTTATAGATAATTTTTTGCTTCTTTATGCTTCTTACATATTTGATATATTACATATTATTTTACTGAGTATTTTTTTATCTATAATTAACATATCCTAAGCTTTGAGTATTTTAAATTTTGAGTAAAAATATTTTTGCTTTGATGTGTTCTCTTTTCATAGATATGTTGAATTTAATAGTTTGAGTTTTTTTTAGGAGGGAATCCCATGGCTGTGGTCAGCAAACAAGTAAATATGGAATTGGCCAAGATCAAGCAAAAATGCCCACTTTATGAAGCCAACGGACAAGCTGTAAGTTGAGGACAAACAGAACTTTTCAAAATTTCTTTGGTTCAGCAATTTGGGGAAAATGTGTGGATGAATATGCACACGTATCAGTATGAACTGAGGGTAGAAATTATGTGACATTCTGATTGTTCCTTAACTGTATGCTTATATAGGAAGGGATTATTATTGTGTATATGCAAATTTACATGCCTATTTAGGCATTTATCTTTAGACATTTAATGAAGGCTAGCTAGACAGTTGATTTTTTTTTTTTTTTTTAATTTGGCTGTGGCCACCTACTCTAAGAGACCTGTGGAATTGACACCTGATTCTTCATTTCTTTGTATTGTGCCTCCCATCGTGTGCTTTAGCTCTGTGTGCTCTTTATGACTTCAGTTTTGTGTGTGTAGGTTCAAGATTTTGATGAGCTAATAGCCAAATGGTAATACTGAACTCAGATGTTTAGGTAGATTAAAGTATTTGTTGACCAGAGGCGTAGAAGTTTCCCATACTTAGTAAGCAGTAGCATGGCAGTGATGTTTGCTATGAGAGAGTAAGAGTAGTTTAACAACAATGTTGAGAGGCTCAGACCATGTGTAAGTCAGTCCTAATTTTGGGGGGTGGGTGCAATTCAAAAGGTCATATTCAGAATTTTACCAACCTCCCCTATCAGGATTGAGCAAGTTTACCATTCTCAGGATATAAGCATGTTATCATCTTTATATTTTGAGGAAAGGAAGATTCAAGATGCATATGGCAATTTAGCTATCGTTGCTAAAAGTGGTAAGATCCCAACTCTTGCATTTAGTCTGCTAGGTCTGATGGACATCCTCACTAAAGCCCTTAGGCTTTGTGGGGTTCATACCAGAAGAGGACAGACTTAAGGGAATGCTTTGGCTCCTATCCTCAACATTCTGGATTCACATCCCTCCCAGGGCTTGTTTTGGGGGTGGGACATCCTTCTGGCAGAATAAACAAAATAGAATGAACAAGAGAAAAAGGAGGAAGTAGAGCTTAACTCAACAATTCAATAAACTTTTGTTATTCCGCAGAGATCTGTAAAGGCTATAGAGATGAATAAGACAGTCCCTGCCATAGGAGACCCCGAGTCTAGAGGGACTTGTACACAGATAAAAGTTGTTTCCCAACTTTTTTATTATGGAAATTTTTAAGCCTATACAAAAGTAGAAAGAATAGTATAATAATTGACTTTGATTTATTCTAGTCTTGTTGCATCTATTCAGTCTCTGGGTTTTTTTCGGTCTGGAGTATTTTAAAGCAAATCACAGTCAATCAGCAAGTATTTATTAAATATGTGCCAAAATATAGGCGTTGTTCTCATTAATAACTATGTATTCCCTGCTCTCAAGGGTCTTAAATTCTAGTGACTCTAGATAATCTTAAGAACCCAAGAACATCAGGAATTATAGGTGTCATTAAATTTTGTGGTACACCCTCCCCCCAAAAAAATGCACCCCAACCAGAAACCTACTACTCATACATATACCAGTAACACAAGGCAGATTTGCCGTGGGCTAGATAAAAGGATAAATGGCTATGGAAGAACCAGTGGGGAGGGGAAGAGGGAAAGAGTCAAGGTCTCTGAAAGTGGGAGGGGCAAGAGCTGGGAGAGATTTGGAGGGAAAGAGCATTTGTGAATGTGGCATAGGACTTAATGTGGTTATCGAGGAAGGTTTAAGACTTAAGTCTGCGAAGGAGGATGGTATTATACTGGTGGGGCTAAGATACAAAACTGAAGTTGAGGGTGAAGGATGTTGCTTACTGGGCTGATTTGTAGGTTGGGACTCCACAGAGAGTTGAGAGCAGGAGAAGTGACATGACCAGATAGGTGTTTTAGGTAGGTAGGCAATAATGTAGAGAATTGAATTGAAGCAAGGCCTCTGAAGTGGATATTACATTAGTCCTCAAGAAGTAATGGAATCTAAACCAAAGGTTGTCACTGATGATGGAGAAATTGTCTTTTTCTTTAGACTTTCCTGAATATAGAGTAGGTTTTTTTAGTCTTTCTAACAGTAAAAAGAGTTTTTTTCTAATAGAAATATCCAGAGAAATTATCTCTTCCTTTCTTGGTATTAGAGGAACTTTTAACACATTTTAAAACATTTGTTTCTAAATAGTATACCAGTATTCCCCTCAAGTGTGGCCTGCAACCAGCTGCTAATTCATGAACTAACTGTTGGTTACCAGTATGGGATGAGATAAATACATAGCTTGTGCCAGAATGTAAAATAAACTACATCATTAATCACACTGTTAGTTCAAATGATGATTTGGGGGAAGTGGGTTTGAGTAGCAAGACTTCCCAGCGAAAGAAGTGATGCTTCAGTTAGGATCTGGCATAAGCTCCTTATCTCACCAGGACCAGCCCTTTGAGTAGCACTGTAGTAAACCTCCGTTGAGGTGGTGTGTGGTTTTCAGCATTTTATATATGCAGGAATATTTTTCCAAGTGAAATTTGTAGTTGTCATTCAACTCTGATCTTTACAAAAGGATTTCTCTAAGTCAGTTTGTTTGTATTTGGTGCAGTAGCCAAGTGGTGAGGAGGATTCTTCAGGCACTCTCAAATTTAGAAGAAAATTCTTCACAGCTTTGAGTTCGGTTTACCTTAAGTTAATCAAACATAAAAAATCATGTTAATGTTTTTGTAGTCTAGTTCAGAGGAGAAATGGACAACTGTTAACCAGTAGATTGGTTTTGGCTTATAGGACAAGAACTAAGACCTTATAGTTGCGTTAATTTTGTTTATAAGTACAAATATGTTTCTTGACTTTGGAAACCTGAGGAGTAAGTAGGTCAGTTGCTTCATTCTCTCATTTTGCAAGGGAAGACTAAAGCTCAGTGTTTGCCTAGGGTCATTCTAATAAATAATTTGTAGAGCCCAGGATATATTGCCTGGTATCCCAGATCAAGTTCCCTTACAGACACATATTGTTTTATTGTGCTTTGCTTTATTGCATTTTGCAGATATTGCCCCCCCCCCTTTTTATACAAATGGAAGATTTATGGCAACTCTGCATAGAGCAAGTTTCTCGGCACCATTTTTCCAACAGTATTTGCTCACTTAGTGTCTCTGTGTCACATTTTGGTAATTCTCACAATATTTCAGACTTTTTCATTATTACTTATTATGGTAATATATAATCAGTGATTACAACTTACTGAGAGCTTGGATGATGGTTAGTGTTTTTTACTTAAGGTATGTACTTTGTTTTTAGACATAATGTTACTGCACACTTAGACTACAGTACAATGTAAACATAACTTTTATATGCACCAGGAAACCAGAAAATTCATTTGACTTACTTTATTACGGTGGTCTGGAACTAGACCTGTAGTATCTCCGAGATATCCTGCACTTGTTCTGCATGTCTGGCTGATATTTCAGAGAAGATGGGGACTGGAGTCAGTTTATTCAACTCCAGCTGCCTGTGTGACTTCATCAGCTGAGTCTCCCTCTCCAAGAGCTTTCTTTCATAGTTACTCTAAGGAGGCAACAAGCCCCCCCCCCCAAATGGACATTCGCTCAACCATTGATTTTTCTTTAGTAAACTGTTGAATGAAATGGGATTGTCATTCTCCATTCTTTGTGGACAGCCTCAGTGTAAAAGAGGGTGATTTGATGGTTGTTAGTACATAGAAATCAATTCCCTCATCCTGCACAAAGTCAGCAGTTAAACACAGAGTGACAAATATCATTTGTACATTGTCTTTAGGACCTATCACCATACCTAGTCATTTTGCAGCTATACGAAAAAAATCACATAGCAAGTGGTTTTTGTTTTGTACCTTGTTATTGTTTTAAGCACAATCACAAGAATCCCTGAAAGAGTTCACTTCCTTATTCTCTCTAGTCCTGCATTGGCAGGTAGGATCTTGAGCTTTTTTTTTGGATGTTGAGCTTCTGTGTTTGTTTTTGACAGAAGCTTATTTTATGGCTCCAGATGACTAGAACAAGGGCTTTCTTATTTGGTTCTAATACAGGATGTCCCTACAAATAGAAGTTATCTTCTAAGCCTATAAAAACAGAGGTAATACAGATTAGCTCTGATTAGCCCTCAGATTGATGATGGAGTTACACTCTGAACTATGTGGCAAATGGAGATAGTTGGGAAATAGGGTATTTCATATTTCAGGAATATTTTGAGAGTCACCAGTGAGGAGACTGAAAACATGGATTGGTGGGGAGATGGGGAAATATAACTAAATGTTTTCACTGTATCTCCTAGACACCAAGTAGTAACTCAGGGGCCTTATATTCTAGTTTTATTTTGGCTTTTTGAGTAATGAAACTGCATCTTAACCAAATTACTTCAATGCTATAGCATTTTGCATTATAAAATGAGGGGAGGGAGTTGGGTTTTTGTTTTTTTGTTTTTTGGTAGTCTTTGTTTTGTTTTGTTTTTACCAAATGCGGCCCAAAGACTCAGTAACTACTTGGAGAAACAGATTTTATTTTCTTCTTGGGAATAGCTCACCTGTTATGAGGAAGAAAGAACACTTAAACGGTAAAGAGTGCCAGGTCTTTTACGAAGGCCATTAATTGGGTATACTCCATATCTACCTCAATTCAGCAAGTTGTCATTTGCATTCATATGGAGTAATGCTTAGGTTAGTTATACTTTTGACACAGGCCTACTGGCCTTTTCAGTTTTCCTTTTCCTTTGTGGAAACAGTTTTGGTGGGGTTTTTTTTTTTTAAGATTTTATTTATTAGCAAGAGTATATGAGCGGGAGGGGAGTGCTGGGGGGGGGAGGTGGAGAGGGAGAAGCAGATGCCCTGGCTGAGTAGGGACCCCCGATGTGAGGCTTGATCCCAGGACCCTGAGATCATGACCTGAGCCAAAGGCAGATGTTTAACCTACTGAGCCACCCAGGCGCCCCAAGTTTTGGTATTTTAAAGGTGGTTTTTCTCTACCTTTTAAAATCTTCCAATCCCTGCTTTTTATAAATGTAAAAATCTTGTGCCTTCAATGTTCCTAAAGTTGCAAAATAGTTACTTTCCTTTCAAATATAATACTGACTTTGCTTTTCCAAACTTTATTACTTTTAAGAATTTACAGAGGACCTCTACTCTGTGCTAGAAACTGTTAGAGTGAACTCCTTAGACATGTTGTGTGTGCCTTCTCCACGCAGCTTAGTTACTGCTGTTAGAGAAGTCTGTTATTTATATCCCCTAAAAGATTTCTAATGAGGTAAAAAAAAGTGGAGGTGGACAACTGTCTCCATTTATAGAATCACAGTGGATTTTATTTGGATTAAGGATATACCTGTTGTCCTTATTCTCCCTTTAAGGATAATAACCATATCTCATTTCTTTTATTTGGGAATCTGAAATAGAGACTCTTCAGATGTAAATTTTTCTTCCAGGTTTTACCAAAGGAAGTAATCTTAATCTTTCGTTTTTATCATAATTCTAGAAGTACATGGGAATGGGAGAGACAGAGATTTACTGTAGCTTCTGTTGGCCAGATTTGGCCATTACAGCTGTTTTTCATTGTGTTATTCTTCCTGAGGATTTCTCTGGCTAAATCTCCAACGCTTGGGTGCCCAGAACCTAGCTGCACCTAACTCTCTTTTGCTCTGCTGCTGGAGAACTTACGCACACTGGGAGCAAGAGAAATGGACAGGGTTTTGAAGACCTAAAGGGTTTGTGATGATAGAATGTAACCAGAGGTAGAACTGAGGAGAGCTGTCCTTCCTCTGAGATGACTTCCTGCAGGATTAGGATCCTGTCCAGAAAGTCACTTGGCTCTCCCTAAATTTATTCTGCATGGGCTAGATACCCAGGTTGTTCTTCCCCGGCCGTGCTCAGGAATGCTCCATATAATCTCTACAGGACCAAAGCAGTCAGGATTGTATCTGTTGAGAGCAGTGAGACACACCAGATTCTTAGTTTGAAGGAACTTTTCGGAGCCTTTCATAGAGAACTAAATGGCTTTGGAAAGTTGTAATCAAAATCTGTTTCAAAAAAAGGTCTGTTTCAAGTGCTATCCTTTTTGTTTGAGTCTTTGCGAGAGAACAATATTAAAGACACTTTCCCTTCTTCGTTTGCTGTTCTATGTTCTCAGTATGTTGTCATAGAAATCCAGCTGCTATCAAACATGATGCTAGCCCCTTGCAGTTATTTGCTGAGTTCCTTTCTCAGGATGCAGTTTAAGAAGCTAGAATAGAATAGTCAGGTAAAATGAAAATTATTGCAACTTGTGTTTAAAGATTGCCAGTATTTCAGCTCCTTTCCATAATTATGTATGGAACTAACAGTTCAGGGCTTCTCACCAAGGGGAGGGCAGTGACCTGAAACAGGTACTTAAGAAGTGCTCAAGGGCTAGTCAGTTGCTAAAGTTGTTTTCATTGTCCGAGTATGTCAAATAGAACATATCTGACTAGCTTAATTTTAGAAACAGATTCAAGATTTAAATATATCAAAAATACATTTTGGGTTTTTTTCCCCAGTCAGTGTTGGTTTCCTAATGGACAAGTATTTGCTATTTTCCAAATATTTTAATTTCAAAGTGGAATTCTAAAGTTAATGGGAGCAAAATCCAGGTTTGAAAGCTATCCCTGGTCTCTTTGGCAACAGTCCTAAAATTGCTTAACTAGGTGGGAAATGGGTGGGGCCTAAGTGCTTATCCCTCGTGTTGTGGAGAGTGGAGTCTCCAGTTAGAGCAGTGGACCCAGTCAACAGGCCAGAGATGCAGTCTGTCATCCTGGTGTCAGGCAGATGAGGCAGTCCTCTTTCAGTTTGGTTTTTGTTTGTTTTTGTTGTTGTTCCTATTACTGTTCTGTGTTTTTCCTTTTTTCTTTTATTGAGTTTTGCTTTATTCCTCACTGCTTTCTGACACCCATCTCCCTTTACCACCCTCACCCCCTACCCCAAACTGCCTTTCTTTTGCCCATTTCTGTGCCTTGACTTTCCCATTTTGGTCTCTATACAGTCTGTTCCTTGTTTCTCTGGTGGTTGCAGCTTCTGAGCTAACAGAATGCTTCTGTCATGCTGTGTGTTTAAAGCCTTGATTTTACTGCTGTCATACAAAACTAAACTTGACGTGGCTGTTGGGCTGTTATTTACAGTTTATTTCTCTCTCTGCTGCACTGGTTAAAAGGACACTGTCAAGGTATTTTTTTTATAATTTTTCAAATCATTTTCTTCACTGTTTACAATAACCCATTAAAAGCTTGAAACTTAGATCTTTCCCTTCCAAAGATCCTCTCCATCATACATTCACACTGGTTTGTTGTTGTAGAGTTGCGCCTATATGTTGGGCTGGTACCATTTGAGTTTTTGTCATTGAAAGCGCATGTAAAAAGGTTTTTTGTGGGGGTGGGGGGTGGGTGGACTAAAGGGGAAAGTGTTATGAATCACGTGGGCTGCTCAGCAAACAGAGGGAAGAAACAAAAGGTCAAATTTGGTCCCTCTAACCTTGACAGTGTCCCTTTAAATGTTTCTCTACCACACACCCTGGACCCCAGTTACTGAGCCTGAGTGCTGCGTACTTTTTCAGTATGAACTTCCCTGTGACTGTCACCCTAGCTACAAAGATTAAAGCTCATCTGAAGCAAGCCATCCAGTTGGCACTGGAAGAGCTTTAATCTGTACCATTTGCACACTGTGTATTGGCACGTTCTGCCCTATTGCAGAGGCACATGTGATCTGGTCCCTCTTGCTTCTGTAGCATCCTCTTGTTCGGCATTTTTGAAGCCACACATAGAAATATCTTTTTTTTTGTGCTCTAGGAAAAGTGGTCATGCACATTGCATCTGGGATCAGTTAAGATCTCATAACTATATAGATTTTGTGTTAAAAATGTAATTGTTTCCTTTTTTAAAGAAACACCAAATTTAATTTCTAGAACCATCTTTGGTAACATCATTGCAGGAATCACACTGAGCAAAATTTCAGCATTGCTGTGAGCTGCTCTGTATATGACCCATCACATCATTGAGGAAAAGCAACTGACGAGGAAGTAAATGAGATTCCTGACAAGAGGGTCTCTTCCATCAGCTGTGATAGCTGTGTAATCAGAACAAGTAGGGATATTACCAAGAGCTCCTTCTTTTGGCCATGGAGTTGAATGGGTAGGTCAGATGTGTTTGATCCACGAAGTCTTGGGTACCACTCATATAGAAAGGGCACCAAGCATCCAAAGTCTGATTCTCTGCCTTATTTCTTAACCACAAGATTCTCAAGGATTTATATTTCTTAGGCCAAGGGGGATTCTCTAATTCATAAAGATTTCCTAATCGCTCCCATCTTTGGCCTCTTAGAATTTGATGCTTTAGAATATGATTCTGATTGGGTCAGTTATGGTGTCATATTTACAGTTCCAAAAGAGAGTTGCAGTCCTTTTCCCTTTCTTTTTTGGGTGCAGATTATACTTCTTGCCATATTCTTTTGCCACACCATGGCTCATCGGGTGGAGTTACTTGTGCGACCCCTCAGTGAAGGGGCAAAGACTAGTTCCTTAAAAATTGTCTGTTTAATTGGAAAGGGCAAAAACTAGGCGTTTCAAATGAGAGGTAGAATCTTCCTGTGATGACCTCATCCACAAGTTACCCCTGATTGTAAAAGATCACTCCTCCTTGGCCTTAGTGTTTATTAGAACTTTCATTAATGCTGTCTTCTTGTTACCAATTTTGGGTTGGCTGTAAAGTGAAATTCCGTATTTTGAATCCCATTTCGCAGTTGATGCCCAGTTTATTCTAGCAAGAGATGCTTGCTTTAGACATACTTGCTTTAGATATGCTTTTTCCTTCTTGCTACTACAGTGAATTCAGCAGTAAAATTGCAGATGCAGTTTACTTTAGGAATGAATTAAGCAGTAGCAGAGGGATTTGTGTCAACCAGCTGATGGTATCAACAGGCAGGGGCACAGCAGGGATTACAAATGTGATCTTGCAGCTTTATGATCTGCTTTGCAGTCTGCTCTCTTCCTGCACAGTAATGAGCCAGACCTGGTACCTCAGTCACTCATAGTCTAAGAGCTTTGGACATTCAACTCTGAACTTAATTGGTGCCATAAAACACTGTTACTCTGCAAAAGAATGAAGGTGCTATTGTGTTCTTATTAATAGTCGTGAATTTCACTTCTCTCTTCCTACTCCCACCCAAAATTCATCTTTGAGGGAAAGGCAATACCTTGGGCTTCTTATTTTTCCATCCTGCCCTTATTCTGGAAGGTCCTCAGGTGTGTTGACATAGTTTTTGTTCTCTGAGACTTTTCCAGTGTGTTGTTTGCATGTCGGCCCAGCTTCTCTCAGTGCATGTCAGCGCCAGGACACCTTGTGCTCCACGTAACTTCAGTTAGCACCAATTAGCACCAGTGTGAATCCTGTGGCCGTTACTAGAGGTGGAGTCCCAGCTCAGAGGGCAAAACTGGGAGAATAGAAAATACCAGGGCCAAACATTTCATACCTCATTTAATGAAATTGACCACTTCATAGAAAAGGAAGTTGGAATAATTGTCCTCAAAGGTTCCCCCTTTGAGGTACATATTTTGACCTTTTAAACTGTAGAGCATTTGTGTTTTCATGGATGGTTATGTTTAGTCTTGTTATAAGGACCAACTCTGCTATACTTCGGATTTTCAGGTTCCTAAAGAGAAAGATGAAATGGTAGAGCAAGAGTTTAACCGGTTGCTAGAAGCTACGTCTTACCTTAGCCATCAGCTAGACTTCAATGTCCTCAATAATAAGCCTGTGTCCCTTGGCCAGGCATTGGAGGTTGTCATTCAGTAAGTACTTTGATTCTGCTTATTGTATAGTGAATTCCATTTAGAGATTTGCTATTTATGCTTTAAGGTTTTCAGCAAATCTTATTTGAGCTAGTTTTCACTTATTTTCATGTGAATTAATTAAATCTCAAAACCATTTAAAAAAATGATCTTTAAGGCCCCTCTCAATTCTAAAATTCACAGCTTTTACAGTGTTGAACTATACTTAATATAGCCTAGAAAACAATTTGCCACCTGCCAACTTTCTTGTTCCAAAGTATTAGAAATTTCAGTGGGCTTTGATGTCCTTGAATGTTTTTGATGGGTTCCTGACTTGGGCTGCAAAGCCGGCGGTGTGACCAGGGCATGTGTATTGTCTCTTTCAGGTTACAAGAAAAGCATGTCAAAGATGAGCAAATTGAACATTGGAAGAAGATAGTGAAGACTCAGGAGGAGCTGAAAGAACTTCTTAATAAGGTGAAATTTTATATTTTCTTCATAGCTGAAGATGTATTAGTGCAGGGGGGAGGGGGCTTTAGAAATGTTCAGTTTTGTTCTTTTTCCTCTGGGGGAGAGAAGGTCCACAAAGTTGGGACTCATTATTCTTAAAAAAATAATGACTAACAAAAGGCATGGTTTTATCTGTCCGTCTTTCAGTATGGTATTATTGGCAAATTGTTGCCAGGGGGAATAGTCTTTCTTGTGTCAGGTTTTCTTTGGCAAAGCTAGCCCAGTGCCCTCTGCTGGCTTCTGTGATGAGAGGGAGATGAGCTGCGCTGGGGTCAGATTCCCACTGAGAAAGACAACAAGGCTGCAGCCAGGACCATAATTCATTGCCATAATTACTTCGCTTGAGGTGCCAGTTATGGGGATAGTCCTCAGTGGTATGTCTACTGAGGGCTCTTCTTTCCCACCACTTTGCAGAGGCCTGGTTCCAAACTGGGAAACCATTTGTTTTCTCCTGATCCTGCCAGCTGCAAGTGTAGTATCAGCTTAGGGAGAAAACATGAAGTGGCACAGCCCTTGTGGGGAGCTTTTTAATGCAAAATCTAGGTGCATCTTGTGACCAGACTCTTGCCTCGCTCTCTCACTGTGCCTCGTTTCTTCATCCCGTCCAATGAGAAGAGGTCTGTGCCCACTTTCTTCATGGATTGTGTGCGGCATGTGTGAAATGAGCAGGGAGGCTGGAGAAAAGCTAGCTGGCAGGATAGCTGTGGGGCCCAGTACCATCAGAAAGCTGAGAGACTAACATTAGGACTGGCTCCGGAAGGTTCTGTGTGATGGTATAGCCTTTACATAATTTAGAAAACAAGTCATGACAATTTGTTCCCCAAAACAGTAAGTGGTGCTTTGTTTTTCCTGGAATTTGATTTTTATATACATACACACATAATATGCATATATACACATACATTATATACATATACATACATATATAAATATATAGATTATATATATATAATTTTTTTTAAATTAATGGAACTGGTTCTCTATTTGTTTTGGAAGGCAGAGATGATCTTACTTCTCTGATAATGGTGTGATTCCTCTGTGTTGAACCATACAGAATTTTTTTCCTATTCTATTTTTTTTTTTTTTAGAATTTTTTTCCTATTCTAAAATGTTATGATGTAGAAGAGGTATTTAAGAATTTCAAGGACCTTGCATTGTAACCTGTTTTGGTATACTAGCAGTTGAGGGGAGGAACCAATGCATGCGATTTGGAGATGGATTACATCACTATGTGAAATGGTAAATATGTATTTTTCCCTCTTAGATGGTAAATTTGAAAGAGAAAATTAAAGAACTCCATCAGCAATACAAAGAAGCATCTGAGGTCAAGCCACCCAGAGATATCACTGCCGAGTTCTTAGTGAAAAGCAAACATAGAGATCTGACTGCTCTGTGCAAGGTGTGGTATACATACATGCCTTAGATGGTTTACCTTAGAATCCTAAGAAAGAGTATAGATCTGGGAAACTTTGAAAAGGAAGAGCCACTAACTAATCACAGGTGCCTGAAGAAGGAAGAAGAGGATTTAATACACAGGAACCAAGGGGACTGAATGGGTTAGTTTGGTTTGAGATCTGCTTTTTCTGCAGAATTTCTACTTTGTTTTCACAGTCTTGTACTTTAACTTACTTACATCTCAGTTTAGCTCCCTGTCATAGTTTATCCCTGTCAATTTAGAATAATGATAACATAGACTTCAGTCATTTGGTATCCAAACCATCTGGTTGAAATCCCTAACTTAGTATCTCTTAGCCATGGGATCTTAGATTCCTCATCTGTGACACAGTGTTAATACTTCTCCTTTGTAAGGGACCTAAAATGCTTTATCCCATGCTAGGGACATGGTAAATGCACAGGAAGTCGTAGTTACTTATCTTTTTCACTCTTACTTTGTAGCACACTAGTATGTTAGTCTTCCTTTATCTCCTCCTCCTGCATGCCTTCTCCTTCCTCTGCACCCTATCTTCATTCTGGGCTCACATTGTAACTTGTCTCCAAGAACAACCATCCCTGAGTCCTGATCCAGCCTTAAGCTGAGGCACACTCGCAGATGCAACCTGGACAGGGAGGTGGTCCAGGCCTTATACTTTGTGGTATAAACAACGAGATTGATCTCTGATCCATTAAGATCAACCCCGTTCTCTTAATTTTATCAGGAATATGACGAATTAGCTGAAACACAAGGAAAGCTAGAAGAAAAACTTCAAGAATTGGAAGCCAATCCCCCAAGGTGAGGAAAACACACAAATGTTCAGAAGGATATCTTTTGCTGTTCTTTGTTATATTTAGAAGGAAAATTACAAAGCACTGTGGGCTTTTATTTATGTCCAGTGAATGGATTGTAATTTTAATGTGTAGGAGTGTCCTAACTATTTAAATATATTCGTTTTTGAAAAGATAACTTTTCTCCATAAGATCTGGTATTTGAATGAAATATGCTGTCTTCCTGTGAGTGGAATAGAAGGTGGTATTGCTTTAAATTCCCATAATTCTGAGGACTAGGAAAGCATTATACTTTGTTTCCATTGGATTTTTTATAGTGAATACTTAATACACTAATACTGTGCTCCATGGTGCATCTGGCCTCCAGTGTATCTATTCTGTTCTGGAGTTGGGGATGCTACCCATTCTTGCTTAAAAAAAAAAAAAAAAAAATCCTGCTTTATTTATAAAACAAATAAGCTTTTATAATGCCAGGTACCAATATGAAGAAGTTTTGTTTTGTTTTGTTTTAAGATTTTTATTTATTTCTTTGGGTGAGAGAGTGAGCAAGTGAGCACAAGCAGGGGGAAAGGGAGAGGGAGAAGCAGACTATCCACCAAGCAGGGAGCCCTACATGGGACTCAATCCCAGGACCCTGGGATCAGTACCTCAGCCGAAGGCAGATGCTTAATCAACTGAGCCACTCAGGCGCCCCATCTTCCCCCACCCCCCACCCAGGCAAATGAAGCCTGATAGTAATTTGCTTTATGTAGTGAGCTTGGCACTGCTCTCAGCATCAGTAATAACGGAGTTAATAAAACAGATAAGATCCTACTTTTTGACTTGTAATTTCTTTATATAAGGCACAGTACCAGGCTTCGGTTTCCTCAGTTACTGAGATTGTCCACATCAGCCCACTGAGAATAGTAGTCCTTTAATAACCTGTGCTTCTGTTTTCATTTTGCAGTGACGTATATCTCTCATCAAGAGACAGACAAATACTTGATTGGCATTTTGCAAATCTTGAATTTGCTAATGCCACACCTCTTTCTACACTCTCCCTTAAACATTGGGATCAGGTAAAATTCCTTTATCATTTATTTTGTTGCACATGTCTTTGAGAGGACTCTTAGGAGAAACTTAATTTTTATGTGTGTGTTTAAACAGCTTTGTTGAAAGAGAATTTACATTATAGTACAATTTACCTAATTTTAAGCAAACAGGTTGGAGTTTTGCCAAACATACATAGTCATGAATCACCACCACAATCAAGATACAGAACATTTCCATCCTGGAAAGTTCTCCCTTTCCTCTTTGCAGTCAGACCCCAGCCCTCCCACTCCTGGCCCAAGACGACCTCTGATTTCCTTTCTGTCACTGTAGTTTTGCTTTTTCTAGAATTACCTATAAATTGAACCATACGGCATATAATACAGAATGTAGCCTTTTGTGTGTGATTTCTTTCACTTAGCAGAGTCGTTGAGATTCATATTTGTTGTTGGTATATCAGTGGTTTGTTCCTTTTTGTTGTTTAGTCTATTGTGTGGATGTGCCATAGATTGTTTATCCATACACTGCTACGTTGGAGGACATTTGGATTGTTTCCAGTTTTTTTGGCTATAAATGACTGGAGCTGCTATGAACATTCACAACTTTCTTTTGGGTATATATCTAGGAGTGAAATTGCTAGGTCTTATGTAGATTTTTAACTTTATAAGAAACTCCAAACTATTCCAAATTGCATTCCCACCAGCCGTGTATGAAAGTTCTCGTTGTTCCATGTCCTTACCAACACTTGGTACTGGCAGTTTTTAAAAATGTAGCCATTCTAACGGGTGTACAGTACATTTCATTGTGGTGGTAATTTGCATTTCCTGAATGATGGGTGATGTGAAACACCTTTTTCATGTACTTATTGGCCATCTCTATGTCAGTTCTTTGGTGAAAAGTCTGTTTAGATCTTTTGCCCATTATTTTAAAATCTGGTTGACCTCTTATTAAATTGTGTAAGGGTTCATTATGTTCTTTAGATCTGGATACAATTCCTTTGTCAGATTTTTGTTTTATAAATATTTTCTTCTGGTCCTTTTTTTTTTTTTTTTCCATTTTCTAAATGGTATCTTTCATAGAGCAAAACTTTGTAATTTTATGAAGTTCGTATTTCCTCAACTCTCTTTTATAAGCTTTGTGCTTTTTGTATCCTGAAAAATCTTGGTCTAAACTTAGATCACTAAATTTTCTCTTGTTTTCTTCCTGAAGTTGTATGGACTTAGCTCTAATGTTAGGTCTATGATTCATTCTGAGTTAATTTTCGTGTACAATGAGGTGTGAGGGTAGGTTCATATTTTTCTGTATGGTTTTTGTTTCTTTTTTTTTAAGATTTATTTATTTATTTGAGAGAGAGAGAGAGATCACAAGTAGGCAGAGAGGCAGGCAGAGAGAGAGAGGAAGCAGGCTTCCTGCTGAGGAGAGAGCCCAATGCGGGGCTCGATCCCAGGACCCTGAGATCATGACCTGAGCCGAAGGCAGAGGCTTTAACCCACTGAGCCACCCAGGTGCCCCTCCATATGGTTTTCTAATTAATTATTGTAGCACCATCCTTTTTCTTCATTTGTCTTGGCACCTTTTTTGAAATTCAGTTAACCATGTTTGAGACTGTTTATGGTTACTCCTTCCTATTCATTCATTTGTCCACATGCCACTATCATATGGTCTTAATTACTGTTACTTTATGGTACGTCTTGAAATTAGTGTAAGTTCTTCAACTTTTTTTTTAAATCATTTTGGCTACTTTAGGTCTTCTGTATTTCCATAAAAATTTTAGAATCAGCTTATCAATTTCTATTGAAAAAATACTTTCTGGGATTTTGATTGGTATTGGGATTTGAACATGGTATATCTGTCCATTTATTTGGGTTTTCTTTAAGATTTTCAGCCATATTTTACAGTTCTCAGTGTACAGGTTTTACATGTCTTTTGTCAAATTATTCTTAAGTATTTTAAGTGTGAGTTACTCTTAAACTGGTGAGAAATCATAGGGCTTCTTAAAAATTGAGTGGATCAATCTCTAAATCTGAGACTTTGGCCAGACCTAAGACTACAGAAGTAAATACTACATTTTTACTTACATATTTTCATTTCCATTGTACAGTTTCCTCGTAAAATTAGCTTGAGTTCTTAATCTTTAGGTTATACCTTCGTATTCTTTAGTGTTTGACTTAGAGTGAGGATTGGACCTATTAGTGATAAAAATCTTACAGAATTCCCAGTTGTTGCTGCTTTTGTTTTACCATGTAATACTAAATTAGACTCTTCCTTGTCACTGGTTTATCATTTGAAGTTTCAGTATGTATCCATTCATAATCTTATGAAATTCCTAGTGTGGGTGATTTGAACTGATCAGTATGGGGAGCAGATGAATCAGTCACTAAGTAGTGAGAGTTCTGCCAACCCAGTATTTTTATCTAATTCAAAAGAATCGTGCTTGTTTTCTCCCAGAAATTTCATGAGATTAGAAAATACTGTGACTAGCCTTCAAAAATTTCTCTAAAGAGAAAATTTTTCAGTAAAGTCAAAGAAATTAAGATCATTTTGGGAATCCTTCCGGGCCAAATGCTGACTTCTTTACTATATGGATCATCTTGGGTCAGTCTTTATAATCCCAGATTGTTTTTATCTAGTTTGACCAACTTTAGTTTTGGAAGTCTTCCTCATCTTTCAAGCCTCTAAGTTCAAGAAAGAAAAACTGATTTTGCTCTTAGGTAAAAGAAAATGTAATTAGAATGGTGAATCTGATATTATACCAAATCTGTAGTGCATTCAAAAGCCAAACAAACATCTGAATTGATTGTATCCTCTTTCTTCGAGAGATTCCACCCCCACCCCCAGATAGTCTGGACTGAGGGGTTTGGTGTGGGACTGTGAGGAGAAAACTCAATCTAGGGAAGAGGAAACTGCCCTGATGTCACTGCCCAGAGTTGGCCATTAGGGGGGACACTTCTCCCTCTAGTTTCCTGGGATATCTGTCACTGAATACTGAGTGGTGGTTCTTCAATTTCTGCCTTAGAATACTGACTGTTTTCTACAAACAGTTGTTTTTCAGTGTTACTCTTACAGAACTCAGGATGTATGGCATAAATTAAGAAAATATGGATGGACTTTTCTCTCCTCTTTAGGATGATGACTTTGAGTTTACTGGCAGCCACCTGACAGTGAGGAATGGCTACTCATGTGTGCCTGTGGCTTTGGCAGAAGGCCTAGACATTAAACTGAACACAGCGGTGCGGCAGGTTCGCTACACGGCTTCGGGTACGTCCCTGCTTCGCCGGGCTGATAAGTCTCTGACTCTGAAACATGGTACCAATCTTTTGTTGAGTTTGACCTACAGAAAAAAGTTAGGTACATTTCCTGATAAAATGTCGTATCATATAAACTGTGACTCATAATTTTAAAAATCTGCATTGACAAAAAGGATTGAGCGTGTAGAGCCTTTGGGCATTCTGATCCATCGTTAACATAAACCAAAAAATTGAGGCAAGTTTCCAATTTGTATGTGAATTACTTTGATATTGTAACAACTGCCAGTGAGTTTGGATCTTTTTTTTTTTTTAAGATTCATTTAGTTGAGACAGAGAGCAAGCACAAGGCGGGGGGGATTGGGGAGAGGCCGAGGGAGAGGGAGCAACAGACTTTCAACTGAGCGGGGAGCCCCACATGGGCTCGATCCCAGGACCCCGGGATCACAACCTGAGCCAAAGGCAGACGTTTAACTGACTGAACCACCCAGGCACCCCACAAAGTATATTCTTAAAGACTGGGATTTTGGCCTCTGGGCACAGTGGGACTCATTCCTTGTATTTTACCATCTGTGTCTTGCTCTTTGGATCCATTGTAGCCTTTCCTTTTCAGGTGGGCTAACTGCTCAGGCTGGTTTCTGATACTGGGAGCAGTATCAGACTTCAAAGATGGCATTGCCCTGATTCCCACAGGCAGAAGGCTCAGTGCTCATTGTTGCTGGTTTCAGGACACATTTAATGTGGAGTACAGAGAACCCGCTGTCCGCCCACCTCTGGAATCAGTAGTCTAGAACTCTTGATGAAAGCTATTCACTGCACTCCCCTGCCCCCGGGGCCCTCATGACAAGTGGCGATGTGGCCATCAACCTTGCTTGCCCTTTATGGCTGCTTTTCTAGAATTGCAGAGATTACTGCAGATATTCTTATTTTTACAACCCCTGAAACCATTTTCCATTTGATTTCCCCTTCATTTGCAGCTTCTAGCTGATATGGAGACCTATAGCCTTTAAATAGCCATTTGCAGGCAGTGAAGAACAGTGAGAAAGTGGACATGAACTGAGCTTTTCTACCAATTTTGAGCTGTTTATATATTTTCTGAATTGTTATGAAATAAATCGGTACTTACTGAAGAATAAAAAAACACAGATGAGGAAAAGGCACTCTTTTCAGTGCCTTTTCTGTGGTCCACTTAGAGCCTTAGGCAGACTCTGGCAAGCCAGCCCTCACAGTGCGATCTCCAGAATAGCACGCTCTGCACTCTGGCGGCGTCCCGTCGATCTGCCCACGGTCTTCTGGGTTGTTCCTCTCTTGGTCCTCAGGAAGCACCTCACCACCGTGGAGAGGCACTGCTTTTACTGCAACAGACCTGTATTCTTCCCTTGGGTCTCAATTTACTTAACCCTTGGTGAATAATAAGGCTGTTAGCCTGGAAGATGGCCCGTGTATCAGGAAGGGAAGACAAGTACGGCAGTGAAGAGCCAGGACTCTGAAGTTGACTATTAGCATTTGAATCCTGGTGGTTAGTACCCGTGTGGCTTTGTCTAAAGTTACTTCGCCGCCACCTTGGTCTTCTTGTATTAAAAAGTGAAGAGAACAGAATATTAACTGGGATCGTATGTACATTCTGCCGGGCATTGAATTTCATTCAGTACCATCCTTATCGTCAGTAAAGTCTTTTCCCTCCAACACCTCTAGGATGTGAAGTGATAGCTGTGAATACCCGCTCCACAAGCCAGACCTTTATTTATAAGTGCGATGCAGTTCTCTGTACCCTGCCCTTGGGGGTGCTGAAGCAGCAGCCCCCGGCTGTTCAGTTTGTGCCGCCCCTTCCTGAGTGGAAGACGTCTGCCGTCCAAAGGATGGGATTTGGCAACCTTAACAAGGTAACTTGCCCTGGGCATCTCTCCACATACCCGTTGTGCAGTGAGAGGATAGGGGTTTGTGTTTTTACACATTTTGCTGTGCTCTCAGCTCTGAGAGATCAGGGTGAGAGGCCAGTCAGTTCGTTCATTTCAGTGCCTGATATTTTTAAAACACGCACACACATCTATATAGATACACACACACACACACACACACTCACTCACTCACTCACTCACTCTCTCTCAGTCTTCTGGGATCATTTTGCAAACCTAAGCCCACAAAAACAGCTCTAAATGTTGTCTTCAGTAATACATTCATTATAGGGATTTCTGGGCTTATACTGTGAGTAAATCAGAAGAAACTTTGGTAAGGTCTGAGAAGTATTTCCTGTCGAGGCACAGCTAAGCTTAAAGCCATGCTCTCTGAGCCCTGTCATCAGTTCATGGGCTCCTTTTTTACAACAGGTGGTGCTGTGTTTTGACCGTGTGTTCTGGGATCCAAGTGTCAATTTGTTTGGGCACGTCGGCAGTACGACGGCCAGCAGGGGTGAGCTCTTCCTCTTCTGGAACCTTTATAAAGGTAACTGTTTCCTGGTTTTAATCTTTTTCATATCCTTATAGGAATAGAGAATTAGGACTATTCTGGGTTTTCTCAAATACATGTCTTGATTTTTTTCATTAATTCAACGAGCAATTCCAGAAATTCCTGCTTAGGTGCTGAGGATATGGGGGGGAAAAAAATACCCACCATCAAGGAGCTCACATCCTAGTGGGAAGTACACTAAGGAGGTGAGCCGTCTGGGAACAGGGCCATAAGTAGAGGGTCAGAGTGAAAGCCCAGGGCACTGCAAGAGAGAACATAAAAAGAAGAATCAACCCAGCCAGGAGGCACAGAACCAGGGAAGCTTCCCATAGGGGAAAGTCGTATTCCTCATTCCCAGACTTTTGTATCTGACTGGCCCCTGAATCTTTGATCACTTCAGAATGTATCAAACTCCTGCCTCCTATTTTAATTTCTTCTGTAATTGGATTGCTCTTCTCTGTGGGTGCTTAAAATGTTTATGTATTGCGTGTGTGTGCGTGTGTGTGTGAGAGAGAGAGAGAGAGAGAGAAAATCTCATGTCTTCTACTTCAGGGTGTCTTCACGTACTGTGTGGTCTGGGCCTGTGGAGGTTTTTTCTTCTCTTTCTTCCCAGCGTGGCATACTCTGCCCAGCCTTTCTGGTCTTGATCTAACTGCCACTGTTTCAAAGAGGCCTTCCAGGACACACGTACTTCTACTGCCTCAGACTAAATTAAGTCCCTGTATTCTTTGTAGCTTTTGTTTTTCTTCATTGCTTTTATCAGTTCATAATTACAGCTGTGTGACACTTACCTATTGATCCATGTAGTTATATAGTCTAGTCCATAGCGCTTATATTCCAGCGTCTCGTACTGTGCCTATTACATGATCTGTTGCCTAAATAGTCACCAGATGAGTGGGTGAAGGTGGTGATGGGCTTGGAGGGGCCTGGAATAGTTAAAAGGATGTAGCTTTTGCCATGGAGCGAACTTTCTAAGGTGGTCGGGGCCAAGGGTTCTATGCCTAAAATACAGGCTTACCTTTTGGGTTTTTTTTAGCAAGGTCTGAAGTTACATCTTAAAGATTTCTGTATTCTGCAAAGTTATAAGCGCTTAAATACGAGTCACACTTTACTGACTAGCGTTTGTCAGCTGCCTTCTAAGGGATAGATTTGAGTTGCAATTTCAGAAACGTAACTTGTCTCTAGCAGCAGCGTTGCATGTCTATCTATTGGGTCATCAGATTTCAGAGTGCCCAGAATAATGTAGAGCCTGATAAAGAAGTTCTTGAGAAAAGTCTGTAGGAAAACCCCGGAATTGTCCTTTCTGTTTCTCTAGCTCCAATACTGTTGGCACTAGTGGCAGGAGAAGCTGCCGGCATCATGGAAAACATAAGTGATGATGTGATTGTCGGCCGATGCTTGGCCATCCTCAAAGGAATTTTTGGTAGCAGTGCAGTGCCCCAGGTAAGTAAGCGGGTAGGGCCAAATGGGGACCAAGGTTCATACTAGAGCGCGGCTCGACACAGGACAGTTTCAGTCAGAATTGAGAGGTGTGCTGGGTTTCCACGAACGCCAGTGTTTGGAGTCTGTGTGTAAGTGTGGGATTCAGGAAAGCCCCCGACCCAGTACATGGGCTGGGGGATTGAGAAGGCTGTTTGCGGGGCGCCTGGGTGGCTCAGTCATTGGGCATCTGCTTTGGCTCAGGTCATGATCCCAGGGTCGTGGGATCGAGCCCCGCATCGGGCTTCCCGCTCTGCGGGAAGCCTGCTTCTCCCTCTCCCACTCCCTCTGCTTCTGTTCCCTCTCTCGCTGTGTCTCTGTCAAATAAATTTAAAAAAAAATTTTTTTTTTTTTTTTTAAAGAGAAGGCTGTTTGCTGCACATCCCTGCTGGCCTCATCCATTGTACCTGCATGTGGGGTCCTACCACTCCTGCCTTTTAGACAAAAGGGGTAGACTCCCTCATGGAAGAATAGCTTGGTACTTATTTCTATTCTTTAGGCCCACTGAAAGAAACACTTTAGATCCTTACGATTCCTTTGAAAGAAGGCACCTTAACGCTTCATGGGAATTAGAAAATAAAGGTCAAGTCTTGGGTAGATCTGTAGATTTCCTAGGCAGGGCAACATGGAAGCTTAGTTGGAAGCCATTTGCATTGTTGTGTTTTATTAAATTTTTTTTTTTAAAGATTTTATTTATTTATTTGACAGAGAGAGATCACAAGTAGGCAGAGAGGCAGGCAGAGAGAGAGGGGGAAGCAGGCTCCCTGCTGAGCAGAGAACCCGATGCGGGGCTCGATGCGGGGCTCGATCCCAGGACCCTGAGATCATGACCTGAGCGGAAGGCAGAGGCTTTAACCCACTGAGCCACCCAGCCGCCCTTGCATTGTGTGTGTGTGTTTTTTTTTTTAAAGCTTTTTTTTTTTTTTTAAGATTTTATTTATTTATTTATTTGACAGAGAGAGACACAGTGAGAGAGGGAACACAAGCAGAGGGAGTGGGAAAGGGAGAAGCAGGCTTCCCGCGGAGCCTGCGGGAAGCAGGGGCTCGATCCCAGGACCCTGGGATCATGACCTGAGCCGAAGGCAGACGCTTAACGACTGAGCCACCCAGGCGCCCCGCATTGTGTGTTTTAAAGAAGCATTCATCACTTGGCTAACTGACATCTCCTGCCTCTTTACTGCTCTGTCATATCCCCACCCACCACAGCTTCCCCACCTTTCAGAGAGCACTGGTTTGTCCTCTGCCCTGTACTAACTTCTGCTCATGCTGCTTCCTTTAGCCCAAGGAGACTGTGGTATCTCGCTGGCGTGCTGATCCCTGGGCCCGGGGCTCCTATTCATATGTAGCTGCAGGATCATCTGGAAATGACTATGATTTAATGGCTCAGCCGATCACTCCTGGCCCCTCAATTCCAGGTGCTCCACAGGTGAGAAACTGGCAAACTACCTGGGCTTATTTGGGAAAAGGCCAATATCCCAGGATTTGAGGGTAAACATGCCACAGGTGTTTTTTTTTTTTTTTTTTTTTTTTTTTGCGGGGTAGGGGGTGGTTTCTAGTGCTGGTGGTTAGATTTTAGTTGTTCTGTCCTTGGACCTTTCAAATAACCAAGAGCAACATAAAAGGGAGGAACAGTATTATTTGTGTCTGATTTCTCACATTCTGGCTCTGTAAACCTAGGCAGTCCATATTCAGAATGGAAGAATCCATAGGATAAGCCAATTACTTTTCCTTATTCAAACTTTTTCCCCTAAAAAACAAACATTTTTAGTTGCACTCCATTTCGTCATGGCTCATAGGATTGTTGTAGGGTTTCCCATCACTAGGGGTCTCCAGGACATGCCCCTGAGGGGTCCTTACCCAGATGCCAGACCCTGCTCTAGAGCTCCAGACCTCCAGACCCTGTGAGCCTGCTCTGAGCTGAGATGCATAGGTGTTCCTGAGTTAGGACAGATGCTGGATGCTCTGTGGTGCAGAGTAATCGGGAACCCCTCCGCCCCACTAGGTACCACAGGAGGTTAAAGGAAGCTCTAGAACTGGATGTCCCCCGGCATTCGATGATAAATAAGAACAGATGCAGTTATGCCTTACCCTAGGACTAAGGCTGGCTTGGCTGAGTTTTATTGTCACGTTTCTCCTTTAGTCATTTCTAGGAAAACACCTGCTGATGAGGGAGATCCTTTTTGGTGGAATGATGGTCTGTCATTGGCGGAGCAGCCTTCAGAGGCCAATAGGAATTTGGCAGTTCAAACACAACAAAAATAAAAGTTACTATTTGCAACCTACTGATTTTTCTCTCCATTTTTTTTCCTGCAATAGCCAATTCCACGACTCTTCTTTGCTGGAGAACATACAATCCGTAACTACCCAGCCACCGTCCATGGCGCTCTGCTGAGTGGGCTGCGAGAAGCAGGAAGGATTGCAGACCAGTTCCTGGGGGCCATGTACACTCTGCCTCGCCAGGCCACACCAGGCGTCCCTGCACAGCAGTCCCCAAGCATGTGAGACTGATGGGTTCTGAGGGAAGCAGACAATGTGAGTCTTTTGCTGTGTAAGCAAAGCTCTTGTAGCAATACTGGATCCCGCTAAGAAACTCACTCTGGCATCTGGATTCCCATCAGATGCTGGAACTCATGATGCCAGGTGGCCGAGGAGGTGGCCTCCTTTGAGTGGCTTAGAGCTAGAGAGGCAGTTGTCCATTAGTGTGGAAGTCGGTGTTCTTCCTAAAGACTGAGGTAAGCAAGCGTCGTGAGAGGACATCATAGTCTCTTGGTGTGTGGTGGTTTTTTATATTTTAAAAATAAAGCTTCATATAAAATTCTTTTTTGTTGTTTCCCCTTTAGATTTATATAACGGCTGCTGTGCCTTTAGAAATGCCACTTTTATCCATGTTTAAATAAGGAGGATGTTTATATAAAGGCAAAAAATGGTTTGGTCAGGTCCAAGATAGGGTTGAGGGGAGCCCCACGGAAGCAATGGGCTTCGTGATCGGTAGAACTAGAGCATTCCCCATTGGGACTGTGGGGTGACCACGCCAAGAGTGTGAAGCTATAGGTCAAGCATAAGATATTAGAGGAGACTGAATTTTTAAGATAAAACAAGGCACAGAGTTTGGGTGGGTCTCTGGGAGACCATTCAGGCTTTACTCCCCACGTTCCCTCCATGGGTATGTGCTAACTTTCCACTTCTGTCCAATAGACTGGTATAGAAGTTTTAGGAAGTGTTACACAAGGAGAAGATCAAGGGTTTAGGAGACTTAGCTGTTATGTTAGTTTCCTGTCGGTGCTGTTATCAGGTTACCACAGCAGGCTCTGAGGGAAGATTCCATTTCCTTGCCTTTTTAGCTTCTCGTGGCTGTATTTCTTGGCTTGTGGCCCCTTCCTCCATGTTCAGAGCACAGTACTCCAATCCTTGCTTTTCTTGTTCCAGTTCCATAGTCCTGTCTTCCTCGTACAAGGATACTTGTGACTTCATTTAAGGCTCACCCAGATCATCTCCCCATTTCAAAATCCTTACTCATGTCTGCGAAGTCCCTTTTGCCGTATAAGGTAAAAACATTTTTACAAGAAGGGAACAGTAACTGTTCCTTCTCAATGGCTCCTAAAAATGTTAAACTATAAACGCATGTACATAATGTTTGCTTTTACTTGTGTTAGTCGATTCTTCCTTATAATTAGCCTAAATGAGGTTTATTCTTAGTAAGATTTGAGGGATGTTACATTGGCAGGCTAACGATAAGATGAAAAAGATGGGGGGGGGCTCTCCCCCAGTTCAAGTATCAGCCACGGGGGAAATCTGCACACCAGGACCAGGGTGAGTGGTGGAAAGTATACAGACTTTGAACTATGACCTGTATTTGAATTCCAGCCGTGCCACTCATACTGTTACCTCGGGTGGGTGGCCCAGCGTGAGGGGCTTTAAAACATTTGTTTTTTAAATAAGTAGCATAGGCACCTTGAGACAGATCACTGTTCAGTGTGAGGACAGGCAAGCCTAAACTAAGAATCCTCGCAGCTGTCTCACGGCCACATTAAAGTCCGGTTATGTGGGCGCTAGCGTGTCCTTTTCCAAGCCCCAGCATGTTGCCTGTCCTTACAGCCTCACTAATCAGTTGGTTATTTTAAATCACAGTGAGATACACTAGCTGTGCCAGTGCACAGACAACAGCTGTACTCGGGTGACGACAAAAATGGCACCAGGGACTCACACACGGAGCACATGGAAACTAGGGAGCTTTATTGGTTACATATTGTGCCGCAGAGCCAACAGCCAGCACTGGAGCCGGAGGATACATGCAGACAGGCAGCTTCCACGCTAACATGCACCCCAGGGGCCCGGAGTCACTGCTCACGGCTTCGCCCTGGTTTCCAGCAACAGGGTCCGGTCTCCTTGGTCCCAAGCTTGGAGCAGGAATGGAGAAGCTGCTGCACCTAGACTCCAAGGGCCAGGGCTGAGACCAGAGCACCTGCCTGAACAGGCAGATGTGGACTGACAGAGACGGAGGCCCCCCAGCGAAGGGGTCTCTGATGCATTAACAGTTTTGTGAGGGCTACTTCCCCAGCCCCCCCAATCTTTAAAATACAAAAAAATAGACTTTATTCTCTTAAAAATACATTCCATTCAGTACATGTTCTGAGCTGTGAAGCAGCAGGAAAATAGGGCCCCTTTCCTATGATCTTGGTTGTGAGGCTTTGAGGAGAACCCTGGGCCCCACTGGGTGTAGTCAAAAGATGATCCCTAAAAGCAGCTCTTCCAAAGCAGTCTTGTCAGAGTAACAAATCCCACATCGGCAGAGGCTCTGGGTCCCTGTTCCTTTACTGCGCAGGGGTAGCACTTGGCACAAGCCCACTACATGAAGAGCACTAAACCTGCCCCAGGACACCAGGTCCAAGGAAACAGAGGCCCTGCCCACAGCCGGTGAGGGCGTAGCTGGTGGGGAGGATTTATGGGCAGACTTGCCTGTGATGGAGGTCGGAGTCCTAAGCCCCACCGCAAATCCCTTCAGTACCAGAGTGGTGAGAGACCAGCCTCTGGCATTCAGCCCCCTCGAATACTCTCCGGCCGCGCAGCTTTGGAGCACCAGGCTCCCCGGGCTCCCCGGGAACCCTCCCCCAGCTGGCCACCTGCCAGTAAGAGCTGGAGTTGGAGCCACATTGCGGCAGAGGCTTGTCCTGAAAGTATGTCTCTTGGCTGGGACAGCAGGGATATTTGGTTGATTGCACAGCTATTTAATTACCAGGTCTCCCCTTTCTGTGGAAGTTTCCTCCCCTCCAGGACCCCTGACCACCGGTGAGGTCCAGATGGTCACACAGAGGTTGCTTTTCAGAAAGGTGCCTTCAAACTTTGGAATTTGAGAGCCAGCCTTGCCAGCCATTTGAAACCCAGAGGAACCGAGCCTCCAGCCTTCATTTGCTATTATAAATTGTATCTTCTGCAATGCTGAGGACACTTAAAAATAAAATCTATTTTGTAACGGTTCTAGAAAGTATGCAGAGTAAGGAAACAATATTTATCCTGAAGTAATTGTTACAATCAAACCCTATTGCACTCAGATTTTAAGATAGCAGCCCCCAGCAAGAGGGCACCACAGCTGTCCCTCTTCCACAGAGCATTCTGGGAAGTGGCAGGTGTTGGTGCTGCTGCAATGTGGAAAGATCCAGACTTTGGCACCAGGAGCTACAGCACCAGAATCCAGGGCTCTAATGCCCAAAGACGAAAATTATTGGCGAAATCTTTGTAGGCATGGCTTGGCACCCTTTTGTTTCCACCAGCAGAGAAGAGCCGCAGACTTAGTTTCCTATAACCTCAGTTGACCACCACAGAGGCCCATTTCCTTCGGACTCTCAAGGTTGCCAACCAGTGAAGAAGGAGGGAGGGAGGCTACAGGTGAGAGGTTGCGACTTCGGGTAAGCTAGTTTCTGGCCAGTGACCCAGGAGAAGCAGCAGGAAGAGATTTTGAAAACAGCATCTTAAACTGAGCATCTGAGGCAGCACTGTGGAGGAAGGAGAAGCTACACAGCAATGCCCTTAGCCTGGCAACACTCCAGACAATGGAAGTCAGCACAAAACTTTCCCGCCCCCGAAAGGAAGCTAGGTGTGCCCCGAGCCACCTCCCGCGTCGCCAGGTCTGACGGCTGACGTGGGCGTGACGAGCGCAGGTTCCCACACTGAGTGCAGGCAGGGAAGACGGCTCGCAAAGCACGGCAACAGGAGATGGCCAACTGGTGTCCCAAAAGCCAGGGGACGCTGCGTGCCAAGGGGGCAAGGCTGGCGCCAGAAGGGCTACAGAAGCCGTCTGATCTAATCCCTCATCTCAGACTAGAAGATCGAGGCCAGCCGAGCTTCACATCGTTCATCCTCATGATGTTAAAACGTGGAAAGAACAAGGCCCACGGAAACCAGGCAGGAGGGAGGACACTTTTCCCAAACCCATCTGGATGCCACCTTCCAAAAGCAGAATGAGCCCCCACAGGACAGTGTAAACAGAATAATCTCAGAATGCCAGATTTAGGATCCTCAGAGACCATTTCAAAGAATTCATTTTATAGATAAGGAAACTGAGGCCCCAAGAGGACAGTGACTTGCCCAAAGTCACACAGCAACAGAGTACAAAGCCATGAAGAAATTCAGCTTTCCTGATTCCTAGTTATGCTTTCATTATGAAGCAACAGTGTCTGCGTCATTAAAAGTAGCCTTTGAAAAGGGATCCCTTCTTTGAACTGAGTGTTCTACAAAAAGCAGTGCCGAGAATATATGGTTCTTTGTAACTGCCACAACCCCCCCACCCCCGTGACTGGTGTAAGGAGACTCATCAATTTATTTACGGGGCTTCCTGAAAGGTTTGCTGCATTTTGCATTGTATAAACCTGGGGCCCTCGATAGGCAGTTATTACCTTTCCTCCAGTGAAGTCATCATGATGGTTTGCAGAAACCAAGGGCCCACTTCTGTAGGAATGCATCCACTTGGTAAAGTGCAATACCTCCTCCACGGGGGATGAAGGAAGAGGAACAAAGTCCATGCCTTTCATGGAAATATTGCTTTGTGGAGTGACGGGAAACGCTTCTTCCTGCCCACTTTCCCCCTTGCTGGGCACTTCCTAGAAGGCAGAGTACGCTGGGTCAGGCCCAGTTTAGTCCGGGAGTATTCCGAAGGGTGATGACGGAGTTGGCCTGAAGTCTCCAGCCGAGGGAGAGGAGCGGGCAGTGCCAGCAGCATTACTGGTGCCCAGGAAAGGAGATGCGTGAGGCTTGTGCACTTCCAGGTGCCTTTGGGAGGCGAGCAGAGAGCCAGGGGAGGGGAGGGATGACACCATTCCAATAGGTGGGTACCCGTGTGCTCTGCCCCCAGGAAACCATCATCAGCCAGGGGGCCATGTCAGAGAAGCTTCAGCCTAAAGGTTGGTCCCATAGTCCCTTAGAGGCAGCACAGACCTCTTCTGCTGTACAAGTCTGAGGAATGCCAAAGGGGAGAGGAGTGGGGCCCCCCAGGTGGAGCTGATGGCTGCTGAGTCTCAGCGGGTACCTAGGCCCCTAGAGCAAACAGGGAGTGAACGGGATGCGGTAAGGAGACTAAGAAACTAACCACGCTGAAGGGGTGCCCTCTGCCCCACCAAGGAGCAGAGAAGGGCCTTCGGCTGCTGTTGGGTGGTGAGGATACGAGGGGTTTCTATAGCTTTCCCCATTTGGGGGCTAGCGGGGCCTACCCGACCTGGGGACAGGGACAAGGAGAGAAGACTCATGCATTGGGGAAGGCTGGGCCTGCGTGACTTATGTCCAGCTTGTACTTTCTGAGCCCCTCTGGCCAGTTGGCAAAATGATCTGAGCCACAGCCTGGTCTGCCGTCGTCTCCCAGCCAAGGCCTGGCATCTAGCCTGGTTAACTGGCCGTGCATCCTTCGTAGGGCAGGAAGGCAGGAGAGCGGAGAAGCGGGAGCAGAGGAGACAGCAGACCTCATCAGCCAGCTCAGTTGTCTTCGGCACAGGGCCTGGCTGGCCGTAACCGCTCCTCGGCCCGAGCTCGCCCCGACTCTGACGGCCCCGGCTTCGCGGGCAGCTCACACCGCTCCAGGGAGTTGTGCGGTCGGCTGTGGACACCGTGTGTGCAGTCGTCCCCGTCCTCCTGTGCCAAAAAGGACAGAAGTGAGCTGTAGAAGACAGCGAGTGACAAGACACGCTCACTCCCTGCCCTAGGGGTCCTCTCCAGCCTGGCAAGAGTGTAGATGGACCAAAGGATAGGCCTCGTTCCTCGGAAACAAGGAGAGACCACACCCCCAGGCTGCTGGGGCTTGTACAGGGCCTGGGATGGGGGCACAGGGCCAGCCCCATAAGCAGGGGCCCGGCCCTCCTTGCATTCTGCATGTGCAGGCTGCATGCTTCTTGGGGTGAGCCATTTCCCTGCTTAGGGAGCAAGGAAGTATACTGAAAAGGAAGCCAGATCAGGCTCTTCCTACTTCCCACCTACAAACTACCAAGAAGCCAGGTCCCTTCCCTTTCAGGTCCTATACATATCCCTCAACCTCTCTCTCAGATATCCAAAGCTTCGGGGACCTAAACACACCCCTCTCCCCTTCACTCTTGTACCAGAATTTTGCCTCTTCAATGTTCTCATTGGTCCTTCGAGCAAATGCAGATCAAAGAACTCATAGAATGAGTGAGAAAGTTTCAGGTTGGCAGGGTAGAAAGTGCTAGATTCAGAAACAGGAATCTTAGATTCAAATCTTAGCTCTTCCAGTAATTCACTTGGGTGGCCTTAGGTAAGGCACTTTGTGTCTCTGACCCTCCGTTTCTAGATCTAAAAAATGGGGCTAATACCTGCCCACAGGGCTCTTGGAGGGACTGAGATGCTGGGGAAGAGCTTTGTCAGGTGTTGAATACCCCGTGAGGACTTAACAGGACATTTCGAGTTAATGCACCGTCATCTGTCTTTTAAAAAGAAGGAAACAGTGTCTAAGTCCAACATGTCCTGCATCGTCGTAGGCTCTATCTAAAGAGACACTCCCAGAGGCTCCCCCTTCACTCCCCTGACGCTCCGACCCTCCAATGAGGAGGTGGTTGTAGATGTCTCTCTCCCAGAATGAGCCGACTCTACCCGCCCTGCCCTCGGACGGAGGATACGATGACTTAGACGGGTGTCTGGGGCTGAGAGGGACACGTGGGCACAAAGCGTGTCAGCGGGGCCCAAGAAAAGCCCTCGCTCTCCTCATTCCCCACGTGCCAGCAGGCGGCCGGGCTCCGCTGGGGAGACCCTCTCCCTGGCTCTCCTCTCCGGGACAGCTTCGTGTGCTTCTAGGGCTGCTCTGCGGGGCGTTAGGGGAGTTCCTCTGGCTACCCTGGCAAACCCAGGGAACGGAGGCCAGATCTCTTCTTTCTGTGTGGCCTTCATATACAGAAGAGACAAACTGGGAAAAGGGTTTTGGAAACTCACGCTGCTCTCTGCCAAAATACCTTCTTCAACGTACTTCCTTCTTCTTCGAGGCCACGCCCCCCTGGTTTTGAGCAGTTCTCGGAGCAGCCCAGCTCTGCCCAGTACTTCCCAGCCCCATCAGCCTGAGTCACACCAGCCAGAGAAAAGGGAAAGTGCGAGGAGGGGAGGGAGAGCGGCAGGGGCCGGGGAGAGGGGAAGCAGGGGGCTCACCGCGCCGGCCGCGTGGTTCCAGGCTGCCGCGGTGGCAGCGTCTCCCACCCGGTTCCGACGACTGAGCACCTCAGACACGGTGAGGCTACTCTGGGTCCTTCTGGACGTGAGCTCGGGGGCGTCCCCTGAATTTCCTGCCCTTTGAGGGCCCTGCTCACAAAGGTACGACCTGGGCTGTCCGAGGTCTGAGCAGTCCGTGGCGGCCCTCTGGGTGTAGGCATTGGTGGCTTCCGCGTTTCTACCTACTCGAGCCGGGGGGTCCTCTAAAGAGTTCAGGCCTCGCCTACTCTTCCAGGCGTTCCGCACCGTAACGTGTCTGGCGTCTGAAGAGCCCCCTTCCGAAGGGGCGCTATGGCTTTTCCACCTGATTGTCTCCGCCGGGGGCGCGTGGCTGTTTCTCTCCATGGGATCCGATGGCTTGATTATAATGCTGCTGCGAGAGACCACTGTTTCTGGCCTGTTCTTCGGGGGCCCAGCTGCCGTTCTCTCAGCTTCTGTGAACTGCAGGGCGATGTCATGTCTGTGAATGGAGAGCTCAAAGGGGGAGCCGACGTGGCTGCTTCCTGCCGTGAGCTCTGCTGGCCCGAGCTGGATGTTGCCGCTGGACGTGTGCCTCTCCCGCGGGGCCTCACCTGGGGCCGGTCGCGGGCTGCCGCTGTCAGAGGGGTAGATAGTTATGCTGCTTGTCACCTTGTTTGGCCCTGGTTTGGAGGTGGATTTCTGCTTCTCCGTGGTGGCCTCGGTTCCAGATCCTCCCATAATTTTTTTCACATCCTTATCAATGATGACAGGTTTGATGATGGCTCTGGACCGCAAGGCCTCTCTGGGGCTGAAGGGCCGTTGGCTTTTAACCCCGGCACCGCTGGCATCGGGGAACTCGACGGCATTGGTGGAGGCTCTGACGGGCCTCACAGATTCATTTTCTGTCCCGACGTCTTTATCACTCTCAAACACGGAGGTTCGAAGTCCTCCTCGGGGTTTGGCCTTTTCCCTGGAGTTGGGCTGGTGTCTGGGCTCTGGCTCCGGAGTGATGGTCGTGTTTACCAACTTGGCAGTAACGAGAGAGGCCACATCCACGTCGTCATCCGAGTCTGCCTTCTCTCTGCCGCTGGGTTTGATGACGCGGCACCTCAGGGCCTCGTGCTGACTGCTGTCTTCCACCACGACGGCTACGGGTTGGTCGAGGCCTTCTTTATTCGGGGTTGAAAAGCCCTGAAGGATGTTCTCTTGGCTTCTTGAGCTATAAGGATACTTTGATAAGAGTGGAGGCTTGGAATGTGGGGAACTGGTATCAGCCTCTGGGCCACTGGCAGCCTTTTTGCCCTTGCAGAGTCCTTCTGAGGAAGACCTTCGAGATGAGGCCAGGGATCCAATCCCCTTAGGACTGCCACAGTCTGCAGCCTGATTTAATGGACTTCCGTTGCCAGGTACCTGCCCCCTCTTGCCAAAGAGGGCCTCTGTGGAGGTGTCGGAAGCCTTGTCCGCTCTACCCAGTGTGTCACTGGGAACAGACCCATGGGTGGTATTGTCACTAAATGTTCGTGTTGTCTTCTCCACTTTTCCCTTCAGTCCGCTCTCGGTACCTGGCCTGGGAGCACCCTTCCAAACCTTATTGTGCTCCTGAGCCGCTGGCGGGTAGCGGCTCAGCACTGAAGGCTGCTCCCTGGACTTCTTCCCTTCACTCTGAGAAGAGCCCGATCCGTATCGATCTTCCGTTCTCCTGGTCTCCTGAGTCCCACTGTCTGCTGCCGCCCCTACATTGGAAGCTTTGGCTGCCCTCCTATTGGTGAAACTGGGAGAGGAAACCTGCCTGTTGCCCAGAGAATAGTTTTCATTGTTGAGAGCGAACTCCCTGTTTCGATGCCTCTCCCGCTTATGCTGAGGGGACAGTTCCCGGGGCGTGTGCTTGGACACAGCTGCCTCATTCCCATGGCCTCTTAGCTTAGTCCTCTCGTGCCTGCCTTTGCTGGACAGGAAAGCCTCGTCCCCTTCCACCTCCCCGTTCTCTAACTCTTTCTGTTTCTTGATTTGTAGCTTTATCTCCTCCAGCTGGCTGGCTAAGAGTTTGTTCTTATTTTGTTCACTTAGGTAATTATCCTGAAGATCATTATTTTTGGCCCTCATTTTCTTAAGTTCTTCTTCCAAAAATTCAAAATGTTTGATTTGTGTCTTAAGTTTCTCAATCTCTTGGTTAAGGTCTTTAACTTTGTTGTCTTCCTGATTTCGGTTCTTTTCGTTTTCCGATTTGTTTCTTGTTTCGTTCTCCACCTGTTTTAGATAGTCCAGAGTGCCCTTCCTTCTTGCTTCTTTGCACGGCAGTGTGGAGCAGATCCCGTCCTCAATCCGTAGGTCATTCCTTTCCAGAAGATTAGAAGCATTCCTTGTATAATCTCGGCTCATTTTTTTGTTCTGCTCCAGTTTCTGAGTGAGCTCTTTTATCAGCTTCTCATTTTCTTTCTCCTTTTCATTCAAGTATTTTCTCTCGCTTACAAAGCTCAGAGTTAACGATTTCAGCTTTTCTAACTCTGACACTAAACTCTGCTCAGTTTTATCCAGGCGGTCCTCGGAAGATTCCAGTTCTTTCACTTTGACCCTGAGCATTTCCAGCTCAGAGGAGATCTTCTTTGTCAGGTTTCTCTCCTCATTCAAACTCAGACAGAGTTGGGTACAGTCATTCTTACTCCTGCCGAAGGCCTCCTCCAGCTTCTCCAGCTCAGCCATTCGTTTCTGAAGCCGCTCGACCTCAGACTTCAGCTCCCGGGTGAGGTTTTCTTCCTCTTCAAGCTTCTCCTTCATCAGCTGACACAGGTCCTCTGCTCTCTTAATTTCCTCATCTTTGCCTTCGATTCTCAGCACTCGCTGGCGCAGCACTTCAATCTCCGCCAACATGCTGGAGTTGCTGCCTTCTGCCTGAATCACCTTGTCCTGGAGATCCAAGAGCTCATCCTCTGCTTTCTGGAGGTTTTTTGTGGCTTCCTCCAGCTCATCGAGACGGCGGCTTAGACTCTGTAACTTAAACCGCAGGTGGCGGCTGGAGGCGGTCTCCTTGTAGCTTGTAAATTCAGCCATGCCTACTGCCAGCCGGTGCGGACTCCCAGAGGCATCCAGTTCCGCTCGAGGGGGTGAGAAATGGTTACCTTTCTCTTGGCGTCCACAACCTTCTTTGGCAGCTGGAGACCATTATCAGTCTGGAAGGAAAGCAGAAAGCAAGTCAGGCAGCAAATCTAACATCTGTACTTCACCTCCCAGTTGTGTCCATTCTTGTGCCTGGAACATAGCAGATGCGCAAATGTGTTGAATGAATTTTAATAATCCTGCAGGAATTACTGATCCTGAGGTGATTATCTAGCTTCGTCCTAATGAAGAATGCTACCAGTGGCCGCACGGCAAAAATACACAGAGGGATGCCTTATTTCTCATCTTCACCATGTGCCACCTACATAACCTCAGGACTGTCCTTATGTTTCTGCAAATCATTAAGTAAACAGCTTCAGTTTTACTGAGTTGCAAAATGGGTATAATGATCCCTACCATCTCTCTCCCCATTATTGTTCTGAGATAATGCATAGAAACCTCTTGGTAACAAAGCAGTAAATAATCGCAAGATTATTAAGAACTATGACAGCTTCAGGGAAAGAAAGAGATTAGTGAAAAAGAAAATGACCTCACTGACATTAGGGAGATAACAGGACCTAGACTCTGGGAGGGGAAAAAGAAAGGGTTATACCCCTAGAGAACTTATAACTTTGGGTGTGCCCTCACTTGAGTTCTGAGTTCAAGTTTACACTGCCTTGAGTGGTCTGGTATCAACTTGTCCTTGCTGACAATCTAACCTAAAATGGTCTCAGCCTGGTAAAATCCCTGGGAAATCTACCAGAGGTAAACAAAAATATTCTGGAGAGAGATAACTCTCTACCCACGTCACACAAGAGTCCCACAGATAAAGTCCTGCTGAACCTTGGGTTTACAATTCTAAATTATAAAACATATGAGGGGCAAGTGGGTGGCTCAGTCAGTTAAGCATCTGCCTTTGGTAATGATCCCAGGGACTTGGGGTCCTGGGATCAAGCCCCGCATCACACTCCCTACTCAGTGGGGAACCTGCTTCTCCCTCTCCCTCTGCACCCCACTCATGCTCCTCTCTCTAGTGCTCTCTCAAATAAAATCTTTAAAAAAAAAAAAACCATAAGGACCACTCTTTTACTATGACTAAACAAAGGGTATTTATACCAATAAGTTTGTAAGATAGAGACCCTAAATTAAGCACATTCCAATGTTTAAAATCAAAAAAGAAGGAATCCAAACCAGGAGATAAGAAAGAGATGGTATCAACTAAGATCAGAAGATTTTAAAATTAACCAAAAAGAATCACTAGAAATGGAAAGAAAAATGACAAATTCGATGCAAATGAAGAGAGTGCAGTGGTCGAGAAGAGATACAAGATTACAAAGGGCAGCACAAACTTAAAAAGATTTGTGAAAGAAAGGCTAATGTGGTGCCTGGTGGCTCAGTCAGGTAAGCACCTGACTCTGGATTTCAGCTTAGGTCTTGATCTCAGATTCATGAGTTCAAGCCCCCTATTGGGCTCCATGCTGGGCATTAAGCTTACTTAAAAAAAAGAAGAAGAAAGGAAAGAAAGAAAGGTTAATAGATGGGAAATAAAATAAAGAGGTCCAAAAATGAAGAAATTTAACATGCGGCCCAAAAGGAAGGAATAGAGAGAATGAAGGAGATGTAATATTTGAAGAGCTACTAATATTTTTAAGAGTTGATGAAAGATAGGAAGCCTTCCATTTAGGAAGTAAAGTCCCAACTAAGCAGGGTAGTAAAGTTAAATCTGCACCTAGACACATAAGTAAGGATACAGCAGAATAGCACAAAGAGGACAAAAGCAACTAGAAGGAAAAAATACATGTATTCTATGAAGAAGTAACAAATGAACTAGCTTCTCAGCAGAAAGCTGTGTCAAATGGAAGACAGAAGACGTGGTGCTGTCTTTCAAGCTCTAAGAGAAAATAATCATAACCTAGAAGAAAACACCCAGGGAAGCTATGAAAGAAGATACAATTAGAAACCCTTTCAGAACAAAGAAGGAAAATAAAAACCTAAGTGTTTATTATTAACAGACCTTCACTGAAAAAGCTATTTATGGATGTACTTCAGAATATAGAAACTGGGGCACCTGGGTGGCTCAGTCAGTTAAGTGTTGTGTCAAACTCTTGATTTTGGCTCAGGTCACAATGTCAGGGTCGTGCAATCAAGCCCCACTTTGGGTACCATGCTCAAACGGAGGAGTCTGCTTCTCCCTCTCCCCCTCCCCCTGCTCTTGGATGGGCTCTCTCAAAACACCTGGCTGGCTCAGTCGGTTAAGTGTCTGCCTTCAGCTCAGGTCATGATCCCAAGGTCCTGGGATTGAGACCCACATTGGGCTCCTTGCTCAAGAGGGTGCCTGCTTCTGCCTCTGCCTGCTGTTCTCCCAGCTTGTGCTTGCTCTCTTGCTCTCTTTCTCTGACAAATAAAATCTTTAAAAATAAAAAAATGAATACAGAAACTGATCACTTAAGGCAGGCATGATATGCAAAAAGGAACAGAAAGCAAAGAGATATTTTTTTAAGATTTTATTTGAGAGAGAGAGCACACGAGAGTGAGCAGTGAGGGTTGGGGGGAGACAAGAGGGAGAGGGAGAAGTAGACTCCCTGCTGAGCAGGGAGTGCAACACAGGACCCTGAGATCATGACCTGGGCTGAAGGCAGACACTTAACTGACTGAGCCACCCAGGCGCCCCAGGAAAGCAAAGAAATTAACCCAAACAAGCAATGGTTCAGTTAAAAAATAAACAAAAATTAACTGGGGATAGGAGGGGGTAGGGCAGGATAAAACCAAAGTGGAACTGAACTAAAATGCATGGTAATAACATGTAAGTCATAAAGAAAGAAATCAGAATTCAACTGTTCTTAAAAAGTTATAGTTTGAGGGAAGAGGACAGAGTAATTATAACCTATAACTTTAGGACATGTTAAGAGTCTGATAAGGCATTAGTAAGCAGAATATATATAAAGAACTCCTACAACTTAACAAAAAACAAGTAACATGATTTTAAAATGGGCAAAGGACTTGAACAGACATTGCTACAAAGATAATATGGCCTACAAGCATATGAAAAGATACTCAGCATCACTAACATTAGGGAAATGCAAATCAAAATCACAATGGGCGATCACTTCATACCCATCCAAAAAACCAGTGTTGGTGAGAATATGGAGAAACTGGAATGCCTGTACACTGTTGGTGGAAAAATAAAATGGTAAAGCTTCTTGGAAAACAGTGTGGCAGCTCCTGAAAAAAATTAAAAATAGAATTACCACAGGACCCAGCAATTTCACTTCTGGGTGTAAGTACAAAAAAATTCAAAACAGGATCTTAAAGAGAGATTTGCATGCCTATGTTCATGACAGCACTATTTGCAATGGCCAAGAAGTGGAAGCAACCCAAGGTGTCCATCAATGGATGAATGGAGACACAAAATGTAATATATGCTACAGTGAAATATTAGTCTTAGAAAAGGAGATTCTGTCACCTGGTACTACCTAGACCAAGCTTGAGGACACTGTGCTAAATGAAACAATCCAGTCACAAAAGACAAATACTGTATGATTTCACTCATGAGGTACCTAGAATATTCAAATTCATATAAACACAGCAGAATGGTAATTGCCATAGGCTGGGGGAGGCGGAAATGGGAACTGTTATTTGATGGGTATGGAATTTCAGTCATGCAAGATAAAAAATGTTCCAGAGATTGGTCTGCACAACAATGTGAAAATATACTTAACACTACTGAACTATAAGTGGTGAATATGATAGATTTTATGTTACGCATTTTTGCCACAATAAAAAAATAAAAAATCTTAAGGCAGGAAAGAAGTAAAAAGCATAGAGAAGGTAGGGCAGACTTCCAGTTTCTAGTCCAGCATGTAAGGAAGTCATCACTGTGTCTTAACATATGAAAAGCTGAACAGACTGAAAACTCACAACTCTTCTTGGATCCATGAGAGAAATGAGGTCACAAAAACCACTTCTCCAAAAATTAGACAAGTGGATGCAGGGAATCATAATTTAACAGAACAGAAATTCACTAGTATCCGTGGGAACTGGCACCAGAGTAGGAAAACCTCAACTACAATTGACAAATTGCTGGAAGCTCAGTGTGGACAATTCTGCGAGTTAAGAACAAGAGGGAATCTCAATCTTGGGGGAAATGCAGCACATTTTATGAGCTTTACCTCCAGAAGCTATACAAGGTTCTCACAGTGAGGATGAGAGAAAACTCCCTTGTGCATCCAGCAGGGGGAAGATTAAAGCAAGCATTTTGAAAACAGAGCCTGGGGGAAGGGAACTACCCAACTTCAGCTCCCTCTAGCCATCCTGTACCACCTAAGGGGCATGGGAGTTTGAGGGGAGAAGGGGAGAAGACCATCGATAAAGGCCTACTTCCTTCAGTCGTTTTTATCCAGGACATCATGTCCTGCTTTCATCAAAAAATTACAAGGCATACTAAAAGACAAAAAACACAGTTTGAAGAAACACAGCAAGCATCAGAACCAGACTCCGATATGGCAGAGATGTTGGAACTGCCAAAAATTTAAAACCATGATTAATACGCTAAGGGCTCTAATGGAAAAAGTAGGCATTGTACAAGAACAGAAATGAAAATTCTAGGAATCAAAAAAATGTTAGAAATCAAAAACACTGTAACAAACGAAGAATGCCTTTGATTATCTCATTAGTAGACTAACAGCTGGGTAAAGAACCTCTTAGCTTGAGGGTATGTCAATAGAAACTTCCAAACCTGAAAAGTAGAGAGAAAAATTACTTAAAAAAAAAAAAAAATCCAATAAGTGTAGGACAACTACAAAATTTATAACATGTAATGGAAATAACAGAAGAAGAAAACATTTGAAGCATTAATGACTGAGAATTTCCAAATAACACAAAGCAGGATAAATGTCAAAAAGAAAAGACAAAAGAAAAACAAAAACCAACACCTAGACATATCAAATTCACACCGCATAAAATCAAAGACAAAGAAAAAAATCTTGAAAGAAGCCAAAGGAAAAAACCACCTTATCTATAGAGGAACAAAGACTAGAATTAACATGACTTCTCAGAAGTCATGCAAGCCAGAAGAGAGTGGAGTGAAATATTTAAAATGTTGAGGGAGGAAAAGAACACCACCAATCCACAATTCTGT
Source organism: Potos flavus (assembly GCA_028534135.1). Classification (NCBI taxonomy): domain Eukaryota; kingdom Metazoa; phylum Chordata; class Mammalia; order Carnivora; family Procyonidae; genus Potos; species Potos flavus. Next base: position 151,252,402 of record CM052900.1, on the reverse strand, counting down.
ATCCTGCAAACGTGAAAAAAAAAAAATTTTATACCACTTCAAAGATGAAGAAAAAACTAAGACCTTCTCAGACAAATAAAAATTGAGATCTGCTGCCAATAGACCTGCCTTGCCAGAAATGTTAAAAGAGTTCTTCAGTGAGAAGAAAAAGAATATAAATTAAAAATTCAGATCACATAAAGGGAGAACATTAAAGTGAAAGTAAAATAGCACTTTTAATTTTTCTTACTCTTAATTGATCTAACAGGTAACAGTTTGTAGAAAATAATAGCAACCATGAGGGCGCCTGGGTGGCTCAGTCGGTTAAGCCTCTGCCTTCAGCTCAGGTCATGATCCTAGGGTCCTGGGATCAAGCCCCACGTGGGGCTCCCTGCTCAGCAGGTTGCCTGCTTCTCCCTCTCCCTCTGCCGTTCCCCCTGCTTGTGTGCTCTTTTTCTGTCTCTCATAAATAAATAAAATCTTTTAAAAAAATAATAGCAACAATGTATTCAATGGTTATAGCTTATGTATAAAGTGAATGACAGCAGTGAAAGGGACACAAGTACAAATAATTATAAGGTACTTGTACTATTTATAAATGTACATTGCAAACTGAAGGTCAAACACTAAAAAAAGTTTAATTGATATGCAAAGGACAGAAACTGGATCCATAAAAATGCTCAACTAAAGCCACAAAAGGCAGAAAAAAAGACCATAAGGAACAAAAAACAGCATATAATCACTTTAAACATCGACAGTCTAAATACCAATTAAAAGAGATTGGTCAGAGTAGATAAAAAAAATCAAGACCCAACTATACATTTACAAAAACCTACTTTAAATTTTTTTAAAGATTTTAAGTAATCTCAACACCTAAGGTGGGACTCTTAACTCACAACCCCAAGATCAACAGTCACCCACTCCACCGACTGAGCCACCCAGCTACCCCAATAATTTTTAATTCCAGTATAATTAGTGTACAGCATTGTATTAGTTTCAACTGTAGGATACAGTGATTCAACAATACTATGCATTACTCCGTGTTTATCACTTTAAAATTTTAATAAAGATACATAATGACTAGGGGCTCCTGGGTGGCTCAGTAGGTTAAGCGTCTGACTCTTGATTTTGGCTCAGGTCGTGATCTTAGGGTCTCTAAAATAAACTAATAAAAAAAAAGATGATTAAAATATTGATTGTAATTGATTCATGATTAAAAGTAAAGGGATGTTCAATAAACAAGCTGAGAGGAAGTTGTGATTTTAAACACGGTAATTAGGGTAGGCCTCAAGGTGGCACCTAGGGAGAGACTTAAAGGAAACGAAGAATATTTAGAGCAGAACATTATAGACAAAGAGAAGATTGAAAACAGACTACTTAAAAAGCATACTTGATGTATTCAAATAAGAGGAACAGCATGGCTGGAGATGAGGGAACAAAAAGAGAACAGTGAGAGACGGAGTCCAAGAGGAAGTGGGGCCCCTGTAGGCCCCGCGGAGGACTCTGATTTCTCATCCAAGAAATGGAGACCCATCCAAAGGTTCTGAGCAGAAGAAGAACACATTCTGATGTGGATTTAAAGGGATTAATCTGGACTATATCGTTTCACTTATATGTAGTTGAAAAACAGGCAAAAACTAATGCATGGTGATCGTGACTACGTCTGGGGAGACCGTGACTAGAAGGAAGCTGCTGGGGAAAGTTCTAGGGATGGCAGAGTCCTGCCATTGAGCTATATAGCTTAAGGTTTGTATATCCTATGTTACACCCTCAGTAATAAAAAATAGAGATAGATGGCCCGTGAAAATACAGATCAACATGACTGCTGTGCTCAAAAAAGACCACAGAGGTTAAGGGTGAGAACAGTAATCCAGCCAAAAGGCAGTTGTGGCCTGGCCCAGGACAGCAGCCACACACATGGTAAGAAATGGTCGGACTCTGGCCACTTGAAAGGAAAGGAGAATCACAGCACTTGCTCTTAGATTGCATGTGAGATGTGGGACAAGGGGATTAAGAATGAGTCAGGGCAGGTGCTTGGGCGGGGTGAGGCATGCAGTCGGTTGAGCATCCAACTCTAGGTTTCAGCTCAGGTCGTGATCTCGGTTATGAGATCAAGCCTCGTATCAGGCTCTGCGCTGTTTTCTTTCCCTCTGCCCCTCCTGCTCATGCTCTCTCTAAAATTAATCAGTCTTTAAAATAAAAAGCTCTTAAAAAAAAAATGAGACTCCAAGGGTTTTAGTCTGAGTGTGTAGAAGGACTGAGTTGTTATCAATTCAAACAGGGATGACTGGATGGAGCAGTCTGAGAAGGAAGATCAGGAGTTTGGTTTGGGACATGTTATTTATGAAATATGAACTAGTCATCCAAGTGGAGACATTCGAGAGGCTGTCTGAATATACAAGGCTAGATTTCAGGAGAGAACGAGGTGACTGTGTAAATCCGTGAGTCAACAATGAATGGATGGCTTAGAAAGCCGTGATCTCGATGAGACGCTGTCAAGGAACTGAGTGAATACAGAGAAATCAAGAAGTCAAAAGTCTTAGCCCCAACGTGGCCAATATTTTTTATCGGTGGAAATGTAGAGTAAGCGGCAAAGGACACAAGGACAAAGTAGTGAGGTAAAGGAAAACTGGGAGAGAATACAGTATCATGGAAGCCCACTAAGGAAGCCTTTCAAGGAGGAAGAGTGCTCAGTTCTGTCAAGTGAAGCTAGCGGCTCAGGTAAAATGAAGGCTACGAACAGACCATTAAATTTCCCAACATGGAAGTCACCCTGCAGAGAGCAGCCCTGTAAAGTGATGAAAGTGAAAGCTTTATTAGAATAAGGTTCAGAGACACAATAACGTGATGAATTAGAGATAACAAATATTAAATGATTTCTGAATTCTGTTAAAAAGCAGAGCAAGGGGGCGCCTGGGTGGCTCAGTGGGTTAAGCCTCTGCCTTCGGCTCATGATCTCGGGGTCCTGGGATCGAGCCCCGCATCGGGCTCTCTGCTCAGCGGGGAGCCTGCTTCCCCCTCTCCTTCTGTCTGCCTCTCTGCCTACTTGTGATCTCTCTGTCAAATAAATAAATAAAATCTTTCAAAAATAAAATTTTAAAAATAAATAAAAAATAAAAAGCAGAGCAAATAGGCAGGGAGGCCATTGACAGAAAAGGTGGTATCAAGGTTGTTTTTTTTTTTAAGATGGAAGAAAAAGGGATGCCCGGGTGGCTCAGTTGGTTAAGCAGCTGCCTTCAGCTCAGGTCATGATCCCAGGGTCCTGGGATCAAGTCCTGCATTGGGCTCCTTGCTCGGCAGGGAGCCTGCTTCCCCCTCCCTCTGCCTGCCTCTCTGCCTACTTGTGCGCTCTCTCTGACAAATAAATAAATAAAATCTTTTTTAAAAAAATGGAAGAAAAAGTATGTTGGCGTATTGATAAAGAGTGTGATCCAGGAAAAAAGGTAAAGTTTGACAAATTATGAAAGACAGGTGGAAACATTCTAGAGCAATGTTCTTGGGTAAAAGAGAGCAAATGGGGCTCCGCACCAGGTACCAGGACACAAGCAGGGGCGGGTGGCAGGCAGAGGGAAAGGGAGAAGTACCCGACGTGGGGCTGGATCCCAGACCTGGGCCGAAAGCAGATGCTTAACCGACCAAGCCACCCAGGTGCCGCCCAAGAGAGTCAATAAAAAAACAAAAATTTTAAAAATTTAAAAAAAATAAAAACAAAAATAAAAATCCTAAGATTTTTGGTCACAGATGACCATGATCATGGGACTGCTGGGAACAGGGATGGGCTAGGAAGACCATTGGAAGAGAGAAATAACCGAGAGGCAAAGGCACTGTAAGGACCACAGAATTGTACCTTGAAAACACAAATTAACAGGACCAGAGCTAGAAAGTGACATTAAATAAGAAGCTAAAGTCACTGAGAACTCAGAGGCACTTTGGGGGGTTGGGGCGCCAGAAGGTGACAGCAGCACTAAGGGTGTGGGGTGATGGTCTGATGAGATTAGATTTAAAACTCGGCAGAAGGAGTGAGGGAACACGGTCTGAGCCATAACAGGAAAATAGCTACCACTCAGAAGAGAAGGACTGACTCAACAATGATCCCACAAGAAAACCCAGGGCAAAAGAGAAAGATTTGAGGGAACGCCGAAAGCCACTTGTTTCCCACCCCAAGAGCCCTCTCCCTGGCCGCACCGTACGCTGCCAGCCGCCAGATGGAGCCCATGCACAGTCCTAAAAAAACAAAACCGGCAAGGCCACGAAGGTACTAGCGCTAGAGCCTCCCTGCCTCCCTCCCTGCCCTCTCCCGGGTGGGTTCGCCCTCTCCACCACTCTGCTTCCTGGGTCCATCTCTCTGTCTTCTCTTTGCTTCTTTCGGTCTCCCTTCTTTCTCTTTCCAGTTTATATGCTTCCTCATTCTCAAAAATGGAAGGGAAAGGGGCGCCTGGGTGGCTCAGTGGGTTAAAGCCTCTGCCTTCGGCTCAGGTCATGATCTCAGGGTCCTGGGATCGAGCCCATCATCAGGCTCTCTGCTCGGCGGGAAGCCGGCTCCCCTCCCCCCCCCTCCCCCCCCCCGCCCCCGCCTGCAACTCTGCCTACTTGTGATCTGTCAAATAAATAATTAAAATCTTAAAAAAAAAAAAAAAAAAATGGAAGGGAAAAAAACCTACATTTATATATTTATATAAGAAAAAAATCTTTTCCCTTCTTCCCATCTACTTTTCCTACTTCAAGTGCCACTTGTTTTTGGCCTTTTGCCTAGTGGTCCAGTAAAAACACAAAACAAAACACCTGAGCAGTCTATACACAGGGTGAAGGAAATGGGAGCTGAATAAATATGGGCCATAAACTGATTTTTTAAAAGGTTCTGTACTGACATAACTTACTAGAAAACAAATGATACGTGGTGTTTCTACAAAGTGCTTTGAATCAGCTCAATCTCATAAATACTCTACAAAGCCATTAAATTGTATACTTTAAAGAGATGAACTTTGACATATAAATCAGATCTCAATAAAGCTGTTTAAAAAAACAAAAAAACAGCTTACCCCAAACTGAAACATTTCCCTCAGCAACTCTTACACTATAGTTTTCATAAACAAATTCCTTTTCCAGAAGACAGAACTGTTAAACTTTAGTACAGCCCATCTACAAATCCTAATTCTGAATTAGTAGAATCCAGGAATCCTATTGCTTCTTTATTCATTTGGCTTTTAGTTCCAATTTTACATGTTCTGGTCGAAACTCGGATATGAACCAACCAGCCCAGCACAAGAACTGAAAAAGATAAGCCCAGTAACTATCCAGAAAATACTTACTGGTGATGTGAAGAGAAGGAGCTCTTACACATCACTACTCAAAACCCTTTCAAGGTCCTTGCTGCCCTCAGGATAAAGCCCAAAGTCCCCAACAAAGCATGGGAAGCCCCAAAGGATCTGGCCCTGTGCCCCCCCCTTCAAAGGCCATGTGAGCTCTTGCAGCCCACAAACCTCGCACTCCCTCCCCTCCAGGCCTTTACTAGCTTGACTGGTAATCTCTCTCCTGTCTCCGCATCCCCCCTTAGACAGTAGCTCCTCCTGGAAGCTCCTGGAGCACCTCCCTCCCCAAATCGCAGGCCAGATCAGGGCCTCTCCTCGCTCTTCCAGTGAGTGCGCTGTCCTGGTCCCATCACAGCACACAACGCGGTATTTACCCCTTCTGTCTCTCCAACTTGTTCCTTATTCACACTCTATCCTTAGTACCCAGCGGGAAGCCTAGCACATAATACTTAAAATTTGATGAATGAATGGCTGTATGAGCCCCCCAATTATTAAATGACTTATCAGCCCTTTGGCACTAACCATTAACACAAAATAATAAAAATGATGTCAACAGACTACTCATGGATTACAAAGGCAAGAACAGTTGGCAAGAGCAGATACGGCCGGCAGAGATAGCAGGTCCTGTGGTGACGCTCTGAATGACCTCGTCCCAAGCCCAGCGCCACCTGCAGTGTCTCCATCCCGGTGCTTTTCCCTGTTCAAACTTTCGGGTCTATGCATGGAAATGGGGCCTAAATACCAAAAAACCCACATCATTCATAGGCTTTCTAGCTCTAGTTATTGGACCACGTGTTGGAAATAAGGGGAAAAAGAAAATCTGGATCTTTTTCCACTCCTTAGAATGAGATTTCAGAGCCAAAATAGAGCTCAAAGATCATTTAGTCCACTGGTTTTCAAACTGGGCTCAGCAAATCCCCTCAGGGGTCATCCAGGGGAAAGAGAACAAGGGAGAAGATCTGAGCAGGCTGAGCTTCAGGCTCCTTCCTTTGCTCGATCAACCAAAGCAACTCCTAGTAGTTTCTTAACATACTGGGTTCCCCCATATGACAGGGAAGAGTTCCACTGCTTTTATTTATAATAAAACAACCTATTCAGCCCAATCCTCTTATTTTAAAAATGAACAAACTGAGACTCAGGGGTGAATCCTGTGGTTTCTCTAGCAACTCAGTAAAGGTAAGGACTTTCGTCTCCTGTCTGTTCAGGATTCTTCCCATTGTGTGGAATCACCTTCCTGGAAACTCTTAAGCATTTTTACAAAGTGAGGAGTTCTGATTATACACAGACCAATAACAAAAAGGTGCAGAGGACAACCCCCAATGGGGCATTACTGTACCACAGACGATATGTTAAATAATTAATAATATATATAATATACATGCTTTTCTCTAGGAACCCCAGATCTACCACTTACTTTTCCTTAAGCAAATTACCTCTCTGAGGCTTTCTCTTCCATAAACTATGGTAATCCCAGGGGATATAAGGGGCTTAGCAGAATGCCCTGCGCATAGTCACAACCAGCAGTAGCTATCGCTACTATTCTATTCAGCCTTCACAGTAACATTATGGGATTGGGACCTTTGACCTCCGAAGGTCACACAGCTAGCAGGGAGGACAGCCAGACGTTGAACCCAAGTCTACTTCCATAATTTGTATTCTTTTAAGCATGTTACCCTGTTGGCCGTATCAGTGATCTTCTCTATGCGCCAGCACCTTCCTCTGAGCAAATAAAATACCAACCTGACCTACCTCACAGCAAAAGAACAAAAAAACAAAAACAAAACAAACAAAAAACAGCTAAAGACCTCTGAAAAGTCCTGTGCAGACTTAAGGTAAGTTTCATCCGGAAAATCCCCCTAGAAATAGCCTCTCACTAAAATCAGCCCTTCTACACCCAGGGAAAACAAGAAAATTGAAAATGGGGTCAGAGTCACTCTTCTCTGATCTTTTGGCCCTAAGCATAACCGGAGTGAGAAATGCTCTGCTACCTCCAAGACCATCCAAAAGGAAGGGGTAGATGCCTCTCTTCCCAGTGCCTCCCACACGCCCTAGGGCGTTCATCCAGGTAAAATTCATTTATTTAAGTAGACATCCATGGAGTATCTATGATGGATGCACCTAGCATTGTGCCAGACAGATTATCAAGACCTGACCCTTGCCTGGCCCTTGGACGAAAGAAAGAGAACCAATCATACAAGAATAATGAAGCGGCCTCCCTGACAGTCTTACAAGACCCAGCACCGATCCTCCTACCGCACATTTCTCACTGAGCACAGTTTCCCACTTGATAGATGCCGCCCTGGAAGCTCGGAAGAATCGACTGATTGTCCAAGGCTGGATTCTGGGAAGGAAATGATTGAGCGTAAACCTCAGGAATCATGAGAAAGTGAAGAGAGGGAAGGGTGGCCCCATCCTTTAATGCCAGTTTGTCCCCTACACGTGCCGGCATCTAACTCAGTTCCAGTTCACACTAGAAAGATCCAGCACCAATTCTCTCTCACTCAGCGTTCCTTTCTGCCCAAGTTCTTGAACCCAGCTCCAAATGGCCCTGCCCAGCACCTTGGAGGCTGGCTCTTCTTCCTGCCCTCCTAGACCAGGAAGGTCTGAAACAGAACATCATCAGACCTGCCCTGCCCTTTCCCCCTACACAGCTACCATGATTCACACTTCCTCTTCCCAACAGTCCCTGGAAGGAGGGGAGCAAGCTTTGTCTTCAGCGTCTGCCGCACCCACCGTGGCGAGCGGCACGGGGCAGCAGGGCTGAGCCGACATGCTGTGCACCTGACACGAACCCCACGCTGCATGTGGGTTATACTCCAATTTTGGAACGTATGATAGTATACACAGAAGTACACAACTTAGTTTTTAATAGTAAATAGTTTAGGCTTTGTAAGACCTAAGTTGGGATCTGTCCCAACTACTCAATTCTGCCGCTATCGCGCGAAGCAGCCATACCCAATGTGTGAGTGCCCACATGGTTGTGTTCCCATCCAACTTTATTTACAGCAACAGGCAGTGGGCCTGTGGACCCCTGCCTGCCGACCCCTGATCCAAAGGAAAGTGGGAAGACTGTTTTTAAGCGGCTTCCTCCCAACCACTTCCGGTCACCTGTCTTGAACCCTCACACTGGCCACGTCTCCACTCCTTCCTGAGGGCTTCCACGTCGCGACTGGGCTTCGATTATTTTTTCCCAGAAGCACAAATTCGTGTGTTTTAGATACGCAAACCTCAAGAGTTTGTAGCCCGCCTAGCACAGGAAGATTCTCCAGGTGGGAGAGGATTTAGAGACCCTGTGATCCAACCTCCCGCTCTCTGCAGAAAGTACCTTCCGAGTTGGGGTTAGGAGCCACTCCCCCCCGGTCAGTCACTTCCAACAACACGCAGGGCACGTCTTTCTTCCCAAGGCAGCTCACTCCGTCTTTGGACAGCTCCTTTTTTTCCTTTCTTTTTAAGCACACTGAACCGCTTGATTACTGCCTGACTCTTCTTACTAGAATGTAAAATCCATGATGCCAGACATAGGGTTTTTTGTTTGTAGCTGTTTTTTACTACTGTCTCTTCAAACTTTGAACAGTGTCTGGTACGTGGTACGTAAAGGGTATGAAATGACTGGTTTTGGAAGGAAAGGAAGAAGGAGGGAGGAGAGAAGGGAGGAGGAGAGAAGGAGAGAGGGACAAAACACCGCTGCATCTGGGGAACCTTCCTCCCACGGGACTGAGCGGAGAGGCCCGAAGGAAGAACAGAGCAGGTAACTGGCGAGGCTGGAGGGCAGAGGGGGGCGCAACACACAGACCCTTGCAGTCCGCCAGCGGGCACAGAGGCTGAGGTGGCCGTGTCTGAGGAACAAGGCTACGAATGCGCTTTCAGCCTCTCCTCTTCCTTCGGGCCGCCTCCGCCTCACTCCCACGAGACCACCTTTCACGGACGGACCTGTCCTCTCCCGCCTCTTCAGACAGCCCCTCTCGCAACACAGTGTGGCCCCCTAAACCTTGTAGGAACTTCCATCGTTGTACCCATGGTGCTTCCTTGCTCCTATGTTTGTGCTCCTCTCCTGGGCTCTGAGCTCCGAGAGCAGGGACTGCATCATCTTTATTTTCCCTTCATGGGCGCTCAACACTGTGATGGAGCAAGACAAGGAACTTTATAAATGTTTGGAAAATACGTGAAGCTATTAGTCTGACTGTGTCCCGGACTGCCCAAACTACATCTAAGGAAGTGTCTTCAGATCTGGGTGCCACATTCAAGGAAAGCTACCCAGCCTTTATGCCGAGGTTACAAATGCAAATATCAAAGAGATCAGGCCAATAATGTCAATGAGTGACGGGGGCCTGGTAGGACACTGGCTAAAAGGGGAGATCATGCTCTACTTATATCTGAATCTCTTAAATGTGGCCAACTAATTCAAAAAGGAAATAAAAAGACCATCACAGTACACACCCTCCACAACACATCCTACATGTCTACAAGTGGTCATGGGAAGCAACAGGCTTGGGACAAAAGGATCTCAGCAAGGGAGCCACACAATGAGAATTGCATTTGTGGGGGACCTGGGGGCAAGTCCCTTAAGCATCTGACTCTTGGTTTTGGCTCAAGTCGTGATCTCACCGTCATGAGACTGAGCCACACATTGGACTCCATGCAGTTTCTCTCTCCCTCTGCTTCTGCCCCTCCCCACACCCCAAGCTCATTCTCTCTCAAATATATACATAAATCTTAAAAAAAAAAAAGAGCTGCATTTGTGAAAGATCGGTCTGACAGGATAAACGAGGCAGCTATTGTAATAATCAAGGCAAGAGACAGAATAAGGCCTGAACTAAGACAGTAGCAATGGAGTAAAGGGGTGGGGGAGGATTTGAAAGAGGACCTGGTTAATCCAGTTTTAATAATGAACCTAAGACTGCATGAGCTAATCTGGCAGCCACATTACCAGTTTGTAGGTTCAAAATGAATTTTTTTAAAATAAACTGCTATAAGTCTAATTAATTTTTTAATAACCTAAATACAGGACTTATTTCTTCTCTTTTGTAGGCAGTATGGTACAAGGATGAAAGATTACAGACACTGGAGCTAGACAGCCTAAGTTCAAACCCTGATTTTGCTACTTATTAGCTCTGTGATCTCAGATAAGTTACTTGACTTCTCTGTGCTTCAATACTTACCTTTGAGGGTTACTGTAAGTGCAAATGAGTTAACACATGAAGTGCTTAGACTAGTACCTTAGACTAGTGCTTAGACTAAGTACCTAGTACTTAGATGGGTTCTATACATATATATACTATATATATATATAACTTACTATATAAGTTACAGCTTAAATTATTTACCATTTTTTGCATTTCAACAACTTCAAAGCTAGCTTCAATCAATAGTTTCAATTGTCTAAATACTTCCACACATTCCAGCTTGCAAATATTCACTGCAAATGTGACAGGCACATCTTGTCTACATCTTCACTGACGCTTATGTTCAAACTGTGAAAATATAACAAAGAACGGCCATCCAGAACGCCACTAAAAACAGCCCCTCTTGGTAAACACTGATCCATTATTAATACTTACACAATACCTGCCTGTAAGCCAGCCCAAAATTCTGTCTTGGGATCACATGAGAAAACGTTAAATACCTAACTGTAGCACTTACACCACATTATCTTTGTAGCATGTTCCAGACCATCTAGCTTAGAATCTTTGCAGAAGTGAATTGTCCTGATATACACCAAAACGTTATATGTAGTAATCATCTACGGATGGTTTGATTTTTTTTCCTATTATTTATCTTTATTTTCTGTATTTCTATAATAAACTTGTACTGATGCTATAGTTTAAATAAAAACAAGGCACGGCATGGGCACCTGGGTGGCTCAGTTGGCTAAGCAACTGCCTTGGGCTCGGGTCATGATCCCGGGGTCCTAGGATCAAGTCCCATGTCGAGCTCCCTGCTCCGAGAGGAGTCTGCTTCTCCCTCTGCCCCTCCCCAACTCATTCTCTCAATCTCTCACTCTCTCTCAAATAAATAAATAAAATCTTAAAAAAAAAAAAAAAAAAGACAAGGCAGAGCTTAAAGAAAACAAAGAACTGTTATCAGTTAGCATGACTTACTTAGGGAACACAAGTGGCTTCTAGGGGACACTGTGTTCTCATCCTTTGCTCAGTCGGTTTTAGAATTTCACCAGGGATTACTGTCAAGTGTCCACTGATAACCTTTAGGTCACGTGGGTTTGAGGGTAAGTCCAGAGAAATCAAATATTTCTACAGGGAGAATTAGAATTTGACCCTACCTTCAAAATATGTCCGGAATCCATTGCTTTCTGGCTATACACCCTAGGACCCTAATCCAAGCCATCATCCCTCCCCTAGACTGTACTGATCACGGCAAGACCATCCTAACCGATCTCTCTGTCTTACTTTGCACTGCCCTCCCCGCTGCCCCTCCACCAGTCTATTCTCCCACAGCAACCAGAGGAAGCCTTTCAAAACAGAAGTCAGCTCATTCATCCCTCTGCTCTGACTCTCCAGTGCTTCCCCCATCTCACTTAGAATAAAACGCACTCCAGAGGTCTTACCCTGGCTCTGAGTGTCTACCTGATCTGGGCCCTCCCTGCTCTTACTCCTACTACTCTTTCCCTCCCACTCCACTCCAGCTGCACAGGCCCCCTTGTCAAGGACAAGTTATACACATACCTCAGGGCTCCTAAACCTGCTGTTCCCCCTCCCTAGGTTGCTTTCCTCCCAGATAGCCCTGGCTGGATCCCTCACCTCTTTCAGACCTTGGCTGAAACTATCACCTATGGCTGAAACTATCACCTTGGCTGAAACTATCATCAGAGGCCTTCGCTGATCTCCTTACTTCAAGGAGCAGTCCCTGCTTTTGTTCTTCTGAGTACATATCACCTAGTGGACATTATTTATCTACTTACCTGCTTGTTTCTATCTGGTTATTCATTTTCTTTTTTTATGTTTCTACCCTTCAGTATATAATCCTTGAGAGCAAGGACTTTTCCTATTTTGTTTAGTGCTAGATTATTGTTTTGTTTAGAGCTATTTAGCTCCAAGAATTGTGCTAGGCATGTAGTAAGTGGTCAATATGTACCATCAGAACATAAGCCCGGTACATAACAAAATACTCTATGTACAATAGGTATGTGTAATAAGTTTTGTTAAAGAAAACGATGACCTGCCCTGTCAAATTCACCAAGTATATTAAAAAACATTGGTGCTTCTTAACTATAGAGAATAAACCATTGCTGGAGGGGAGGTGGGCCGGGGATGGGCAGTAAGAAGGGCACTTGTGACGAGCACTGGGTGTTGTATGTAAGTGATGAATCACTAAATTCTACTCCTGAAACTAACATTACACTATATATTAACGAAGTAGAATTTACATAAAAACTTGAAACATAAAAACACACAAGCAAAATCACAAGACACTGGTGCTCCAATAAAAACAGAATGTAATACCATGAGAAAGATCAATGAGCAATGAATGCCGCCTGCCACACCACCCATCGGGACGAGTTTCCTAACTCAGTCCCCTGAGGTAGGAAAAATACTATAGGGAAAGGAACAGAACAAGAATCCTGAACCAATTTTTTTTAACATTCTTATTTATTTATTTGAGAGGGAGAACAAGCAGAAGGGAGAGTCAGAGCAAGAGGGAGAAGCAGGCTCCCCACTGAGCAGGGAGCCTGACACGGGACTCAATCCCAGGACCCCAGGATCATGACCTGAGCCAAAGGCAGACGCTTAACCAACCGAGCCACTCAGGCGCGCCAAGAATCCCGAGCCAAGTAACAGGGCAAGAGTTTGCCTCGAAGTTTCCCACCCCCTTAATAAGAGCTTGAGCTATGTGTGATGTACCCCCTTTCCTGGGAGGGGTCACCCTGAGAGTGAGAGATCTTGCTGAGATTCCTTTCCTACATCCCATCCTGTCACTACTATGCCTAGAACCAGGTCCCAGACTCAGTCTGCAGCTGTCCCATGGCTTTCCCTTTCCGGAGAGCCTTCCTCTAGCCATTCTCCAGCTACCGCTGACGACCTAGACCCCCCTGTTCGGTCCTCCGGCCACGGAAATGTGAGCTCCTTCTACTTCCTCACTGCACTCTGCCTTGGGCAGCAAAACCCAATCAAATAACTAGAGTGCAGAATCCAGAAGGGCTACGAAAAGGAGCTAGCTGTCAACCACGAGGGGTTTTTGTTTATTTTGCTTTGCTTTTTAAAGATTAAGTCAGTCACTGTCCCAACCAAAAAAAATAACTTTCTCAAAAGAGAAACATTACAGTACAATGAAAATAACCCAGGGTGAAATACAGTCCTCCGCTTCACTCCCTGTGTGAAATTTAAATAAAAGCGCTTACCTGTGGCATCGGTGTAAATACTAAGGGAGATACTGCATGTCAAACAGGACTGTGCCTGGCGCACAGTAAGTATGCAGAAAATGCTAGCTAGGCCTATTTCTGAAAGTTGTTGATTAAATGCAAGGATTTTTTTTTACCTTGGGTAGGTTGGCTGGTTGGATGATTACATTAGAAAACACATGAAAGGAGGGGCGCCAGGGTGGCTCAGTTGTTAAGCGTCTGCCTTCAGCTCAGGTCATGACCCCAGGGTCCTAGGATCGAGCCCCACATCCAGCTCCCTGCTCAGTGGGAAGCTTGCTTCTCCCTCTCCCTCCCCCCTGCTTGTGTTCCCTCTCTCTATGTCTCTCTCTCTCTCTGTCAAATAAATAAATATGTATTTTTTTTTAAAGCTTTTTATTTATTTATTTATTTATTTGACAGAGAGAGAGAGAGAGAGAGAGAGAGAGATCACAAGTAGGCAGAGAGGCAGGCAGAGAGAGAGGGGGAAGCAGGCTCCCTGCTGACCAGAGAGCCCGATGCGGGGCTCAATCCCAGGACCCTGACTCATGACCTGAGCTGAAGGCAGAGGCTTAACCCACTGAGCCACTCAGGCGCCCCATAAATAAAATCTTAAAAAAAAAAAAAAAAAAAACACATGAAGGGGGCCGCCTGGGTGACTCAGTCGGCTAAGTGTCTGCCTCCAGCTCAGGTCCTGATCTCGGGGTCCTGGGATTGAGCCCCGCATCAGGCTCCCTGCTCAGCAGAGTCTGCTTGTCCCTCTCCCTCTGCTCCTGCCCCCCATTCGTGCTCTCTCTCTCTCTCTCTCAAATGAATAAATAAAATCTTAAAAAAAAAAAATTAAGTACTTAGCACAGTGCTTGGTTGATCAACAAGTATTACCTTTCCTCCCTCTCCTGCAAAAATTGCAGAGTCCAGAAACCATGCAATTCTATCAGTACGGCCAGGTTTCACGGTACCGCATACTTACCATCTAGGTCATTTAAGCTTTCCGGTAATGCTTCTGGGGGCTCCCTGGGTGCTTGCGGTCTTGGAAACCGGCACTCACTAGCTTTCAATGGCAGCGGCCTCTTGACCTGGACAGAATATAAACAGAAAGCAAGACATAGGTAAAGCGGGAACTGCACCAAGACCGAGCTGAAGGGAGAGGAGATTTCCCTTTTCCTTTCAGATGATACGGTCTCAAGGCAGACTACGCTGTCTTTCTTAAATTAACATGCCTCCACAGTCCCCAAAAGTCTAAAACTCATGACATCTTACAGCTTGGGAGGGATCTCAGAAATCAACTAGTTAAATACCCTCGATTTCAGGAAAGAAACTAAAACTCGGAAAGGGTGAGTCACACAACTGCTTAGGGCTAAAGCCAGGATTCTACTAAAAATACGATGTTCTAGAAGATGGGTAAGAAAAAAAACCCAAACATCTGCGGAGTACCTACCACACCCTAGGCAATATGTTTTATATTTTATACAATAATACAATAATATCACCGCCTAATAAAGAATCTAAATTTCAAGAAGTCAGTGATTTGTCCAAGGTCTTACAGCTTGCTAATAAATGGCAGTCAGGATTTAAACTGACGCCTTTCTGACAAAAAAGCCCCTTCACCAGGCTGACTCTCATTGGGTAGCCTTCTAGATGTGGTCCTGGGTGTGATACCACCCAGTATCAATTAGAACCAAGTAGAGCTTCTCCATCTACAAATTACCCTCTGGTTTTATAACGAGCATTCTGCCAAAGACCCGAAAGGTCTACTAACCCACTGAATGTTTCCCCTAAAGTTTCAGAAGAATTACTGGAGGTAGAAGATCTGGGGCAAACTTCTGTCTATCCTTGTCTTGCCAAAGAATGGAAAAATACCTTCTACACTGGAAGTAAAGCTTTTATACGTGATCTTAAACACAAACTAACCCCCTTCTTTTATCACAACTGCACATCGCAAAGACTACCTTGCGACCTCTTTCTGAGGCTGTTGGTCCCTTTAGTCTGATTTCCACACCTCCACTACCAACCCCATTAACACACACACACACACACACACACACACAGGGCAGAGTCTATCCCTGCCTCTGTGCTCCTAGAGAGTGAGATTAAAATAAAAATAGAGAGATAACTGAATGATAGTTTTTCAAATGGCTTTAAAAGAAACATGAGGGGGCCGCCTGGGTGGCTCAGTTGGTTAAGCATCCAATTCTTGGTCTCGGCTCAGGTCATGATCTCAGGGTCATGAGATCGAGTCCCTCCTAAGGCTACTCATTGATCCTCTCTCTCCCTCTGCCCCTCCCCACCCTTGCACATGCTCGCTCTCAAATAAATAAATAAATAAATAAATAAATCTTTAAAAGAAAGATGAGAGCCTCAAGCCTCAAGCCAGTAAGACCAGAACAAAAAGAATCAGTGACAAGCAACAAAAATAGAAAAGTAGGAAAAAAGATCTAAAGATCTATACCAGGGTAAGCACCCGAGGGATGGCCTGAGTGGATGTGGGGGAAGTTTTAGGTTCCCCCACAAACCCTCCCCCCACACACACACTTTTTAAAAAGTCAGTCTAAACAGACCATGTATAATTGCTATTTCAATCTGCTTTATCTCCACTCGGCCCAACAATGACAGCAGCACCGCTGCTGAGAGCGGCTGCCCCCACCGCCTCCTGCCACATTTCCCGGCTTGTTACTAAGGCCCAGGGGGCTATTCCTTTCAAAACAGGATAGAATGCACTGCCCAGAATCAAACAAACAGGAACTCCTGATGATCTGCATTTATTTTCAACTGTCTACATTCTCTCCTTATTTCTAAGGGATGAAAGCAAGCAGCAAACGATTTCTTTCCTTTGCTTCTGAATGTCATTTACTTCTTGCATCGCTGGCGTACTGGCCTTCTGTCCCCAGAACAAGAGGATGACTGTAAACTCCCCAGACTCTTCGGTGCTGCCCCTTCAGGGCGCTTTCCACCCGGCGAGACCCGCCCACATCGCTTCCCTCTGGCACCTCTTCCGCTGCTTCTCCTTGTTCACTTTGGCTGGAGACAGTGGGGGGGGGGGGGGGGGGGGTAGTGTCTGTCTGTCTGTCTAGAAGCAGGGATGAGAGGACCCTTACAGTTCATGGGGAGTCCAGCTGCCTCCTGTGCCAGAGGACAAAGTGAGTCCCACTTCTCTAAGTGAGAAGAGACTTAGCCAAGGTTGCAAAGCAAGTTAAAATGAACATGGCTGAGGCGCCTGGGTGGCTCAGTGGGTTAAGCCTCTGCCTTCGGCTCAGGTCATGATCTCAGGGTCCTGGGATCAAGCCCCGCATCAGGCTCTCTGTTCAGCAGGGAGCCTGCTTCCCCCTCTCTCTCTGCCTGCCTCTGCCTACTTGTGATCTCTCTCTCTGTCAAATAAATAAAATCTTAAAAAAAAAAAAAAAGAACACAGCTGAGTTCACCTGAGATAATACAATGCGCTGAAAAAAATGCATCGATCATCCTTATCTGACTGCAGACTGAAGCTCTCTTAAATATGTATCACTTTTGTTCCCAAAACACTTTGATAATGGATAAAAATGCTATTAGGTAATTCTGGTTCCAGTATGATCCTCCAACAGATAACAACAATAAACTCTGGATAAAATGTAAAAAACTCTCTGAAGTGAACAAAGCCTGGCGGATTTTGGAGAGAAGTCAAAAATTGGGAGAAGGGGCTGGGATGGGACCGGTCCCCAGGTTCGGAGCTTTCGCCAGAGGGCTGACCGGCTGCAGTGCCAATCGAAAAACGAACCCCAGGCTTTCTCTCTGGAGGAACCAGACAGGGTCCAGAGCGCTGTGTGAGCTCCGTCCAAACCTCGAGCTGAGCCCTGAACCGTGCACGCACACGGCAGAAGCCCAGCGCCTCAGCCAAGGACGAAAGCACTGGACTAAGGTCTGAATGCACACCCCCTCCCCACCGGGGAGACGGACCCTGCAGTTTGGAGTGTGACGTAACTGTCCGCTAAGATACAAACATCACGAGAAATCAGCGGCTCCACAGCATAACATCCCCGCGCATTCCTGTGCAGGCTACAGTCCCAGATCACAGGAAGAACCAGAAAAACTACACCCATTTGCAAGGGAGAAGATAATTAGCAGAGGGCAACTCCAAGATGACCCAAATACGGGGATTACCAGACAAGGATATTAAAGCAGCAATTATAGCTAAGCAGAGGAAGTAAAAAAAAAAATGTATTTGAAATGTGGCAATTTCAGAACAGAAATGTGGTACCTGAAACAGCCACCACAAAATCCTCTGAATGGGCTTAAGAACAGAATGCCAATGACAGAGAAGAGAGTCCATGATATTTGCAGCTCAAGAGAAATCATCCGAACTGAAAAACTCTGGGTCGTCCGCAGTCTCTAGAAGAACCACCCTCAGTGATGCCTTGACTTTCTGTTTCCAGAGAGAACCAGACTGACTAAGGATCACGGAGAGACCACGACCCTGCGATCCTGCTGCAGGAGGCCACCCTCATATCAACTGATCAACTTTCTGAGGTCTTCCGGAGGGAAGCAAAGAACCAAGTTGAAGGTGGAAAATGAGAGGGCGGGATAAAAATTTAAACCGGAGCTAACCATAATATCCAAAGTCCTAGGAGTCAAATCTGGTGGTCCGTTGTGTCTACTGAGAAACAAGCAGCAAGCAGACACTCATTTTTTCCCCTAGAACTGTTGAGGGAGCATTCTCAGGAGTGTTCAGGAAAAAAAGCGAGGAGGGATTTTATGTTTTTTCCGCCCTTTGCAATCTCTTCACCGAAGAGGCAACCCGTAACCAGGCTGATGGCAGACGCAGAGGCACCAGTCACTGGGCCTGGGGCTGAAGAGTGGCAGCAGCTTGGGGAGAGCCAACCTAGCGCCACCCGCGCTGGTAAAAGCGGCTTCCCCTGAACGCCATCCCTGACCAGCTTCCCACACGCAAGTCAGTTCATGCTGGAGTTCAAGACGCTCCAGGGAAGGTGGGGGAGAAAGCACAGGCTGCAGAAGACGGGTCTGAAAGCCCTGCTTTTTTCTCAACGCCCCCTCCGCCCCATCCCGCCTGCCCACAAGGACGGAGAATCCAGAGCAAGTGGGAAACCGGGGAAAAGAAGAGGTACCGTACGTCTTAGGGTGAGGAACCTGGAATCGGGAGTTCACAGCCACCTGACGCACTGTCACCCTCACACAAGTCTTTTATACTCCTCTGGGTCTCCGTTTCATCAGCCGAACAAAACTCAAGAAGGGCCTTTCCAATAGCAACATGGATGAATCTTTAACGTGCTATCTCCGTGTGCCCTTGAAGAAATTAGAAATAATAGGTCCCAAAGGCAAAAGTGGTGACATTCCAAGTCACGTGATTTATTAGAATGCCTCAGGGTTATACAATTATTCAAATTTTTAAAGAATAAATAGTCTTATTATTAATTTTTTTTAAGATTTTATTTATTTATTTGACAGAGAGAGAGATCGCAAGTAGGCAGAGCG